>CM074785.1:767630-1367630 GCA_037355745.1 Pseudo-nitzschia multiseries | reverse complement strand
CATTTTGAATATCAGCTGATAGAACCTTCAAATCATTCAGCGCTGCCAGCAGGAAGAATATTCTTACTGAGTCTCGACTGGGAACCGATGAATAAGTATTTTCTTTGGCCACTGCAGGGACTTTGTGACCGTCCCCTACCAACCTGGCCTTCCTTGTTAGGGATCCAAGCTTGATGTCAAAAATCATGTGGGTTGTTATCTGTTTATGGCCAACTGGAATAACATCATCATCAGAAAATTCAAACGCTGCCATATTATTTGTCATTTCCTTATGAATTGCTCTTTCCCAGTGGTCGGTCCCTGTTTTCTTATCAATAGCCAGCGCTTGTTTGATTGAATGTGGCAATTCAACTCCATATTTGTGAGTCTTCAACCAATACTTTGCTGTTTTGGCCGCTTTAAGGATTCGATCCTTCCTCCTCAAAATTTTGTGCACCCACCATCGGAAAGCTGGTGTTTTTTCAAGATTATTGTTGATAGCATATTCAGCCAATTGCACTGGAAATGACTCTTTCACATCACTTAGCTTACACCAAGATTCAGTGCCATCTTTCCAACTGGCTAAAATTCTCCAACCCCTAGTTGTAGGTTTATGGGTTTTCCTGCCATTTTTTGCTATAGTTGTCGCTTCCTCATCACTTAAAGCAGTGTTGTCTTTTTCATGGTCAATGAGCTCATCCAGTAAAGTGAACATCCGTCCGTCATCATCAACAGAACTATACAGACTTTCTGCCACAATATTTGCCGTGTATTCCTCCATTGTACCATCGGGTAGTTGCAATTTATACAGCCTCGTGTCTAGTATGGGATTCTCATTTCTGATTCCTATCGGTCTGTTTTGCAAGTCGCGAACCCTGTCCTTGACAACGCACCTGAGTCTTTCATCACCTCTTTCAATGATTACTTCATTTCCCAGATATTCATCTGGTTCATCAACATCTTCTACCGATGCTTCTGGCTCAGCCATTTCAAGTTTCATATCCGGTGTTTCTACTGGTTGATTCTCAAATAGCTCTATTTGGGGCTCTGGGTAGTTTTCCTGGAAGAATGATGCGCTATCCTTTACTTCATCTCCAATCTTGGATTCAATTGATTTGTCAATTGCTTCCATTCTTCTGAGGATATCTCTGTCCCGCCATTCAAATTCCTTGACGGGTCTTATTGAATTTGTAGATATTGGTATTGCCGACTCAGGCAGGAGCCAAAAACAATCCCCCCCACCTACCCTATTTCCACAGGGGCCCAACCATCGTGCCAGCCTTTCAACACCTCGGGTGGAAGAAACACCTTTTTCATAATAAAACACAAAATCATACCATTCTGATGAAGTGTATAATGTAATATCCGGTCTATAGCCATGGACCAATTCAAATGGGGTTCTCCCCATTGAAGAAGGGTTGTTCGAGGCTGTTCGCTGCCTGATATTAGCACATAGTTCACCACAAAATGACCATAATCTTCTCGGTGACTTCTTCTTTGCAGACTTGGTTGTGATTGCACTACCAAGATGGCCAATTGCTTGTTCTGCCCGATTTTGGAATGGGCAATGTGGCTGGATGAATGTCTGATGGATATGGTTGCGCTTTACAATTGAATTCCAGTGTGTTTTGTAGGTTCTGGGGGATCCTTGTTCTGGCGCACCATCAGAAATCAAATGCTCTGGAATTCCAATTTCATGAATGAATGTCTTCAGTCCTTGGTGGGCTTGTGATTTGTCCTGTATTGGTATAAATACTTCAAACCCATTTCCATTTGTAAAGATCTGTGCGCATTTTTCTTGCCTCATAATACTTGTGGTTCTTGCATGCCAGGTATCAGTGTACCAGGTTCCTTGTGCGACTCTCTTGTTTCTGAAGCGCTGAGTAGGCAGCCGCTTCATCAATGGTGATTGCAAATTCCTGAGTGCCTTCTGCGTCGTGACTTTCAATGTCTGCTCAGCTTTCTTGAAACTAATATTCCAAGTTTTGGCTAGGCGTTCACAGTCAACTTTGTTTGGACCTTCAATTGTTATCACTGATGGCCCCCATTGATTTCTTCTGTCAAGAGACCTTCTTTCAAGTGTATTGTCAATTTCTTGCAAGCTAGGGGCTTGTTTTGATTCTTCTTCAGGAGCTTCCATAAAGTCAAATTCTGTATCATCAAACAAAAATTGGTCTACCCTTTGCGCGCTTGAAATATTCCTTACTGAAGAAATCCGATGAGCAATATTCCCATCTGTTGCAATCTGGCATTCAGTTAACATTCTCCTTGTGGATACCTGATGGACCCTCATCAGTTTGCATTGCTGCATGACACTTGGATGCCGTTCTTGTCCTAAGCTGGTCTTGGGGAGGTTATCTGTAACATTACTAGCAGGTTCTGTTACAACAGAACTTTCGTCCATTGTTTGGTCTTCTTCGGTCGACATAGCTTGAAGGCTGAATTGGTCCCCTGAAATTGGATCTCCATTGTCAATGGCTAGCTCGGCCATCCTGAACTTCAGTGAATGCGGATCCCAGGGGGTATCATTTGTTGCTATCAAATGTTGACATTCATCAAGTTCCATTCTTGTGGGCTTTCTTGTGGGGAAATATGAGATTACGTTTCTCATACTCAGTTTTATAAAAACTTTCTTCGGATCATCATCCTCCAGTGGAGTTTGAATTGTAATTCCATGCTTGGATCTTGAATCAAATTGGCGAGGTGTCTCTTCAACAGAGTTGAAATTGCAGTCCCTCACTTGATTTGGGCATATCAAGCTGTTTTTCAATTTGTCCCCAAAGTACAGTGCTTGATGGAACACTATGATATATACTTGGCCTGATGTTGGATTCGTCCATGCAGTCGCACAGCTTCCAATGGGGATTTTCTTGATGGGCTTGTATTCTTCAGAAAAAGGTGCAACATCAACGTGTGTTGTGATTTGATCAGGATTCAGCAATACCATATTGCTTCCTGCTGCGGTAGTATCTGCATGTGAGTCTAACTCACAATATCCTTCTTCATTTTCCCCATCATCAAAACCTACAGGGACATTCATCTGGTATAATGACCGGCTCACCATTTTTAACAATTTGTGTTCTAGTGATAGTGTCCGGTTATTATGTCATTTCTTAGATTTTGATCCAAAACTGTCACCCGCGCCTTCATTTTCAGTTTCTTTCTTTTTAGTCTCAGTAGCCTTGAGATTTCTTTTCTTTTTAGCCTGTCTCATCTGGTAAAGCTCCTGGCGCTGTTCTTTTGACATTGTTTTATAAACACTTGTTGGGTAAGGCTTGCACTCAACTTTTCCTGTAAAGGTTCCAGTTGTCTTTTGCTTTTTGTTGCTGGTTGTGCCCATAGAATACAAACTTCTGGAACCTCTTTTACTCTTCCCGGTTGCAAGCTTTTTCAATCCAAGACGATTGGTGAATAGAATCAAACATTCATTGAAGTTGTCACGATAGTCTTTGCTCTCATCAATTGCATCTGCTTTTGCAGCATCAAGTCGCTCATCACTGATTGAATTGATAAAATCCCAAACAAATCTCCTTTCATTATGATTCTTTTCAAATCTCAGAATTGTTCCATGAAAAACAGTCCAGTTTCGCTTGTGCTTGTTCCAGTCATAACCCTTGGAATCTCCAGTGTAGTGTGAATCTTTCATATCCTGATATGTCTTATTCAGAACCATAGTGATATTGGTATCAGTGTAAGCATGTTGCATGAGAGAAATGAAAGCGTTTCTGGCATTACCAGAATTCAGTGCAGTGTTTTGAAAATGCGCAACATATTCCCAACCAGGACCCTTTCTTGTTGCATCACATAGCAACCTCCAGACTACATTGTTGTCCTCATCGTACTGGGGACCTGACAGAACGCCACATCTTTCATTGTAATCACTCCAAGTTGGATAAGTATCTGTTGTACTTTGCCCAACTGTTCCAGCCCTGGCTTCGTCAGTAACTTCTTCCTTTTCTTGGGGTCTTATGACATACAAGATTGGGAATCCCTCAGAGTTGAATCTGTATCTCAGGTTTTGTCGGAAGCCTTCCTCCCATTCCCTGAATTTTGTGAGAACCTTCAGCTCGGGTGGGGTTGCTTTTTCCTGTGATTTCACACTTGATTCCATCATCTTGATTCTGAATTGCTGCAATTCCAGGTTGTTTGGGTTTGCGTTCCAGTCAATAGCCCTTGGCTCAACTCCAATCAGTGGTTGGTATCGAGCCCAACTTGCCCATGTGAGAAGCCTCGATGATAGCCTGTTACCATAGTGGATACTTTTCGGGTTAGGGCATTCCGGACTGATAGATTTCAATCCGTGCATGAATGATTTGATGCTTTCCTTGTTGAGGTCTGTAATTTCGCGAATATTAGACATCCCTCCCCTCATAATTTCTTCAGCTGATTCATAGTTGATACCAAAATCCATCAAGCTGCTTCTAAAGGCTAGCTGTTCTGGATTCAGAAATCTTCCACTGTTGAATCCCCTGATTTTTATTTTTGGTTGGGATGATCTCCTTCCGTGTCGTTCATCCCTTAGGTCGACGTCTTGTTGGTTCTCATCTTCATTGCTGTTATCGCTATCACTATCGCCCTGATTGACGTTATTTGGATTTCTGTGTTGCTCCACAGCATCTTGTATCTTTCTGATCCTTCTCTTTACTTCCTTGTCGATGACTCTTTTCCAAGTTGAGTTTGTTTCTGGATCAGTCATTGCCCTTTCCATTACTCTCATGATCCTTGCATCGAACTCCTCTTCACTATCTGGGTACTTTTCGGAATCCTCGTCCTCTTCTCCATCAGGGCCACTCGGATCTTGATCCACCTCCATTTTTGTTTCTTCTATATCACTATTTTCGTGCGCTCTGGTTCGTACCATGGTGGGGTGCATTATTTCAAACGAAGTTTCGAATTATATTTTGTGATGGAGTATGGCTGGAGTATTGCTGGTCGATTCGTAGGGGAAGATTCGAAATATTCGTTTCGTAATATTCGTTTTAGGATATTTGGAGGGTGGGATTCAGTGTGAGTCAGAGGTGGTATGTGGAAAGAGAAGGTAATCGGGATTTGGATGTGAGAGATGGGTTTTAATCGTTGGTGACTGTCGGGTGGTATGCTTATCTGTTTTGTATTTATCCGGATCAAATTTTCGTTCCGGTTTGGTTATACTTTTGTGTGAGCTTTTGCTTTTGTTGCAAATCAAGATTGTGAGCTTTCCTATCCTTTCTTGGGATTTTGCTCATTCTGTATTTCTGTGGTGGTTGAAAGATTGTTTCCTGAGAACTAGTGTTCTCTTTTTCGTATTGGATCTTTCGATCTTTCGCGATTTGGTGTTCTCATATCTTTCGATTTTTCGTTCTCGCGGGCAGATGCTCTTTGCAATCTGTTCCTTCCGGGCAGATGCTCTTTGCAATCTGTTCCTTCCAATCTGTTTCACCACAGAGTACTTCAGGCTCAATCTTCTGGCTCACGTTGTTCTTGTTTTCAGTGAAAGATCAGTGTTCTCAGATTGGATATTGATTCCTTTCAACTGATGCCAACCTGGGCGGCCCTTTCGACTGAGCCGTCCAGCTTCTTTTCCCTTGCCTGTTTTTGCTGGATCTCGAAACCCGGTGGAGCCACCACCTTGGTTCGATTCTTTGGTCTCTTCTTTCAGGGAGACCGCCCTGGTGTTGGTCTATTCCAGGGCTCCACAGGCAACTGCCTCTTTTACATCCTTGAGGGTTGATGCCGGTAGCTGATCAGGCTAGTCCGGATTAGTCTTCGAGCTCAACTGCGTTTCGATGGAAACGCCGTCCTCCACAGCTTGTAGAGTGCTGTGGGTCTGATAAACTATAAAAAGTGCGTCGTAACAGTAATAAAACAAAACGCAATCGATCTTACGATCGATTGATTTAGTGAGTAGAATATTGTTGTTACTGTTCATTCGACCTTGTCGTTGTCGACAGGTTAATTACCCATCATATCGTCGTGTCGATTATCATCGGTTTTACGGCATATTACCGTGTAATTCTTAGCATACAAAACACACGTAAAATAAGACACAAAGCACACGAAAAACCATCTTCGATCGGTCTTTCTTGGTATCGTATTACCGTGTAATTCACCGTGATATTCCCATTGGAATATCATCGTATTTGTACCTTATTACGTAGAATTAGTACTAGGTTGTACATAGATTTTAGGGCATGATAGTGTTTTAGAGTTGTTAATTCTTCGAAGAGTGAGCTGTTGGGAAAAATTCCCGCTAAGAGGGAATCCACATAAAAGCACCGACGATTATTCACTCATCAGGTTAATAACCTTACGAATAAGGTTATTTCCTTCTTTATGACTTTTCGTACGATATGCCCGCAAAAGACGTATGGATACGCCTTTACACGGTGAATTCTTTTCAGAATTGCTGTAATTTGCAAATTGTGGGTCCGATGTGTATCCCGTAAATTGTCGTACTCCTATTCCGACAGAAAGAAAGAAAATATGTAATTGGCCCAATCGATTCTGGTGTGTCGATACCAATCCTGCTTAATTTGTCAATCGGCCCAATCGCTTCTGGTGTGGCGATACCGATTCTGCTGGTGAAAACGTCGCTTGCTCTGTGGTCCAATCTTGGTGGACAAAAAATAGTATTCCGCTGAAGACGTGCGAATGAAAAGTAACTGTAGAAAGTCGCTGGCTCCCAATGGTGGCCAGCAGTCCGCTGAAGAAAGGTGCGGATGAAAAAAAGTGAATCGCTGACTCCGATGATTAGTCAGCCTGCTGTAGATGAAAGTCGATCGACCCTATCGCTTCTGGTGTGGCGATACCGATCCTGTTGAAAATGTCGCTGACTCCGATGATTAGCCAGCCTGCTGCAAATAAGAATGTCTCTTCTTCGACCAAGTTCCAATCCTCGGGAGCGCTCCGTAATTCTTCGAAGAATGTTTGGAGGGCTCTAAAAATGGAGGTGAAACAGTCGGTATGTTGGTTGGTTTTAACTTTGTTGGTTATTACATGAAATTGTTACTTGAAATTGTGAGCAGAAAATTGCTCTTTTACTAAAATCACCATGTCGGTGCATTGGCCCGCTAATACTCCAATGCACACACTAAATCACTAATATTCGGCATCGACCCGCTAATACTTTGATGCTGCACGTGTCCTTTGTACCAATGGGCTGTATAGATTACCTTGCGCCCTGTAGATTTGGTACATAAGGCCCTATTTTTAGTAAGAAGGAGAACCGGATCGGTAAGTGGTAAAATCTCATTCCCACTTCCACTCCCGTCTTCCATTCATGTTAGTCCATTCCTGCAGAAGCAAGATGACTCGTACGATCGATCACGAGACTCATTCGCGTCTCATTCATTCACTCGCGTCTCATTCGTGTCTCATTCGTGCCTCATTCGTGTCTCATTCATTCAGTCACGCGCGCTCGTTCGATCGACTTCAAACATCGGAATTGCAAATAGTCATGGTGACTGTCTTGTACAGAAGAAAATGCCCCTGCAAGATAGTCAGAAAGACGACATGGCAAGTACCAATCATATCGGACATAAATCGATTGAATGATCGTATATCAAATCGTAGAGATCAGATTGGTTGATTGTAGATACCTATCTTGATTGTAGAAATTGAATCGTATCGTACATGTCAGGTGACAGCGTCATAGAGCCAATGAGCAAGCAACAAGGTATCATGTAGGTGGTACAGCGTGAGCTTGATAGCATCACGATGGCGTTTGGTGATGCACACAGCAGGCGAGTTGTATAACAAAGAATGTGCCCCATAATTAGGCTTCCAATCTGGGCAAGAAGATGCAGCGGCATGCCGTGGATAGGCTTGACCTGAACTTGGAACGATGGCAGTGCCTGAGCTTGGAACGACTCTATTCTTAGTACATGACTTAGATGGTGGAAGTTGCAACAAAGGAATGCAAGTACCAGGCTTGTGGGAAGAAAATTTCTTGGGTGACCGGTAGAATGTCACAGTAGCAGATTTAGGATGAAACGTCCATGCTGTATTAGATGAAGGCTTAGGATAAGGACGTGGGGAGTGACGCTTTGGAGTAGTATGAGAGGCATCACCAGGTGGAGTGTCCGGGTGGACAGTAGGAATGGTTGAAGAGACAACTCTACGAAAACGGACTGATTCGGTGCTAGGGAAGTAAGTCCAAGTGTAGGTCGGAGTACGTGTGGAAGCAGGGAGATCAGTATTGGGAGCTAACCGGTGGGTATCAAGGGATTCAAGAGGGTTCCCATTCTGGGTAGTAGTAGGAATGACAGGCGTTTTGCAAGCAGGATTAGGTGCTTGAGATGGAAAGGAAGCAGATGCTTGAGGTGTTACGAAAGCAGATACCGAAGATGATGCCGGTCCTGGAATCGTCGTAAAAACAGGTGTTGTTGTCATAGAGGATGCCTGTGATAGGACTGGTTTTGTCAGGCAAGGTTTAGCTTGTATGCTGGGTTGTGACGCCAGAATAGCAGCATTAGCCTTGGTTGGAACAACAGTCAGTTCAGGGTGCTGGTTGCGCGCATTACAAAAGGCAAGGAAAGCATCCCGAGTGTACTGATTGTGGTCATACCAGTAACAGCCAGGTTGGAGCATGATATCATTTATAAAATCAACAAATGAAGTTAATGTGTGTTGATCTTTTGCACTGGTAGAACAGGGGTCGGTCTGAGCTTGGTATTTTAGTTCAGAGCCATTTTCATCAACAATATAGGCATATTCATAAATGTCACAAATGAAATGGTTCCAGGTGGTTGCTCCTGCTATAATGAGGACTTCACAAATGTGGTTGCATGCTTCTTGAGGAACATCCAGTGTTGCATTTAGGACTTGTGCAAGTTTTGAGTCAAATGATGGAAACAGTGAACTGAGATCAGGATCGTAAATGGACATAGTGGCACTATGGACTCGTGTCAAAGAAAATTTGATATCTCTGTCAATATTGGAAGATAGAGGTCCAGGATGGTACCAGTACGTCCGCAATAATGTGGAGAATCGTTTTCGATGCAATACGACGGGTCGGTGAAGTGGTGAAACGACAAAAATTCGTTTAATCGGATCGTCGTCGTTGGTGGCGGCGGCGTTGATAACAAATAGCGTCGGCGTTAGCGTTGGCGTCGGCAGCAAAGAATTGATCGCAAGATTTGGTTATTGTCGATGTCGTTGTTGTTGTTGAAAACGTCGTGTTTGCAATAGCGATGGGAGGCCGATTTTGATGGGATACAACGGGCTTTTGATATTACAAAGCAACGGAAAATTCGTTTCCTGTTGTTGTTCTTGATATCGTTGTCGTCGACGAAGAATCGATCGTATAATCGTTTGTTGTCGATGCCGTTGCCATCGTTGTTGGAGACGGCGTTGATAATAAATAGCGTCAGCGATTTCGATGATATACGACGGGCCGGTGAAGATGTGATGTCGTCGGCAAATAAGCAACAGTAGATTTGGTGATTGATTGTAGAATCAAATGGTAAGCATCGTACGAGTGGTTTGATAAGGCAATTATTGATGAAACAATTGCAGCCGGTGGTTTATGGTGCTTAGCACAATCAATTTGGTGGGCGTCAGGATCCGAATACGAGATATGGTGTCACAGTGGGTGTGTCACCTGGATTGCGACGTGGAGAAATTGGAATCTGTCGAGTGAGAGATTCTTGGATGGAGAGATTGCTATTGGCGTGTCCAACGCAATGGGCTTCTAATAAAGACTTCGGCGTGTCTGATTGGTGTCTTTCTTGTTGTGTGATCGGATCAGAGAACTATCGATCGTCGGCCGTAGTTGAGCGTTCGATGATCTGCTGTTGGATTCTCGTTGACTGTTCTGATTGTTATGCAAGCTGCCTGAGAGCTTGCGACTGTTAATCTATTATTTTCCTTCTGAATCCGATTCGTTGAGAGTCTGATTCAAAGGCTTCTGAGGAACAGCAACGCTGTGTTAGTGTGTTAGTAGACGAACGATTGTACTCTACGCGTGACAATTGTGTTTGGATACTTTTGGCAACGGATAATCGGACTACAGGCGAAGCTAGGGAGACGCCAGATCTCTTCTTGCTGTGACTTATTCAGATTGCAGCGAGACAGACCTTAGTATGTAGATTACAAGTAGTTGGTAACAACTAGTGTGAATTTTGGGATATAAATCAGTTGAATGTTAAAAGTATGAGCTAAGAGAGTAATCTTGCTGGAGAGCATGATATCTCTTTTAGTGCAGTGATGAATACAGTACACCGCTAATCGTACAGCACTGTAGAATCACTGCTATCATGAGAAGCTTCCTTCTAATCGTACAGCACTGTAGAATCGCGTGCTATCATGAGAAGCTTTCTTCTAATCGTGATCACTGAAGCAGCTGTTACAGGAAGCTTCTTCGAGCCTCCTTGAATATCGAAACACATGATTGGAGGTATCAAACGGCTATACCGGAACCAGGCAATTCACCTTGTTTTGGTCATGAAAACAAAAGAACCTTGCTTCCGATCTTACTAAGTATCGAACTTTGATCGTGAAAGAACCTTGCTTCCGATCTTAAGTATCGAACTTTGGTCGTGAAAACAGAAAGGAAATGGGCCTTCCCGGTCATTCGGTCTTCGAGAAGAATATTCCAATCCTGTTTACAGAAAGTATGGGCCTTCCCGGTCATTCGGCCTTCGAGAAGAATATTCCAATCCTGCTTATTGAGGTGCGTATGACTCGATCCTGCTCACAGAGATTCTCCAATCTTGCTTACAGAGGTGCATATGACTCGGTCGGTATTATCGTACCACTCCAGCTGTAGTACTGTAAATTACGTAGAAATCTACGTAAGTTCAAGTACCGGCCTGTGGTTCCCATACGTACGAAAGGAATTTAATATGCCCCATCTTCTTGCACGTGATCAGGTGTATCACATAGCTCGAAAAGAAGAACAAGTAAATTTCGTGAGTACTGGAAGTAATTTAATAGCTTCAAACTCTGTACAGTTAAAAAGCATAGCAGATGGCACGGTATGAGCTTGGGATTGTTATTTAAATCAAAGTCCAATTTCATCAAACACCAATCCATCCAGACGGAGTTCAGCAGAGAACTATCCGATTTATATGAAGGATGCGAGCAAAATATAAAATTAGACCCACAAGCAACATCGAAACGATTGTGCTCTGTAACTCCACAAATGTGCGAAGGATTCTCCAATAAAGGTAGCACAGAATCACAAACAAAGTCAAGTATGTCAGAAGGAAAAAATGGTTTGCTTTTGTTCGTAAAACGAAGCCACTTCATTGTTGATTCCCCATTTTCGGTTCTCATTATTTGAAAATGAGAACCGCCACCATCAGGACGTTCAATTGGAGGAGGATCAGGTGGATTCAAGTTGTAGTGATATGTTGCCTGGCTTAGCATCATTTTCTCGGACTTTCTATTGGCAGTTTGATTGATTAGTGATGCAGCATTACATTGCGTGTTCTTGGAAGGAGCTTTAATCTCAGTTTTGTGGTGAGATTCATTGGGAGCACTATCCCAGCCTGCAGGGCTTCCCCATAAAGAGATATAATCTGGTAGGTGAAAGTACAGGTGATTCTTGATTAGTTTTGTTCCCATCCCTTTCCTGTGACAAGTTGAGTTTATACAATTGATAAAGTGAACAATTGTTTTTGGGAGATTCTTTAAGGAACCATATTTCATCCGACCGTGTTTAAGAAATTCTTCCATTGATAGAATTAGCTGAATTACCTCTATCTGTTTCTTTACAAAACGATGGTCACCAATAATGTCAGATCCAGGTTTGGAAACAATAGCGATCAGAAGAGAAATAAGCATTCCAGAGAAATCATGCCCTTCTTTCTTCGTGGTTGATAAAAGCTGAGTCCCAAATTTGGTGCGAGGAAAATCTCTATCAGACTGCCGTGATAACAAACCACCGTACCGTTGTGCTAAATGGCCAATACTGTTAGCAACAGCCACGCCGTGATTCAAATTGGGGGCATAAACACATGGAACACTTCCGCGGAGCAACAATTCAATTGACTCAACGGCCCGTTTGGCAGTGCCAAGCTGGTGCATGTGCAAACATTCACCGGGAGTGGCAAAATGAATGTTGTTCTTATTGGTACCAAAGCATAAATCATGAAATACATTCCTTATGTTGTGATGAGAGTTGTTTTTGAAGTTCTTATTGATATCGTTTAGATCTGTGCCGGGAAAACAATGGAAATCAACAGGTGACCACTTCTTTGTTGCAGGTTGAACAGAAGGAATGTTTATGTTCGGAGAATAACAGTTGCAGTGACGGCACATCCGCATGACGCCCTTATTGAAGGAGCCATATTTTCCACACAATTTATCGTGAAGTTCTGTGTCGCCAATAACATAGGCAATGGCAAATTTCATTTTTACCTTCCACTGTTGATTTGCGTACGGAAGATAATTCCATTCGATACCACCGTCTTTGTTGCACGCGGCTTTGAAGGAACGAAACGCTACTTCCAAACCATTGTGAAGATTCTGAATTTTTCCTTCGAATTGGCAGGACGAGAGTGTCTGGTTGACTCCCATTCAGGGTCGGGATGGAAGTAAATAGTTGTCCATGCTTCAGGTCGAGAACGGGTCTCCACATTAAAGATACCGAGTGTCATGTTCAATGGTGTTAACGTAAGTCGTCCATGCGCATCCAAAGAGATGCCATCCATGTAAAATATAATAGGAACAAGAATTTCTTGCGAATTGGGATTGCAAATTTCTTTCCAAGAAGATTTCCACCACGAGCCGTGATGCAATTCTGAGATTACAGAATGAGGATTCAACTCAGGATTATTGTTGGGAGATAGAGGGGTGGAATAGTCGGGAAATGAGAGGTTTTCTTCTATCATTAGCTGCTGGTCAGAAAGAAGATAATAAATGGCATCCTTAAAAGAACGGACATACACATGAGTGGGCTTTTTATCAGGTAACCAATTCAGTATATGAGGATGAAATTTCATATCAGAGAGACCCAGATTGGATTGGAGATTGTCAAAAATTGTTTTCCGAGATCTAATTTTGGCATCGCAAAAATCAAAACCCGGTCTCATTTGACTTTTCTTTGCCCACTGGAAAATTGATTTGAATGTGTTCAGTGGCAATTTATGTCTGGCCATTAAATTCATGAGTTCCAATTCAGCAAGAAGATGAGGGGGCGGCGGTAGTTTTGTGTGGCTTTGAAATGCATCCTCTCTTTCGTTCAAATTAATGCTTTCATGAAAAGATGGTGGTGGAGGGGCTGGCTGAGCAGTAGCGATGTTAACATCAGAACCATTAGTGTGATCTTCTTCATTGTCTCCACAATCAATGTTGTTAATAGAATTGTTGTCGTTATTTTCATTTACGTCATCGTCATTGTCATCCTCGTCATCGGAATTGGCGATATCATTATTCAGCGGGAATGCATCTTCATCTTGAACAGCAGAAACAGCCATGTAAGATTCAATGGCGTTCCGATCCATTGGCGGTAAAAAGACATCATGTACAATCTGTTGGTTTAGAACAGAATGAAGACCCGTGGATGATTGACTTGTGACGGTGTGGTGCTGGGAGAGATAATAAGGGGGAACAGATGGACCGTTTTGTGTCATAGTCATCCCAAAATCTGACGGAGAATGTTGAACCGACGGCAAGGTAGGCTGCACTTTGATAGAGGTGGAGAGGTTATAGATCTTCTTTCGTTTAATTAGACCCTGACTATGGTAAAAATGACGGCACTCATCAAGACAATATAGATGTCTTCTTAGGCCAATAGAGACGTATTTCAAAGTACCCTGCTTGTTTGCCGTGGATTTATATCCTAAAAACTTGGAGTTTTTGCCATTCAGCGCGCAACAATGGCAGTAGAATAGAAGAGGGGTTTTGATAACAGGAGGCATGATGTTGCGGAGTTGCCTGAAGGAAAATATCAGTAGAATGGGTCGAAAGGAAGGAGGTCAGAAAGATGAATCGTTGAAAGGAAAAAATTACATGTGTTATTTTGTTTGTGTGATGTGTTTTCTTGTACGGTAGATTTCCTTACTACCATACTTCGATTGCAAAAATGGTCCGTAAAGTAAATGCATTACTACTTAGTGATGATTGCAACATTCCTCGTACAATATGTTTAGTAGTGAACAGTACGTACAATCAACTCATTAAGAGGGTTAATGCACAGCGCCGGACGGGTCAATCATATCAGTTCTTCCAAAAATTTGTTGGCAGGCGCATCAGTTCTTCCATAAGGTGCACGGAAATGTGAATCGTAATGGAAATTGTGGACAATTGCGTTGTTGATTATCGAAATGGAAATCGTGGACAATTGTGTTGTTGATTACCATCGTGTTGATTCCGACTATCATGTACCCGTAAAACCAACTAGTACGCTATTTTGCATGAGTTATTACTAGTAGATACTAGTAATACATTATTTTCAATAGTACTTAATCGAAATGGAAATCGTGGACAATTGAGTTGTTGATTATCGAAATGGAAATCGTGGACAATTGTTTTGTTGATTGCGATCGAGTTGATTCCGACTTTCATGTACCGGTAAAACAAACTACGCTATTTTGCATGAGTTATTACTAGTAGATACTAGTAATACATTATTTTCAATAGTACTTAATCGAAATGGAAATCGTGGACAATTGCGTTGTTGATTATCGAAATGGAAATCGTGGACAATTGTTTTGTTGATTGCGATCGAGTTGATTCCGACTTTCATGTACCGGTAAAACAAACTACGCTATTTTGCATGAGTTATTACTAGTAGATACTAGTAATACATTATTTTCACTAGTACTTCATCATTATAATTCATTATTTCATTTTCTTTCCGGCGAGCAAAACAAATACCAACGTGTTAGGTGTTACTACTAACTAATCTTCGAATAGATAATCTACTCTACTGATACTACTAATACTAATCTTCCAATCGACAGTCGAACCAACCATGGAGGGAATTTACAAAATACAAAAGGTGGTTCAGGAACACCCAGCCGATCTCGAACAAGAACTCCGGAAAATGCTTGTTTATCACAAGAAAGAGACTGCTCGAATCCAAAAAATGATTCGTAAGATTCGTGCAGGAAAAAGCAATCATCCAAATGTTAAAAATGAAAGCGTCGATCCTACTAGCAATCATCAAGTCGTTCCGAATGTAACCAGCAGTATCAATCCACCAAGCGGGTTATTTAAGAGCGAACCAGATTTGGGTGGCGATTTCGACAGTGTAGCTTCTGAAAATACAGTGGATCTTCCTGCCATTAAACAGGAACCAAACCCTTGAGTGCAATAGCCCGCCTGGGGTGGATTCGACTTGGAGTTGACTTGGAGTTGGAGTTGGGATTTGAGTTGGAGCCGAGTTGGAGGATTTGGGTCGGAGCCCATTATACCGGTATGGTGGAAACATGTTGAGAAAATGAAATAAGTCATTCGTGCACAAGTTGTACACAAAAATAGTGCTTGTCACGAAACGAATATGATATCCTTAACCCTAAAATAGTTATTTTATTTGAGGAGTGACGAGATATTGTCTCGAAAGTAAAGGTGTGCGACGCGCGAGGTTTTTTAGTAGACATGCGACCTAAAAAGATAGGAAATTTAAAAAATAGGGTCGAGAATTGTAAAAATAGCGCGCGATAGCCCGCGGAGGGTAGAGAAACAGTTCTCGGACGTGGTGGCACTGTTGCCAGTAGTCTGGCTGAAGAGGAAAATGAGGATGACAACTATATTGATCCTGTATTGATGCAATTGCTTGGCGATATGGAGGAAGTTTAGGCATTGTTTTCAGAATCGTTACTGTTCATTGTGTCAGTCTATTCACTAATTTGACGCAAGTTGGTTCACACCTACAGTAGTACGACACGGGTAAATCTTCGGGGAGAGTGATTAGGGTAAAAGGTACATATCTTACATGCATTGCATACCATGGTTGCAAATAGTAGATTGTGTGATAAAAATGATTAATTTGTACGGAAAGGAGTACTCATACCTACCATACATATTTTGCATATGATACTACTAGGCAAATTCTTGACCCGAATAATTCAACTGTAGTGGTAGGTAGGCGCAAGCGATGATATTAAATTTTAAGGGTCGTGTGTCGCGAGCACAAATATTAAATTATAAGGGTAGTGTGTTGCGGGCACTAATGTTAAATCCCACTGGTTGTGTGCCGCAAGCAAAGGAGATACATTTTAAAGGGTAGTGTGTCACAAGCCCAACTATTAAATTATAGGGGTAATGTGTCACAAACAACGGAGATAAATTTTAAGGGTTATGTGCCGCGAGCACTAATGATAAATTTTACTGGTTGTGAGTCATGACCTTGCGTATTTAATTTTAGTAGGTGTGATTCGCGAACGTAGGGGTAGTTTATATAAAAAATATAAAAAAAATTCATGACCCAAGGAAAAAAATAATTGCAAACCAGGGGTTAAGAGTTAGAAAAATGAGTATGATACGAAGCTACCAAATCACAGGGGGGCTTGGTTGTGAGTCATGACCTTGCGTATTTAATTTTGGTAGGTGTGATTTGCGAACATACGGGTAGGTTATATTAAAAATTAATCATAATTATTCATGACCCAAGGAAAAAAATAATTGCGAACCAGGGATTGAGAGTTGGAAAAATGAGTATGATACGAAGCTACTGACTCACAGGGGGGGCTCGTGTTAAAATTACATACAAGCAAGGGCTGCAAAAGTACCTTGCGACGAAAAAAAAGGGTCGCGGGACAGTTATCGGACGAAGGTCCTTGATGTAATACATAGGGAAAGACAGGGTATGACGAGACTTGTTTGTTTTTAGTAGATATGCCGAGACAGGGTATGGGATTTGAATCTTGATATGGCAGGGCATGAGATTTGAAACAGGCATTATGCAGGGTATGAGATTTGAAAAAGGCATTCTAGGTGATACTGATGGGGTATGAGATTTTCTGAATTGTAAAGACGGGGTATGAGATTAATCGCCATTCTTCAGTTGACCAATGTTACGACGCATGACAACCATTGTGTTTTTTTAAATAATAATAAGATATTATTTATACTAAGTCAGAGATCAGTCAGACCTCGGTCTGTAGGATTGTGCGCAGTTTAACGGTTAACGGTAATTCCTCTGACTTGGTCGAATAACCACTTTTTGCAATTCCAACCAATGAAATTCAACCATTTCACAAATTCCAACCAATGAAATTCAACCATTTCAGAAATTCCAACCAATGAGATGAAGCACATAATAGGAAACAAGCGAACACATGAAAGCGAACATGTGACATGAACATAGAACAAGGCTATGGCGCCGGCCGGCACCAACCCACAAGAAACATCAGAAGGCTAAGTCGATCGACAAACAGATAAATTGATTGACAAACACAGCAAACACATACACTTTGATTCCGACAAATAGAAGACACAAAAAAGACGAAAACAACGAAGCGATGAAGCAACGAAAACAAGAACGAAACAGCCAAAACACTTACAATATCCACCCAAAATAACACCACTATCCTCAACAAAACACTCCCCTCGGTCTCCAGCAAGCAAAATGTCTTACACAAGTGGAATATTTTCCAGAGCAGCACAGCAAGTCCAACATGATGACAATGATGGTATTCCAATGAATACTCAACTTGCCTACGTTGAATACTCAACTTGCCTACGGTTGAAAAGGGGAGGAATTCCTTCAGTATTGCACCAGTGTGTTTTCTTCCTTTGGTTACTCCACTCAAATAGCGACTGAAGAAAAGGTCTTTGGCTTCCTCTTCTATCAGGCCTATCGGACACGAAGGACAAGAGGGCGCCGTAAGAAGGGGCAATTGCAAACACAAATTTTTGACGTCGTCAACTACCACGCCATGATGGCCAAATACAACACCAATCATGCTGGCGCTTGTGAGTCAATGCTGGAGTCCAACCCTGTAGGTTATGATACGGTGAATCAGTACTTTTGTTCCATCCTCAAAATATTGCGGCATCAGAGGAGTCAGAACGCCAACACTCTTACAAAGGAACACCTTCGGACTGACAGGGTACACAGTTCTTGCTCCGTGTTGTCCAATTAAGAAAGAAATAGATCAAGATGATGCGACACGAGGAGAAAATCGATCACGCGTTGTCCCCCTACATGACGGTGTCAAGCATCGAGCGAATCGAGGCTTTCTTGTTCTACAAGCATTGTACCAAACACAACTACCACATTGCTGCCTTGAGGGACAGATTCTGTTTCCTTATGACCCATTCTGGTGTTCTCCGCAGGAGTCCTTGTTCAAATGCACGTTGCTGGATCTGTGCAGCATCATCAAAGCTGACAAATGCATACACTCCTGCCTGATCTTTATCATGCAAATCATTACAGGGAAAACAAACGGTCAGCGAACTTTGCACGGTCGTGTGATCAGGCACCGCAACGTTAACATGTGTCCCATTGGCGCTTTGGGCTTCTACTTAATGGCGCGATTCCATGCAACCGGAGAACTTACGTGGTACAACTTTGCAGAGAACGCGTCATGGTTCGAAGTCAAATTACTCACCGATTGTAATCACTTGCAGAACCACCGTCCAATAACAGACCAAGTGTATGCAAAAATGATGCGGAAAGCATGCAAGGCGTTGGGCGTCGCATCGAAGCATTTTGTTCACTTCGGCCGCGGATCAGGTGCAGTTGCGTTGGAGATGCAAGAAGTGGATCCCCAATACATCAAGATGATTGGAAATTGGAACCTTGATGTCAGAGAAGATCGGTATTCCTCAAAACTCCCACTGAAGGCGATACGGGTCTTGGCTGGACATGCACAAGAGAAAGGCAGCTTCTTCTTGCCCCAAGGTACCAGTTAGAAAAATGAGTATGATACGAAGCCACCAAATCACAGGGGGGGCTCGTTTGTGAGTCATGACCTTGCGTATTTAATTTTGGTAGGTGTGATTTGCGAAACATACGGGTAGGTTATATTAAAAATTAATCATAATTATTCATGACCCAAGGAAAAAAATAATTGCGAACCAGGGATTGAGAGTTGGAAAAATGAGTATGATACAAAGCTACTGACTCACAGGGGGGGCTCGTGTTAAAATTACATACAAGCAAGGGCTGCAAAAGTACCTTGCGACGAAAAAAAAGGGTCGCGGGACAGTTATCGGACGTGGGGCCGTCGGATCCTGTAGACTCGTCTACCCGTAGTGAGGCGCGTTGGTCCTTGTTGTTACAAGGCGCGTTGGGCCTGGTCGGGATCCAGTGTGGTTAGAGTAGGTGATACTCGCGTATCGGTAGGCGCGTTGGGCCTCTGTGATCCTCGCGTTGGGAGGATTAGTAGGTGATACTAGCGTATCTGTAGGCGCGTTGGGCCTCCGTGATCCTCGCGTTGGGAGGATTACTAGTGTGGCATGTACGGGTACAATAGGGAAGACTATTGGACCTGGAGGATGTATAAGCCGTTATTCTACTACTAATCGTTTTAGGAGCAAAAGAGTGAGCTGTAGCTAGGCTTGGTTCTTGCTGGAGGCATCCTTTGCAGGCTTGTTAGTGCTTAGCCTGTAATTTTGCTGCTTACAGCCGTTTGCTGCTTACAGCCAGATTCGCTGCATGCAGTGAGTGATCGTAGAGTTCGTACCTATGTTGGTGATACAGTGAGATCTTGCATACTCAAGGTGTTCTTTGGCTCGTACGTCGTACGTTCCACGTGGCACTACCATTCCTTACATTCGGTTCGCTACATCAATGAGTGATAGCCAGAAACGCACCGCACTGTACGGTATACCGCATCGCATCGCATCGCACCGCACCACCTGCCCACCATTGCTAACACAAAACGGTTGATAATCACCGCATGCGAGCGTGCCCGGAACCTAACAGAGTACTCACAACATGGTATGCATACATACCCTACCTGCGGACGCGGGAATGAAAGCCAGGTGGCAGTCGTGATTGATGGAATAAGGAATTTTCTCATAATATCATCGGCCAATCAAGACTGACCATCCATCATATTTGTTATTGGGATCCAACCAATCGCCATGCTCACTCGATACTTGGATATTCCGAGTGAGCTCATAGTTTAATTACTTGTATCTAACCAATAGGATTGATTGCACTCTTTAAGGTTTCGTAGTACTCGATTTACTATTAATTCAACATACAAGTAATTAAACTACCGGGAGTTGACACACAGTGATTTCCTGAGTCAACTTGAAGCCACCATAGCGCTCCAATCTAACACTACTTACACCACACGTTGAGTCAATATCATATCCTCCGAGGGGTGACCTGCTGCTGTTGTAGTCGATACAATCCTCCAGCACATCAACCATGGACCAACTCGGTACATTGAAGGGATCCACTCCAAACCCCACTGCCAATGGCAACACCAATCAACAGCAGCAGGCCGGAGCAAGATCCCGCAACCGGAACCGACGAGGGAACACCACTAACACCACCAGTGGTACTAATTCCAACTCCACTGGAGAGCAAAAGTTCACCGGGCTCGACCAAGACGAGCTGAAAGGAATCATTGTGGATGGATCCAAGTCCACCCAGTACGACAAACTCTATGAGGGACTGAAAATTGCTGGTGGTAAGAAGAACTCCAAGGTAAAGACCACTCTCATCAATCTAACACCGCTGACCGAGGACGACTTCCTCCCTCCCATGCCTAGCCCAGCTGACTACACGGTCCTGGGAACAAGGGGGGAGGAGGTAATTGATCCCGACAAGAAGCGGCTCCTTGAGGAGCTGTGGATCAAGAAGGGAGAGAGATCAGCCAAGAAATATGATCAATACGACGAGGACTTGAAAAGCTTGTTCTCAACTACAGAGGGGCAGCTCAGTCCTGAGGTGAAGCAACACCTTAAAACGAATGAGTCGTGGGCAACCGTTGAGGATGCCCAAGACACCATCAGCATGCTCAAGCTACTCAGGGAATACTGCTACCGCGACAGCGCTACCAAAGTACACCCAATGGTGGACGTGGCAAACAAAATCTACAGGTTCCTCTCATGTAAGCAAGACGCCAACAAAGGTGCAGCTACATATGCTGAGGAGGTCAAGGCAAGATTTGATGTCATGACCTCTGCAGGAATCTCGATCAGATTGGAGGCTATGATCTCACTTGCCCTAAAGAAGGTCTACCCAGGAACAACCTACAGCGACTATATCATGATGGACGCCCCAAGCAAGGCCAAGGTGAATACACTAATGGACGACATGCTCTTGTCGGTAGTGATTGTAAATGGGTGCAACACTAAAACCCACCGGAACCTATCTGGCGTCCTCAAGGACAACTACAGTCTGGGGCCAGATGTGTACCCCACCTCACAACCCAAAGCTCTCAAGCTGATGAACCAATACAAATTGATGGGCCGAACATCTGCGGGACAGACAAACAACTCAGGAGGCCGCGGATCGGCCGGGTCTTCAAGTACCAATAACAACGGGGACAAGAAAGACAATAGCGCAACTACAACGAATGAAACGGCGCTTACGAGCAATGGTGTTCCTGCGGGTGGATCGAAAGTATCCGAAGCCCACCAAATTCTCATGGCTGGGATTGAAGACGGCGCATTCGATGATGAACTGTGCTTTGTACAACTCAGCACCACCATCTCTACATACCAGCCTGCCCCGGCAAAACCCAGGAGTGTGGGAACCAGCACTGTCATTGCCAGGAGCGGGGTGTTGAACCACCGCATCAGCCGCGAGTTGGAGCACATGTTCTCGCAGTCAAATGGGAACATAGATCCATATTGGATTCTACTCGACAGCCAAGCCACCTGCAACTGTGTCAGCAACCCTTCGCTGCTCCGTGATATCCGCGTCCACCCCGAAGGCCGCAAGGTCCGAATACACTGCAATGCGGGTGTTGTGGTTGTAGACATGATTGGGAACCTTCCAGGATTTGGTACCGTCTGGTATCAAGAAGGAGGAATGGCCAACATTCCTGTCCCTCAGTTCGGTGTCGGATCAGTATCGAATCACTCTAGATACCGCAATCACCCAGTCCTTCTTTGTCCACAAAACAGCAACAACCATTGCCAACACGACTAACTCATTCATTCATTCAGCGGTTGTGGCTCTGGGAGCAAAAAATGTTGGTGTTGCAATGAATGGGAGTTGTGGCTTACAAAGAACAATGCAGGAAGAAAACAAGCCAGCAAACAAGGAGCGTTTCGATAGGTTCGGTATTGAAACTGGTATTATATTATGATTTTAGTAGTTGTTTGTTTGTTTGTTTGTTCACGGTATACAAAAACGATACGGTACTAGTAGAATAGGACAAGACTAAAACTAAGATAGGTGTAAGAGTGTAAGCGTATATATGTGTGTGTGTGTGTGTGCGTGTGCGTGCGTGAGCCTTGGCTTCGATTCGATTCGACATTAATTGTTCAACTCCCGTTCTCGTTGTTCCATCTTGTCTCGCACAATGGAAACAAAGGACGAGACGGATTCCAATGTGGTGGAAGTCGCCGAAGAGATAAAGGAATCGCTATTGATATTGTCGCTGCCCCGTGGTTGGTTTAGTTTTCGCGTTGTTGTTGTTGTTGTTGTGGCAGAGTTCATTTGCTTCTGTTTTTGCTTTAGCTTCTTCTTCTTCTTCTGCTGCTTCTGCTGCTTTTGCTTCTGCCTAGGAGTCCCGCGATCGCGATCGTTTTTGTTCGTGCGCTTCTGCTCCCCGCCGCGCTTCTTCCCGCCGCGCTTCCCACCGCGCTTTCGCTTCGCTTTTTGTTTTGCCAGATCGCTTTCCTCTTCGGATTCGGTTTCGCAATCTTCGTCGTCGTCGTCGTCGCCCGCGCGTTCGGTTTCGGTTTCAATTTCGTTTTCATCGATGATGGGGGTTGTGGGGTTGACTCCTTCCTTGTTCCATTGGATGAGTAAGGTTTCGTCTTTGGGTTCTCGCTCGCGTTCGCGTTCGCGTTCGTTTTCTCCGTAGGGAAGGTCTTCTTTGGTGGTGACATCGGTTGTGTTGGCTACGGAGAGCCCGGTCGGACCCGGAGATTGCGACGGAGCCGGAGACAGTGTCGGACCGGTCGATGATCCCTTGCCTTTGCCTATGGACTTGGGTGCGGCGGATTTGCCTCCCTTGCTCTTGCCCTTGCTCCTGCCCTTGCTGCCGTCGTTGTCATCATTGTTGTTGTCATCATTGTTGTTGTCATCATTATCGTTGTCGTTGCTGTCGTTGCTGCTGCTGCTGCTGCTGCTGCTGCCATCCTTTCCCTTGCTGCCCTTGCTGCCCTTGCCCTTGCCCTTGCCATTGCCGTCATCATCGTTGTTGTTATCGTTGTTATCGTTGTTATTGTTGTTGTTGTTGTTGTTGTTGTTGTCGCTGTCCTTTCCCTTGCTCTTGCTTCCCTTGTTGCTCTTTTTGCTGCGGCTGTTATTGTCATTGCTGTTGATGCCTTCGTCGTTGATGCCGTCGTTGTTGCTCTTGCTGTCCTTGCATCCCTTGGATCCCTTGCCGTCGCTGTTCGACTTGGATCCCTTGCCCTTCCCTGTCGTTGGCGTACCGGTTGGCATACCGGTCGGGCTCGTTGTGGGAGAAGACGACGGGCTATCGGTCGGTGGATCCGACGGTTCACCGGAGGGTGGACAGGACGGGCCGGCGGTGGGTGGTTTCGACGGTTCCGGGGTCGGTTCCACCGATGGAGATGTCGATGGAGCCGTTGACGGAGCCGCCGATGGTAATGTCGACGGGGCGACCGACGGGGCCGGGGTCGGAAGGATGGACGGGTTGCGGGTCGGGTCGGTGGACGGGAGGGTGGACGGGAGGGTGGACGGGAGGGCCGAGGGAATGATCGACGGCATGTCCGACGGGAAGGTCGACGGCATGACCGACGGGATGTCCGATGGAATGTTCGACGGCATGTCCGACGGGGTGGTCGACGGCATGTCCGACGGGGTGGTCGACGGGAGCTCGGTGGCCCCTGTTGGGAGGTCCGACGGCTCGCTTGACGGATCCAGTGACGGTTCGGCCGACGGAACCAACGACGGAAGCGTCGAGGGCAGAGCAGAGGGAACCGCGGAGGGAACCGTGGAGGGAAGCTCGGAGGGCTGAACGGACGGAGAAGCCGTTGGTGGGATGGAGGCCCGGGGGGTGCACGCGGCTCGATACGATTGCTGTGTGATCCGGAGATGGACAGGATCAAAGAATGACACAACAAGACATGCGCAATGAGAATGAGAATGACAGTGAGATGGAAGATTGCCAACTGTAACATGACAAGTGTAGGGCAACAAACAACAAAAATGGAATTTCACAACGGCTCTGTCTCTGTTTGTCTCTAGTACTTACACAAATCAAGTAATCGGCATCGACTGGTGCCAGCGCTTGCTGTATTTTCTTCTTGAACTTGTCCTTGTTCTTGTCCTTGTTCTTGTTCTTGTCCTTGTTCTTGTTCTTGTTCTTGTCCTTCTTTTTGTTGTTGATCTTCACCTTTGGCTTTCGTTTGGCTTCATCCTTCTCGTCTGTCATATCGTAGTATGACGAGTAACCCTTGCCATTTCCCTTCATTCCTTTACCATTTCCCTTCATTCCTTTGCCGGGGCCAGGTCCACTGCCAGGCCCATCGCCAGGCCCATCGCCAGGACCATCGCCAGGACCATCGCCAGGACCATCGCCAGGACCATCGCCAGGCCCATCGCCAGGCCCGTTGCCAGGACCGTAACCTTTGGCTCCCTTTCCTCCTCCTCCTTTGCTCTTCTTGGGTCCCTTGCCGCCATTGTTGTTGTTGTTGTTGTTGTTGTTGTTGGGTGGTCCTCCTCCTTCGCCTCCTCCCGGTCCTCCCTTGCCCTTGTTGCCCTTGTTGCCCTTGTTGCCCTTAGTTCCCTTGCTGCCCGATGGTTTGGGTTCTGGCACTGGCACTGGTGCCGGGGTGGGTTTTTTCGTAGAAAGGGGTCGTTCGGTGGGTGGGTTGGTCGGTGGGTTGGTAGGTCTCAGTGTCAATTCAATCGGTGAGGCGCTCGGAGGCTCCTCTGTGGTGGAACTTCCACAGATGCTACCCGGGAAGGAGCTAGGAGCGTTGAGGTCGATGTTCAGAAATTCTGAGAAACACGTAGCGAGCTGTTTGTTGTGTTTAGTTAGTTAGTTAGTTAGTTAGTTAGTTATTTACGGTTGCAGTTCAGTTGTTTGTTGTCACGCATTGCATGTATGTCACGGTTGTTGTCACGAACAATAAACACAACAACAACATCAACAACATCAACAACGTTGAATATTAGGAAACAGAAATAGAAGCAAACAGAACAAGTGAGTGAGAGTTTCGAGTCCAAGAGGGGGGAGGGGGGGGGGAGGGTTGCAACAGAGGATGAAAATGACAGATGGAAACAATGTTGGTTGGTTGGTTATGTCGGTTCACAACTTTAAATCGCAAGAACAAACAAGCCTCCGAATGGGGAACAGAAATAACAAACACAACACGTTCAATCAACACCGAAGAACAAGAACAAGAACAAGAGCAAGAACAAGAACACGAAACAAGAACTGTCCTTTTGTTAGTCACTATCACCATGACAACAACAAAAAACTCACGAGTTTGTTCTGTTCGGACGGGAGAATCCAGATGGGAAAGATCGAGGTGTCGAAATCCAAACTCCGTCGGAATTGGGAGATGTCGTATTCTTCGTAGTCTTCATCGTCTTCGTAGTCTTCATCGTCATGTACACCATCATATTCATGGTCATCATGGTCATACTTGTCATAGTCATCACCACTTTCGTATTCGTCATCTTCTTCCTCGTATTCGCTATCATGGTACGATAAATCATAACTGTTCTTTCCATCGGAGAAGATCTCGAGTCCGGTGACAACCGCATTGTTTTCTGCCACCGAAGCGGGCGTCAACCATCGATACTTGGATTCTGCGGTGGTCTGTGTCTTCTTGGGAGTTGTTTTTGGTTTGTTGTTGTTGTTGTTGTTGTTGTTGTTCGTCTTCCTCGGTTTTTCTTTGGATACACTTCGATTCTTCTTGCGGTTTTGGGGGGCCTCAGAAGGTGCCACCTGGCCGAGCAGCGGGATGAGATCTTCGTCGATGCAGTCCCGCAACTCCTGCAATGCCAGATCGCTCTGGAAGATCGAGTTGAGAATTGCAACGTAGTCTTCGACGGTCGGATTGGTGGGAACACCATATATGAAGGCATCGGCTTCCGAGAGTGTTCCGACATACAATCCGTCGCACACGAAATCTTCGACATCGGGATTCAGGAACGGAACCGTTACGCTGGTGTAATCGACCACGTCGATTCGGAGTTGTGCGATATTCTCCTCATCCTTCTTCTTTTGTTTATCCTTTTCCTTCTTGCCGTTGTCCTTATTGTTCGTGGGTTTTCCGTTGGGTTGTTTGTTTTCGGGGCGCTTTCCTGTTCCGGGTCGATTGCGGTTTTGCTGGAGTGGGGGCTTTCTGGATACGGGTCGGTTGGAGTCGGGTTTCCTCTTGCTGCCCAGTTGTCGATCCATTTCGGTGGTGACCGAAACAGAATCCATCTCCTCATCGACATCGTCATCGTCATCGTCATCGTCATCATCGCCTTCGTACTCATCTTCGTACTCATCTTCGTCTTCGTACTCATCTTCGTACTCTACTCATCGTCATACTCATCATCGTCATACTCATCATTGTCGTACTCACCATCGCCGTATTCATCATCGCCGTATTCATCATCGTACTCATCATCATCGTACTCTTCGTCCTTCGAGTGAGTGTCAATCCCACTCCATCCTGGCACAACGACTTGTTTCTTACTGGCATCGGACACGAATGGTCCGTTGATATCCAGGGCCATAGAGGTTATCACTAGATGGGTGGATGTTGGGGCCTTCTCTCCAACCACGACGAGCTGGAAATTCCGACCGAGGGCGGGAACGGGAACGGGAACGGGAACGGGAACGGGAACGGGAACGGGAACGAGAATGAGATAAGAGGTATACAAATAAGCAATACAAAGCACAAAAATAATGATGATGATGCAAAAAAGTGCGTGTTTGTGACCGACATGCGTGTATGCGACACCAATGCATATTTTTCGGGGAAACCAACATACAGCGTTGTGAGTGTGAGTGTGTGTGTGTGTGTGTGTGTGCGCGCGCGCGCGTGTGTCTGCTTTTCTTTGGTAGTATCCCCTCGTTCTGCGTTTCTCGCATCTTATCGTACCTCGTTTGCATCAACCACGTCTCTGCCATGGCTATTGCCGTTGTTATTGTTGTTGCTATCGCTATCGCTGTTGATATTGCTGTTGATATTGCTGTTGATATTGCTGTTGATATTGCCGTTGCCGTTGGATTCGGGAGTAGTGCCGAACTGTAACCACGAACTGCGCTCCCAGGCGCTTGCCAGGTCGGCACCTCCCAACAACAACAACAGTGCCGAGGCACAAGCGACGTTTCGCATTAACAACGCGGCCGAAAAGTGCACTGACGTCACCGATCGAGACGCTTTTTTGGCCTCCTTTCGTTCGGTGTTGTCGTTGGAGGAGGAGTTCCTGCCTCGTAAGTTAACAACTACCATTGCAATCCAATCGAGGAGGATTCTACGATTGCTGGCTGTGTTGTACTTGTACAGTGCTCAATACACCGATGGATGGTTTTGCAGGGGTAGAGGAGCACGGTGAATTGCTGATGCTTTCGATACTAAAGAGAAAGAGATAGGCTTGTTGTGGATCGTGGTACCGGTACTGAAATTTGCTTCTTTGTGAGACCTATTCGTTTTGTTAGTTTCCAGCCACTTGTGTGCGTAATTGTGCTTTGTTACGATACAACACCGCAATTATGTTTTCCAACGAACGTCGACCACAGTGTTGTAACGGTATTGTATACGGTACGGTGCAGTAGCACTACGTTACTCGGAATTCGCATGGTTCTGGATCCTTATTTTTCTTTTCCGTTGTTGCACAAATGATTTTTGGTGTTTTTTTGTGGGAAGTTTGCGAACGGCATTGTTTTCGTCGAACGAATCCTCGAAATGACGATTCGTATTGATATTATGAGTTGCAGACGGGCTATATCCGTTGTAAGAAGATATTCCACGAAGATAGTTTTTACTTAACCGTTGATCGTGGTCTATCGCGTGGAATGTGTTCCAGCCAGGATTTACTATGGGTACAACCAAGTAAAGACAGCGGTTGAAACAAACCGTTGTTGATAAATGTCTGTGATGAAGTTTCTCACAGACAAAACAACAGGATTTTTCCCTAATTGGTATCCTTCCAGCATTCCTTTCGTGCACATGGGGATGTATCGTTTCGGCGTGTCATATTGCTCACACTGTTTTTTTGCCATTTTTAACTATGCCTCTGAAGTCCGTTGCTAGAGACGAAGATTCTGTTTTGTCGAAGGCAAACATCAATTGGATGGGTTGTGAAACGATAAACGTGTGCAAAACGGTACATGATGTAAGAATGGATAGTATCTTTCATACCTCAAATACGTATGGTATTTTCAATCCGTCTTGGGTCGTGGGTACGTACTCGTACTATGTACTCGTACTCGTACGTACTCGTATTCAATAGAACCGGTTCCTGTTTGTACTAAGTTAGTTTTTAACATACACAGAGTCAATGGATGAGAAAAGTCAAAACATTAGCTGAAAACTACCAAATAGTATGATTTTTCTATGTAGCCTATCTCAGCAGTTAAGCACCAGCAGATACTATGAACCTAGTAATAAATACAACCAAAGTTGCAAGTAGTTATTCGTCGTTTATTTATCTGTTACGTCACATAAATGATGCTCACGTCCGAGAACTGTTTCGCGGGGTTCGAATTTACTTCTCGCGCACAAATTTTGTGCGTGATTTTAACACGGCAATATTTCTGGACACCCTGAAATTCCCACCCCCAGTTATTGCCTTAAAATAATACAAAAAACAATTCTGTGCGCGTGATGCACCGTCCGACATTACTCTACTCTCGAATAAAAATAATTTATTTCAGTCTTATTATTCTGTACGAACAACACTTACTTCTATTCACGAATAAAAAAGAAATCTTGAGTCAGTATTAATTCCAAAATATTAATCTACCAAACAACCATTCGATTCTTCTCCCCTACTTGTGAATTCTATTTCTTGACTACAATATTCCCTTTTTAAAATGTAGATTCTATTATGCTTGATTTATTCCTATTGCGACGTATTATGAATCCTCCATTATTTCTAATATTCTCAAAATTAAGTTCAAGATTAGTAGTAGTTTTGTATTATGTATGTACTGTTATTTTCTACATTAGTTCACCCATAGATAAACTTTCATTCATCAATGCTGTTATTGCCGGATCAATATAGACGTTTCTTTTCTTTTTCTTTTTTGGTCCACTACAATTAGTGGAGCTGCTACTAGTAATATTTGCATCGCCATGTGTATTGTTGGTGTAATTTGTCGAACTTTCGTTCCTAAATCTGTCCCTCATCATTTCTTCCAATTTCCTTCCTGTTTCTGGGTGTTTTCGCATCTCGCCAATTTTGTCGCACAAGTCACTGAACAACTCGCGACCTTCCTCCATCCATCCATTTCTGCTTCCACTGTCTGAATCGCAGAATTTTTTTTTGTCGTGGAATCGTGGCATCAGCCTTTCGCCGCTGCTGGTTCACCCATACATGATGCTCATTGTAGATCAGTACCAATGCAAATGCTTCATCTCCTGCTATAGTAAATATATCACTCAGCAAGTGCCTCTCCTTCCGTTGTTTGAAATTGGAATTTGTCGGATTGATTGCCGACATGATTCTTGTAACAAAATAATAAAAATCTTCATCTTCCGCGTCTTTGTATGTTCTGTATTTATTGTTTAAAATACCTGTGTTTTCATATTCTGTGTCTTGAATAACTGCAACAGTACCAGGGAATGTGATAGGGACTCGACCTTTTCTGTAATCGTCTGTACGGAAGTATCATCAGTATCAACGGGCAGCATGTTAGTGTTGTCGTACCAAAAATAGATTCCCAAATTCCTAATTTCAACAACCAATTCTCCCACCTGTACTTACCTATCCAGTTTTTTCTCGCTAATGTTTGTGAGTTGTGCCTCAATGCAGTCAGTACTGTCCCTACTCGTTTCCTGTAAAAGGAACAGAATGCCGCAAGTGGAATATTTTGTGGCTTCATAACCGCACTTGCTCCAACAGCTTTTTTTATTACAAGCGCCGTTACCTTGTCATTGATAGGGAACTTCATGTTGTGGTACCAATGTTTTTTGACGTAATCCCTTAGCTGCTTCTCCACCGTATCAGTCATATCACTCAAAGCCTTAAGCATATCGTTGTCTATTATAAGCCCATATTCGTCTGTAATTGTACTTACTGCTCGTTCTCTTGTGTCGCCGGCATTGTAACTCCCCTCTCCCTGCATGGTTGCCTCCGTTTGTTTAGGTACCATTACTACCTTTCCCACCCCTATATGTGGTTCCCTCTCTTGTTTCCGTAAGTGTTTTGCCACTTCCTCTGCCAATTTGTCATATTGGATATTTTTCATGACATGTTCGGCAACATCCTCTAAATTGTAGCATTCTCCGTTAGATGTTTTCTCTACCACATTGGTTTTTGTTCCTTCTTTCTGTTGGTTCGTTACTGTAGTGGTGGTTGTGTTGGTAATGGTCAGTGCTGGTTCGTTACTCTGGTTGATGGTGTTTCGTTCTTCCGTGTTTGTAGTAGTAGCAATTGTGTTGTTGGAACCATTTTTTTTACTGTTGCCCTTTGATGCGTTCATAGTTGTGGTATACACTTTGTTAGTAATTGCGGTGTTTGTTTTCACTCTTTTTTTCTTACCGTTGTTGTTCCCTGTATTTTGATGATCACCGGGCCGGATGGTTTTGTTGTTTTGAAGGGTCTTCCCCTCGGATTTTTTGCTTCGTCGTGTCTTTCCGATAGCATTCATATTTTTTTATTTTATTTTCTGAATACAGTGTCGATCAAGAATCATGTGTTTCTTGTTGTGTGGTTATGTGTGTGTACTAATAATTTGTCGGGTTGTGTACGGTGTTTTGTGTTGTGTGTGTCGTGTGTGTGTGTGTGTGTGTGTGTGTACGGTGTTTCGTGTAGTCTGTGTACGATGTTTTGTGTGTAGAATTTTTCTGTGGGTTCTGTACTATGTTGTTTGCCCGAACATCTTCTGTGTGTTGTCTGGTTTTGGGCGCGCTGTTATATTTGTAGAAGTAGATCACGTACCTGTGCCAGCCACCCCTCCCGCGCCATAATTTTTTCAGAAGGGAAACTTTTGATCACACTAAGGTTATGTATTTCAATCCTCTAGTCACATGTAGAATCTCGTAGACTGCTGCACCTAACATACCGTACTGTCTTGTGTGCCATTTGTATCTACAAACCACAACATTGTCTGTACTGTGTGTGGCAAAGTTGTTCCCAATATGCATTTAAAAGTTGTTCCCAACATGCATTTCGTAAGTCATGTGATATGCATTCATGGCCTGGTACAAAAACTTTGGTAGTCATTACCAAATGAGACTGTTTGTGCCCTGGAATTGCACCCAAAATACCCTCATCATGTTTGCCATTTTGAGAGTCAAACCACAACATTTTGGGCATTCTGAGTGGCAAAGTTGTTCCCAATATGCATTTGATGAGTCATGATAAATGTATTCATAGTTTTGACCGGATACTTTGGAGTCATTACCCACTCAGTTAGTTTGTGCCCTAGAATTGCACCAAAAATACCCTCATGTTTGCCATTTCGAGAGTCAAACCACAACATTTAGGGCATTCTGTGTGACAAAGTTGTTCCCAATATGTATTTGATGAGTCATGAGGAATGTATTCATTGCTTGGACCAGATACTTTTTGAGTCATTACCCAATAAGTTAGTTTTTGCCCTGGAATTGCACCAAAAATACCCTCATGTTTGTCAGTTGGAGAGTCAAACCTTAACATTTTGGGCATTCTATGTGACAAAGTTGTTGTTCCCAATATTCATTTAATGAGTCATGATGAATGTATTCATGGCTTGGGCCAGATACTTTTTGAGTCCTTACCCAATAAGTTACTTTGTGCCCTGGAATTGCACCAAAAAAAAGCCTATGTTTGCCATTTGTAGAGTCAAACCTTAAGATTTTGGGCATTCTATGTGACAAAGTTGTTTCCAATATGCATTGGATGAGTCATGATGAATGTATTCATGGCTTGGACCCGATACTATTTGAGTCATTACCCAATAAGTTAGTTTGTGCCCTAGAATTGCACCAAAATATCCCCATGATTGCCATTTGTCGAGTCAAACCACAACATTTTGGGTATTCTGCTGTGTGACAAACTTTTTTCCAATATGCATTTGATGAGTCACGATGAATTCATTCATGGCTTTTACCAGATACTTTATGAGTCATTAGCCAATAAGTAAGTTTGTGTCCTGGAATTGCATAAAAAATACCCCCATGATTGCCATTTGTAGAGTCAAACCACAACATTTTGGGTATTCTATGTGACAAAGTTGTTCCCAATATGCATTGGATGAGTCATGATGAATGTATTCCTGGCTTGGACCAGAAATTGTTGTAGTCATTACCCAATAACTCAGTTTGTGCCCTGGAATTGCACCAAAAATACCCCCATGATTGTCATTTGTAGAGTCAAACCTTAAGATTTTGGGCATTCGATGTGACAAAGTTGTTCCCAATATGCATTTAATGAGTCATGATGAATGTATTCATTGATTGGACCGGATACTTTTGGAGTCATTACCCAATAAGTTAGTTTTTGCCCTGGAATTGCACAAAAAATACCCCCATGATTGCAATTTGGATAGTCAAACCTTAAGATTTTGGGCATTTGATGTGACAAAGTTGTTCCCAATATGTATTGGATGAGTCATGATGAATGTATTCATGGCTTGGACCAGATACTTTTTGAGTCCTTACCCCATAACTCAGTTTGTGCCCTGGAATTGCACCAAAAATACCCCCATGATTGTCATTTGTAGAGTCAAACCTTAAGATTTTGGGCATTCTATGTGACTAAGTTGTTCCCAATATGCATTTAATGAGTCATGATGAATGTATTCATTGATTGGACCGGATACTTTTGGAGTCATTACCCAATAAGTTAGTTTGTGCCCTGGAATTGCACAAAAAATACCCCCATGATTGCAATTTGGATAGTCAAACCTTAAGATTTTGGGCATTTGATGTGACAAAGTTGTTCCCAATATGCATTTAATGAGTCATGATGAATGTATTCATTGATTGGACCGGATACTTTTGGAGTCATTACCCAATAAGTTAATTTGTGCCCTGGAATTGCACAAAAAATACCCCCATGATTGCAATTTGGATAGTCAAACCTTAAGATTTTGGGCATTCTATGTGACAAATTTGTTCCCAATATGCATTTAATGAGTCATGATGAATGTATTCCTTGCTTGGACCCGATACTTTTGGAGTCATTACCCACTAATTTTGTTTGTGCCCTGGAATTACACCAAAAATACCCTCATGTTTGCCATTTGGAGAGTCAAACCACATCATTTTGGGCATTCTGTGTGGAAAAGTTGTTTCCAATATGGTTAGGGTTACATCCTTTTCGTACGAGATCCTTTGAGATTCTTTTTCGAACGTCGTACGTACGAGATCCTTTGAGATTCTTTTTCGAACGTCGTACGTACCGTACGAGATTCTTTGAGATTCTTTTTCGAATGTCGTACGTACGAGATTCTTTGAGATTCTTTTTCGAAGGTACGAAGTACTTTTTTTTCCGTACGTACGAATTATCTAGTACAAAAAACGTGTAGAATTCTACAGGAGATTGATTTTTTTCTTCGTATGTACGTACAACGTGTAGAATTCTACAGGAGTTGCAGTATCCTTTTTTTTTTTTCTACCTCGCAAAAAAAAAATCTCTCTCACACAAACACACAGTAATGTTATTTTCTACCTCGCGACAAAAAAAATCACTTTTTCTACCTCGCGACAAAAAAAAATCTCTCCCACACAAAGAGTAAACATTTTTTTTACCTCGCGACAAAAAAAAACTTACATCCAACTTATTTGAGTAGAGTGTTGGTTCTTGCAATCAACACTTCGTCCGAGAACGTGGGATCCGACCCTCTTCGTCACATTTGACGTGTTAGTAGCACAACGATCTGTTCTCAAATATTTCAGTCCGAAATAACAGCCTTGTACTGCATGACAATAGAAAGCATTGGACGAGAGGGAAATTGATGGATAGATTTTGTTTGACTTAGGCCCCCAAACATATACGTCTTGAAATCAATGAACCTGCATCCCTTGTCTCTATATCACCAGGAACAAGATACTGTTTTTCGTGACGTAGGAGTAAGAAGTAATCTACGGCAGCAACTACAATTTCATCGGGTCGATTGTCGGTACGACGGAACGAATAAACGGTAAGAATGAGAGAGAAAAGGATCCGCAACGGCAACGGCAACGGCAACGGCAACGGGAATTGATTGGTCTTCCACTCCACCGGCGTTACTGATTCCATTCTGTTTTCTTCTTATTTTCACAGGAACGGTAGCAACCATCGAATCCGAATCAGAAGCAACCATCGAATCCGAATCAGAAGCAACCATCGAATCGGAATCGGAAGCAACCATCGAATCGGAATCGGAAGCAACCATCGAATCGGAAGCAACCCAATCGGATTCAGAAGCAACGAATCTTCCCCTGTAGGTGCGCTGAATTTTCCCCGTTTGGTGATAATTACAAATCGATCGGCATGTACATTACCATATTATTCTGTTGTTATTATTTACTCTATGTAGTACATCAATAGATACTCACCCATTTTGTTCAATTATCCTATATTATTTGAATAGGATTGTTGGCAAAGCCACCAGGAACCTCTACCGGAAACCGAGCAAGCGGGAACCATACCAATCGACCTGCAACGGCAAATTGATCCGCAACGTCCAATCGATCCAACAGCAAATCGATCTGCAACGGCAAATCGTTCCAACACCAATCGATCCAACACCAATCGATCCGCAACGGCAAATCGTCCCAACACCAATCGACCCAACACCAATCGATCCGCAACGGCAAATCGTTCCAACACCAATCGATCCAACACCAATCGATCCGCAACAGCAAATCGATTCGCAACGGCAAATCGATCCAACACGAATCGATCCGCAACGGCAAATCGATCCACAATTTGTCAGCGAGAGCAACAGCGGAAAGCGTCAGAGAGAGCAACAGCAGCAAGCGGCACGAGCGTCAGCGAGAGCAACAGCAGCAAGCGGCACGAGGAATCGATCCAATCGATTCAACACCAATCGATCTGCAACACCAATCGATCCAACACCAATCGATCTGCAACACCAATCGATCCAACACCAATCGATCCAACACCAATCAATCCAACACCAATCAATCCAATCGATCCAACACCAATCGATCTGTAACACCAATCGATCCAACACGAGGAATCGATCCAATCGATCCAACACCAATCGACCCGGAACACAAATCGATCCAGCACCAATCGATCCAACACTTCCTCATCGATTCGTCGTCGTCCTCCAAATCTTCTATTGCAAATCAATCCAACACCAAGAATTGATCCGGAACACCAATCGATCCAAAACACCAATAGATCCGGAACACCAATCCATCCAAAACACCAATCCATCCAAAGCACCAATCGATCCAGAACACCAACGCCGTCCCGGCAACGGCTACGGCAACGGCAACGGCAACGGCAACAGCAATCGGTCTTCCACTCCATCGTCGGCAACAGCAACGGCAATTGGTCTGCCACTCCAACATCTTCTTGTCGTCGTCCTCCAACGACAATTTGTCCCAGCAACAACAATGGGATTCAAAAGATCACCAGAGAAAATTGCAGCAAGAGCCAAAAAACAAAGAGAAAAGAGACAACGGCAATTCAGAAGTCAACAGAAAATGTCTTCAAATTTTCTTAAGGTTGCTGCACCGGTTTCAACTAGCCACGCAACTTATGCAAAGCTGTCTCTGATAAAACCAAGGAAGAAGGAAAGGAATAGGCGTTCAACTTGCAAAGATGTCGTCCGTACAATAGCGCTGAAAAATAAATCCAGTACCGCTGCGGTGGCAGGTAAATACATGGAGATAGATTGGGGTGGCAAGACAGGAGGAAAGAAAAAGTATCGACCGGAACAGGCTTTGTCCATCGGAAACTTCAAAACATTGGATAGTACGGAAGATAAGCCTATTCTTGTAGTTGACGATTCTGAACCATCGTTGCAAATTTTTGCCAAAGTTTCACGCAATTTTGCGTTACGACACCTCGCTTCCAAGCATAATATCGAATTGTTGAGACAGTTTGCTCCTGCCATTGTTGGAGCAAAACCAACCGTTGGAAGAGGGGTGAAGCGGGGCAGTATCAATGATGATTATGCTATCATTGGAATTCGACCAGAAAGATTGGATTCAAATATTGGTGAGTATGTTTTCAAAAGTCATGTTGATCCCAGCATGAAACTAGAGCTAGAAGAGACAACAGTTGAAATTGTGAAGCATATGCATCATAGTTTAATTGACGTGGAACCGTTTGTTGAAGAGGAAATGGATGTGTTGTCTCAGATTCTGTCTCGTACAAAGCTAAATGCAATTGGGCAGCAGGCATTAGCATTTTCAATCGGTCGCAACTACCATTCTAGATGCCATGTGGACGATGACATGTACTACACTCGTTTGACAGTCATTGCTCCGGCGGAAGTGTCTGCTGACGAGGTGATTTATTATTTTGTCTTCCCAACGTACCATATCAAAGTGCCGTTGCGTTCTGGAGATACTCTATTGTTCAACCCATTAGTATTACATAGCTGTTCAAATCCAAAATTCGAAGGGTGTTATATTATGAGTGCATACGTATCTCGCAAAACTGTGCTTAGAGCTAACCCTCTATAGTAATATTAAACAATACTTTAAAGTTAGCCGTTACATTAACCCTTGCTACTCAATCGGAACTGCTGTCCGAGCTTTCGCTCTCTGAACTGGATAGCGAATCACTGGATTCGTTATCATTCAATGCCATCTCAAATGGTTCCAACTGTATGTCGTCCTGTAGTGTGCATGCGTTGTACAAACATTCGTAAGACGGCGGTGTAGCAGCATTTTTGCTTTCAAAAAATTCGAGCCATGAGATCCGATTCGATATCACTAGCCAATTGCAATTGGTTATGCACCCATCAATTCCTTGCTCTGGAACAACTGCCAGCTCGGAATGGATAGTGTCGACATGAAATAGGTACAGTGAATTCATCAGGCGCCCACGTTTGACAAATTCAGAAGCTGTTTTCTTAGGCACATCTTGAAGCCGACGAGCCACAGCATACATTCCGTTTGTATCAATTGGATAGCCACCAATACTACTGTATGGCTGCTTCAAATTCTGTACAGTTAAGAAGCATACCAGATGGCACGGTATGAGCTTGGGATTGTTATTTAAATCAAAGTCCAATTTCATCAAACACCAATCCATCCATACGGAGTTCAGCAGAGAACTATCCGATCTATATGAAGGATGCGACCGAAATATAAAATTAGACCCACAAGCAACATCGAAACGATTGTGCTCTGTAACTCCACAAATGTGCGAAGGATTCTCCAATAAAGGTAGCACAGAATCACAAACAAAGTCAAGTATGTCAGAAGGAAAAAATGGTTTGCTTTTGTTCGTAGAACAAAGCCACTTCATTGTTGATTCCCCATTTTCGGTTCTCATTATTTGAAAATGAGAACCGCCACCATCAGGGCGTTCAATTGGAGGAGGATCAGGTGGATTCAAGTTGTAGTGATATGTTGCCTGGCTTAGCATCATTTTCTCGGACTTTCTATTGGCAGTTTGATTGATTAGTGATGCAGCATTACATTGCGTGTTCTTGGAAGGAGCTTTAATCTCAGTTTTGTGGTGAGATTCATTGGGAGCACTATCCCAGCCTGCGGGGCTTCCCCATAAAGAGATATAATCTGGTAGGTGAAAGTACAGGTGATTCTTGATTAGTTTTGTTCCCATCCCTTTCCTGTGACAAGTTGAGTTTATACAATTGATAAAGTGAACAATTGTTTTTGGGAGATTCTTTAAGGAACCATATTTCATCCGACCGTGTTTAAGAAATTCTTCCATTGATAGAATTAGCTGAATTACCTCTATCTGTTTCTTTACAAAACGATGGTCACCAATAATGTCAGATCCATGTTTGGAAACAATAGCGATCAGAAGAGAAATAAGCATTCCAGAGGAATCATGCCCTTCTTTCTTCGTGGTTGATAAAAGCTGAGTCCCAAATTTGGTGCGAGGAAAATCTCTATCAGACTGCCGTGATAACAAACCACCGTACCGTTGTGCTAAATGGCCAATACTGTTAGCAACAGCCACGCCGTGATTCAAATTGGGGGCAAAAACACATGGAACACTTCCGCGGAGCAACAATTCAATTGACTCCACAGCCCGTTTGGCAGTACCAAGCTGGTGCATGTGCAAACATTCACCGGGAGTTGCAAAATGAATATTGTTCTGATTCGTACCAAAGCATAAATCATGAAATACATTCCTGATATTGTGATGAGAGTTGTTTTTGAAGTTCTTATTGATATCATTTAGATCTGTGCCAGGAAAACAATGAAAATCAACAGGTGACCACTTCTTTGTTGCAGGTTGAACAGAAGGAATGTTTATGTTCGGAGAATAACAGTTGCAGTGACGGCACATCCGCATGACACCCTTATTGAAGGAGCCATATTTTCCACACAATTTATCGTGAAGTTCTGTGTCGCCAATAACATAGGCAATGGCAAATTTCATTTTTACCTTCCACTGTTGATTTGCGTACGGAAGATAATTCCATTCGATACCACTGTCTTCGTTACATGCTGCTTTGAAGGAACGAAACGCTACTTCCAAACCATTGTGAAGATTCTGAATTTTTTCCTTTGAATTGGCAGGACGAGAGTGTCTGGTTGACTCCCATTCAGGGTCGGGATGGAAGTAAATACTTGTCCATGCTTCAGGTCGAGAACGGGTCTCCACATTAAAGATACCGAGTGTCATGTTCAATGGTGTTAACGTAAGTTGTCCGTGCGCATCCAAAGAGATGCCATCCATGTAAAATATAATAGGAACAAGAATTTCTTGCGAATTGGGATTGCAAATTTCTTTCCAAGAAGATTTCCACCACGAGCCGTGATGCAATTCTGAGATTACAGAATGAGGATTCAACTCAGGATTATTGTCGGGAGAGAGAGGGGTCGAATAGTCGGGAAAGGACATGTTTTCTTCTATCATTAGCTGCTGGTCAGAAAGAAGAGAATAAATGGCATCCTTAAAAGAACGGACATAAACCTGAGTGGGCTTATTATCAGGTAACCAATTCAGTATATGAGGATGAAATTTCATATCAGAGAGACCAAGATTGGATTGGAGATTGTCAAAAATTGTTTTCCGAGATCTAATTTTGGCATCGCAAAAATCAAAACCAGGTCTCAATTGACTTTTCTTTGCCCACTGGAAAATTGATTTGAATGTGTTCAATGGCAATTTATGTCGGGCCATTAAATTCATGAGTTCCAATTCTGCAAGAAGATGATGGGGCGGCGGTAGTTTTGTGTGCCTTTGAAATGCATCCTCTCTTTTGTTCAGATTCATGATTTCATGAAGAGATGGTGGTGGAGGGGCTTGCTGAGCAGTAGCGACGTTAACATCAGAACCATTAGTGGGATCTTCTTCGTTGTCTCCACAATCTATGTTGTTGGTAAAATTGTTGTCGTTATTTTCATTTACGTCATCGACATTGTCATCCTCGTCATCGGAATTGGCGATATCATTATTCAGCGGGAATGCATCTTCATCTTGAACAGCGGAAACAGCCATGTAAGATTCAATGGCGTTCCAATCCATTGGCGGTAAAAAGACATCATGGACAATCTGTTGGTTTAGAACGGAATGAAGACCCGTGGCTGATTGACTTGTGACGGTGTGGTGCTGGGAGAGATAGGAAGGGGGAACAGATGGACCGTTTTGTGTCATAGTCATCCCAAAATCTGACGGGGAATGTTGAACAGACGGCAAGGTAAGCTGCACTTTGACAGAGGTGGAGAAGTTAGAGATCTTGCGTTTAATTAGACCATCACTTTTGTATAAGTTGTAGCATTGAATATTGTAGTTGAGATGTTTTCTTAGGCCGTACGAGACATATTTCAAGGTATTGCACTCTTTTGACCCAGATTTGTATCCTTTAAAACTCTTGGATTTTTTTCCTTTCTTATACCAGCAACCACGGCAGTAGAATAGAAGAGGGGTTTTGATAACAGGAGGCATGATGTTGCGGAGTTGCTTGAAGGAAAATATCAGTAGAATGGGTCGAGAGGACAGAGGTCGAAAAGATGAATCGTTGAAAGGAAAAAATTAAATAAGCGTATTATTTTGTGGGTGATGTGTTTTCTTGTACGGTAGATTTCCTTACTACCATACTTCGATTGCAAAAATGGTCCGTAAAGTAAATACATTACTACTTAGTGATGATTGCAACATTCCTCGTACAATATGTTTAGTAGTGAACAGTACGTACAGTCAACTACTTAAGAGGGTTAATACACAGCGCCGGACGGGTCAATCCCATCAGTTCTTCCAAACATTCGTTGGCAGGCGCGTCAGTTCTTCCATAAGGTGCACGGAAATGTGAATCGAAATGGAAATCGTGGACAATTGCGTTGTTGATTATCGAAATGGAAATCGTGGACAATTGTTTTGTTGATTGCGATCGAGTTGATTCCGACTTTCATGTACCCGTAAAACCAACTAGTACGCTATTTGGCATGAGTTATTACTAGTAGATACTAGTAGGAAATCGTGGACGATTGCGTTGTTGATTATCGAAATGGAAATCGTGGACAATTTTTTTGTTGATTACGATCGAGTTGATTCCGACTTTCGTGTACCGGTAAAACCAACTAGTACGATATTTTGCATGAGTTATTACTAGTAGATACTAGCAATACATTATTTTCACTAGTACTTCATCATTATAATTGATTATTTCATTATCTTTCCGACGAGGAAAACAAATACCAACGTGTTAGGTGTTACTACTACATAATCTTCGAATAGATAATCTACTCTACTGATACTACTAATACTAATCATCCAATCGACAGTCGAACCAACCATGGAGGGAATTTACAAAATACAAAAGGTGGTTCAGGAACACCCAGCCAATCTCGAACAAGAACTCCAGAAAATGATTGTTAATCGCAAGAAAGAGATTGCTGGACTCCAAAAAATGATTCGTAAGATTCGTGCAGGAAAAAGCAATCATCCAAATGTTAAAAATGAAAGCGTCGATCCTACTAGCAATCATCAAGTCGTTCCGAATGTAACCAGCAGCATCAATCCACCAAGCGGGTTATTGAAGAGCGAACCAGATTTTGATGGCAATTCCGACAGTGTACCTTCTGAAAATACAGCGGATCTTCCTGCGATTAAACAGGAACCAATCCCTTGAGTGCAATATGTCCGAGAACTGTTTCTCTACCCCCCGCGGGCTATCGCGCGGTATTTTTACAATTCTCGACCCTATTTTTTAAATTTCCTATCTTTTTAGGTCGCGTGTCTACTAAAATACCTCGCGCGTCGCACACCTTTACTTTTGAGACAATATCTCGTCACTCCTCAAATAAAATAACTATTTTAGGGTTAAGGATATCATATCCTTTCGTGACAAGCACTATTTTGTGTACAACTTGTGCACGAATGACTTATTTCATTTTCTCAACATGTTGCCACCATATAACGGGCTCCGTCCCAAATCCTCCAACTCCAACTCAAATCCAACTCCAAACAATCCCATTTTCATTACAATGGATAGGGACCTGTCCCCCCCCCCCCTTGTATCTCATAAACCAAGAACTCCAAAAATTTGGTAGGATAGGCAAACGATTCTAGACAACAATACTAACAAGGCCTGCAAGTCTCAAAGGGATCTGCCGTACGCGTTAGAAGCAATAGGAGGGCCTAGCAGAGGTCTCCAAATCCGAATTTTCACCTCCACAGAAAACACCCCCTTCAAACCCAAGGGACAGCATATATCTCCATACTGAAGGCGCCGCGGGCAACGATATTGCAGGGATCCGTTCATTATACTAAGTAGGACAAGGCCTGCAAGTTTCGAATCGATTGATTGAGTGGATTGGAAGTGTCAGAAAGTATCTAACCGGCAAAGCATTGGACACACAAGGTCCATTTTGAAGGTAAACAAGGGAAAAAAAATGGTGAATATTAATATCTCCATACTGAAGTCACCGCGGGCAACGATATTGCAGGGATCCGTTCATTATACTAAGAAGGACAAGGCCTGCAAGTTTCGAATCGATTGATCAAGCACATTAGAAGAATCAAACCGGTGAAGCAGAAGGGAGAAATTTGGTTGTATTTCAAGGAAGCAACCCAAATAACGGCTACAGCAGCTATCTCTATAACAACGACACCAACAGCAACGATATTGCAGGGTCCCCTTGATTACATATATGAGAAGACGCCCGCCAAGTTTCGTATTGATCCATTCAGCGGATCAGAAGGAATGGACTCAACATAGCAGAGTGACAAATTTGGTTGTATTTCAAGGAAGCAACCCAAATAACGGCGACAGCAACTATCTCTATAACAACGACACCAACAGCAACGATATTGCAGGGGCTTCTTCATTATATCTACGAGGAGACGCCTGCCAAGTTTCGTATTGATCCATTGAGCGGATCAGAAGGAATGGACTTAACATAGAAAAGTGACAAATTTGGTTGAATTTCAAGGAAGCAACCGAAATAACGGCGACAGCAACTATCTCTATAACAACGACACCAACAGCAACGATATTGCAGGGTCCCCTTAAATACATCTATGAGAAGACGCCTGCCAAGTTTCGTATTGATCCATTGAGCGGATTAGAAGGAACGGACTCAACATAGAAAAGTGACAAATTTGGTTGTATTTCAAGGAAGCAACCCAAATAACGGCGACAGCAGATATCTCCATACCGAGGTCGCCGCTGCCAACGATATTGCAGGGTCCTCTTCATTACATCTAGAAGAACACGCCGCTCAAGTTTCGAATCGATTGATTCAGCAGATCAGAAAAAAACGACTCAACATGGATGGGAAAGATGATGGGCAAAATGTGGCTAAAAAATGGGCCTCCAAGCCCCCGCCCGGTTGCTCTTGTTGCTCTCGCTCTGCAGCTCCATCCTTCCCGGTGGCTGTTGCTGTTGCTTGCTGTCAAATTAATGAGTCGTTGCCGTTGTCATTGCTGACGATCCTATTTGAATGTATGATATGATAATGCGGGGACGAATTGTCATTGGAGGACGACGACAAGACAATTCAACGTTGGAGTGGAAGACCAATAGCCGTTGCTGTTGCCGATGATGTAGTGGAAGACCAATTGCCGTTGCTGTTGCCGACGATGGAGTGGAAGACCGATTGCTTTTGATGCCGACGATTCGTTGCCGCTTGCCGGTGGAGGAGGAGCGTTTCTATGCTGCCGATTTGTTGCCAAGCGCCGGTGGAGGAAGAGGAGGAGCGTTTCGATGCCGCCGATTCGTTGCCGTGCCGCCGATTCGCGTTCCCGGTTGCTTCTATTCAATGGTTCCCGGTGGCTTTGCCGACGATTGATTGGTGTTGCGGATCGATTGGTGTTGGATCGATTGGTGTTGCGGATTGATTGGTGTTGCTGTTGCCGACGATTCGTTCCCGGTTGCAATTTCTTTGATCGTTCCCGCTTGCGGTTGGTTCGATCCCGATGCCGGTGGAGTGGAAGACCAATCAATTGCTGTTGCCGATGCCGATGGAGTGGAAGACCAATCAATTGCAGTTGCCGATGCCGTGGAAGACCAATCAATTGCCGTTGCCGATGCCAATGCCAATGCCGTGGAAGACCAATCAATTGCTGTTGCCAATGCCAATGCCGGTGGAGGAGCGATTCGATGCCGACGATTCGTTGCCGTTGGTGCCTCCTAAGCGCCGGTGGAGGAGTAGCGTTTCCCTGATTCGTTGTCGGAGTAGCGTTTCGCTGATTCGTTGTCGCTTGCCGCTTGCCGGTGGAGGAGTAGCGTTTCCCTGATTCGTTGTCGGAGGAGCGTTTCCCTGATTCGTTGTCGCTTGCCGCTTGCCGGTGGAGGAGTAGCGTTTCCCTGATTCGTTGTCGGAGTAGCGTTTCGCTGATTCGTTGTCGCTTGCCGCTTGCCGGTGGAGGAGTAGCGTTTCCCTGATTCGTTGTTGGAGGAGCGTTTCCCTGATTCGTTGTCGCTTGCCGCTTGCCGGTGGAGGAGTAGCGTTTCCCTGATTCGTTGCCGCTTGCCGGTGGAGGAGGAGCGTTTCTATGCTGCCGATTTGTTGCCAAGCGCCGGTGGAGGAAGAGGAGGAGCGTTTCGATGCCGCCGATTCGTTGCCGTGCCGCCGATTCGCGTTCCCGGTTGCTTCTATTCAATGGTTCCCGGTGGCTTTGCCGACGATTGATTGGTGTTGCGGATCGATTGGTGTTGGATCGATTGGTGTTGCGGATTGATTGGTGTTGCTGTTGCCGACGATTCGTTCCCGGTTGCAATTTCTTTGATCGTTCCCGCTTGCGGTTGGTTCGATCCCGATGCCGGTGGAGTGGAAGACCAATCAATTGCTGTTGCCGATGCCGATGGAGTGGAAGACCAATCAATTGCAGTTGCCGATGCCGTGGAAGACCAATCAATTGCCGTTGCCGATGCCAATGCCAATGCCGTGGAAGACCAATCAATTGCTGTTGCCAATGCCAATGCCAATGCCGGTGGAGGAGCGATTCGATGCCGACGATTCGTTGCCGTTGGTGCCTCCTAAGCGCCGGTGGAGGAGTAGCGTTTCCCTGATTCGTTGTCGGAGTAGCGTTTCGCTGATTCGTTGTCGCTTGCCGCTTGCCGGTGGAGGAGTAGCGTTTCCCTGATTCGTTGTCGGAGGAGCGTTTCCCTGATTCGTTGTCGCTTGCCGCTTGCCGGTGGAGGAGTAGCGTTTCCCTGATTCGTTGTCGGAGTAGCGTTTCGCTGATTCGTTGTCGCTTGCCGCTTGCCGGTGGAGGAGTAGCGTTTCCCTGATTCGTTGTTGGAGGAGCGTTTCCCTGATTCGTTGTCGCTTGCCGCTTGCCGGTGGAGGAGTAGCGTTTCCCTGATTCGTTGCCGCTTGCCGGTGGAGGAGGAGCGTTTCCCTGATTCGTTTTCCAGGGCAGCACAAACTAACTTATTGGGTTATGACTCAAAAAGTATCTGGTCCCAGCCATGAATACATTCATCATGACTCATCAAATGCATATTGAGAACAACATTGTCACACAGAATGCCCCAAATCTTAAGGTTTGACTCTACAAATGGCAAAACATGGGTGTATTTTTGGTGCAATTCCGGGGCACAAACTAACTTATTGGGTAATGACTAAAAAAATATCGGGTCCAAGCCATGAATACATTCATCATGACTCATCAAATGCAGATTGGAAACAACTTTGTCACATATAATGCCCAAAATGTTGTGGTTTGACTCTACAAATGGCTAAACATGGGGGTATTTTTTGGTGCAATTACAGGGCACAAACTAACTTATTGGGTAAGGACTAAAAAAGTATCTGGTCAAAGCCATGAATACATTCATCATGACTCATCAAATGCAGATTGGGAACTAATTTGTCACATACAATGCCCAAAATGTTGTGGTTTGACTCTACAAATGGCTAAACATGGGGGTATTTTTGGTGCAATTACAGGGCACAAACTAACTTATTGGGTAAGGACTCAAAAAGTATCTGGTCAAAGCCATGAATACATTCATCATGACTCATCAAATGCAGATTGGAACCAACTTTTTCACATACAATGCCCAAAATGTTGTGGTTTGACTCTACAAATGGCTAAACATGGGGGTATTTTTGGTGCAATTACACGGCACAAACTAACTTATTGGGTAAGGACTCAAAAAGTATATGGTCCAAGCCATGAATACATTCATCATGACTCATCAAATGCATATTGGGAACTACTTTGTCACATACAATGCACCTAAATGTTGTGGTTTGACTCTACAAATGGCAATCATGGGGGTATTTTTGGTGCAATTCCGGGGCACAAACTAACTTATTGGGTAATGACTAAAAAAATATCGGGTCCAAGCAATGAATACATCCCTCATGACTCATTAAATGCATATTGGGAACAACTTTGTCACATAGAATGCCCAAAATCTTAAGGTTTGACTCTACAAATGGCAATCATGGGGGTATTTTTGGTGCAATTCTAGGGCACAAACTAACTTATTGGGTAAGGACTCAAAAAATGTATCGGATCCAAGCCATGAATACATTCATCATGACTCATCAAATGCATAATGGGAACAACTTTGTCACACAGAATGCCCAAAATGTTGTGGTTTGACTCTCCAAATGGCAAAAATAAGGGTATTTTTGGTGCAATTACAGGACACAAACTAACTTGTTGGGTAATGACTCAAAAAGTATCTGGTCCAAGCAATGAATACATTCATCATGACTCATCAAATTCATAATGGGAACAACTTTGTCACACAGAATGCCCAAAATGTTGTGGTTTGACTCTCCAAATGGCAAAAATGAAGGTATTTTTGGTGCAATTCCAGGGCACAAACTAACTTATTGGGTAATGACTCCAAAAGTATCCGGTCAAAGCCATAAATACATTTATCAGGACTCATTAAATGCATATTGGGAACAACTTTGTCACACAGATGCTGGAAATGTTGTGTTTGACTATCCATACTAGTATGGCAAACATGAGGGTATTTTTGGTGAAATTCCAGGGCACAAACAGTCTCATTTGGTAACAAGGACTACCATAGTTTTTGTACCAGGCAATGAATGCATAGCACATGACTTAAGAAATGCATGTTGGGAACAACTTTTAAAGGCATATTGGGATCAACTTTGCCACACACAGTACAGACAATGTTGTGGTTTGTAGATACAAATGGCACACAAGACAGTACGGTATGTTAGCTGCAGTCTACGAGATTCTACGTGTGACTAGAGGATTGAAATACATAACCTTAGTGTTATCAAAAGTTTCCCTTCTGAAAAAATTATGGCGCGGGAGGGCTGGCTGCAACAGGTACGTGATCTACTTCTACAAATATAACAGCGCGCCCAAGCCAGGGCAAACAACATAGTACAGAACCCACGGGAAAACTCTACACACAAAACATCGTACACATACTACACGAAACACCGTACACACACAACACACAACACACACAACACAAAACACCATACACAACCCGACAAAATTATTAGTACACACACAAAACCACACAAAAAGAAACACATGATTCTTGATCGACACCGTATTCAGAAAAAAAAATAAAAAAATATGAATGCTATCGGAAAGACACGACGAAGCAAAAAATCCGAGGGGAAGACCCTTCGAAACAACAAAACCATCTGACCCGGTGATCATCAAAATACAGGGGACAACAACGGTAAGAAAAAGAGAGTGAAAACAAACACACCAATTACTAAAAAAGTGTGTAACAGTAATACCAAAACTATGAACGCATCAAAGGGCAACAGTAAAAAAAATGGTACCGACAACACAATTTCTACTACTACAAACACGGAAGAACAAAACTGTTGTCGGTCAAAAATACACGTACCCTACTTACGTACGTTCTACAGGAATTATATCCATTCTACACTTGAAAAGTTACTTATACTCCTACAGAGATAAAATGACTTCAAGTATCCAGACATTTAGGTCATATCATGTGTTCTCTGTCTTATGACGAATTACACATACACATGATCTACGACAACCAGTTTAGGCATCCCTACATACAACACTAACACAGGGATACCGGTTGAATACAGTAAAATACCAGTAACAGAGCAATCTCACGATATGCTCACATCTCTTTAAATTTCAATTATCCAATACCTTACGGTCGATTTTTAGAGTTACAACAGGTTATAGAGCCCTTATACCTTCCACTAACAAGTGGATACCTTAAGCTACCTATCTCCGCCCCGTACAGCACCTCCACTGTCGGTTACAGCCAGAGTATACTTGGTACGGGACTCGGCGACGGGCTGTATCAATAGACCTCCCCATTTCTTTCTTCTCCTCCTTCCTCGCGTATCAAGGGGTGTATACAGATCCTTCTACCAAGAATCTTCTTCTGTAACACACGACCAAGCATATGTATCAAGGGGTGTAACTACAGAACATTCTACCAAGAATCTCCTTCTGTAATACACATCTAGGGACAACGATCGATCGAGCTTACGCTTACGCTTACGTTTACATTAATACAAGATAAAGACCATCGCCGTCTTTAATATGAAAGCCTATTGCAGCAATCCCCATCCTTTTCTTCCACGTCCATCATCCCCATAAAGGACCATCGACGCCCATTTCATTGTGCTAAGCACTTCTTTATGCAACAATAAAACAGACTGCAACTCACCCTTCGATAGTTGCTTTAACTCCCCTCGAACGTCCTCTCCGGTCACTCCGACGGTCTTTTCGGTTATTTCTGCACCTCCGAGGACCGTTCCGACGATCACTCGAAAATCCAACCTCCGATCTACTCCGTTTGTTCCTCCTTTGGAACATTCCTTCGGTCATCCTTTTGACACCACCGCACCTTTGCTCGGTCACTTCGTCGTTCCGCCGGTTAACCCCTTCCTCGGCAATCCCGCACTCGGTCTTTTCCTGGTGTCCCTTCCTGCAAACGCTATTCTGGACATCTGTAAACGACAAGCATTCCGACGGTATTGCATTTTTTTCTCTTTCCCGGTCCTTCCCTTGAATACTTCTGCACCTTCGCGGATCATTCCGACGGCCCTCTTTTGTTCGAAATCTCGTTATCTCGATAATCAATCAATTGCTCCGCACAACGCTGAGCACTTCCAATCCAAACAGCAATCTCTATCCCGTTTACCTCCACGGCCTACAACAACAATTCACTTCCATTAATTCCCCGACGACCGTTCTTTGGTTCCTCCGACAACAACCGTTCTCTCCGGTCATCCCGACGATCTTCTCCTACGGTCGATATCTCTTTGGTTAATTCCTTCGGTTTTTTCTGCACCTCCAAGGATCGTTCCGCGATAATCTCCTTCTCCAGCGCCGGTCTTTCTGTCATTTCTTCCGAAAACGCCGACGCCACATCCATGCCACCACCAATCCTCCGTATTGATCATTTAACCGTCGATACAACTGCGAATCCTGTCCCCCCTCCAGCCACATCATGCCGGAACCCGCCGTCAGCTGGAATGAAGTCCGTGGCATACATTTCTCATTTGGCCACCATTTCGGATGCGGCAATAAACAATGGCAACTTAATACCGCTTTTGCGCAGACATTGCCAAATATTGCCAGCCTGTTCATTGTTGACGACGATGGTGTCGAGACTCTCCGACCAGATCCAATCCCTGTCCTCAAATCCCTCATTGTCGCAGCCATCGTGGATGAACTCCCTGCGTCTGAAGTATTTAAAGCCCACAAACAACGTATTGCCTTGTTAATCTCCAATTCTGCCATCTTTTGCCATGTGAAAGACCACGCGAGATCCCGAGTTCGAGACAAACGGGGACTAGATAAGGCAGCCAGACGCACAAATAATGGAGACCCAATCGTCAGATTGGTCCTGACCATCTTCAGTTGGGAATTCCACAAAGATTGGTACCCATATGAATTTCACAAAGTCTACGACCCTGGGTATGGTGTCCCATCAGATGAAGCAATGTTACAACGCAAGACTCCCTCCCACACACAAAGAACCAACAGGCAAAAATTCACTAATAAACTCTTTGAACAATTCAAACGAGAACGGAATGGTGAAACGGTCCAGCAAGCCTTACCTCCCAAAAGAAAGCACCCTAAGACTACTCGTCCTGCAAACGGCGGCTTGAACCCCATCAAGCCTATTGAATCTGAGGTCGAACCGACTATCCAAATTCCTTCACAGTGTACTTCTGAGTCCTCTATCATTGTCAACCCTGTGACCGTTCCTTTTGGCACCACCGACCTGGTTCACACAAAAATGATCGATTCCATTAATGTGGAGACCTCTTTGAACTCCACTGCACTTAGTAATCCCCATTACACTTGGACCTGGACTTATTCTCCCAACAGTGAATCGGTCTCCTTCCGCCGCATCCGCTCTGACTCCTTCCTATGTGCCACTTCTTCCAGTCCTCCTGTTCAATGTCAGGGAAAGTCTCCCATTGTGACGACACCATCTGTCTTGCCATCTGCATTGACTAGAGTTGGTCATCATCATGTTCCACCTTCTGTCCCAGCCAACTTTGGTTGGACATTCAATCCTCAGAATGAAATTGCAACATTCTGGCGCGTGCCAAAGTCTGTTCCCTCACCCCAGCCTTCGTCGTGCATCCCACGACAACCACCTGAGGTCCATGCTGAGGGCACTGACCTTCCAAACGCCGCTCCTGCATACAATCGATCATTGCAATCAGCATGCTGCAACCAGGTTTGCTCCACGCCACATCTTCAGCCTGTCCTCCTACGACTCACGAAACGACATCGCGATGTTATGAAGATAAAGATGTATCATTTGTATGCTACCATCTTGTCAATGAATTGGTTCTATGATACTATTGACTGAGCACTGAGAACAACTCTTCTTCCCTCTTCTCTGCTCGATCTCCCGAACAACGAGTTAATACAAGACCTACAATTGATACGACGTTCTCCGATCACTCCATCGGTTCGCTTATATGATCACTCGATCCTACGATTCCCTTACACCCGCCATACGGTTTTGTATCATTCAACACCATGGAATTCGATTGAATCATGGAATTCAATTCCATAATGTTGAATCGAGGGGTGTGCATCTGAATCAAGGGGTGTGCACTGGATCACCACATACCGCTTAATTTGGCCACATCTACCTTACAGAGTTTTCCTCATAAGCCTCAACAAGCAATTTCCTTACCATCGCGCGCACGCGATAAAGATCCTACTGAACACAAATCATTGAACCGACTGATAATTCACCACTCCTCCACCAAGTGTCGAATCAAGGGGTGTGTTGCCGGTTCAGACAAATTCACGGAACTTACGGAACTTACTTAACGCACTAAACACGATTCTCGTGACTAAGGATCAAGACAAAGATATGATTCCAAGCTCAATTGACATGCGAGGTAGATGAGATCTCATACAGAAGGAATCCACTAGTCGGCATTGGACCCCGTTCTTCAATCCCTGACTTGATATTCTCCTTGCATTCCTTCAGATCAATCCTCTTCTACGGCATCCACCGATCATATTAATTCCGATCTCTCAATCGTCTTCCACACTCAACTTATCGAGTTTCTATGCGTCGATTCAAATTCCAGCAATTTACTTGATATCCAGCGTCGCCTCCCTACAACAATACCATTTGATCTTATTTGACGATTCTGATTCTCCATCCCACCATTCGATCGGCGATACATTCGATCCTGCATCTACAGCTATGCGCTAATCTCCTCCCTACGATTTGGTTCTACGATCTGATATACGACCATATTAATCCCTTCGCATTTGACACTTCATTCTGGAATCGATAGCTCTTCCACACTTCCACAATCAACCGATTGCTATTTGATTCTGGAATCGATAGATCTGCACCTACGGATTGCCGTTGGTGCGTCTTCCTCTTCTCCAAAGACACGTCTCTCGACATTCCTTTTGTCTCTACGCCGCCACGTATAATCATTCTACGCTCTGATCTACGATCATATTGATTCCTACAATCTCTCGATCGCATTCCGCTCTTACGATTCAATCCCTTGGTCGGCGTTGGATACTCGATTCTGAAATCGATAGATCTCCTTCCTACCAAGTCATAAATGAATCCCCTCCGATTCCATTCGTTTCTACGACACGTCTCTTTGCGATTCTGCAATAAGCCAATCTCATCTTTGCAAACATGACTCCCATCTGTTGATATCCACAATCGATCCTTCCTCTCCAGTTCAATCAATCCACCTCATCAGTAATCGACTTGGTTGATTCTATTCAACGATTGAATTGAACCTACGACTACATTCGATTGAATTCTTTCCTACGCTTGATATGGCATGAACTCTACGATTCGTTTCACAATCAATTTCTACAAGTGATTCCGATTATCCCAAGACTTGATACTGATAGATCTCACTCCCAAGTCTCCGGTTCGAATTTCATGCTATGGTTGACCCCTTTGTCGACCGTCAATCCCTTCTCCTCTTTGAGATAATCCTCACGCTCAATCAATACACAATCACTCATGGATCTCCCCTCCGTTGAGATCTTCAATTGAGCCCTCTGTTCCAGTTCAATTGATACAGTTGATTCTTCGATACGCTTGACCCTACCCTACGACATGGACGATCAATCACAACATTCGATGCTCCGATTCCCCAGTCCCCTTTCCAGGACACGAATCCATATTCCGTCTTGTCTCCATCCCTTCGTGACTCTACAGTCGTTCGGTCCTCTTACCAAGACAATCAATTTCTTGGACATCGTTGCTTTCATCTCCACAGACATTCGTTTTGTCTATGGCCCCTCTCTACGTGATTCTCCAATCATATCAATCCCTACTGTCTCCTCCGACTTGATGATTCGTTAGCCATCCAATTGATCGCTTCCAAGGTTCTAAGACCAACTCCGATTAACCCTCTCATCGATTTCACGACCTCTACATACTCAAGCACCTCTCCTCTCTCATTGATTTACGATTGGTTCGATTCTACGATTACAATCATCCAATTCGACATCCAAGCCCATACTTAAGTTTTTAGAGTTCTACAACATGGAGAACCGACTTGTAATTCAACACTCCTTCACTAAGTGTTGAATCAAGGGGTGTGTTGTCGGTCAAAAATACACGTACCCTACTTACGTACGTTCTACAGGAATTATATCCATTCTACACTTGAAAAGTTACTTATACTCCTACAGAGATAAAATGACTTCAAGTATCCAGACATTTAGGTCATATCATGTGTTCTCTGTCTTATGACGAATTACACATACACATGATCTACGACAACCAGTTTAGGCATCCCTACATACAACACTAACACAGGGATACCGGTTGAATACAGTAAAATACCAGTAACAGAGCAATCTCACGATATGCTCACATCTCTTTAAATTTCAATTATCCAATACCTTACGGTCGATTTTTAGAGTTACAACAAAAACACCATCAACCAGAGTAACGAAACAGCACTGAGCATTACCAACACAACCACACCTACAGTAACAAACCAACAGAAAGAAGGAACAAAAACCAATGTGGTAGAGAAAACATCTAACGGAGAATGCTGTGATTTAGAGGATGTTGCGGAACGTATCATGAAAAAAATCCAATATGACAAATTGGCACAGGAACTGGCAAAACACATGCGGCAACAAAAGAGCGAACCACATATAGGGGTGGGAAAGGTAGTAATGGTACCTAAACAAACGGAGGCAACCATGCAGGGAGAGGGAACTGATAATGCCGGCGACACAAGAGAACGAGCAGTAAGTACAATTACAGACGAATATGGGCTTATAACAGACAACGATATGCTTAAGACTTTGAGTGATATGACTGAATCAGTGGACAAGCAGCTAAGGGATTACGTCAAAAAACATTGGTACCCCAACATGAAGTTCCCTATCAATGAAAAGGTAACGGCGCATGTAATACAAAGGGCTGTTGGAGCAAGTGCGGTTATGAAGCCACCAAAGATTCCGCTTGCGTCATTCTGTTCCTTTTACAGGAAACGAGTAGGGACAGTACTGACCGCATTGAGGCACAACTCACAAACATTAGCGAGAAAAAACTGGATAGGTAAATACAGACAGGAGAATTGGTTGTTGAAATTAGGAATTTTGGAATCTATTTTTGGTCCGACAACACTAACATGCTGCGCGTTGATACTGATGATACTTCCGTACAGACGATTACAGAAAAGGTCGAGTCCCTATCACATTCCCTGGTACTGTTGCAGTTATTCAAGACACAGAATATGAGGACACAGGTAGTATTTTAAACCCTCAATACAGAACATACAAAGACGCGGAAGATGAAGATTTTTATTATTTTGTTACAAGAATCATGTCGGCAATCAATCCAACAAATTCCAATTTCAAACAACGGAAGGAGAGGCACTTGCTGAGTGATATATTTACTATAGCAGATGAAGCATTTGCATTGGTACTGATCTACAATGAGCATCATGTATGGGTGAACCAGCAGCGGCGAAAGGCTGATGCCACGATTCCACGACAAAAAAAAATTCTGCGATTCAGACAGTGGAAGCAGAAATGGATGGATGGAGGAAGGACGCGAGTTGTTCAGTGACTTGTGCGACAAAATTGGCGAGATGCGAAAACACCCAGAAACAGGAAGGAAATTGGAAGAAATGATGAGGGACAGATTTAGGAACGAAAGTTCAACAGATTACACCAAGAAAAATAAGCATGGCGATGCAAATATTACTAGTAGCAGCTCCACTAATTGTAGTGGACCAAAAAAGAAAAAGAAAAGAAACGTCTATATTGATCCGGCAATAACAGCATTGATGAATGAAAGTTTATCTATGGGTGAACTAATGTAGAAAATAACAGTACATACATAATACAAAACTACTACTAATCTTGAACTTAATTTTGAGAATATTAGAAATAATGGAGGATTCGTAATACGTTGCAATAGGAATAAATAAAGCATAATAGAATCTACATTTTAAAAAGGGAATATTGTAGTCGAGAAATATAATTCACAACTAGGGGAGCACTATCGAATTGTTATTGGGGAGATTAATATTTTAGAATTAATACTGAGTAAAGATTTCTTTTTTATTCGTGAAAAGAATTAAGTGTTGTTCGTACGGAATAATAATTGGGTTCTGCTAGAGACTGAAATAAATTATTTTTATTCGAGAGTACGTCCGAAGAGTAATGTGCATCACGCGCACAGAAATAGTGCTCCGTTAATTTATAGCCCGCCACTTGCCCGCAAATTTCAGGGTGTCCAGAAATATTGCCGTGTTAAAATCACGCACAAAATTTGTGCGCGAGAAGTAAATTCGAACCCCGCGAAACAGTTCTCGGACGTAGCCCGCCTGGGGTGGATTCGACTTGGAGTTGGAGTTGGAAAATTTGGGTCGGAGCCCATTATACCGGTATGGTGGAAACATGTTGAGAAAATGAAATAAGTCATTCGTGCACAAGTTGTACACAAAATAGTGCTTGTCACGAAACGAATATGATATCCTTAACTCTAAAATAGTTATTTTATTTGAGGAGTGACGAGATATTGTCTCAAAAGTAAAGGTGTGCGACGCGCGAGGTATTTTAGTAGACACGCGACCTAAAAAGGTAGGAAATTTAAAAAATAGGGTCGAGAATTGTAAAAATAGCGCGCGATAGCCCACGGGGGGTCGAGAAACAGTTCTCGGACGCATGCTTTCATCAAATTCATGCGATGTTTTTAAAAAATTCCGAAACATTTTGTTGTGCGCACAATAAATTATTCTCTACCTATTTTTGCACGCAAGAATTTCAAGTAGGTCTATTTTCGCCACCGTTTTTTTCAGCCCTCGTACCATGCTTGCTTCAGAATCTTTCTATTCTACAATTTTGTTTCATGCTTAACCCCGATAATATTTATTCGCCATTTAATTTTTGTTTTTTCCACACAAAACTCATGTTTTCTAATAACATCCTTTATGTACAATGATATTGTCATAGCGTTATTATGAATTTCTTCACAAATGTTTGAGCTTCTTGATAACCAGCAATGTGTTGTTACTCTAAAAATCGACCGGATAGGTATCACGAATATTTTAAATTTAAAGAGAAGTGAACTCAGAGAGAGGCTCTTATTTTTACTGGGTATTTTCACTGTGTTGGGGCTCTCTGCTGTAATTTACATGTTAGAGATCTTCCCCGGTTACTTGATCTTCTTCGGATTGATACTGGTTCTGCTGCTGCTGTATTAGCGGCGTGTATCGGTCTTACTGTATCGGTCATTCGATGGTATTGGTCATTTTGTCATATACGAGGTTAAGTGTTTTATCCGATGGGGCATATGCTTGTTCGTGGTATTTGAGATGGATGAGACCCATTCGGAATCGGTATTGATTTACTTGATTGCAATAAGTAATTTCCTCACGGGATATCAAGTATATTCTTTTGAATGTACTTATGGATTCCAAGTGTTTACTTATTGGTCAGGTCTTTGGATATGTCTTGTTTCTAACAGATTAACCCCTTTTGTTTGTAGTCCTAATTGATATCGTTTTTACCACTTAGGGATTTCCAAGTAGTGGAGGTGCGTTTGATTCTAAGCCTCAATCGGCGGAGTATTCGTGTCTCGTATTCCGCACCTCGGTCGTCATTTTGTTCGTTTTGTCGGCTTTTTCAATCAAATTTGATGCCGACAACAGTCCGTATTTTTTTTGCCGACAACACACTCCTTGATCCAACATGATAGATGATATATGTTGGATTACTGTCCGTGTATACGTTGCCTTTGAATGATTTAACCTGGGTAGTGTCCCATGATACACAATAAATCTTGCGTGTCGAGCGTGCAAGATCCATCCCAATGGTTTGGTTAGATCATCAGCAGGGTTGATAACTCCAGGAATATGAATCATCTTGATTTCACCATTTTCTTTCCAAGCTTGAATCGCGAAGAATCTGATTTCAATATGCCGGGTTCTTTCAGTTGGCTTCTGGGCATTTATGATTTTGATTGCTGATGCATTGTCTTCATAGATCGGAGTGGCGCCAACTTGGACGAATCCTAACTCCTTGAGTATGGACCTGAGGTATCTTGCTGTTTTGGCTGCTGTGGCTGCAGCGATGAATTCTGCTTCTGTAGATCTCTGTGCCGTGAGTGACTGAGCCTTGGATCTGTAAACAATTGCTCCACCAGCATATGTGAAAACATATCCTGTGGTGGACCTGCGATGTTTTGGATCATTTCCATATGCTGCATCAACAAAACACATCAGTTTGGCTTGCTTGGTATCTTCAGGGTATTTGGGGAGTGATGCATCTTGGACTACATTATCATATGGTTCCCCTGGAGGCAAGGATGGTTCTGCATTCGGTCTGTAGAACCGAATACCCCAAGATCTGGTTGTTCTGAGGTATCGAGCTACGTTCTTCAGACTGGAATAGTGAAAAGCAGTGGGATTGGAGCTGTACTTTGACATCGGGGTCACTGCATAGCCAATGTCTGGCCAACAGCTGACATATGCAAACATCATTTCACCCAAGAGTGTCCTGTAGGAGAAGCCAGATGTGGATTGTAATTCAGCATGTTCCTTGGTGCCTTCTAAAGGTCCATCCGTATGTGATTGAAGTTGACTCAGCACTTCAGTTGATAATGGCGCCAATGGCTTGGAATGAGGTTTCATCTTAGAATCAGTTTCCCAACCATGGGATGTCATAATCCTGTCAATGTAATTTGCACAGGACAGTTCAATGTAGTCAGCTGTCTGTTTGACATCAATTCCATTGAAGTCTTCAAGCAACCCCATTTTTGTGAAGGGGATTACATCTTCTTTAGGAAGCTTCAGTTTTGCGCCAATGATGTCATAGATCTTGTCAGATATGGATTCTGATGTGCAAGCTAGTGCAAAATCATCAACTTGTCTCAGCATGTAGACTGTTTCACCTTCAAAAACTGTCGTATAGATTGTTCTGTCATGAGTGGTGGTCTTGAAGTTGAGATCAGAACCTTTCAAGATCTTGTTAATGTGGCTTTCCCATAATCTACCTGATTCTGGATGGCCCTGAAGTGCTTGAAGGACAGGAAGCACCAATCTTATGTCTATGTCTTTGCCATGCTTGTGTTTGTACCAGTCTTATTAAATTCCTTTCATGTCCGGCATAGCGTATGTAACAGTGGTACAGTGGTATCTCATTCTTTACTCACACGAGTTCAGCTTACTTGCTAGCGAATCATGATGTTTAACGTTAAGGACCAAATGGCTCAATCTGTGAGCTAGATATCTCATTTTCTGACCAAATGGCTTGATCGTGTAAGCCAAGTGTCTCATTATTGACCAAATGGCTCAATCTTGCGAGCCAAATGATCGTCACTCGTACGATCGAATTATCGATACTTAAGAGATCAAAGAGAGAACACACGGCAGAAACTAGCATATGCTAGTCATCTCGTTAAGTGTTTTGTTTTCAAGAAAAGACAGCAGAGGTTCGATCTTTGTGCTCACGAACCTGTTTGTCTGCTGCACAAAATACATGTTGTATTAGCGGCAACACGGTATTCCCCGTAATACGGTATTTTACCGTACAAAATACTCATATCGTGCTGTATTAGCGGCAGTACGACCTTTAAAGCGCTATCTTGCTCTCCAGCAAGATCAATCGCTCATTCTTTTAGATTATTTGATTATTCAACCTTAAACCTTGCACACCGGACGCCTCCTTTGCGTCTCATTTGTAGAACTACAAGCCTAAGATCTAACTGGTTGCGTCGATTGGTCGATGGTCAGAATAGATCTGATTGGATTTGCATCCAGTCGTAGTGGATATCAGAGAAATATTAGACCACAACAGACCGGCACCTCAACCGGCCTGCAGATAGAGCTTTCGTCGCTCTTCTTTGCCTTTGGAATGAATCAGCTCGACAGCCAATTCAGAAGGAAATTAACAGATTAACAGTCGCAAGCTTGTTGAAGCTTGCAAAAGAAGAAGACGACGAAAACAATCGACGAAAACAATCCGACAGCAGATCATCAATCGACTCGACTACGGACGACGATTGATAGTTCTCTGATCTGATTACAGCGTAACATCACATTGGCCACGCCCCCAGATCACATCTATTTTCATATACACGTCAGCGGAAACGAAATCACTCGCCATCGACCTACGATTACACGGCAACAATGCCTACCATTCCGGTTGCTGGGAGAACAAGAAGCAGGTCGACTGGACGAAGCAGATCGACAGGACGATTCCAAACACTCCAACCTGGGAGCGCAGCAACCACACCTCGGCTACCCGCAGCAGACGTGGCACCCGATCAACAGAATAATCCAAGCCAAAAGGAGGAAGAGGACACATCTATCGCGGACCTCTTCCCATCGTTTGACCGACCACTAGCCACCTTCTTGCATGAAATCTTTGATATACCAAGGGAACGAAATGACGCCCTGTGTGAGGCTCTCATTGCCGGAAGGATCAAGACCTGGCTAGCCTTCTTGTACATCGAGAACATTGGAGACCTAGCTTTCCTCGAAGGGGGCGCAAGAACACCAATTTATCGACATGTACAGATGTCCATACAGCAAGTCATTGACTTCGGCCAACACCTCACAGCACAAGGACTAGACTCAGAGGATAGAACCCAGTATACCAAAGACGCCTTTCAGAGCTACTGTTTTAGTGCTGTCAGAGCCAGAAGAGCATCTGGAACGGATATGGGAATCACTAGCACACTCAACAGCACCGGCACACCTCGACGACAACAGGAAAGATCCTCCAAGCCCATCAAACAGCTTAGATATGAATCCTGGACCAAGAAATCAAGGGATGAAACCACCTTTCCAACTCTGCAGAATGATGCAAGGTTTGAACGCTGGCTTGTCAAATTCAAGGCGAAGCTGGAAACATCTGATATAGATACCCATACATTCCTTGATCCAAACTGGCCTGATACACCACTCGTCGGGTATGAAAAAGCTCTCCATGACAAGCAATGTGCTTTCTTCTGGACCCTTGTCCTACATGCCCTCCAGAGGGATCTCTCCTATTCCTGCGTGCTCAGCCATACCTCCTCAAGGGATGGTAGGCAAGCCTTCTTTGACTTTGTATCATTGCACGACAGATCCAAATCCAAAGTATATGACACCTCCATCGTGATGCAACAACTATTGGACATTGATTTGAGGACATGGAAGGATACCAAGGTCAAGTTCATCACCCAGTGGTTTGCACAGTTGGAACATCTCAACACACTACGCGACCCACAGAGGCCACTTGATTTCGATACTGTCAAAACGCACCTCTGCAAGGCCTGTAGTAGCAGCTTCCAGCTCAGTGAACAGTTCTACAAGGTCGATGATCCCCCTGCAGCACAGGACTTGATTAAGTTTCGACAGCATGAAGCTGTTGCTATCAGTGAATTGAAGAATACCCTCCTCCTTGAAGCAACCAGGCTGGATTCCCAAGCATCACTGACCCAGCCTCGCAGTCGAACGGCTGTTAAGGCCAACTCCCATGATTTCTCCTCTGTGACACCATCCACATATTCTGGAATAACCAATGACTCAGCATCATATTTGCCTCCTATTGATTTTGATGGCGACTACCAAGACTATGCTGTTTACAAGGCTGGAAGAACCCCAGACCCAACCACAAGGTTACCTTCTGCCGTCTGGAAAACTCTATCCAAGCAAGGTATGAAACATTGGCTTGGCTTCACAGCTGATGACAAGAAGCGCCTAGTTGCTTGCCTTCGACCTGAGCTCCTTGATGCTGCACTGCCACCGGACCCCAATTCCAGCAAGCCAATCACGCGACGAGCTTATGAACACCTTACTGATGAGCAGGTCCCCTCATCACATGACGACGAGCAAGTCCTCTCACCTGATGAGGAAAGCTCGGCCAGATCTGCGTTCCATGCATCCCTAGGTGTATACAAGACATCTTCTCACGAGGATACCAGGCCCCTCAAGTCTTCTGTTTCTCCTGCACATCCAGCTCGCTTCCTTGCAGACAATCCTGACATTCTTTACAAGAAACAAGGCAATGTTTATGTCCCTGTCGGTCAGTCTTCAATGTCTGTGAAATTCCACCATTGGGCATCACCTGATTGTGAATCTCATGTTTCACCGTCACACCCCATTGCCACATATCACTCTAGCAAAACCAACGTCTCCACACCCGGTTATGCTATGGTTGACAGAGGCGCAAATGGGTGTATCATAGGGCATGATGCATGTCTCATCTCCAAAGATATTCCACCGAGATATGTCAATGTCACTGGTATCAACAATCATCAAATCCAGAACATTCCTATTGCCACATGTGGCGCGTACTCTGTTTCCAACAGGGGTCCCGTCATCATTATCTTTCATGAGTGTGCCTACACTGGACAACACCCATCCATCTTGTCTTCTCCTCAGATGGAAGCATACTTCTCGATTGTAGATGACACCTCCATCAAGACAGGCGGCACCCAAGTCATCACCACCACTGATGGTTATGTCTTTCCACTCAGTATATCCCATGGGTTGCCTTACCTTGCCATGCGCAAGTATACCAGTGAGGAATTTGCTCATCTTCCTCATGTTGTAATGACCAGTGATCAACACTGGGACCCATCTACACTAGATCGCGCATATACCCCCCAGGATGATACCTTCATCCAGAAATACCCGCCTCTTGTCACATCACTTCCATATAAAGACTATGATGAATTTGGCTCCCTCAGGGATATCAACATTGGCATATCTCCTACGGTCACTTCATTCTTGTCCAACAGCGCCACTTCACCCATCCAGGCATTAGATGCTTCTGATCCCTCTTTTTGGCTCAGCCCAGCTGATTATATTCACCGAGCAATCCTCAGTCGGTGCTCTAATCAGACTCCTTCCACCTCCATTACTGCTGCAGCCCATGTTCAATCACCCACTGATATAGATTACTTGTCACTGAAGCCTTTCTTTGGATGGATCTCCCTTGACCGTATCAAGGCCACCTTCAACAATTCCACTCAGTATGGCTCACTGTCACTTAGTCCCGATGGTAACATCTTCAAAAGGTTCCAATCACCACAGCCTGCCATGAATGTCTGGCCTTTCAATGATGATGTCCTCTCTGATGTCATCTATTCAGACACTCCTGCTATCAATGGTGGTTCCAAGATTGCTCAAGTTTTCTTTGGTCGCAAATCTCATATCATCCATGTTGAAGAAATGAGGACTACTGCTGATTTTCTCCCTTGTCTCCAAAATTTTGTTCGGCAATGGGGTAGACCACTCAGATTGCTCTGTGATCATGGATCTTACCAGTCCAGCAAATCTGTTCTTGACTACCTCAAGATGATGTGGATTGGCTTATGGCAAAGTGAACCATACCATCAACACCAAAATCTCTTTGAACGGCGATACCAGACCTTCAAACGCATTGTCAATAGAATCATGGATCGCACGGGCACTCCACCACACCTCTGGCTTCTTTGTATGCAATATGTTGGCCGCCTCATGAATCACTTGTCTGATCCCACTCTCTCTGACAAACAGCCTTCCTTCATTGCTACTGGTATCATTGGTGACATCAGTCCCTACCTTAGTTTCTTCTGGTTTGAGCCCGTATACTACAAGACTCCAGATACACAGTTTGGCTCTCAGACCACTGAATGTCTTGGCCACTTTGTTGGCATTGCTGAACATGTTGGCAATAGCTTATGTTTCACCATCTGGGATCCCATCACCAATAAGCTCCTTGATCGCTCTGGTGTACGCACTGCTTTAACTTCCGAGCATCGCAACAAGCGTGCTGGCTTGTTCACTGATGATGGCTTTCTTGCATGGCGCAAGGCCAAAGATGCTTCCGTCACTCCTAAGTCTTCTGGTGATAGTCAGCCAATTCAGAAGGAAATTAACAAGTCTGCATATGTGTCATCTATAGTAATGAAGGTTGGGATCTCAGGTCCAGGACTATGGTCGAAGGCATCTTGGGCATCCGCACCATATATTTTGAGATTGAGGCTTGCAGCAATGGCAAAGAACAATCTTTGGAAGGGATGTTCAACACATGATGAATATGACAAGGCGATGGCGTGCAGGGTTGGAGCGGCATGCTTGCTTCCATTGCAGCACCGTCTTGCGCGGCGGACACCATTCCTTTTGACACTGTATTGCCAATGGGGGCTGAGAATAATGGATCCTGGATCCTTCGGATATGGAATTGGTGATCCAAACATTTCTAAGTCTTCAAACTGATCAAGTTGTTTGCGTTCTCCAGCTTCCCATTCAGTCCATGTGGATAATGACTTGAGGTTTCTGCAAGTGAAGTGCCCTAGCGCTTGTTCTTCGGGTGTAGTTGCTTTTGAATTGATAGCCTTGATTAAGAGTTCAATTTCTTCAGTTGGTAGTGAATCTGCATCTAGTGGTAGTGCATGATTGCCTGGTTTATGAAGCTTGGTGATGGTTCGAAGTGATGAAATATCAATAGTGGGAATGACAACATCCATGTCATCTGCGGTTGGTGCCAAGTGTTTTTGGATGGAGGCATGGAGTGCTTCAGTGTTGTCAACTTGGTTGATTCTGGATTGGATGATATTCTTGTATTTGGTGCCAATTTTCTTGATAGTATTGATGGATGAAATCTGATCCAAAAAAGGTGGGTCTTCTTCATCAGTGGGTTCCTTCCAAGAAGTATTGGGGGCAAATAAACCATATTCATTCGAGTGTTTCCTGACTTCTTTCATAGACAATTTCTCTTCAAGTGCAAAGGTAATGGATGTATCTATTGAAGAATCCCTCACCCCTCGAGCGTGTGATTGATGCAAGGCTGAGGTAACATCAGCAGCAGTAAACACACGGTTGTGATTGACAGATACAATGTAAGCTCCACAGAGCTTGGAAAGAGATTTCTTATGAGAAGAATAAAGCTGGGAGGCATGGCTGTTGGAAAGGATATCAGTGACATAAGCTCTGCCAAGTAGTGAGTCATTGGCATACTGGAGACCAAAGGCTTGATCGGTACAGGAACTGGAAACAGTGAGCCTGAGATTGGTGAGATCTGCAAATGGTGAGATGGAGAATTGAAAATCACTGGATGACACCTCGTTTGGCTCCGGTGGGAGAGGAAGATTGTCATCAGTCCTGAGCAGGTGTTTGACATTGGTAGGAAGGTCAGCAAGTGGTAGGTCATTCATGCCTTCATCAAACCTGACATGAGTGGCTATCTTGATCCGGTGTGTCTCAGTATCATACCAAAGAATGTTTCTGGTAGTGTATGGGACAAAACCCAGGAATATGCCCTTGCGAGCATTGGGTTTGAGCTTGATTAATCTCTTGCCTGGAGGCCGAACCCAAACTCTGCAGCCAAATGTTTGGAAGTCAGCAAGATTTTCCTTATGTCCAGTGGCTAATTCCAATGGTGAATGCTGCTGGGTGCCTTCAGGGAATGCATTTGACAACCGAAGGGCATGATAGAATGCAAAAGGCCAGAACTTGATGGGCAAGTTTGCACCAGTGAGCATGGTCCTCATTGAGGTAGCTAGAGTTCGATGAGCTCGTTCAACTGTACCATTCTGGTGAGACGCATCAGCCCCAGTTGGGAAAATGGAGTATCCAAATGCAGAGAATAGATTGCTGATATCAGGATTGTGATAGAGTTCTCCACCTTGATCAACTGAGATATACTTGTTGGCACAAGCTGGGTTGTGCTGGGAGAAGAAATGTTCAAGCCAGTGGAGTGGTGCTGCTTTAGAAATTCTGGTATCACCATATTTCACACCAGTGTAGTGATCTGTGATGAGGATCCAAGCTGTCTCACCATGTATGCCTTCGTAGTCCTGCTTTCGTTTACTGTTGGATGATTTGGCACCTGAAAAAGCAAAGTCAATTGACAAGCCCTGGAATGGTTGTGTGGCCTTTCTGGTGGAATGGGAGCCAGCAGGTGTTTTTGTTTGCTTACATTGAATACAAGTCGGGCATTGATCAAGGACACTGGTTTGGCGTTTGAACTTTGGTACTCCAAGAATGTGTTTGTGAGCGTTGTAGAGGAAGCCAATTTTATGGGTGTCCGAGTCGCTGATGCCAAAGAAGCTTTGATGTCTTGGCTTTGATGGCTTGAATGGGGATATTTTTGTCCACAAGCTTGGTGAAAAACAATTTTGCATCAAACTTTGGTATGTTGGTGGTATCAGACTGAGCTCTACCTGCTTCAGTGCATTTTTGCAGTGTCACAAGGTTAGTGTAGATATCATACCTGTAGTTACTAATGGCCTCTTTGCCAAGCTCCATCCCAAATGGGTTTCAACAGATCAAGGTACACATGATATATGCTGTCAAACATGATGGTAGACATAAGGCTTGTCTTCTTGTTGCGAACGGCAATCTCACCAAAGCCCCCGTACACAGTGTCTATGCCGGTGTTGTATCACTCCATGTTCTACGTATGTGTCTGTTCCTAGCTGAACTGAACAGCCTAGAAGCATGGGGTACCGATATAGGTAATGCTTACCTCGAAGCAGTTACCTGTGAGAAAGTCTGTATCAAGGCAGGTCCAGAATTCGGATCACTAGAAGGTCATCTATTGATCATCTACAAGGCCTTATATGGACTCCGAACATCAGACAAGTGCTTTGGTGATTTACTAGCAGCTTGCCTTATTGAACTCGACTTCAAAAGATCCCGTGCTGAACCAGAAATCTTTCTCAAGCCTGGAATGAACAAACATGGGGAGCGTGTATATGAACTCATATGCACCTATGTCGATGATCTATGTCTTTGCATGGCAGATCCCAATTCTTTCCTGGAAATCTTACAGGCGGAGCCACACAACTTCAGACTGAAGGGATCCAGACCTATGAATTTTCATCTGGGCTGTGGATTTGAGCGAGACACACATGGTGTTCTTTGTATGAATCCCATCAAGTTCATCGAAAAGATGGAAGCATCTTATGAACAAATGTTCAGATGCAAACCTAACACTAGGTTCCAATCGCCCATCGCCGAAAACGATCATCCTGAGTTGGATTCCTTGGCTTTTCTTGAGGAAACTGGTATCCAGAAATACCAAAGCATGATCGGATCACTCCAATGGATCATTGCCATTGGACGATTTGATGTTCAAACAGCCGTGATGACACTCTTGGGTTTCAGGGCTTAACCACGAGAGGGACACCTTGATCCTGCCAAACGTATCTACGGATACATCTCCAAGTTTAGACATTTTAGAATCAGGTTCCACGTGGAACCCCCAGATTTTATTCTGACTAAACCGGACACCATCGATTGGTCCAACACCGTCTATGGGGAGCATTCTGAGGAGCTACCCAATGACGCTCCTACACCACTTGGAAAGACAGTAGTGTTAACACACTTCTATGATGCAAATCTCATGCATGACATTCTCAGTGGAAAGGCTGTAACCGGCATCCTTCACTTTGCAAACAAGACTCCTATGATGTGGTTCTCGAAGAAACAAGCTACTACGGAAACAGCCACATTTGGAGCTGAATTCGTTGCAGGAAGAACTTGCATCGAGCAAATCATTGATCTACGTCACTCATTCTGATACCTCGGAACACGAGTCCATGACATCTCCTATTCATGGGGAGACAATGAGAAGATGATTCAGACGTCAACCTTTCCTTACGCAAGGTTGCATAAGCGTCACAATATCCTATCGTTTCACTACGTACGAAGCATGATAGCAAAAGGCTTCATTCTAATGCTGCACATCCCTGGTAAAGATAACTGTGCAGATATTCTCACCAAGCATTGGGGACACTCAGTTGTGTATCCACTGCTCAAGCCCATCTTCCACTTCTGCGGGAATACCGGCGATCTCATCCAAGATGACGGAAGCACCATGTAAATGTGATGACCTTTCACAAGGAAACATGGGGAGTATTAAATTCCTTTTGTGTCCAGAAGTACCAAAGTTACACGACGGTAGCTATTCTATTCGTACGAATCAATGAGTCCCGTATCAACCAAAATAATCGATTCCCACGGCATATCGATTCCCACGGCGCATCGATTCCCATCGCGCATTAACAGTGAGCAATCTCTGTTTTATAGTATTGCCCTTGTTCTTTGTTGAGCAAACTTTGATTTCGTAAAGTATCACACGAGCTACGGGAGCAATTCCTGATCATAATGATAAACATATCAAAGGATCTTCCTAACAGAACAAGAGAAGAAAACCGTTGGTGTGCGCTTCTCACACAATATATATATATATATATATACAGATATATACAGTCAACGACCAATGCATGTACGGGAATAATCAGCGAGTAACCTCATCACTACGCAACAGCAGTTGCAACGTATTTCATCTCAATAAAAGAGATATCTTGCATTTTGGCAAGATTTCACTTTATCTCATACTTTTAACATTCAACTGATTTATATCCCAAAATTCACACTAGTTGCTACCAACTACCTGTAATCTACATTACTAAGGTCTGTCTCACTGTATCTGAACAAGTTCACAGTAAGAAGAGCTCTGGCGTTTCTGTAGTCTTGCCTGTAGTCCGATTATCCGTTGTCGAAAGTATCCAACCACAATTGTCACGCATAGAGTACAATTGTTTGTCTACTAACACACTAACACAGCGTTGCTGTTCTTACAGAAGCCTTTGAATCAGACCCTCAACGGACCGGATTCAGAAGGAAAATAATAATCCGCAACAAAGACATCATCATCATCGGATGGTGGATCTCCGGTGTATGCTTCCATGAATAGGTCAGGGCGCCAATTTTTCTTGAATCTCCAATGGGTAATCGTGATTTCAATTACAACGGTAGGCTCATCATCTGTGTTGGTTCGAATGGCATGCTTTGCAGCAGCATCAAAGTCTGTTTTGTATCTCATGCGCTTTGTAGATCCACCATTTCTGACATGCTTGATAACACATTCGTCAAGGAGATTGGCAATGTGGCCTTTTGTTATTTCATCCGGTGGTGGCTCCACTAGGTTGATGGCAATAGCCTTTGCGATGCAATTGAGGATGTGGAGTTGTGGATCTGGAGCTATTTCTAGTGGTCCGTCTTCTTCTTCTTCATCCTCGCGGGTCACAAAGAATTCTGAGAGTTCATCTTTGCCAATGATTTTGGAGTAGGCTTTGTTGAGGGATGTGGCCGCAGTTGGGTTGCTAGCGCTTGAAAATCGAAATTCGATTCCAAAGATTGGAGTCCAGTCAAATGGAGTTGGCATCGTACGTTCGATTGGCCGTGGCTGTTTGCGTTTGGTGATCAATCGTCGTCGTCGGTGTAATTAATCTGTTGAAGGCGTTAATGGGTGCGGAACGCCGGGGTAGATGTTACTGTAGTTGGCGGCGTCCTATCGTTTAATGTGGCGTCGACATTGGTGTTGTATTTTTGTCGATGGTAGGATTATCGAGTGATCGTCGGAACGATCCGCGGAGGTGCGGAAGAGAGGGCCGAGGAACGGGATCGATGTAATTAACCGGTGGTTTGGTGTCGGTGATTGATTGCCGGAACGGTCCTTGTATTAACCGGTGCTTGGTCGTGAATTACAGAAGAAGATTCTTGTGGAAGGAGCAGTATCACACCCCTTGATTCACGAGCAGGGAGGTGAATAGAGAGAAGGAAAGAAAGAGACGGGGGGGAGGCCGAGAATGTGCCGCACAGGGAGCTAAGCACAGAATTTCCTCTGGATTTAACCGACAGTGGAGGTGCTGAACGGCCGGAGATAGGAGCATAGCTTAAGGTATACACAAGTGCTCTTGCGGGACACGAGTGTAAGTTATAAGGGCTCTATAACCTGTTGTTACTCTAAAAATCGTAACGGATTGTTTAAATTTAAAGAGATGTGAGCTCAGAGAGAGGCTCTTATTTTTACTATGTATTTTCACTGTATCGGGGCTCTCTGCTGTATTTTACTTGGTAGAGATCTTCCCCGGTTATCTGTTACTGTTATCTTCATCGTACCAATACTGCTGCTGTATTAACAGCGTCTTCTTATTCGTTCATAGTTAACCGCACGTAACGGTTATATCTTGTTTTCACTTAACAACACGATTTGCCAGTTGTTACGGACGACACGTTTGCCGTGGCCGGGAGGAGGTTGATTTGGTGTTGGTATTTGGTGATGAGTCTTAAGTATTCCCTGGGCCCTAGTGGGTTTGGTGAATACAACAGCTGGGCGGGTCATCTTATTTGTAAGTTCCGTCATCAGTCTGCGTTGGGCGTCTGACGAGCATAGTAGGTCGGCTTCCATGCTTTGGAATGCTTCTAGGGCTGTGGTATCCCAATGAAATGCCTCCGATCCTGGGTCATTCAACTCGCCCAGCATATTGGGGAATTTCTTGTCAGTGAGTAATAGAGCCTCGCAGTTGTATTTGTTCCATTCCACATATAGGGCCCGGTTCTGTTTCCATAGCTTGTAGGTGACCGATGTGAGCTCAACGGAGCTGTCGAGTTCACGTGGTTCAATTGGGACCGTAGGGTACACTGCTTCTGGGTTCCTTTCCCTGATCCGGTATTGCGCGTCTGTCTCCAATGGGAATGCATACCCCCCTCCTTGGACGTACTTGGTGGAGGTCACTTTGGCCAATGCATTGGTGAGGGTCTTCTTGAACTCGTACACACCAATGCTCGTAGGTATTGGGATCGGCTTCATCTGCGCATCATCCATGTGGTCCTTGAGGACAGCGTAATCCTTCTTTTTGGTCATCTTGTCGTCGCTATTGTTGCTGTCGCTGTATTCTGCGTATTCCAGTTATAATCTATTCTGAGCCTGTAGTTAGGTATTCTGGTCGTCAGCGTACTCGAGTATCATCTGTGCGGGCGACACGTTCCCCGTGGCCAGGAGGAGGTTGATTTGGTGCTGGTATTTGGTGAGGAGCCTGAAGTATTCCCTGGGCCCCAGTGGGTTTGGGGAATATGACAGCCCGGTCATCTTCTTTGTGAGTTTGGTTGTTAGTCTGCGTTGGGCGTCTGATGAGCATAGGTCTGCTTCCATGCTTTGGAATGCTTCTAGTAGGGCCGCGGTGCCCCACGGGAACGCCTCCGACCGGGGGTCCTTCAACCCATCCAGCATATTGGGGATTTTTTTGGTGAGCAGTAGGGCTTCTTGATATATGTACTACTTGTCCCATTCCACGTATAGTAGGGCCCGGTTCCTTTTCCATAACTTGTAGGTGTCCGAGGTGAGCTCGATGGAGCTGTCAAGTTCACGTGGCTCCACCGGGGCCGTAGGGTACACTGTATCAGGGTTCCTTCCCCTGATTCGGTACTGGACTGGGCTTCTTTTTCCAACAGGAACACATACCCTCCTCCTTGGATGTACTTGTTAGAAGTGTAAAACGCGTATGAACGTAAGTTTGCACCTCGAGTGCCAGCGCGACAGGTCGCACCTCAAGTGCGCGCACAGCGCACGCATCTATGGTGTCAGTGACGTCAGCACTTGCAGCACCTCAAGGTTGTCGGCGACGTATCGGAATCGGCAACGCCACACCTCGGCTTGTACCTCTACTGGTGATAATGTTATCGGCGAAAAATACGGACTGTTGTCGGCATCAAATTCGATTAACGAAACAACGACCCAGGTGCGGAATACGAGATACATACTTTCCGCCGATCAAGGCTTAGAATCAAACGCACCTCCACTACTTGAAAATCCCTAAGTGGTGAAAACGATATCACTTAGGACTACAAACAAAAGGGGTTAATCGGTTAGAAAGAAGACATATCCAAAGACCTGACCAATAAGTAAACACTTGGAACGCTTTAAAAAATTCGGAAGAATATACTTGATATCCCGTGAGGAAATTACTTATTGCAATCAAGTAAATCAATACCAATTCCGAATGGGCCTCCTCATCTATCTTAAATACAACAAACAAGCATACGCCCCATTGGATAAAACACTTAACCTCTCAAATGACCAATACCATCGAATGACCAATACAGTAAGACCAATACACGGCACTAATACAGCAACAGCAACAGCAGTATCGGTACGATGAAACCCATAGTGAAAAGACCGGGGAAGATGATCTTGTCTAACATGTAAAATACAGCAGAGAGCCCCGATACAGTAAAAATACACAGTAAAAATAAGAGCCTCTCTCTGAGCTCACTTCTCTTTAAATTTTAATTATCCTATCCTTTTGGTCAATTTTTAGAGTAACAACAGGTTATAGAGCCCTTATAACTCGTGCTGTTGAGCGTATACTTTAAGAGCCTATCTCCACCCGATCAGCACCTCCACTGACCAGTCACAGCCAGAGGTCATTGCTGTTGAGCAATAGGCCTTCCCCCCAGCACAGAGATTGTTGTGAGCCCGCTGTTGAGCGACTCCCTTCCAATCTCCCCCCATTGTTTCTCCAACAAACGTTCCTTCCGTCCTTTCCTCGGTTCATTCCTCCAATTCTCCATCGGTTCTTACTTCGATATATTCTTTGATCCTCCCCACTCGTCAGTTATTTCTTCAAACGATTTGGTCATCCGCCAACACCGGTTATTTCTTTTCGATTTCTGTCGCGATTGTCGTGAGCCTGCTGTTAAGCGCCTCCCTTCCCATCTTGATTGTTTCTCCGCCGAGCGTTCCCTCGGTCCTTTCTTCGGTTACATCATCCCTTCGGCTCCCATTCTCGCACGCTATCCGTTCTCGAACGCTCCTTTGGTCATTCCTCGCACGCTATCTTCTTCGGTTACTTCTTCGATCCTCGCTCCTCCGAACGACCAATATTTTTTTGGCTTCGATCGTCCCTCCGCATCGCTTCGACGACATCGATTCCTTTTTCCTTCCCCTCCTGCTTGTGAATCAGGGGGTGTATCCACTGTCTCTACACACAGTTCTTCGATAATCCACAAGCAAGCATGGTTGACCCCAGTTGATTGGAACGCTATGGAAGACATCCAATTCCGGTTCAAGGGCAATAGCCCCTATGACGAAAAATTGAATGCTGTCTACTCCCAGATCATGGACGACACTGACATGGAAGATTTATTCGTGGAGAGCGCAGAAGCAAAGGTACTAGTATTTAACTAGCACCCTCCATGATGCCCAACCTCCGGGCAGTGTTGTCAACGCAATCACCTCCTATCTACCCAGCTCCACAGAGCTCGAGAAAGGACACATCGCCCAACTCCTCTCAGGATGTACCATCTCCTATGTTAATTACGCCGGTGCTGAAAAGAAAGTTTGTGGACCCATCGACTTGGAAAAGGCTGCAAAGGAAGTGCTTACACACCACACAGATGATTCCACCAAACCATTCATAACCATTGAACTACTCATCACCGAATGGCAATTCAAACCCACCTGGAGACCCCAACGCTTCGACAAAGTCTAGGAAGGTGCAACCCAGGAGGACTCTGATGAAGAGCGCACTGTTGATGACCCAGCAACAGGGACGCCTCAAGCCAGGATCTATGACGAAAAGATGATGGAACTCCTTGAAGGCCAACGTGCTCTCCTTGATAAACTATCAGAACGTGACACCCACAACAGCAACAACAACAACGCCGGCGACAACAACCCAAGTGATCTACCATGGAACCCAGCAACCTTACCACCACCGGTTAAGGCGAGATACAACCGTAGAGATGAATTCCTCACCAGTGATGATATGAAATACTCTGAAATCACTTCCACGGACGCATCAGGAACTGAAACAATTGTCAGACAAAACTACTACCTTCACAACCTAGGCAGTGGTAGAAATGACCAGCGCCTGATCACTAGGAGTGGTAACTGTTTTGATCTAACCAGAGCCTCTGATAAGTCCAAGGAAGTAGCCAGAGACAAACTGTTCCTCTCTGGTTTCCCACAACAAAAGGATTCAACCCACCCTCAGGTTAGAAAATGGTAGAGGGAAATCTGTTGTAACTCTAAAAATCGACCAAAAGGTATAGGATAATTGAAATTTAAAGAGATGTGAGCTCAGAGAGAGGCTCTTATTTTTACTACGTATTTTCACTGTGTATCGGGGCTCTCTGCTGTATTTTATGTCGTAGAGATCTTCCCCGGTTACTTGATCTTCATTGTACCAATACTGCTGTTGCTGTTGCTGTATTAGCGTCGTGTCGGTCTTTCTGTACTGGTCATTTTCGGGGTTAAGTATTCTGTTCGATGGGGCGTATGCTTGTTCGTGGTATATATGCTAGATATGAGCCCCATCTGGAATCGGTACTGATTTACTTGATTGCAATAAGTAATTTCCTCACGGGATATCAAGTATATTTTTTTGAATGTACTTATGGATTCCAAGTGTTTACTTACTGTTCAGGTCTTTGGATATTTCTTGTTTCTAACCGATTATCCTCTTTTGTTTGTAGCCTTAGGTGATATCGTTTTTACCACTTAAGTATTCCAAGTAGTGGAGGTGCATTTGATTCTAAGACTCGATCATCGAAATAATCGTATCTCTGTTGTTACTCCGTGTTAATATTCCGCACCTCGGTCGTCGTTCTGTTTGTCGGCTTTTCCAATCGAATTTGATGCCGACAAGAAGTTCGTATTTTTTCGCCGACAACAAAATCACTGCTCACGCACAACAACACCACATCTACATCCACCCATACTACCTCTACAGGCGTGAAGCTGATCATCTCCGAGGATTTACCATTGGAGACAGCCTCCCACATGACCTACCTACAAGATATGAATTGGCCATCAATGAATGGGGTAACCTCATTTACACTGCACTCAGAACTGATAAAATCATTCCTGATTCATGTGGAAGTATGAAGGCCACCATTCAAAGTTTTGAAGGGGGACAAGGATACGAAGCTCTATACACAGTCATTGCTCAGACAAATCTCAACTCCAAAAGGCCATCCAATGCAGGACGAATGGTCAGAAATCCTCCAAATCAAGATGCACGCAAATCACTTGAAGAATACTACTTTCGTTACAAGGATTATCTGAGACTAAGAGTCTTCCTCCACAATCAACCCAGCACAATCAGTTCCACAGAAGAAGTTAGCAACCTCATTGAAGGAACAACTCTCTTGCAAGAACTCTTTAAGAAAACAGAAGATGAACGCGACTCAGATGACCAATTCAAATGAGACAAATACAAAGCAGGCCGGCTTCTACAAACCCTGCAAACATATGAGCAAGAGATCAAGGCGGAAAAGAAGTACAAGGACAAAACCTCCAAATCCAGTCTGCTCACGCAATTGCCCACCACAGGAACCAGGCTAGGTCCTCGCCGAAATGATAGGTTCCAAAAATGCGCTGGCAACAATACTGTTAGAACACCTTCTTATTATTTTCCGTTCTGAATCCGGTCTTCTGAGAGTCTGATTCAAAGGCTTCTGAAGAACAGCAACTGCTGTGTTAGTGTGTTAGTAGACAAACAATTGTACTCTACGCGTGACAATTGTGGTTGGATACTTTCGACAACGGATAATCGGACTACAGGCAAGACTACAGAAACGCCAGAGCTCTTCTTACTGTGAACTTGTTCAGATACAGTGAGACAGACCTTAGTAATGTAGATTACAGGTAGTTGGTAGCAACTAGTGTGAATTTTGGGATATAAATCAGTTGAATGTTAAAAGTATGAGATAAAGTGAAATCTTGCCAAAATGCAAGATATCTCTTTTATTGAGATGAAATACGTTGCAACTGCTGTTGCGTAGTGATGAGGCTACTCGCTGATTATTCCCGTACATGCATTGGTCGTTGACCGTATATATATCTGTATGTATATATATATATATTGTGTGAGAAGCACACACCAACGGTTTTCTTCTCTTGTTCCATTAGGAAGATCCTATGATATCTTTATCATTATGATAAGGAATTGCTCCCGTAGCTCGTGTGATACTTTACGAAATCAAAGTTTGCTCAACAAAGAACAAGGGCAATACTATAAAACAGAGATTGCTCACTGTTAATGTGCGATGGGAATCGATGCGCCGTGGGAATCGATATGCCGTGGGAATCGATTATTTTGGTTGATACGGGACTCATTGATTCGTACTGAATAGAATAGCTACCGTCGTGTAGCTTTGGTGTTGTTACTCTAAAAATCGACCGAAAGGCATAGAATAATTGAAATTTAAAGAGATGTGAGCTCAGAGAGACGCTCTTATTTTACTGTGTATTTTACTGTATTCGACCGGTATCCCTGTGTTATTCGTGTTGTATGTAGGGATGTCTAGACCGGACGTAGATCATGTGAAATTCGTCATAAGACAGAGAACACATGATGTGACGTAGATATCTTGATACTTGAAGTCCTTTTTATCTCTGGAGGAGTATAAGTAGCTTTTCAAGTGTAGAATGGATATATTTCCTGTAGAACGTACGTAAGTACGGTGCGTGTATGTGCGTGTATTTTTGACCGACAACACACCCCTTGATTCAACACTTAGTGAAGGAGTCGGTTCTCCATTTCGTAGAACTCTAGAAAAACTTAAGTATGGGCTTGGATATCAAATCGGAAGATTGTAATCGTAGAATCAAAAGATTGATATTGTGTAACAGAGAAACATGAGACATCAATGAGGAAGGAGAGGTGCTTGAGTATGTAGTGGTCGCAAAATCGACGGGAAGGTTAATCAGAGTTGGGAAGAGGCTAACGAATCGTCAAATTGTAGGAGACTGTAGGAATCGATATGATTGGAGAATCCACTCGTAGAAGCCGAGTGCGCAGCATCGAAGACGATTGATCTCGATCAATCTTGGAAATGAATGGAGTTGGAGGGGATTCATATCTGACTTGGAAGGAAGAAGATCTATCAATTCCATAAACAAATATCAAACGCTGATGAAGGGATTGAATCGATAGTCAACTGAGGGATCGACCATAGTATAAATCAAATGAAACTTGTCAAATCAAATTGGAGACAAGACGGAATAATGATGTGTATCCTGGAAAGGAGATTGGGGAATCTGAATCGACTAATAGAAACTCGATAAGTAGAGATCGAACCAAATGGTAGGGGTCAAGCGAACGACATCGAAGACGATTGATTGATCGTGGAGGAATTACCAACCTTATTCGATGAGAATCAAATCGGAATCGTAGAAGTCGAGAATAAGATGAAGGGGATCCTCAAACGTCTGAGTATTGTAGGGGAACAATGGAATAAAGATCGTGGAAGGATGATAGCACGGAGTCGAAGCCGTGTGTATTGGTTGAGCTTGAGTACCAACTGAGTCGACGGAATCGATCATAGTGGAATCCGAAATCGGAGGGAAGAGGAGATGTGCTTGGATGAAGCGTCGTGGATATCACGGATGGGATAAAGAGTCGTCCGAGAGGAGGAATTGGCTTGTTGTTCACAATTGTACCGTAGAATCAAATATTGGTGCTGATCTTAGAAAGAAATGGAACATCGATAATCAATTGATTGGAGTATCTACTGGGGATGGACAAAATGAATCGTAGAGATCGATGGACTCGTATCTTTCAAGAGGAGATTGGAGAATCAGAATCGACGCATGGAAACTTGATTGTAGATAGTTGTAGAATAGGATTGATCCCTATGGAGGAATCAACTGTATCAATTGAACTGGAACAGAAGGCTCCATTGAAGATCTCAATGGAGGGGAGATCCATGAGTGATTGTGTGAGATTCGAACCAGATACTGGAAAGTGAGATCTATCAGTATCGAGTCTTGGGATAATCAGGAATCAATCATAGAAATTGATTGTGAAACAAATCGTAGAGTTCATGCCATATCAAGCGTAGGAAAGAATTCAATCGGGTGTAGTCGTAGGTTCAATTCAATCGTCGAATAGAATCAAACAAGTTGATTACTGGTGAGATGGATTGATTGAACGGGAGAAGAAGGATCGATTGTGGATCTCAACAGATGGGAGTCATATTTGCAAAGATGAGATTGGCTTATCGTAGAATCTCAAAGAGACGTGTCGTCGAGACGAATTATATGAGATGATTAGGGATGAGGCGAAGCGATTGAACGGGAGAGGAAGGCTCGATGGAGAATTTATTGAGCAATACTTGGTATCACAGAGGGGATGGCCAAGGGTTGAATAGATCCAAAACGAAGCATGCCGGATTGGGTGACTCGAAAGAGAGTCATATCTTGGATGATGGGATTAACCGTTGCTGCTTAGATCGGATAAAGTCAAACGTCGAGGATTGATTGCTGCTCCAAGCCGTAGGATGGGATCGTAAGTTGTGAATGGAAGAGCACAGCGACGTATTCATATCTTTGAACTGGAAGGAGGGATTGGATAATCCGAATTGATTCATAGAAGCTCGATCGTAGATGGTCTTAGATTCAAGTGTGGAATGATATCGGATCGATTGAACTGGAATCAAAAATTAGATTGAACTGGAATCCAAAATTGGAGAGAAGAAGATCTATCGATTCCAGAATCAAATAGCAATCGGTTGAGTGTGTGATACGATTGAGAGATTGGAATTAATATGATCGTAGTGGCAAATCGTAATCGTAGTTCGTCTCAAAGCAATTTGCTCCACGATGATATAGAAATTAGATTAGACGTAGATGGAGAGAATTGATTGGACAATGCTTGGTATCATTCATGGATTGAAGACTTGGAAAAGAGATCAATTGCAGATATTGCTGCACGCTAAGCCATGTTTTTGTGTACGTAAAGTTGTAAGTGCCTTGAATTCTCTTGTGTTGGATTTACACGAACCGGCTACACACCCCTTGATTTAACACAGAGTGAAGGAGTGTTGAATTATTTGTCGGTTCATTGATGTGGTCTCAGCGGGATCCTTGTCGCATGCAGGGAGCATAAGTGAAGGTGCGGGGAGCATAAGTAGATTGGTGGAGGCTTATGAGGAAAACGCTGGAAGTTAAACGCGTGCAAATTAAGCGTCATGCAGTGATCCAATGCACACCCCTTGATGCAGATGCACACCCCTCGATTCAACACTTATGGAATTTAATTCCATGGCTCAGTCGAATTCCATGGTTGGGAATGATACAAAGCCGTAGGGCGAATTCCATGGTTCTATCGAATTCCATGGTTGTAGAAACAAAAGGAAGTCGTAGATCTTAGATTCATTGGTTTCAAAAATGAGTTGAGTGTAGGTTGAAACGTAGAAAAGCAAAGGAGACGACAAATCATCGATCTGGAGCACCGACTGAGTCGTATAATTGTCAACTACGATTGTTAGATCGTAGGAGTCGATATGATTGTAGAATTTGATCGTAGAATCAAATCGTATAAGTCAGGTGAGTAGCATCAAAGACGATTGATTGATTGTGGACAAGTTACCAATCATAATCAAAGGATCGTAGGGTACGGATGTTGAAGTCAAGCCGATCTTTATCCAAGATTAGATTGGGGAATCAGAATCGTCGAAGGATGATATCACAAAATCGAGGTCACGTATGTAGTGAAAGGGCTTGAGGGGTAGCGCAAAGGGAAGGAAGGTCTTGCGCTGATGGAACAATACCCTTGGGTCTAGTGGATGCCACTATAATCAAATCCCATGGTTGTGGATTATACAAAGAAGCTTTAGGGCGTAGGACATGCACCCCTTGATTCAAAAGCAGGGGAAATTGTGGGAGTGATGGAGGCACCCGTAGACAAGGAAGTACCACGGGGAAATGCAGAGTCGTAGCCAGAGCTGCGCAAGAAGGAGGAGGCGGCCAGAAGGTACGTACGGTGGTGGCGAACAGGAGGGAGGACGCAACACAGTGGAAGGGGACTGAGCGTAGCTGATGTGCGGGGTCGTCACAATGAGGTGAGGGTGTGACGGCATGCTGTGCGTCATGTGGGTATACACCCCCTGATTTGGAACGGGAGGCGTCGGCCAAATTGGAGAATGGGAAGGAAACTCGGCCGTATCAATGAGCGCCGGGGGGAAGGAGTCGTATCAAGCGAATCTCAGAATTGAGGCACCACGTGTGAGCATTGCAGTGAATCGCATAATTTAGGTACCATGTGGGAGCATTGAAATCAGATTGTGATTCGTGGAAAAGGGATCAAGTGTTGTGGTTCGACAGCTGATGTAGGAAGTGGCATGATTGAGATCACGGATTGGATAATACCGAGGCGGACGAATCATAACAGAGGACCGTGCTTGAGTGAAGCGGATGATCGTATGTGCCTGATGGATATCACGGACAGGATAAAGAAACAGACTTGGAAGGGAGATCGATTGATTCCAGGATCAAATCGCTTCAAACCGCTGAATAGAACGACACATGGGGATGTAGAATATTGCTCAAGCATTGCCCTCGGGGAAGCCTTTGAGGTAACGTGTGATGGGTACGTTGCTGCTATACAGGCATATCGTTGCGTCATCGCTCAGTAGAGGGACAAAAGAGATGGCAAATCATCAATCCATAATAAAAACCGTAGATAAACAAGCCAAATCGCAGGAGCCGGTCGAATAGCATTGGAGGCAATGCCTGGATTGTATGGCGTGAGATGTTCATAGAGTCAAAGGGAGTCGTACAAGACGATGGATTATACGGACTGATTGGGCGTATTGAGTGTCAAATACAATTAATAGATCGTAGGGATCAAAGCAATGATGTGATTGATCGACCACGGGGTGAATCGTAGAAATGGTTCAATGCATAGCTCAAGTATCAATTGGATGTAGATCGAAACGCAAGCGTTCTGGATATCGTAGTGTGTCATGGTGGTTGAGTGCTCGGAGAATGAAACGGTAATGAGCAAATTGCAACAGAAGGAGGGAGAGTGATGGTTGAAGGCAACTAACTATGATGAGGAAGTTGCAGTCAATTGCCACGTTCAGTCAAAAGTGTCGTAGAACCAATTCATGGACAGGATAGTATTGGCATACAAATGATATTGCTTGACCTTGATGGCATCCCGATGTCGTTTGGAGAGTCAAAGGACAGGCAGACGATTTGGTCTGGAGAAAATTTGGTTGTGACATGGGGATTTCAATGATCGTATGTATGCAGGAGCGGCGTTGGGAAGGTCAGTGCCCTCAGCAATTGCCCCAGATGGTAGTAGTCGATTGCACATCGAAGGCTGGGGTGAGAGAGCAGATTTTTCGCAAGCGCCGGAACGTTGCAATTTCTTTCTGAGGGTTGAATGTCCATCCAAAGTTAGTTGGTACAGAAGGTAGAACAGGATGATGACCAAATCTAGTCAATGCAGATGGCGATACAGATGGTGCTATCACAGTGGAAGGCTTGTCCTGACGTTGGATAGGAGGACTTGAAGAAGTGGCACGTTGAAAAGAGATGGATCCAGAGCGGACTCGACGGAAGGAGATCGATGCACTGTTGGGAGAATAAGTCCAGGTCCAGGCGTAATGTGGTGCTTTATTTGGCATAGGAGCATTAGCAGTAGGAGTATCAGCCACTTGGCAATCAACGGGTTGGTCGGCACTATTGGAATTGTTCAAGTTGGTATTATTTAAAGACCGGGTCATATAGGGCAGACGAACCTTAACAGCAGTACTGGCATTGGGTTTGGCTGGTTTGACAGGGTTTATCAGGTTGGAACTTGGAGCGGGCGTATCAAGAATGGAGTCCATTGCTTGTACAGGAAGCAAGTCAGCGGTGGTTGGAGGGGCGCTCGCCAGGGAATTAGGAGCCGTGATAGGTGATTTGCGTTGGTGCTTGCATCGGTATGTCCTTTTGGGAGGTAAGACGTGCTGGAGCGTGTCACCATGTCGTTCCTGTTTGAGTTGTTCAATGAGTTTATCATTGAATGTTAGCGCGTTGTTTGTTTGTGAAGGAACCGGGATAGTTGGTTCGACCGGGGATTCTCTGGGATTGAAAGGAGGAATGTTCACACAGGAGGAAGGGACAGGAATAGGAATGGCATACACTTTGTCAAAGCGGTGGGCTCTCCAGGTGGATTTGAACTGCCATTCTGTGATGACTAGTTCAATTGTGATGATTGGTTTGGTGGAAGCATGTGTGTGGTGTGTAAGCGCCTCCTTTGCAGCCTTTTCCAAGTCGATGGGTCCACGGACTTTCTTGGTAGCACCGGTATATGTGACATAGGAGATGGTGCATCCAGAGAGGAGTTGGGTGATGTGTCCTTTCTGGCTGTCTGTCAAGCTGGGTAGGCAGTAGGTGATTGCGTTGACAACACTACCGCGGAGGTTGGTCATCATGAAGGGGGCTAGCACCTTGGCGTCTGCATTCTCCACAAATAAGTCTTCCATGTCGATATCATCCATTATCTGGGAGTAGAGGGCGTTCAATTGTTCATCATATGGGCTGTTGCCTTTGAATCGGAATCTGATGCCTTCAATAGCATTCCAATCAAATGGGTCAACCATGCTTGCTTGTGGATTATCGAAGAAGAAAAAAAGAAGAAAAAAAAACTGTGTGTAGAGACAGTGGATACACCCCCTGATTCACAAGCAGGAGGGAAAGAAAAAAAGGAAAGGTGGCGTCGTCGGCGTCGTCGTCGAAAGAAATGGCAGGAGGAGAAAAGGCGTGGTACCGTTGTAATGATCCGTGAAGGTGCGAAAGAATGTTTCGAAGACGGAACCGAAGAAATATCGACAGAACAATTCGAGGAGAAATAGCCAGCAACGAGATAACCGATTGCCGGATAAGCATAAAAGGATTAAATGAAAAGACCGTCGGGACGATCCGTAAATCGAAGTATCGATTTAATGTCATTGTTGTAGGCTGTGGAGGTAAACGGGGTAGATGTTGCTGTAGTTGGCGGCGTCCTATCGTTCGATGTGGCGTCGATGTCAATGTTATTGATTTGGTGTAGTGGTTAAAGCAACTATCAAAGGATGAGTTGCAGTCTGGTAGTTTGTTTGAAGTGGTGCTTAGCACAATCAAATGGGCGTCAATGGTCCTTTATGGGGATGATGGACGCGAAAGAAGAATATGGGGTATTGCGTCGGCTTGGCCGGTGCAATGGGCTTGTATTAACGTAATCGTAAGCGTAATCATTCGATCGTTGTCCTTGGATGAAAGAGATGTAATCGTAATCGTAATCGTTCAATCGATCGTCGTCCTTAGATGTGTATTACAGAAGGAGATTCTTGGTAGAATGTTCTGTAGATACATCCCTTGATACGTGCGCTTGGTTGTGTATTACAGAAGAAGATTCTTGGTAGAAGGATCTGTATACACCCCGTGATACGCAAGTAGGGAGGAGGAGAAAGAAAGAAGCGGGAGAGAGAATTAACCGAGGAAGGGACCAAAGGAACGTTCCGCGGAGAAAAATTTGGAGTAAGAGGGAGATTGGAAGGGAGTCGCTCAACAGCGGGCTCACAACAATCTCTGCGCTGGGGGGAAGGCCTATCGCTCAATAGCAATGTCCTCTGGCTGTGACCGGTCAGTGGAGGTGCTGATCGGGCGGAGATAAACGCTCAACAGCGCGAGTTATAAGGGCTCTATAACCTGTTGTTACTCTCAAAATCGACCGAAAGGTATAGGATAATTGAAATTTAAAGAGATGTGAGCTCAGAGAGACACTCTTATTTTACTGTGTATTTTACCGTATTCGACCGGTATCCCTGTGTTATTCGTGTTGTATGTAGGGATTGTTGTCGGCAAAAAATTACGGACTTTGTCGGCATCAAATTCTATTGAAAAAGCCAACAAACGAAATGACAACCGAGGTACGTAAGCTTAACCCAGAGATATGAATACTCTGACGATCAAGCTTCAGAATCGAACAAACCTCCACTACTTGGAAATCCTTAAGTGGTAAGAACAATATCACCTAAGGCTACAAACAAAAAAGGATAATCGGTTAGAAACAAAACATATCCAAAGACCTGAACAGTAAGTAAACACTTGGAATCCATAAGTACATTCAAAAGAATATACTTGATGTCCCGTGAGGAAATTACTTATTGTAATCAAGTAAATCAGTACCGATTCCAGATGGGCCTCATATCTAGCATATATACCACAAACAAGCATACGCCCCATTGAACAGAATACTTAACCCCGAAAATGACCAATACCATTGAATGACCAATACAGTAAGACCAACACGACGCTAATACAGCAACAGCAACAGCAGTATTGGTACAATGAAGACCAAGTAACCGGGGAAGATCTCTACCACATAAAAATACAGCAGAGAGCCCCGATACACAGTGAAAATACGTAGTAAAAATAAGAGCCTCTCTCTGAGCTCACTTCTCTTTAAATTTTAACATCATATACCTTTGGTCAATTTTTAGAGTAACAACAGGTTATAGAGCCCTTATAACTCGCGCTGTTGAGCGTATACCTTGAGAGCCTATCTCCGCCGGATCAGCACCTCCACTGACCTGTTACAGCCAGAGGACATTGCTGTTGAGCGATAGGCCTTCCCCCCAGCGCAGAGATTGTCATGAGCCTGCTGTTGAGCGACTCCCTTCCAATCTTCCTCAGATCTACTCAGTTCCTTCTTTCAGTTCCTTCTAACGCCGCCGGTTCCTTCCTTCGGCCCTCTCTTGGGTTAAATCATCCCTTTGGCTCCCGTTCCCGAACGATCCTTCGGCCATTTCTCGAACAATATCTTCTTCGGTTAATTCTTCGATCCTCGTTCCTCCGACGATCAATATTTTTTTTCTTGGCTTCAATCGTTCCTCCAACTTCTCCCGAAGACGCCGGTCCTCTCTTTTCTCCCTCCGGTCCTCGCCGCTCCTACCGACGACGCCGGTTCTTTTGTCCTCAATCCCTCTCGGTTCAGTCTTCATCTCTCTCCGATCTTCTTTCTGCGCATTTCCGCCCCCAATCCCGCATCGCTTCGACGACACCGATTTTTTTCTTCCCCTCCTGCTTGTGAATCAGGGGGTGTATCCACTGTTTCTACACACAGTTCTTTGATAATCCACAAGCAAGCATGGTTGACCCCTTTGATTGGAACGCTATGGAAGACATCCAATTCCGGTTCAAGGGCAATAGCCCCTATGACGAAAAATTGAATGCTGTCTACTCCCAGATCATGGACGACACCGACATAGAAGATTTATTTGTGGAGAGCGCAGAAGCCAAGGTGCTAGCGCCCTCCATGATGCCCAACCTCCGGGGCAGTGTTGTCAATGCAATCACCTCCTATCTACCCAGCTCCACAGAGCTCGAGAAAGGACACATCACCCAACTCCTCTCAGGATGCACCATATCCTATGTTAATCACGCCGGTGCTGAAAAGAAAGTTCGTGGACCCATCAACTTGGAAAAGGCTGCAAAGGAAGCCCTCACACACCACACAGACAATTCCACCAAGCCATTCATTACCATTGAACTACTCATCCCCGAATGGCAATTCAAACCCACCTGGAGACCCCGACGCTTTGACAAGGTTTATGAAGGTGCCACACAGGCCGATTCAGATGATGAAAATGCCACAGCTCCAATCCCAGTGCCCGCGGCAGCAGGCACCAACATGCAACAATTGACCACCCTACTCCAGCAAGTGGTCAACAATGGCAACAACAACAACAACAACAACAACAACAATGCTGGCACCAACCATCAAGCAACACTTGACCTTCCATGGAATCCAGCCACCTAACCACCAGTTAAGGCGAGATACAATCGCAGAGACGAATTCCTCACCAGTGACGACATGAATTACTTCGAAATCACTTCCACAGATGCATCAGGAAATGAAACGATTGTCCAACAAAACTACTACCTTCACAACCTAGGCAGTGGTAGAAACGACCAGCGCCTGATCACTAGAAGTGGTGACTGTTTTGATCTAACCAGAGCATCTGACAAGTCCAAGGAAGCAGCTAGAGACAAACTCTTTCTCTCAGGATTTCCACAACTAAAGGATGCAACCCACCCTCAGGTTAGAAAATGGTACAGAGAAATTACTGCTCATGCACAACAACATCATATTTACATCCACCCTTACTACCTCTACAGGCGTGAAGCTGACCACCTCAGAGGATTTACAATTGGTGATAGTCTTCCACATGATCTACCTGCAAGATATGAATTGGCAATTCACGAATGGAGTAACCTCATCTACACTGCACTCAGAACCGATAAGATCATCCCTGACTCATGTGATAGAATGAAGTCCACAATTCAAAGCTTTAAAGGGGGAGAAGGTTACGAAGCTCTGTACACAGTCATTGCTCAGACACGTCCCAACTCAAAGAGACCATCCAACGCAGTCAGAATGGTCCGGAATCCTCCAAATCAAGATGCTGGTGAATCACTTGAAGAATATTACTTCAGATACAAAGATTATATGAGACTTAGAGTGTTCCTCCAGAATCAACCCGGCACCATGAGTTCAACAGAAGAAGTCAGCAATCTCATTGCAGGAACCACCCTCTCTCATGAACTATTTGAGAAAACAGAAGATGAACGAGACTTAGATGACCAATTCAAACGAGACAAATACAAAGCAAGCAGGTTGCTGCAAACTCTCCAAACATATGAGCAAGAGATCAAGGGTGAGAAGAAGTACAAGGACAAAACCTCCCAACCAAGTCTGCCCAAGCACTTACCAACCACAGGAACCAGACCAGGTCCTCGCCGGAATGATAGGTTCCAAAAGCGCGCTGGGAACAATATGGTCAGAACACCTTCCACTTTGACCTCTCACTCAATCAGCCTGATTGATTCACTTGGGTACCCTGAGATGGATGAAGAATCTGACAATCCCTTCCTCCATCAAGTATATTGCAATGCTATCACTGCATTTGACAAAGATCCTAGTCTGTTTGACACCTCCAGGCAGTGTATTGTCTGTCATACCTCCGGACATAACTTTGACAACTGCCCTGCACTGCAAGATGTTGAGTCACTCAGGAAACACAGGATTGCCACTGCCGTTTACATCAGCAAAAACATGAGAGAAACCAAAAAGCTCTTGGATTCTACCCAACGCATCTCCCAAATCCACGTTGACGATGAGGATCCGGATGAAACCTCCCCAGATGATGAACTAGAAGACCAAGTTTTTTGCAAAGGCCAAGAATAGACAGTCTTTCTTGCAGCCATATGACATCACCTCAAGATGATCCTCAAGGATTTGACAATGCCACAGCCCCTCAAGTGGACAGCTTATGCCCCTCGTTGGACTCCAGCAGTGTTAGCTCCTACGAATCTGTCAAGATTGGTGCTGTTGATCTCCTTCCTAGGGATAGCCTCCAGCCTTCAATCCCCATTGATGTCTACTGTGATATGGAATCACTTGAGGTTACAGCCCCTGTATTGGAATCACATCTGGAACCCAATGGAGATCCCAACTTCGATCGAGACAATCCTATCTCAGTTGATACCAACAATGTGCAAAATCTTGTCCCACCAGATCCAATTACAGCTGCAGCATATTTCCAACATGGTATCAGAGCGCAGATTGATACAGGCGCCAAAGTTTTGTGTACAAACCTAAAGCACATCCTGCATGACTACAAACCTTACACCAAGCTCAGAAAATGTCCAGTCAGGCTCACAGCAGCGATTGGAGGAAAGGCAGCCACCTGCATTCCTGAAGGATCTGGATACTTGCATATCCCAGCACCCAACCATGTAGGGTACCTCAAAGTCTTCTTCTATTATTCCCCCTCCCTTTCAACAATATTACTGAGTGAGAATGACCTTTGTGGAATGACATCCCGAATGCGACGTCAGTTCAGTGGGCAGTCGATACACAAAGCCTTCACCAAAAACCTTGACTCATCTGTTCAACAAAATGGCAACCTCACCATTATTTGTCATCACAAGCAGAACACTGCCAAAAGCATTGTCCTACATGGAAGTATCATTGGTGGTCAGTGCTACACACACCCAATCCTGATTCCAGACATTGATTTTGCATCCCCATATGCCAATTGTGCAACATCTTCAGCCTATGCTTTAGCGACCAACATGGATTTCAAGAAAGCTTGCGAACTGGCCTCCAAAGAAGCCATTAGCAACTACAGATATGATATCTACACGAATCTTGTTACACTGCAAAAATGCACTGAAGCTGCCAGAACGCAACCTGCTACCAGCAACACTCCTCTGTTTGATGCCAAATTGTTTTTCACCAATATTGTGGACAAACAGATCCCCATTCAAGCCATCAAAGCCAACACATCGAAACTTCTTTGGCATCAGCGACTCGGACACCCATACAATGACTTCCTGTACAACGCACACAAGTCCATTCTTGGAGTACCAAAGTTCAAACGCCAAACAAGCATCCTTGATCAATGTCCAACTTGTATTCAATGTAAACAAACAAAGACACTTGCTGGCTCACATTCCACCAGAAAGGCCACACAACCGTTTCAGGGCTTGTCAATTGACTTTGCTTTTTCAGGTGCCAAATCATCCAACAGTAAACGGAAACGGGACTATGAAGGCATACATGGTGAGACAGCTTGGATTCTCATCACAGACCATTACACTGGTATGAAATATGGTGATACCAGAATTTCTAAAGCAGCACCACTCCATTGGCTCGAACATTTCTTCTCCCAACACAACACAACTTGTGCCAACAAGTATATATCAGTTGATCAAGGTGGAGAACTCTATCACAACCCTGATATCAGAAACCTCTTCTCTGCGTTTGGATACTCCATTTTCCCAACTAGGGCTGATGCGTCTCACCAAAATGGTACAGTTGAAAGAGCCCATCGAACTCTAGCTACCTCAATGAGGACCATGCTTTCTGGTGCAAACTTGCCCATCAAGTTCTGGCCTTTTGCCTTCTATCATGCCCTTCGGTTGTCAAATGCATTCCCTGAAGGCACCCAGCCCCATTAACCATTGGAATTAGCTACTGGACGTAAGGAAAATCTTGCTGACTTCCGAACATTTGGCTGCAGAGTTTGGGTTCGACCTCCAGGCAAGAGATCCATCAAGCTCAAACCCAATGCGCGCAAGGGCATATTCCTGGGTTTTGTACCATATACTACTAGAACATTTTTTGGTATGATACTGAAACTCACAGAGTCAAGATAGCCACCCATGTCAGATTTGATGAAGGCATGAAGGATTTACCTCTTACTGACCTTCCTACCAATGTCAAGCACTTGCTCAGGACTGATGACAACATTCAACTTCCCGTGGAACCAACTGAGGTGTCATCCAGTGATTTTCAATTCTCGATCTCCCCATTTGCAAATGTCACCAATCTCAGGCTCACTGTTTCCAGTTCTTGTGCTGATCCAGCATTTGGTTTCCAAGGTGCAAATGATTCACTCATTGGCAGAGCGTATGTCACAGACATCATTCCACAAAGCCCTGCCTCCAAGCTTTATTCTTCTCATAAGAAATCTCTCTCCAAGCTAAGAGGCGCTTATATTGTATCTATCAATCACAACTGTATGTTTACTGCTGCTGAGGTTACCACAGCCTTGCATGCCTCACACGCTCGAGGGGTGAGGGATTCAATAGATACACCCATTACCTTTGCACTTGAAGCCAAATTATCTATGAAAGCAGTCAGGAAACACTCGAATGAATATGGACTATTTGCCCCAAATACTTCTTGGAAGGAACCCACTGATGAAGAAGATCCACCTTTTTTGGACCGGATTTCATCCATCAAGACTATCAAGAAAATTGGCACCAAATACAAGAATATCATCCAATCCAGAATCAACCAAGTTGACAACACTGAAGCACTCCATGCCTCCATCCAAAGACACTTGGCACCAACCGCAGATGACATGGATGTTGTCATTCCCACTATTGATATTGCATCACTTCGAGCCATCACCAAGCTTCATAAACCAGGCAATTATGCATTACCTCTAGATGCAGATTCACTACCAACTGAAGAAATTGAACTCTTAATCAAGGCTATCAATTCCAAAGCAACTACACCTGAAGAACAAGCACTAGGACACTTCACTCGCAGAAACCTCAAGTCATTATCCGCATGGACAGAATGGGAAGCTGGAGAACGCAAACAACTTGATCAGTTTGAAGACTTACTAGAAATGTTTGGATCACCCATCCCATATCCTAAGGACCCAAATGCCATCATTCTCAGACCCCATTGGCAATACAATGTCAAAAGGAATGGTGTCAGATGAGCAAGACAGTGCTGTAATGGAAGCAAATATGCAGCGCCAACCCTGCACGAAATTGCAATGTCATATTCATCATGTGTTGAACACCCCATCCAAAGATTGTTCTTTGCCATTGCCGCCAGCCTCAATCTCAAAATCTATGCAGGGGATGCGGCTGACGCCTATGCCGATTCTCCAGGGCCCAACATCAATACCTACATGACTATTGATGACGCATATGCAGAATGGTATAAACACAAAGATGGCAAAGACATTGACAGAAGATTGGTGCTTCCTGTCCTCCACGCACTTCAAGGCCATCCGGAATCAGGTAGATTATGGGAAAGCCACATCAACAAGATCTTGAAAGGCCCTGATCTCAACTTCAAGACCACCACACATGACAGAACGATCTACACGACAGTTTTTGAAGGTGAAACAGTCTACATGCTGAGACAAGTGGACAATTTTGCACTGGCTTGCACATCAGAATCCATATCTGACAAGATCTATGACATCATTGGGGCAAAACTCAAGCTACCTAAAGAAGATGTAATCCCCTTCACAAAAATGGGGTTGCTTGAAGACTTCAATGGAATTGATGTCAAACAGACAGCTGATTATATTGAACTGTCCTGTGCAAATTACATTGACAGAATCATGACATCCCATGGTTGGGAAACCGATTCTAAGATGAAACCTCACTCCAAGCCATCAGCGCCACTATCAACTGAAGTGCTTAGCCAACTACAATCACATACGGATGGACCTTTAGACGGCACCAAGGAACATGCTGAATTACAATCCACATCAGGCTTCTCATACAGGACACTGTTAGGTGAAATGATGTTTGCATATGTGAGCTGCCGGCCAGACATTGGGTATGCAGTGACCCTGATGTCAAAGTACAGCTCTAATCCCACTGCATTCCACTATTCCAGTCTGAAAAACATAGCTCGATACCTCAGAACAACCAGATCTTGGGGTATTAGATTCTACAGACCAAATGCTGAGCCATCTCTACCATCAGGAGAACCATACAACAATGTAGTCCATGATGCATCACTCCCAAAATTCCCTGAACATATCAAACAAGCCAAATTGGTATGTTTTGTTGATGCTACATATAACAATGATCCGAAACATCGCAGGTCCACTACAGGATATGTTTTCACTTATGCTGGTGGAGCAGTTGTTTAGAGATCCAAAGCTCAGTCACTTACTGCTCAGAGTTCTACAGATGCAGAATTCATTGCTGCAGTCACAGCTTCCAAAACAGCCAGATATCTCAGGTCCATACTTAAGGAATTAGGATTTGTCCAAGTTGGTCCAACTCCTATCTATGAAGACAACGCATCAGGAATTGAAATCATCAATGCCCAGAAGCCAACTGAAAGAACCAGACATATTGAAATCAGGTTCTTTGCCATTCAAGCATGGAAAGATAATGGTGAAATCAAGATGATTCATATTCCTGGAGTTATCAACCCGGCTGATGATCTAACCAAACCATTTGGATGGATCTTGCACGCCCGACACGCAAGATACATCATGGGACACTACCCAGGTTAAATCATTCAGTCACCCAACGAGTCAACGACACGATTCGATTCGATCTGAACGCTCAATCGATGATATACTCCGACAGTAATCCAATACCACGCGAGTAGAGTATTGGATCAAGGGGTGTGTTGTCGGCGAAAAATTACGGACTTTGTCGGCATCAAATTCTATTGAAAAAGCCAACAAACGAAATGACAACCGAGGTACGTAAGCTTAACCCAGAGATATGAATACTCCGACGATCAAGCTTCAGAATCGAACAAACCTCCACTACTTGGAAATCCTTAAGTGGTAAGAACAATATCACCTAAGGCTACAAACAAAAAAGGATAATCGGTTAGAAACAAAACATATCCAAAGACCTGAACAGTAAGTAAACACTTGGAATCCATAAGTACATTCAAAAGAATATACTTGATGTCCCATGAGGAAATTACTTATTGCAATCAAGAAAATCAGTACCGATTCCAGATGGGCCTCATATCTAGCATATATACCACAAACAAGCATACGCCCCATTGAACAGAATACTTAACCCCGAAAATGACCAATACCATTGAATGACCAATACAGTAAGACCAACACGACGCTAATACAGCAACAGCAACAGCAGTATTGGTACAATGAAGACCAAGTAACCGGGGAAGATCTCTACCACATAAAAATACAGCAGAGAGCCCCGATACACAGTGAAAATACGTAGTAAAAATAAGAGCCTCTCTCTGAGCTCACTTCTCTTTAAATTTTAAGATCATATACCTTTGGTCGATTTTTAGAGTAACAACAGGGATGTCTAAACCGGACGTAGATCATGTGTAATTCGTCATAAGACAGAGAACACATGATGTGACGTAGATGTCTTGATACTTGAAGTCATTTTTATCTCTGGAGGAGTATAAGTAGCTTTTCAAGTGTAGAATGGATATAATTCCTGTAGAACGTATGTAAGTACGGTGCGTGTATGTGCGTGTATTTTTGACCGACAACATTTGGTACTTCTGGACACGAAAGGAATTTAATACTCCCCATGTTTCCTTGTGAAAGGTCATCACGTTTACATGATGCTTCCATCATCTTGGAGGAGGTCGTTGGTGTTCCCACAGAAGTGGAAGATGGGCTTGAGCAGTGGATACACAACTGAGTGTCCCCAATGCTTGGTGAGGATATCTGCACAGTTATCTTTACCAGGGATGTGCAGCATTAGAATGAAGCGTTTCGCTATCATGCTTCGTACATAGTGAAACGATAGGATATTGTGACGCTTATGCAACCTTGCGTAAGGAAAGGTTGACGTCTGGATCATCTTCTCGTTGTCTCCCCATGAATAGGAGATGTCATGGACTCGTGTTCCGAGGTATCGGAATGAGTGACGTAGATCAATGATTTGCTTGATGCAAGTTCTTCCTGCGACAAATTCAGCTCCGAATGTGGCTGTTTCCGTAGTAGCTTGTTTCTTCGAGAAACACATCATAGGAGTCTTGTTCGCAAAGTGAAGGATGCTGGTTACAGCCTTTCCACTGAGAATGCCATGCATGAGATTTGCATCATAGAAGTGTGTTAACACTACTGTCTTCCCAAGTGGTGCAGGAGTGTTGTCGGGTAGCTCTTTAGAATGCTCCCCATAGACGGTGTTGGACCAATCGATGGTGTCCGGCTTCGTCAGAATAAAATCTGGGGGTTCCACGCGGAACCTGATCTTAAAATGTCTAAACTTGGAGATGTATCCGTAGATACGTTTGGCACGACCAAGTTGTCCCTCTCGTGGTTGAGCCCTGAAACTCAAGAGTGTCATCACGGCTGTTTGAACATCAAATCGTCCAATGGCGATGATCCATTGGAGTGATCTGATCATGCTTTGGTATTTCTGGATACCAGTTTCCTCAAGAAAAGCCGAGGAATCCAATTCAGGATGATTGTTTTCAGCGATGGGCGATTGGAACCTAGTGTTAGGTTTACATCTGAACATTTGTTCATAAGATGCTTCCATCTTTTCGATGAACTTGATGGGATTCATACAAAGAACACCATGTGCGTCTCGCTCAAATCCACAGCCCAGATGAAAATTCATAGGTCTGGATCCCTTCAGTTTGAAGTTGTATGGCTCCGCCTGTAAGATTTTCAGGAACGAATTGGGATCTGCCATGCAAAGACATAAATCATCGACATATGTGCATATGAGTTCATATACGTTCCCCATGCTTGTTCATTCCAGGCTTGAGAAAGATTTCTGGTTCAGCGCGAGATCTTTCGAAGCCGAGTTCAATAAGGCAAGCTGCTAGTAAATCACCAAAGCACTTGCCCGATGATCTGAGTCCATATAAGGCCTTGTAGATGATCAATAGATGACCTTCTAGTGATCCAAATTCTGGACCTGCCTTGATGCAGACTTTCTCGCAGGTAACTGCTTCGAGGTAAGCATTACCTATATCGGTACCCCATGCTTCTAGGCTGTTCAGTTCAGCTAGGAACAGACACATACGTAGACCGCGGAGTGATACAACACCGGCATAGACACTGTGTACGGGGGCTTCGGTGAGATTGCCGTTCGCAACAAGACGAGCCTTATGTCTACCATCATGTTTGACAGCATATATCATGTGCACCTTGATCTGTTGGAACCCATTTGGGATGGAGCTTGCCTTGTACACGCCTTTATCGATAAATGTATTGTATTCATTGAGCTGTTCCATTTCAAGAGTGGTGGCGTCTTCCCATTTGTGGTTTCCGTTGGCTTGATCAAATCGGAGGGCTTCTTTGTGGTTACGAGGTACCTTGAACCCATATTGGTATTGTGGGGTGGTACGGAAAGACCAAAGTTTAGCTTGATGCACGAGTTGATCAAGTTTCTTGGATCGTCGTGCTAGGTTGGTGATTCGTTTGAGACGTTTCCAACCTGGGAGGTCAAGCAAGTTGTTATCTTTCCCATATTTGGCAACGGTAACAGGGTCATCAGCCGCAATGTTGGCTAATGGTTCATATGTCCATTCCATGCTTTCCCATTCAATCCAAAGGTTATACTTGGAGCCTTTGTATTGAGGGTGCTTGTTATCCAATGGACCTTGGTGTCCCAGGATGCAGTGAAACGACCAAAGTTTCCATCGTCTTGGGTCGAATCACGGTGGATGTAATTCATAACATCATTGTATGCAATGATATTGTCAAGTTCGTCATCAGAGTGTTTGCACTTGAATTTGATGAAGTCGTTATTGTGTTCAAGACTATCTTCTACATCGACGATGGTAAGACGCTTTTGAGTACCATCGGGGTTGGTTACAAGGAAAGATCTTCCTTGTAGATCCGCAATCGGGATCGTCGGAATGGTAAGGGTTTTACCATCATTGTCAAATTGTGCATTGCCTTCTTCATTGGTAACAACTACCTGTGATGGGTCTACTGCTGAAGGAGTAGCGGGGTTGGTGTGTGGAGTTGTGACATCACTAACATCAAAATATGCTAGCTCCGGTGGATCAAAATCATCTTCAGTAAGGAGAACGTCATCGGATGTCTTGCTGAAGATGTGTGTCGTAGGAGGACCATCAAAACTCTCCCCATAGTTGTTAGGGAGTGGAGAAGGGGACCAGCTTGGGCTGTCATCGACCTTCTTATAGAGAAAGCTCGGTAACGAGGGGTGGGCGGGTGGTTTGATGATAACCTGATTACCAGATGCGGGAGGTTGACTATGGTCGGGCATCTGAACAGGAGGTGCTGTACCTTGTTGCTCGGTAGGTACAGACGGCGCGGGGTCGTCATGTGCCGCAGGAGTGTCGAGGCTTCGATTGGTGTTGGAGTCCGTAGTTGAGATGCCAAGAGGAGGAGTAGCTGGGACTTCCTGTGGTTTGGAATCTGCATTAGGACTATCAGTAGTGGTATGCTCCCCATGTTTTGTGAGTGTAGGAGCGTCACCGGTTGCATACAATCAAGGTAATGAATCCTTGGCCTTTCGCCATTTGATGAAGCCACCATCTGTAAAGAGGCCAGCTTGATTGTTGCGTGACTCAGGTGTAAGAGCAGAACGTACACCAGAACGGTCAAGCAATTTGTTGGTGACTGGATCCTAGATTCAAAAACAAAGTCCATTGCCCACATGTTTGGCAATGCCTACGAAATGACCAAGGCGTTCGGTAGACTGAGTACTGAAAGGGGAGTCATTGGTCTTGAAATAAACAGGTTCAAACCAGCAGAAGAAACTGGTATACGCGCTTATATCGCCAAGTGTACCGGTAGCAATGAAGATTGGTTGTTTGTCTGATAGAGTAGGATCAGAAATAACATTGAGGAGTCCGGCAACGTATGTCATGCACAACAACCAGAGATGTGGTGGTGTGCCTGTACGGTCCATGACGCGATTGACAATACGCTTAAACGTTTGATAGCGTCGTTCAAATTGATTCTGGTGTTGGTGATAGGGTTCACTTTGCCAAAGTCCAATCCATAACATCTTGAGATAATCGATGACCCTCTTACTAGATTGGTAGTTTCCATGATCACATAATAGGCGAAGAGGTCTGCCCCATTTTCGAACAAAATTCTGAAAACATGATAGAAAGTCACTGGTGGTGCGCATCTCTTCAACATGTATGATATGAGACTTCCAACCAAAGAAAATCTGGGCAAGTTTGGAGCCGCCATCAATCGCTGGGACGACGGAATAAACAACGTCAGACAAGACATCGTCATTGAACGGTCAAACGGTCATTGCCGGCTGGGGGGAATGAAAACGTTTAAAGATGTTACCATCATGATGCGATCTGTGGAAACCCAACAAAAGAAAGGTTTCAGAGATAAGTAATAATGTTCGTTGGGATAGCGTTCAGGAGGTATAGTTGCGATACGTGGAGCATCACTAACAGTACAATCCGTGGGAAAAGCAGTGACCGTCTCAGAGATTGGAGGGGAAATGCAGCATGCGAGGTGCTCCTGATGAGCATAGTTGGTGGGTGTAAGCCAGAATGAGCGGTCGTTGGTTCCATGATCATCGATAGGGAGAAAGGGTGATCGAGTACAATGACTGGAGTAGGAACTGAGAGACGTAACCGTGGATGAGCCAGGAGATACAGAGATATCTAATCCTTCAAGACAACGTGGATTTCTATATTTGTCGTATTCGGGATATGGAAGTTGCTGCGACTGAGGAGGATATTTCTGAAGAAAGGTTTCATCTTTAGCACTGATTGTGGTATCGAGAACGGATGGGTCCCAGTGTTTATTGGATGTCATGACAACATGTGGGAGCGTGTCGAATTCATCAGTCGTATACTTTTGTATGGCAAGAAATGGTAAACCATGTCGAATGCTGAGAGGCAGTGCATATCCGTTGGAGGTGGTGATTACCTGCCCACCGCCCGCTTTTATGGATGTGTCATCAACATTGGAGAAATATGCTTCCATCTGGCCGGAAGACAAAATAGAGGGGTGTCGACCCGTATATGCACATTCATTGAAAATGAGGATGATGGGACCTCTATTGGAAACGGAGTAGGCTCCACATGTTGCAATGGGGATATTCTGCACTTGGTGATTGTTGATGCCTGTAACATTGACATATCGGGGCGGAATATCTTTGGAGATAAGGCATGCATCATTACCGATGATACAACCATTTGCACCGTGGTTGACCATGGCGAAGCCGGGATTGGTAACCGTAGCTTTGTGAGCACGGTAGGTGTATGAAGGTACCTGATTATCATGGGGGAAGGTGAGGTCATCGTCAGGATTATACCACTGGTGAAAATTCACGGAATAAGAGGATTTTCCCACAGGTATCTGGGTATTGCCGTCCTTTTTGTACCGAATGTCAGGATTTTCAGAGAGGATCTTGCGGGATGTGCAGGCAACACAGGAAGACTTGAGGGGTCATTGGTCCTTGAGGGAAGAAGTCTGAGACTTGTATACACCAAGTGATGCATGGAAGACGCCTCTACGGTCATTTTCCACAGCGGGATGGAGGTCTGCAGAGGCATCGGTATGTGTATCCCCGCTCGAGATATCATCTTCAAGGAATGAGACGGAATGCCCATGTGTATATGCCTTCCGGGTGATGGGTTTGACAACATTGGGGTCCGGCTGACCATCTGGGAGCAATTTGCGCCGCAATGATGCGACCACTATCTTCTTGCCTTCGGGGGAAAAATTCAGCCAACTCTTCATGTCTTGACGTGATAGGGCCTTCCATATGCCAGTGGGCAAGCGTGTGGTAGGGTCAGGTGAACGTCCAGCCTTGAATACCGCATAGTCTTGGTAGTCACCTTCAAATTTGATAGGGAGAGCATAGCCGTCAGAGTTTTGGCCTTGTCCAGATGAGAAGTTGTGTACATGTGCACGTACTGTGGACTTTGGAGCCGACATTGCGGCCTGAGAATCGAGTCGAGTCGCTTCGAGTAGGAGCGTGATCTTGAGTTTGTAGGATAGCAGCGGCCTCAGCAACTGCATCTGTCACGGTACTATTTGTGCCGCCTGGATCTTTGACCTTAGCAAACTGTTCACTTAGCTGAAAGCTGGAATAGCATGCCTGACATAATGCTGATTTTGCAGTATGGTACTCAAGGGGCTTGTTGGGAGGACGAAGCTTGTTGAGGTGATTCAATTCTTCAAACCAATGTGTGATAAATTTCACTTTAGATTCTTTCCAGGTGCTGAGATTCAACTTCAGCAAAGCTTGCAATTGAGTCGAGTTGTCATATACTTTGGCTTTTGATTCACTGTGAAGACTCACAAAATCAAAATATGCTTGACGTCCATTGCGCGTAAGGGAATGGCTGTGAACGCATGATGCGGATAAGTCACTTTTGAAGACTTCCAACATAAGAACCCAGAAGAAGGCACACTGTTTGACGAAGAGGTCACGTGTATAGCCTTGTAGTGCAGCAGGAGGCCAAGTTTCATCAAGGAATGTTTTGGTGTCAATGTCGTATGCCTCAAGTTTAGCCTTGAAACCCACGAGCCAATGTTCAAATCTTGAGTCATTCGTGAGGGGCGTGAAAGACTTTTCATCCCGTGATTTTTGGCACCAAGATTTGTACTTCACTTGCTGAGGGGAGTTTTTATTGGTTCTCGGAGGAGGAGCTGGGGGATTCAGGACAGATACATTCTGAAGGCGCAGCGCACGTGCCATACGGAAGGTACTGAAGCTATCATACGTATATAACGTTCCATCCTTCCAATTCTTTTTGTTCTTGCGCAGATCATTCGAGAATTCCGCAAGTGCTTCTATGGTCCGTTGGATGGACCGATGGAGCTGGGTTGGTAGTCCACTGCCAGTATCCATGTAGGTAAGCTCGCGGGCAAAATCATGTTCAATGAGTGCATCGAGAAAAATTGGCCACTCGCGTAATCCTCCCTCTCGGAGAGCCTCACATAGATAGCTACTTTCTTCCTTTGCGACACGGAATATGGTTATGAGTATCAACTTCATATGGGGATCAAAACTAGGAAAGCTGGTTGCGGTAGCGGCGGTGTCATCTCCAGTGCTGTTCCCACCACCAAATGAATTGGCAGGCATGTTCGATCTTGATGATTACGATTCATTGGAGGAATCGCGTGGTGAAAGGAAACTGCTCCGTAGCCGATTTGCGATTGGCATATGCAAGCGTAGGGATTGTGTTCAATTTCTTTCCTGTTCTTTGTGTGCAAGCAACCTTGGAGCTTGCGACTGTTAATCTATTATTTTCCTTCTGAATCCAGTCCATTGAGGGTCTGATTCAAAGGCTTCTGAAGGACAGCAACGCTGTGTTAGTGTGTTAGTAGACGAACAATTGTACTCTACGCGTGACAATTGTGGTTGGATACTTTCGACAACGGATAATCGGACTACAGGCGAGACTACAGAAACGCCAGAGCTCTTCTTACTGTGAACTTGTTCAGATACAGCGAGACAGACCTTAGTAATGTAGATTACAGGTAGTTGGTAGCAACTAGTGTGAATTTTGGGATATAAATCAGTTGAATGTTAAGAGTATGAGATAAAGTGAAATCTTGCCAAAATGCAAGATATCTCTTTTATTGAGATGAAATACGTTGCAACTGCTGTTGCGTAGTGATGATGTTACTCGCTGATTATTCCCGTACATGCATTGGTTGTTGACCGTATATATATATATATCTGTATGTATATATATATTGTGTGAGAAGCACACACCAACGGTTTTCTTCTCTTGTTCCGTTAGGAAGATCCTATCATATGTTTATCATTATGATCAGGAATTGCTCCCGTAGCTCGTGTGATACTTTACGAAATCAAAGTTTGCTCAACGAAGAACAAGGGCAATACTATAAAACAGAGATTGCTCACTGTTAATGCGCGATGGGAATCGATGCGCCGTGGGAATCGATATGCCGTGGGAATCGATTATTTTGGTTGATACGGGACTCATTGATTTGTATGAATAGAAGAGCTACTGTTGTGTAGCTTTGGTACTTCTGGACACGAAAGGAATTTAATACTTCTACTCTAACTTCTCACTCAATCAGTCTAATTGACTCCCTTGGATACCCTGAAATGAATGAAGCATCTGACAATCCCTTCCTCCATCAAGCATATTGTAATGCCATCACTGCATTTGACAAAGAGCCCAGTCTCTTTGACACCTCCAGGCAATGTATCGTTTGTCATACCTCTGGGCACAACTTTGACAACTGCGCTGCCCTGCAAGACGTTGAGTCACTCAGGAAACATAGGATTGCGACTGCGGTTTACATCAGTAAAAACTTGAGAAAAACAAAGAAACTTTTGGATTCCACTCAACGCATCTCTCAGATCCACATAGAAGATGAGGAGCAGGATGAGACCTCCCCAAGTCATGAACCGGAAGTCCAAATTTTTTGCCAGGGCCAAGAATAGACAGTCTTTCTTGCAGCCATATGACATCACCTCAAGATGATCCTCAAGGATTTGACAATGCCACAGCCCCTCAAGTGAAAAGCTCATGCCCCTCCTTGGGTTCCAGCAGTGTCAGCTCCTACAAATCCGTCCAGATTGGTGCTGTCAATCTTCTCCCTAGGGATAGCCTCCAGCCTTCAATCCCAATTGATGTCTACTGTGATATGGAATCACTTGAGGTTACAGCCCCTGTATTGGAATCACACCTGAAAACCAATGGAGACCCCAACTTTGACAGAGACAATCCTATCTCAGTTAATACCAACCATGTACAAAATCTTGTCCCTTCAGATCCTATTGCAGCTGCAGCATATTTCCAACAGGGTGTCAGAGCACAGATCGATACCGGTGCCAAAGTTTCGTGCACAAACCTACGGCATATCCTCCATGATTACAAACCTTACACCAACCTGAGAAAATGTCCGGTCAGGCTCACAGCAGCAATTGGAGGCAAGGCAGCCAGCTGCATTCCTGAAGGATCAGGCTATGTGCACATACCGGCTCCCAATCACATAGGGTATCTCAAAGTCTTCTTCTATTATTCTCCCTCCCTTTCAACAACATTACTGAGTGAGAATGACCTCTGTGGAATGACATCACGAATGAGACAACAATTCAGTGGACAGTCCATACACAAAGCCTTCACGGACACCCATGACTCGTCTGTTCAACAAAATGGCAACCTCACGATTATTTGTCATCACAAGCATAGCACTGTTAAAAGCATTGTCCTCCATGGAAGCATCATTGATGGCCAGTGCTTCACACCCAGTATTGATACCAGATGTTGATTTTTCATCCCCATATGCCAATTGTGCAACATCTTCAGCATATGCTTTAGCCACCGGCATGGAGCTCAAGAAAGCTTGCGAACTGGCCACCAAAGAAGCCATTAGCAACTACAGGTATGATCTATACACCAATCTTGTGACACTGCAAAAATGCACTGAAGCGGCAAGAGCTCAGCCTGATACCAGCAACACACCAAAGTTTGATGCAAAATTGTTTTTCACCAAGATTGTGGACAAAAATATCCCCATTCAAGCCATCAAAGCCAAAACATCAAAACTTCTCTGGCATCAGAGACTGGGACACCCATGTGATGACTTCCTATACCAAGCTCATAAGCACATTGTTGGAGTACCAAAGTTCAAACGCCAAACCAGTGTCCTTGATCAATGTCCAACTTGTATTCAATATAAGCAAACAAAGACCCCTGCCAGATCCCATTCCACAAGAAAGGCTACACAGCCCTTTCAGGGCTTGTCTATTGACTTTGCTTTTTCAGGCGCCAAATCATCCAACAGTAAACAAAAGCGTGATTATGAAGGCATCCATGGTGAGACAGCTTGGATCCTCATCACAGATCACCACACAGGTATGAAATATGGTTGAAAAGAATTCACCGTGTAAAGGCGTATTCATACGTATTTCGCGGGCATCTCGTACGAAAAGTCATAAAGAAGGCAATAACCTTATTCGTAAGGTTATTAACCTGATGAGTGAATAATCGTTGGTGCTTTTATGTGGATTACCTCTTAGCGGGAATTTTCCCAACAGCTCACTCTTTGAAAAAATAACAACTCTAAAACACTATCATGCCCTAAAATCTACGTACAACCTAGTACTAATTCTACATGATAAGGTACAATAACATGTGATATTTACCGAGAATATCACGGTGAATTACGGTAACAAAAAGACCGATCGAAGATGGTCTCGCGTGTGTTTTGTGTCTTAAGAATTACATGTGTTTTGTGTGCTTGAAATTACACGATACGACGAGTAATTAACCTGTCGATTGGCATCGACAAGATCGGCATCGACAAGGCCAAATGAACTGTAACAATGATCTTACTCACTAAATCAATCGATCGTAAGGTCATTTGCGTTTGTTTGTTACGACACACTTTTTCTAGTTTATCAGACCCAGCATCCTACAATGCTGAGGACCGAATGGCGTTTCCATCGAAACGCAGTTGAGCTCGAAGACTAATCCGGAATAGCCTGATCAGCTACCGGCATCAACCCTCAAGGATGTAAAAGTGGCAGTTGCCTGTGGAGCCCTGGAATAGACCAACACCAGGGCGGTCTCCCTGAAAGAAGAGACCAAAGAATCGAACCAAGGTGGTGGTTCCACCGGGTTTTGAGATCCAGCAAAACAAGCAAGGGAAAAGAAGCTGGACGGCTCAGTCGAAAGGGCCGCCCAGGTTGGCATCAGTTGAAAGGAATCAATATCCAATTCGAGAACACTGATCTTTCACTGAAAACAAGAATGACGTGAGCCAGAAGATTGAGCCTCAAGTATTCTGTGGTGGAAAACAAAGACCGGAATGAACAGATTGCAAAGAGCATCTGCCCGCAAGAAGGAACAGATTGCAAAGAGCATCTGGCACGAAAAACGAAAATCCAAAGATATGAGAACACCAATCCCCGAAGATCGGAAAGATCCAAAAATGAAAAGGAGAACACTAAAAGGAGAACACTAAATTCTCAGGAAACAATCTTTCAATCTTTCACCACAGAAATACAGAATGAGCAAAATCCCAAGAAAGGATAGGAAAGCTCACAATCTTGATCTGCAACAAAAGCAAAAGCTCACACAAAACTAACCGGAACGAAAACTCGATCCGAATAGTCAGAAAGTATAAACGAAACCGGAACGAAAAATTCGATCCGGATATACGTATACGGATAGATAAGCATACCACACTCAACAGTCACCAACGATTAATATCCATATCTCACATCCAACGCCTCGATTCGATTACATTCTCTCTCCACATATCCATCCTCCGAATACTCCGAAACTCTCTTCAAAGCGACCATCCGACCATTAGAATACTCAATTCTCCACCATGGTACGAACTAGAGCACACGAAAACAGTGACATAGAAGAAACAAAAATGGAGGTGGATCAAGATCCGAATGATCCTGATGGAGACGAGGATTCCGAAAAGTATCCAGATAGTGAAGAGGAGTTCGATGCAAGGATCATGAGAGTAATGGAAAAGGCCATGACTGATCCAGAAACAAACTCAACTTGGAAAAGAGTCATCGACAAAGAAGTAAAGAGAAGGATCAGAGCCATACAAGATGCGGTGGAGCAACACAGAAATCCAGATGACATTAATCAGGGTGATAGTGATAACAGCAATGAAGATGAGAACCAACTAGACGTCGACCTAAGGGCTGAACGGTACGGAAGGAGGTCATCCCAACCAAAAATAAAAATCAGGGGATTCAACAATGGAAGATTTCTGAATCCAGAACAGCTCGCCTTTAGAAGCAGCTTGATGGATTTTGGTATCAACTATGAATCAGCTGAAGAAATTATGAGGGGAGGAATGTCTAATATTCGTGAAATTACAGACCTCAACAAGGAAAGCATCAAATCATTCATGCATGGATTGAAATCTATCAGTCCGGAATGCCCTAATCCAAAAAGTATCCACTATGGTAACAGGCTATCATCGAGGCTTCTCACATGGGCAAGTTGGGCTCGATACCAACCACTGATTGGAGTTGAGCCAAGGGCCATCGACTGGAACGCAAACCCAAACAACCTGGAATTGCAGCAATTCAGAATCAAGATGATGGAGGCGAGTGTGAAATCACAGGAAAAGGCAACCCCACCTGAATTGAAGGATCTTACGAAATTCAGGGAATGGGAGGAAGGCTTCCGTCAAAACTTGAGATACAGATTCAACTCTGAGGGATTCCCATGTTTGAAGTCGATCGAACGAGCGCGCGCGACTGAATGAATGAGACACGAATGAGGCACGAATGAGACACAAGTGAATGAATGAGACACGAGTGAATGAATGAGACGCAAATGAAAGAATAAATGAGTCTCGTGATCGATCGTACGAGTCATCTTGCTTCTACAGGAATGGACTAACATGATTGGAGATGGGAATGGAAGTGGGAATGAGAGTTTACCACTTACCGGTTCCGGTTCTCCTTCTTACTAAAAATAGGGCCTTATGTACCAAATCTACCGGGCACAAGGTAATCTCTACAGCCCATTGGTACAAAGGACACGTGCAGAGCATCGAAGTATTAGCGGGTCGATGCTGATTATTAGTGATTTAGTGTGTGTATTGGAGTATTAGCGGGCCAATGCACCGACATGGTGATTTTAGTAAAAGAGCAATTTTCTGCTCACAATTTCAAGTAACGATTTCATGTAATAACCAAACAAGTTAGAAAACCAACCAACATACCGACTGTTTCACCTCCATTTTTCAGAGCCCTCCAAACATCCCAATCTTGTATGTCATAAGACCCCAAGAAAAGGAAGAAGTTACTGACGAAGCCAGGGCTGGAACAGTCGGGCAAAGTACAACAGATACCTACCCAACTTGGAGTGACTACAATGAAAGATGCGGTGTTTTGTCAGGTCACCAGTATGATGAGGATAACAGTGTCGTCTGGAGATTGTTATGTGATGCAACAAGAAAAGGACCTGATTGGGAATATGTTGCACATTTCCAAAACACTGCACTGAATTCTGGTAATGCCAGAAATGCTTTCATTTCGCTGATGCAACATGCTTACACTGATACCAATATCACTATGGTTCTGAACAAGACATATCAGGAAATGAAAGATTCACACTTCACTGGCGATGCTAAGAATTATGACTGGAACAAGCACAAGCGAAACTGGACAGCTTTCCATGGAACAATTCTGAGATTCGAAAAGAACCACAATGAAAGAAGATTTGTTTGGGATTTTATCAATTCAATCAGTGATGAGAGGCTTGATGCTGCCAAGGCCGATGCAATTGATGAGAGCAAAGACTACCGGGACAATTTCAATGAATGCCTTATCCTATTCACCAATCGCCTTGGATTGAAGAAGCTTGCAAATGGGAAGCATAAAAGGGGTTCCAGAAGTGTATATTCTGTGGGCACATCAAGCAACAAAAAGCAAAAGACAACTGGAACGTTTACAGGAAAAGTTGAGTGCAAGCCCTACCCAACAAGTGTTTATAAAACAATGTCAAAAGAACAGCGTCAGGAGCTTTACCAGATGAGACAGGCTAAGAAGAAACGGAACCTCAAGGCTGCTGAGACTAAAAAGAAAGAAACTGAAAGTGAAGGCGCGGGTGACAGTTTTGGATCAAAATCTAAGAAATGACATAATAACCGGACACTATCACTAGAACACAAATTGTTAACAATGGTGAGCCGGTCATTATACAAGATGAACGTTCCTGTAGATTTTGATGATGGGGAAAATGAAGAAGGATATTGTGAGCTAGACTCACATGCAGACACTACCGCAGCAGGAAGCAATATGGTATTGCTGAATCCTGATCAGATCACAACACATGTTGATGTTGCACCTTTTTCTGAAGAATACAAGCCCATCAAGAAAATCCCGATTGAGAGCTGTGCTACGGCATGGACAAACCCAACATCAGGCCAAGTGTACATCATAGTGTTCCATCAAGCACTGTACTTTGGGGACAAATTGAAGAACAGCTTGATATGCCCAAATCAAGTGAGGGACTGCAATTTCAACTCTGTTGAAGAGACACCTCGCCAATTTGATTCAAGATCCAAGCATGGAATTACAATTCAAACTCCAATGGAAGATGATGATCCGAAGAGAGTTTTTATCAAACTGAGTATGAGAAATGTGATCTCATATTTCCCCACAAGAAAGCCAACAAGAATGGAGCTTGATGAATGTCAACATTTGATTGCAACAAACGATACCCCCTGGGACCCACATTCACTGAAGTTCAGGATGGCCGAGCTAGCCATTGACAATGGAGATCCAATTTCAGGGGACCAGTTCAGCCTTCAAGCTATGTCGACCGAAGAGGACCAAGCAATGGATACAAGTTCGGTTGTAACAGAACCTGCTAGTAATGTTACAGATAAACTCCCCAAGACCAGCTTAGACAAACGGCATCCAAGTGTCATGCAGCAATGCAAACTGATGAGAGTCCATCAGGTATCCACAAGGAGAATGCTAACTGAATGCCAGATTGCAACAGATGGAAATATAGCTCATCGAATTTCTTCAGTAAGGAATATTTCAAGCGCGCGAAGGGTAGACCAATTTTTGTTTGATGATACAGAATTTGACTTTATGGAAGCTCCTGAAGAAGAATCAAAACAGGCCCCTAGCTTGCAAGAAATTGACAATACACTTGAGAGAAGGTCTCTTGACAGAAGAAATCAATGGGGGCCATCAGTGATAACAATTGAAGGTCCAAACAAAGTTGACTGTGAACGCCTAGCCAAAACTTGGAATATTAGTTTCAAGAAAGCTGAGCAGACATTGAAAGTCACGACGCAGAAGGCACTCAGGAATTTGCAATTACCATTGATGAAGAGGCTGCCTACTCAGTGCTTCAGGAACAAGAGAGTTGCACAAGGAACCTGGTACACTGATACGTGGCATGCTAGAACTACCAGTATTATGAGACAGGAAAAATGTGCACAGGTCTTCACAAATGGAAATGGGTTTGAAGTATTTATACCAATACAGGACAAATCCCAGGCACATCAAGGATTGAAGACATTCATTCATGAAATTGGAATCCCTGAGCATTTGATTTCTGATGGCGCGCCAGAACAAGGATCTCCAAGGACCTACAAGACGCACTGGAATTCAATTGTAAAGCGCAACCATATTCATCAGACATTCATCCAACCACATTGCCCATTTCAAAATCGAGCAGAACAAGCAATTGGTCATCTTGGTAGTGCAATCACAACCAAGTCTGCAAAGAAGAAAGTCACCGAGGAGATTATGGTCATTTTGTGGTGAGCTATGTGCTAATATCAGGCAGCGAACAGCCTCAAGCAACCCTTCTTCAATGGGGAGAACCCCATTTGAATTGGTCCATGGCTATAGGCCTGATATTACACTATACACTTCATCAGAGTGGTATGATTTTGTGTTTTACTATGATAAAGGCGATTCTTCCACCCGAGGCGTTGAAAGGTTGGCGCGATGGTTGGGTCCCTGTGGCAAAAAGGTAGGTGGGGGGGATTGTTTCTGGCTCCTGACTGAATCAGCAATACCAATATCTACAAATTCAATAAGGCCTGTCAAAGAATTCGAATGGAGAGATAGAGATATCCTCAGAAGAATGGAATCAATTGACAAATCAATTGAATCCAAGATTGGCAATGAAGTGAAGGATAGTGCGTCCTTCTTCCAGGAAAACTACCCGGAGCCTCAAATGGAGCTATTTGAGAATCAACCGGTAGAATCACCGGATTTGAAACTTGAAATGGCTGAACCAGAAGCATCAGTAGAAGATATTGATGAACCAGATGAATATCTGGGGATTGAGGTAATCATCGAAAGAGGCAATGAAAGACTCAGGTGCGTTGTCAAGGATAGGGTTCGCGACTTGCAAAACAGACCGATAGGACTCAGAAATGAGAATCCCATACTAGACACGAGGCTGTATAAATTGCAACTACCCGATGGTACCATGGAGGAATACACGGCAAATATTGTTGCAGAGAGTCTGTATAGTTCTGTTGACGATGACGGACCGATGTTCACTCTACTGGATGAGCTCATTGACCATGAAAAAGACAACACTGCACTAACTGAAGATGAAGCCACGACCATAGCAAAAAATGGCAGGAAAACCCATAAGCCAACAACTAGGGGTTGGAGAATTCTTGCCAGTTGGAAAGATGGCACTGAATCGTGGTGTAAGTTAAGTGATGTGAAAGAGTCATTTCCAGTGCAATTAGCTGAATATGCTGTCAACAATAATCTTGAAAAGACACCAGCATTCCGATGGTGGGTGCACAAAATTTTGAGAAGAAAGGATCGAATCCTTAAAGCGGCCAAAACAGCAAAGTATTGGTTGAAGACTCACAAATATGGAGTTGAATTGCCACATTCAATCAAACAAGCGCTGGCTATTGATAAGAAAACGGGGACCGACCACTGGGAACGAGCAATTCATAAGGAAATGACAAATAACATGGCAGCGTTTGAATTTTCTGATGATGATGTTATTCCAGTTGGCCATAAGCAAATAACAACACACATGATTTTTGACATCAAGCTTGGATCCCTAACAAGGAAGGCTAGATTGGTAGGGGATGGTCATAAAGTTCCTGCAGTGGCAAAAGAAAATACTTATTCATCTGTCCCCAGTCGAGACTCAGTAAGAATATTCTTCCTGCTGGCAGCGCTGAATGATTTGAAGGTTCTCTCAGCTGATATTCAAAATGCATATTTGACAGCCCCGATTAAAGAGAAATACTTTCTAAAAGCGAGAGCTGAAGATGGTTTTCCACCACATCTTGCAGGAAGGCCTTGCAAGATTGTCCGCGCATTGTATGGACTGCCGGTTGCAGGTGCATCTTTCAGGTCATACCTCACACAGCATTTGAGAGATCTTGGATATTCACCTTGCAAAGCAGATCCGGATGTGCACTTACGAATTGAAACCAGGAAAGATGGATCCAGGTACTGGGCAATGCTCATTGCCTACGTAGACGACATCTTATGTTCTGGTGAAGATCCAAAGTTCCAGCTTGAAAACATCGAGCGTAAGTTCAAACTGAAGGATGATACTATTGAAGAGCCAACCCTGTATCTGGGAGCAGATATTGGAAAATTCTACTTTGAAGGTGATTCAAAGCCAATATGGTCATTATCAAGCACTAAGTATACGGCAAAAGCTGTTGCAGCAGTCGAACAAGAGTTAGGAACTGAAAAATATGGTTACAAGTATTTACCAAAATCAGCGTCCAGTCCACTGTCACATGATTATCGACCGGAAATTGATATATCAGAGGAATTGAATCCCGAATTGCAAAACTACTATCAAGGTTTAATTGGAGTTCTCAGGTGGATTTGTGAATTAGGAAGGCTTGACATTGTAATGCCAGTCTCGCTGATGTCAAGGTATCTGGCACAAGCAAGGATTGGGCATTTGAATCAGTTGTTTCATATATTTGCATATTTGAAAAAGTACAACAGGTCAAAATTGGTTTTTGACGATACTGTACCAAGCGTTGATGAGAGTAAATTTCAAAAATGTGACTGGTCTGAATTTTATCCTGGTGCCGCTGAAGTCATACCAGCAGATATGCCTGAAGCTTTGGGAAAACATGTGACGATGAGTTGTTTTGTTGATGCTGACCATGCTGGATGCAAGGCAACAAGAAGGTCTCATACCGGCGTTATTATCTTCATTAATAATGCACCGATCATTTGGTTTTCCAAAAGACAAACAACAGTTGAGACATCAACTTTTGGATCTGAAATCATTGCTTTGAAAATTGCAATCGAATTGGTTGAAGGTCTAAGGTACAAGTTGAGAATGATGGGTGTTCCAATTGACGGAAGCACAAATGTGTATTGTGATAATGATTCTGTTGTCACGAATGTTACACGACCTGAAAGCCCATGTAAGAAGAAGCACAACAGCATTGCATACCACAAAGCACGCGAATCTATTGCAGCAGGAATTATCAGAGTTGCAAAGGAACCAGGTTCAACAAATATTGCTGATTTGTTTACAAAGCTAATGAGTGGCGCTGTTTTCAGAGAACATTGTTCTCGTTGCATGTGGTAAGTCCGTTCCGCACCAGAAATAAGTCAATCATTCGTTGGAATGTTCGATCAATCGTTCGATCAAAGTAATAAGTTGATTTTACCAGAAATTGATCAGCAATGAGCATTTCAAAAAACGGATAATTTGATCCATGAATACAATATATCAAACCGGCAAGGATCAGGGCAAAATGCCATGATACGAGCCAGAATGAATGGCAAAATGCCTCCCCATTTTCTTTTGATAGGGCCTCTGATGGTAGACTGGATACAGTTTGGTATTCAAAACACGACAATGACTCACGATGAATAGGTTAAGTCATAGAATCCAGCCGCTTAACGGTTGGAGGATTTACGACTGAAGGGGACTGAAAAGAATTCACCGTGTAAAGGCGTATTCATACATATTTCGCGGGCATCTCGTACGAAAAGTCATAAAGAAGGCAATAACCTTATTCGTAAGGTTATTAACCTGATGAGTGAATAATCGTCGGTGCTTTTATGTGGATTACCTCTTAGCGGGAATTTTCCCAACAGCTCACTCTTTGAAAAAATAACAACTCTAAAACACTATCATGCCCTAAAATCTACGTACAACCTAGTACTAATTCTACATGATAAGGTACAATAACATGTGATATTTACCGAGAATATCACGGTGAATTACGGTAACAAAAAGACCGATCGAAGATGGTCTCGCGTGTGTTTTGTGTCTTAAGAATTACATGTGTTTTGTGTGCTTGAAATTACACGATACGACGAGTAATTAACCTGTCGATCGGCATCGACAAGATCGGCATCGACAAGGCCAAATGAACTGTAACAATGATCTTACTCACTAAATCAATCGATCGTAAGGTCGTTTGCGTTTGTTTGTTACGACACACTTTTTCTATGGTGATACCAGAATCTCCAAGGCAGCACCACTCCATTGGCTCAAGCATTTCTTCTCCCAGCACAAACCAGCTTGTGCCAACAAATATGTCTCCGTAGACCAAGGTGGCGAACTCTACCACAACCACGATATCAGAAACCTCTTTTCTGCTTTTGGATACTCCATTTTCCCAACTGGTGCTGACGCCTCACATCAAAATGGCACAGTTGAAAGAGCACACCGCACTCTCGCTAGCTCCATGAGGACCATGCTCAGTGGTGCAAATTTGCCCATCAAGTTCCTGGCCTTTTGCATTCTATCATGTCCTGCGGTTGTCGAATGCATTCCCTGAAGGCAACCAGCAGCATTAACCCTTAGAATTGGCAACTGGACATAAGGAAAATCTCGCTGACTTCCGGACCTTTGGTTGCAGAGTTTGGGTTCGACCTCCAGGCAAGAGATCAATCAAGCTCAAACCCAATGCAAGAAAAGGCATATTTCTAGGTTGTGTACCATACACTACTACCACAAACATTCTTTGGTATTATACTGAGACACACCGAGTCAAGATAGCCACCCATGTCAGGTTTGATGAAGGCATGAATGACTTACCACTTGCAGACCTTCCAACAAATGCCAAGCACCTGCTCAGGACTGATGACAACCTTCCTCTCCCACCGGAGCCAAATGAGGTGTCATCCAGTGATTTTCAATTCTCCATCTCACCATTTGCAGATCTCACCAATCTCAGGCTCACTGTTTCAAGTTCCTGTACTGACCAAGCCTTTGGTCTCCGGTATGCAAATGATTCACTACTTGGCAGAGCCTATGTCACAGATATCCTTCCCAAAAGTCCTGCCTCCCAGCTTTTTTCCTCTCACAAGAGGGCCCTTTCCAAGCTACGGGGTGCATACATTATCTCTATTAATCACAATCAAGTGTTCACTGCAGCTTATGTCACCACAGCGCTGCATTCCTCATACGATCGAGGGGTGCAAGATGATTCCATAGAGATACCCATAACCTTTGCACTTGCAGAGAAACTATCTATGAAGGAAGTCAGGAAACACTCAAACGAATATGGTCTGTTTGCCCCCAACACTTCTTGGAATGAACCCACTGATGAAGAAGATCCACCTTTTTTGGACCGGATTTCATCCATCAAGACTATCAAGAAAATTGGCACCAAATACAAGAATATCATCCAATCCAGAATCAACCAAGTTGACAACACTGAAGCACTCCATGCCTCCATCCAAAGACACTTGGCACCAACCGCAGATGACATGGATGTTGTCATTCCCACTATTGATATTGCATCACTTCGAGCCATCACCAAGCTTCATAAACCAGGCAATCATGCACTACCACTAGATTCACTACCAACTGAAGAAATTGAACTCTTAATCAAGGCTATCAATTCAAAAGCAACTACACCCAAAGAACAAGCACTAGGGCACTGCACTCGCAGAAACCTCAAGTCATTATCAACATGGGCTGAATGGGAAGCTGGAGAACGCAAACAACTTGATCAGTTTGAAGACTTAGAAATGTTTGGATCACCCATTCCATACCCTAAGGATCCAGAAGCAATTATTCTCCGATCCCATTGGCAATACAATGTCAAAAGGAATGGTGTCAGATGAGCAAGACAGTGCTGCAATGGAAGCAAATATGCAGCCCCAATCCTGCACGAAATTGCAATGTCATATTCATCATGTGTTGAACACCCCATCCAAAGATTTTTTTTGCAATTGCAGCTAGCCTCAACCTCAACGTCTATGCTGGAGATGCGGCTGACGCGTATGCCCATAGTCCAGGGCCCAACATCCCTACCTACATGACTATTGATGATGCATATGCAGAATGGTATAAACACAAAGATGGCACAGACATAGACAGAAGATTGGTGCTTCCTGTCCTTTGAGCACTCGAAGGCCATCCAGAATCCGGAAGACTATGGGAAACCCACATCAACAAGATCTTGAAAGGTCCTGATCTCAACTTCAAGACCACCACTCATGACAGGACAATCTACACAACAGTATTTGAAGGTGAAGGTGAAACAGTCTACATGCTGAGACAAGTCGATGATTTTGCACTAGCTTGCACATCAGAATCCATATCTGACAAGATCTATGACATCATTAGGGCGAAACTGAAGCTACCTAAAGAAGATGTAATCCCCTTCACAAAAATGGGATTGCTTGAAGACTTCAATGGAATTGATGTCAAACAGACAGCTGATTATATTGAACTGTCCTGTGCAAATTACATTGACAGAATCATGACATCCCATGGTTGGGAAACTGATTCTAAGATGAAACCCCACTCCAAGCCATCAGCGCCATTATCAACTGAAGTACTGAGCCAACTGCAATCACATACGGATGGACCTTTAGAAGGCACCAAGGAACATGCTGAATTACAATCCACATCTAGCTTCTCATGCAGGACACTCTTGGGTGAAATGATGTTTGCATATGTCAGCTGCCGGCCAGACATTGGGTATGCAGTGACCCTGATGTCAAAGTACAGCTCCAATCCCACTGCTTTCCACTATTCCAGCCTGAAGAACATAGCCCGCTATCTCAGAACAACCAGATCTTGGGGTATTAGGTTCTACAGACCAAATGCTGAGCCATCCCTGCCTCCAGGGGAACCATACAACGATGCAGTCCAAGATGCATCACTCCCAAAATTACCCTGAAGATATCAAGCAAGCCAAATTAATGTGTTTTGTTGATGCTGCATATGGAAATGATCCAAAACATTGCAGATCCACCACGGGATATGTCTTCACTTATGCTGGTGGGGCAGTTGTTTACAGATCCAAAGCTCAGTCACTTACTGCGCAGAGTTCTACAGAAGCAGAATTCATCGCTGCAGTCACAGCAGCCAAGACAGCCAGATATCTCAGGTCTATACTCAAGGAATTAGGATTTGTCCAAGTTGGTCCAACTCCTATCTATGAAGACAATGCATCAGCAATCGAAATCATAAACGCCCAGAAGCCAACTAAGAGAACCAGACATATTGAAATCAGGTTATTTGCCATCCAGGCATGGAAAGAAAATGGTGAAATCAAGATGATTCACATTCCTAGAGTTATCAACCCGGCTGATGATCTAACCAAACCATTGGGATGGATCTTGCGCGCCCGCCATGCAAGATACATCATGGGACACTACCCAGGTTAAATCATGCACGTTAAGACGCGGAGGAACTACCTGGACCAAATTTGTTCGAATCGATTCGATCCAAACGTCCGATCGATCAATCGATAAAACTCCGATTCGTTGATCCCAATTGATCCGAATGTTCGATCTATCAATTGATAAAACTTCGATACAATTCCAGTTTACATAACTGACTCTGATCTACTCCAACAGTAATCCAACATTGAATGAAAACACATGTTGGATCAAGGGGTGTGTTGTGGGCGAAAAAATACGGACTGTTGTCGGCATCAAATTCGATTAACCGAAACAACGACCCAGGTGCGGAATACGAGATACGAACTTTCCGCCTGATCGAGGCTTAGAATCAAACGCACCTCCACTACTTGAAAATCCCTAAGTGGTAAAAACGATATCACTTAGGACTACAAACAAAAGTGGTTAATCGGTTAGAAACAAGACATATCCAAAGACCTGACCAATAAGTAATCACTTGGAACGCTTAAAAAAATTCGGAAGAATATACTTGATATCCCGTGAGGAAATTACTTATTGCAATCAAGTAAATCAATACCGATTCCGAATGGGCCTCCTCATCTATCTTAAATACAACAAACAAGCATACGCCCCATCGGATAAAACACTTAACCTCGCAAATGACCAATACCATCGAATGACCAATACAGTAAGACCAATACACGGCACTAATACAGCAACAGCAACAGCAGTATCGGTACGATGAGACCCATAGTGAAAAGACCAGGGAAGATGATCTCTACCATGTAAAATACAGCAGAGAGCCCCGATACAGTAAAAATACACAGTAAAATAAGAGCGTCTCTCTGAGCTCACTTCTCTTTAAATTTTAATTATCCTATCCTTTCGGTCGATTTTTAGAGTAACAACAGATAACACAGATAGGTATCAAGCATCCACACATACAAGATAGCAGTAGTACTCATAATTATTATTAATCCCGATTATAACAGTAACTACAAGCACCTCTGTCTATACATCCTGGGCATAGAGCCGAGAGAGGATTCTTGATTTCTAAAAGTACTTGGTGGAGGTCACCTCGGCCAATGCATTCTTGGCGAGGGTCTTCTTGAACTCGTGCACATTGATGCTTGTAGGTATTGGGATCGGCTTCATCTGCGCGTCGTCCATGTGGTCCTTGAGGACGGCGTAATCCTTCTTTCTGGTCATATCATTGTTGCTATCATCATTGCTTGCTGTCTTCTGCGTATTCCAGCAATAATCTATTCTGAGTCTGTGGTTGGTTATTCTGGTCGTCAGCGTATTCGATTATGTCGCGGTTGTATTCCGCTAGGTCCTCAAGTTGTTCACGTACTAGGTAGTATTGTAGTATCTCTCGTTCGCCTGTGTTGCGCGATGTGGTCGGTGCCTTGGTATCAATGCTGTTGGTGTCTGGGGTGACTCCTCTGTTTGTTAAAATGGCGCCTTCGGTAACTCTTCCCTCTGGCATCGGGTATTGGGTCTGTATTACAGTCTGTTGTAATCTTAGCAATAACTAATAGAACCAAATTTGTAAGTACTAGTTGTTATCTATTACTCCGTATCTGTTATCTGTTATCTGTTACTCCGTTACTTTTACGTTGTCGGAAAGTATTAGTTATTGATAAGATTATGAGCCGGTTGTTTTCGGACCATATATTCAATCTCCAATTCCTAAACTGTAGCCTTTTCGTGTGGATGTATTTGATTCCTCGTATTCGATTCCTCGTATCCCAAGCACCTCTGTTCAGTTCCTTAGTAAGTATCGTGACTTGTAATTAACTTGTATTTGCCTAGTGTATTAAATTCCTTTCGTACGTATGTAAGGGAACCACAGGCCAGTACTTGAACTTACGTAGATTCCTACGTAATTTATAGTACTACAGCTGGGGTGGTACGATAATACTGATCGAGTCATATGCACCTCTGTGAGCAAGATTGGAGTATATCCGTAAACAGGATTGGAATGTTCGATGAGTGCATCCAGCTCATATCTTATGGAAAATGACCGGGAAGGCCCATTTCTTTTCTGTTTTCACGATCGAAGTTTGATACTTAAGATCGGAAGCAAGGTTCCTGCTGCTTTCATGACCAAAACAAGGTGAATTGCCTGGTTCCGGTATAGCCATTTTGATACTTCCAATCATGTGTTTCGATACTCATGATCAAAAGGGAGGTTCGAAGAAGCTTCTTGTAACAGCTCTTTCAATGATCACGATTAGAAGGAAGCTTCTCATGATAATATCATAGCAATTCGATAGCACGTGATTCTACAGTGCTGTACGATTAGCAGTGTACTGTATTCATCGCTGCACTAAAAGAGATATCATGCTCTCCAGCAAGATTACTCTCTTATCTCATACTTTTAACATTCAACTGATTTATATCCCAAAATTCACACTAGTTGCTACCAACTACCTGTAATCTACATTACTAAGATCTGTCTCACTGTATCTGAACAAGTTCACAGTAAGAAGAGATCTGGCGTTTCCATAGTCTCGCCTGTAGTCCGATTATCCATTGTCGAAAGTATCCAACCACAATTGTCACACGTAGAGTACAATCGTTTGTCTACTAACACACTAACGCAGCATTGCTGTTCTTCAGAAGCCTTTGAATCAGACTCTCAGCAGACCGGATTCAGAAGGAAAATAATAGATTAACAGTCGCAAGCTCAAAGGCAGCTTGCAAAAGAAGATCCGCTGCAACCAATCCGAACCGCCGCAGCCAATCCAACAGCAGATACATTGATACCTACGATCGATAGCTCGCTGATCTGATTACACACAAGAAAGACAACAATCGGACACGCCAAAGTCTTTAATAGAAGCCCATTGCATTGGACACGCCAATAGCAATTTCTCCATCCAAGAACACACGTTCCCAGATTATAGATTCTTTGCGTCTACACTCCTCGACAGCAGACGACTCGATAGTTCTCTGATCGAATCCCCGCTATCAAGATACCGACGCCCACCATTTGATTGTGCTAAGCAGCGTAAACCATCGACTGCAATTGTTCCATCAATAATTGCCTTATCAGACCTACTACGATGCTTACAACTTGATCCTACGACCAATCACCTTCTTGATACACAAGAGTCTACTACGATTGACGATCACCGATTGACCAAATTTTCGTTGCGCAAACCAGAACAACAGAAAAGACAACAAATTTCGAGAACAACAACGACAACACCAACAATAATCGGATCTACGATCGATCCTTTGTTAATGATTCGTTGCTTCACCACGTCTTCTAAGATATCCATTCTCCTTGGTACAGAAACAACACGACGTTTCAACGGTAACGAAATTTTTGTCGGTTTTCGAAGTAATCAAATATCCCTCGTCAACGACGTCGCTTCAACGCTGCTACCTGATACGAACGATCACTCACCGCCGCTCCGCCGCCGTCTGCAACTACAACGGTAACGAATTTTCCGTCGCTTCGCCTGACAGAGATATCGTATTTTCTCAATACAAGAAGGAAACCACGGCGTTTTGTCATCATCAACAACAACAACAACAGGAAACGAATTTTCGTTGCTTCACCATTCCAAAAGCCCGTCGTATCCCATCAAAATTGGCTTACCCTCAGTATTGTGGACACGTCGGCAACATTCTGGTCCTTCAACTCCAGATATTGACTGTGTTATCAAGTATTCTCCCGGAATTCTCCAAGGCTACCGGTCATCAAATCTCATTCATCATGGATACTCCAGATCTCAAATTACTGTTTCCATCATTTGATTTGAAACTTGCCCATATCCTACATGCAACTCTGGATGTTCCTGAAGAACCATGCAACCACATCTGTGAGGCTCTCATTATAGCAGGAGCAACCACCTGGACTCGATTCATTTGTGAAATTTATGAATATGGTTCTATTGTTGACCTAGAATACCAAGCTCCGACCGGCCCCTGTTCTATAAGTATGAAAGATCAACACACATTAACTACATTTGTTGATCTTATAAATCATATCATTCCCCGAGCTGGCCGTCACTGGTACGACCACAATCAGTACACTCAGGATGTTTTCCTTGCATTTTGTCATGCGCGCAACCAGCACCCTGAACTGACTGCTTTTCAAAACAAGGCTAATGCTGCAATTTCTTTAGAGCCATTCCCGCATGTTACTGATCAAGTTCCCCTAGCATCGCAACTCAGCTTACAAGCTAAACCTTGCCTGACAAAACCAGTCCTATCACAGGCGTCATCTCTGACAACGACATATCTTTTTGCTAAAGCTCCTCTGGCATCACGACACAACGTACGACAAGTTCAACCTTGCCTGGCAAAACCAGTCTCAACGCTGGTGTCATCTTCGGTATCCTTTTTCGTAACGCCTCCAGCACAAGTTTTGGTTACGACTCCAGCCCATGTTTCCATCACGCCTCCAGCCCGTGTTTCTGTCAAGCCTCCAGCACCTGTTTCCTCACCATCCCCAGCATCTGATCCTGCTTGTGAAACGCCTGCCATTTCTACTACTATTGCCAACAATGGGAACCCGCTTGGATCTCCTGAAATGCATAAGTTAGCTCGCTCGTCCCAATACTGATCTCGTCCCTGCTGCCACAAGTACTCCATCCTACACTTGGACTTACTTCCCCCGCACTGAATCAGTTCGCTTCAGAAGAATTGTCTCTTCAACCATTCCTACTGTCCACCCAGACACTACACCTGGTGATGCCTCTCATACTATGAATAGACATGGACTGGGATTGAAATGGCACTATCCTTGGCATGAACTGAGCTTGGAATGGCACTATCCTTGGAAAGTGCCCCAAATGGATGAAGTTGTAACAAAGGAATGCAGGTACTGTTCTAGGCTTGCAGGAAGAAAATTGCTTGGGTGACCGGCGAAATGTCACAGTGGCAGATTTTGGATGAAACGTCCATGTTGTATTAGCTGAAGGCTTAGGGGAAGGACGTGATTTGCTCTATTAGCCGGAGCGTAGGTGTGACGTGCATCTAGTACTCCCCGCTCACCGCGTCATCTGTATTCTTCTCCCCGGGCCTTAAGTATTTATATACTTATGGCTCTGCCTGAACTTCCGATGTGCCCTGTTTTAATTTAATACTTACTAGTAATACGCGCATCCCGCATCCTGGAATTGTACTTCCACGGTGTATTTATTTACTCGGTCACTACATTTCGCGTTCACGGGTTTTAGTAATTCAATAGTCCCCCCCCCCCCCCAATTGATGTAGCGAGCCGAATGAAAGTAATGGTAGTGCCACGTGGCACTCCCTACAACCGGTAGAGAGCCAGACCGGGGGGGAAAACCTAGTAGAAATCTAGTAGATTTCACTATCCCTGAAACCAGCTTCTAAGCACGCGCTTAGACCCCCGATAGCCTCAACAAGCCAGCAAAGGGTTCTTCCAGCAAAAGCAAGCCTACCACACTCCCTACCAGAACGATACGATCGATTCCCTGAAACACCGGATGATCGATTCCCTGTAACACCGGATGATTGATTCCCTGTATCACGCCCTACCAGAAGAATTACGATCTACACGATCGATTCCCTGTATCACTAAAACCAGCTTCTAAGCACACGCTTAGACCCCGATAGCCTCAACAAGCGTGCCAAGGATTCCCCTAGCAAGCCCAACGGTACCAAGGAAACACAATCGATTCCCTGTATCACCGGATAAGATGTATCACTGTGTCACTGTATCACGGTAGCTCGTAGGAATGGAGCGCTTGCGACCGAAAGACGCGTCTGCAATCGAAATTACAGGCTAGCACTAACAAGCCGGTAAAGGATCCCTCCAGGAAATCCAAGCATACAGCTCACTCTTTTGCTCCTAAAACGATTAGTAGTAGAATAAATTGGCAAATCCGTCCTGGTCCAATAGTCATCCTATTGTACCCGTACGACAGCCGAGCAGCGATAGTCATCCTATCTCGAACCCGTGACGCAACTGACGCCCTAGTCACACTAGCCAATCGACGATCCAAGCCGGGGTACTAGTGTCTCATCGAGACTAGCCGTACCACCAGCGCCGCCGTCAGTCTGCTCTTACTAACACACTCACACAGCCGCTCCCCCTCGTCATACAATAGGCCCGGCCGTGATACCAGCGACGACGTCTCCCCGCAGCGAGTAGACATACGCGTCCATCCGCGAATCGATTGGCGGCTCCAATGTTGACCTACTCGGAGTACTTCCGGACTACTCCAAGCCCCTTTGGGAGCACAGCAGAGCGCGACAAGGCCTACTCGACCATCTTCAGCTACTTCACTCTGGCCTCCCCCCCCCAGGTCCTCTTGGAACATCTACTCAACCTCTTTGAGGCTGAGGCTGTGGGCGCGCTGGGGATCTTTGTAGCTGACTCCCAAGGCCTGCCCTGCCTCCGATTGGTGCATGGCCTTCGAAAGTACCCGGGGCCCTTGGCTCAACACAGCCCCAACAAAAACAAGGCCTTTGGGTACCTGGACGACAATGAAGGGGAAGCTGGGGAACTGGTGCTAGTAGATGCAGCCATGCTGTCCCCCACAACAGCCACGCGAGTGCTAACCCTGGATCATCACCTGGCCGAGTTGGAGGCGCACCCCGCAACGCCCCTCCCAGTGATACCAGAGGGGACCGCCCACTCTGAGTTGATACAGGCCCACAAGTCTTTCTTCATTCCCTTTGAGTTGGTGCACTTTCTCTTGGGAAAAGGGCTCTCTCCAAAACAAGCCCTGGAGATCCTCCATCCTTGGGCCAACATGGCTGGGCTAATGGAGTCCTGCACCCCCCTGTTTAACACTCTCAGGTTAGCCGGGACTACAGCTACAGAACCCGGTGGCAGCCCCACGCTCCAGCAACCAGGTCCATTCTTTAGAAACGAGACCGGCCTTATCAGCTACATGAAGCTTAAGGTGATGTACCGGGACCTGCCAGAACTGGCTCGAACTGGGGCTCCACCAGGAGACCCAAAGCTCACAGCAGCAGTCACGGCCCTCACAGACCACCAACTAAAGCTAAGTGAGAATATGGACCACAAGCGGTCGCAGACAGTGAAGACCACTTGGGGCCCCTTGTACACCCAGCGCTTGCTCCTGCTCTGTGGTAAACAGGAAGAAGCGAACCTCCCCCCTATCTACCAAGCCTGGGCTCAAAAGAGCAAGCACGAAAGGACCCACATGATTTTCCAAAGCCAAGTGGCAGCCAGGGCTTCTGAGTTGGGGATCCAAGCCCCCTTGATTACCACCGCCGCTCTCAAGAGGTTCCAGGATGGCAACTTCCATGGTACTGACCCCTTTGATGTGGCAGATGGAATACTCCCCATGGCTTTCACACCCCCGGGTGGGTCTGCCGCCACCCTGAAAAGGGAGCAGGAGGCAGCCGCCACTGTGGCAGCCTATGACACTATGATCTCCACTGAAGGCAACTCCCTCACCTTGAAGGACTCCCTGGAGCTCCAGAAGACAAAGGCCTACATCCCTGTCGACTGGACTGAAGCCACCACCCAGCTGGAGAGCTACCTGGCCGTCCTAGCCACCATCCTAGGACTCAACCATGATGTCGTCACCAGCTACCAACAAGGCCTCCGCAGGCTCAAGATCCAGCAGATGCCCCTCCGAAGAGCAATTGCAGATGAGGTGGGAGAATTCCTCACCCCTGCCATTGTAGTCTACTACTTCCAAATCCGAGTCAGGGGATGGCTTGAGGAACAGTGGGAAGCAGCCTCCATCCTTCCCTCCCCGGACTTTGGGGTGGACTTCCACACCTTCAGGATGAGCCAGAACCTCAACTGGCTCCCCAATGTCTCCAATGTGGCTGCCCTGAGACTACTGCGACGGCCGGATCCTCCTCCATCCCCCACCAAGGCGGGCGCCAAGGGGAGTAGCCACAACAACAACAACAACAGCACCACTCCCTCTAGCAGCCCGGGAGTCCGCAACCCAACCGTGGGGACGCAACAAACACGACTCACCAATCCACACCGGGACTCCCGCCTCCAAGACAGCAATCATCCCATTGTCAAGAAACTGGAGTCAGCAAAAATGAGGGAAGCCATCCAAGTTATGAGAGACAAAGGGAAAGGCCCCCTCTCCAGACCAGACGGCCAAGAGAGATGCCACTCGTGGCACATCAAGGGTGCCTGCTTCAGCAGCTGCAAGCACATATATGACCATGTGGCCATCACTCCCACCGAGCAAGATCTACTCTGGGAATGGTGCCAAGAGGCATATGCCTGACCGGTCGGCACGCGCCCTCACTTGGGCGCGGAGCCCTCCCCACCCCACATGGGCCTTGGGGGGATCATCCTAAGTAACAATCCATCATCTAATCACGAATCTAATCCTCACTTACGAATCACACATGAATTAGGTAAGCACAAACAGCACGCGCGCGCATGTACCCCTCCCAACTTGTATGTGCCTTCCCAGATCTCCACCAGTTCTCCAGATGCCACGGAAGCGCCCCCCATGGGGGCAGCAACCCCCCTCCCCTTGCCAAGGCCTACGTCCGAGTCCCTAGTCCCTGCCACAGTCCCTACCGGGCCCCCTACAGTCCCGGCCAACCCATTGCCTAGGCCCGAGCTCCTAGTCACTCCCACAGCTTTGCCTAGGCCCGAACCCCTAGTCCCTGCAGCATTCGTGCCTCGGTCCAAGCCCCAAGTCACCCCCCTCCTGTCTAAGTCCGGCGACGCGCTGGCCTCTCCACCCAGCAACTTGCTGGCCGCTTCACCCAGCAACACTGTGCCTCGGTACCCCACTGACAGGCTCGACGTGCACGTCAACCGGGCTATCAAGGTCTACAACAACAGCACTAGCTGGGGGGACTTCATCCGGACAATCCGAGGACAAGGTGACATCCACCCCGATGTGGGTAATCTCCCCCATCCAGCCAGCCCCCTCTTAGCCCACTTTGGGAAAGAAGGCACTCCGGCCTCCATGACAGGCCAACCTTGGACCCCTGCTAGGATTGCCAGTGCCCTCTCCAGGGGGCCTCACCAATCTTCCCACCAGGGCATTGCCTTCCTGCGGGAAGAGTATGCCGACATGATGGACAAGCAACAATGGACTGTCCTCCCTGCCAGTCTCATCAACGACCTTCCAAACCTCCGGCTGAGTCCACTGGGGCTAGTCCCCCAGCGAGGCCGGCGCCCCCGAATGATCTCAGACTACACCTACTCTGAAGTTAACCAAGACACCATCCCTCTCGCCCCAGCAGAAGCCATGCAATTTGGCCACACCCTGCCCCGGCTCCTCACCAAGCTGCACCGGGCGAACCCTCAGTTTGGCCCAGTCTACATGTCCAAGATTGACCTCGCGGATGGATTCTACCGGGTCCAGTTGAACCCAGAAGACACCATGAAGCTAGGAGTGCTATTCCCTTCCCGAAAGGGCGAGCCACCACTCATTGGAATCCCCCTCACCAACCCCATGGGGTGGAAATCCAGCCCACCAAACTTCTGTGCCTTTACAGAAACCATTGCAGACCTGGCCAACGCCATCCTCTCCACAGGGCTGGCAGAGGCCAGGATCACACCCCATCGACTGGATCTCACCTCTGAAGCCACGCCCGCCGCGCCTCCAGCTCCCCCTGAAGCTACTACCCCTAGGGTGCCCCGTCTGCCCACTCCTCATAGTACCACTCCCACCAAGAAGCCGGTGCGATACTGGGATGTCTATGTGGATGACTTCTGTGGCCTTGCACAAGGCAACCAATGGACCCGACGCGCCATCAAGCGGGTGCTCTTCCAGTCTCTGGACAAAGTCTTCCGGCCCCTGGAGGCCTCTGACACTCCGTTCAGACAGGAACCAGCCTCCCTCAAGAAAATGCTCCAAGGGGACGCCAGATGGACCACCAAGAAAGTCATCCTGGGCTGGCTCATTGATTCCATCAACAAAACCATCAGCCTTCCTCCCCATCGAGTGGCCCGGCTACAGGAGATTCTTCATTCCATTTCCCCCAACCAGCGCCATGTTCCTATCAAACAATGGCACCAAGTCCTGGGGGAACTCCGATCGATGGCCCTTGCCATCCCTGGCGCCATTGGCCTCTTCTCCATCCTCCAAGAAGCCTTCCGCCACCAGGAACCGGGCAGGCAGCGCCTCCAGCTCACCAAGCGCGTCCATAGCTTCCTTCGCGACTTCCAATGGCTGGCCAATGACCTATCCAACAGGCCTACTTCCATTGCCGAACTAGTCCCTGACACTTTCCCAGCCACCCTCGGCGCTTGTGATGCCTCTGGTATGGGCATGGGGGGCATCCATTTTGTCCCCCTTCCCACTGGCGCGGTGCAGCCCATCATGTGGAGGCATGCATTCCCCAAGTGGGTCTCCACCCAACTAGTCACCTTTGACAACCCCAGTGGCACCATCACCAACAGTGACCTTGAGCTCGCTGGTTCCATTGCCCACAATGACATCCTTGCCCAAGCTGCCTGTGTCCAATCCAGAACCACTCACAACTGCTATGACAACACAGCAGCAGTCTATTGGCAAAGAAAAGGCGCCACCACTACTACTGGGCCTGCAGCCTACCTCCTTCGAATTCAGTCCCTGCACCAGCGGCTCCACCAATATGTCCCCCTCAGGGATTACATCCCTGGACCTGTGAATCACCTAGCTGATTTGCTCTCTCGCTCTGACCTCTCTGACACTGCCCTTCTCAATCATTTCAATACCAACTACCCCCAGGACTTGCCCTGGATCTTATGTCCCCTGCAGCCTCCCATGCATTCTGCTCTGACCTTGGCTCTATCCAGAAGACCATGCGCGCTTCAGTCACTGAGCTCTATGCCAAGCGCAAGGATGCCCATTGGAATCAATGGGTTCAATTCTGTGTGTCTCAAGGCTTTGAACCAACCCTCCACTCTGTTACAGATCCAATCCCCATCCTCCAAGTCTTTGCCCAGCGCCTCCATGACGGACGACTATCCCATAGCGGCAAGCCCATCAGATCTCGCACAGTATCGGACACCCTCAGGTCAGTGGGCCAGACGCTGGCCCGCTTGGGGTCCAAAGACCCAAGAACCAACTCTACCGGCAGTCTTGACTTCAGGCTAACTGCCCAGTTCAAGGCCTATGCCAAGCTAGACCCAGCCCCGTGCCGGGTCAAACCAGTCCCCATCACCCTGGTCATGCATGCCCTTCGCTTTGCATACTATGACTCCCCTTCCCCTACCAGACAGGCCATTGCAAACATGATTTGCATAGCCTTCTTTTTCTGTCTGCGCCCTGGTGAGTACACTGGTACTACCAGGGACGACCAAGCCTTCCACCTCAAGGAGGTCTCCTTCTACCTTGGCTCCAAATTTCTCCACCATGATGGCCCTGAACATGAGCTACTGGCTGCTACCTCTGTCACCCTGACATTCACCACACAGAAGAATGGGGACAAAGGTGAGGTAGTTGCTCATGCCAGGAGTGGCGACAACCTATGCTGCCCTGTAGCAGCATGCGCGCGCCAAGTGCTCCACCTCAGGGGCTGCTGCACCAGCACACATCCCTTCAGCCCAGATCTCAAACTTGCCAGTTACTTTGACAATGGGGTTCTCACCCTCGTTCGCGCAGCAACTGTCACATCCTCCATGCGAGTCTATGCCCAGACCCTCTATCAGACCACCGGCATCTCCCCTGCAGCAATCTCTGCTCGGTCCCTTCGAGCGGGAGGGGCTATGGCCCTGCTCCAGGGCAAATGTGATTCTAATGTCATCAAGCTCCTTGCAAGATGGCACAGTGACTGCATGATGAGGTACTTGCACCAGCAGTCCCTCCCCATCTTCCAGAATCTTGCCTCTGTAATGTTCAACAATGGAACATACTCCTTCCTGCCAGAAGAGTGGGTGCCGGCTGCCGCCCCCACTCCCCCTGGCAGCTCTCTCTGATTCCTCTTGGGGAATCTCCCACCCTCGCAGTCTGGCCTCCTGTCTCCTCCAGGTCCAGTCTCCATCCAGCTCCCACCCTGTGGCTTGTGGCCCAATGGCAGAAAAGGCTTAACAGCCAAAGGCTTAACTGCCCAAGCTGTTAAGCCAGGCTGTGCGCCGGTGTGTGTGGGCACAGCAAACTAAGGGACCGGACTACAGCCTGCAAAACAACCAACAGGCTGGAGTTCCCGGCTCCCCCTCTAGCATTTGCTTAACCCACCAACACACCCATGAACTACAAGCATTGCACATACAGTACTACAAGTAGGCTGGCTACTGAGGCTATCACGAACGTAGTGAGTGATAGTTGATGTAGCGAGCCGAATGAAAGTAATGGTAGTGCCACGTGGCACTCCCTACAACCGGTAGAGAGCCAGACCGGGGGGGAAAACCTAGTAGAAATCTAGTAGATTTCACTATCCCTGAAACCAGCTTCTAAGCACGCGCTTAGACCCCCGATAGCCTCAACAAGCCAGCAAAGGGTTCTTCCAGCAAAAGCAAGCCTACCACACTCCCTACCAGAACGATACGATCGATTCCCTGAAACACCGGATGATCGATTCCCTGTAACACCGGATGATTGATTCCCTGTATCACGCCCTACCAGAAGAATTACGATCTACACGATCGATTCCCTGTATCACTAAAACCAGCTTCTAAGCACACGCTTAGACCCCGATAGCCTCAACAAGCGTGCCAAGGATTCCCCTAGCAAGCCCAACGGTACCAAGGAAACACAATCGATTCCCTGTATCACCGGATAAGATGTATCACTGTGTCACTGTATCACGGTAGCTCGTAGGAATGGAGCGCTTGCGACCGAAAGACGCGTCTGCAATCGAAATTACAGGCTAGCACTAACAAGCCGGTAAAGGATCCCTCCAGGAAATCCAAGCATACAGCTCACTCTTTTGCTCCTAAAACGATTAGTAGTAGAATAAATTGGCCCACCACGCCCGCCCGCAGAAAAGGCTTAACAGCCAAAGGCTTAACTGCCCAAGCTGTTAAGCCAGGCTGTGCGCCGGTGTGTGTGGGCACAGCAAACTAAGGGACCGGACTACAGCCTGCAAAACAACCAACAGGCTGGAGTTCCCGGCTCCCCCTCTAGCATTTGCTTAACCCACCAACACACCCATGAACTACAAGCATTGCACATACAGTACTACAAGTAGGCTGGCTACTGAGGCTATCACGAACGTAGTGAGTGATAGCAACCCCGCCATAAACTCCGTCTCGAAGGTTACGTTGTCAATTCTTACTAGTACGGTACTCATACGGTAGGGTTATAAAGTGTGAAACGTTCTTCCACTAGTAACAACTCCACCAATTAATCTTACTCTCCTACGGTAGTAGCTACCGTAGGGTAGTTGGTACCGGTACGAATTGGAGATTCAATACGAACCGGCGGTATTACGGTACGTACGAAGTTACAAGCTGCTGCGCAATAAATAGACAGCAGCAGAACAAGAAGAAGAAAGAAGAAGCAGCTGCCATCCTCTGTTGGTGGGCCTGCTGGTGGTTGTGGTGGTCTACCGTACGAATTATGGTACGTACTTGTTGTACGGTCACGGTAGACCCTGGGGTGGACACACCGCACATATATTCACCGCACACACCACACCGCCATCTACCGTATATCTATCACCCGCCTGCTTTGTGAATGTACGTATGCCCGAACAGAACGAATTCCGGATTCTGAATTCTGTTCGTGGTTGTTGGATTGATCCTATCCTCGTACCGGTATCCTACCGGTACCGTATCCTATCGTACGAGTTCGTGTTCGTACCTACGTACCGGTATCATAATATCGTATCGTATGGTATTGTAACGTACGTACCGGTACGAACCGGTACAGTAGAAGACGGCTGGGGAGGGGGGGAGGGGAGAGGGGGGGGCTGTGTGCGTGTGTGATGGTCACTGACTGACTCACACTACTACGGTACCGTATTGATGTAGCGAACCGAATGTAAGGAATGGTAGTGCCACGTGGAACGTACGACGCACGACGTACGAACCAAAGAACACCCTTGAGTATACAAGATCTCACTGTATCACCAACATAGGTACGGTACGCGACGATACTCGAAACAGCTCACTACAAGCAGCAATTCCACTGTAAGCAGCAACAAGCCGGTAAAGGTTCCTTCCAGCAAGAACCAAGCCTACAGCTCACTCTTTTTGCTCCTAAACCGATTAGTAGTAGAATAAGTAAAAGGCTTATCGTCCAGGTCCAATAGTTACCTATTGTACCCGTACAAGCCTAGACGATCCTCCCAACGCGAGGATTACAGAAGGCCCAACGAGCCTACCAGCAGATACCTCCCAAGAAGGCCCGACGTGCCTACTACCAGGAAAGTATCTCGACCGTTTGGGACGCTACTCGAACGCTAGGCCCACAACGACACGCGCGGCTTAGGACGCTACTATAACGCGAGGCCCCCAACCACACGACAATGAGCTACAGAGAGTTATTCCAAGGGCCTGGCCCCTTTGGAGAGGCCCCGGTTAGGCATGACATTTACCAAGCCATCTACACCCTGTTCACCGAAGCTGAAGGGGCGCAACTCCTCCCCCTCCTCCTGGATATCTTCGATGCACAAGCCATTGGAGGCCTAGGGATCTTCCAGGAAGATGCAGCTGGGGTAGATCGGCTCCGGGTCATCCACGGCCTCCGGCGGTACCCAGGTACCATCACTCAACCCTCAGTCAACCGGGGAAGTGCTTTTGGCTATATCGACGACTTGGTCGGCCAGGAAGGCGAGCTGGTGCAGGTGGACGCCTCCCTGCTTTCTAGGGCCGCCGCCAGCAGAGTTTATCTCATGGCCCACCACGAGGCGGCAATAGCCCAAAACCCGGCGCAAGAGTACATCCCCCCTATTCCTGCAGGAATGGCCCACACAGAAATGCTGCAGGCGCACAAGGTGTGCTTCCTTCCCTTTGAACTCGTCCCGCTGGTACTATGTCAGGGCCTCACACCCAAACAGGCTTTCCAAGTCCTTCACCCTCACATCCTCCAACACGGACTGGTTGAAGTCTGCAAGCCCCTTCTAGACACCCTACGAGCCGCAGGCACACAGCCCACTACCCTACTGGGAACCGTCAGGCTTTTAGAACCGGGCCCTTCCTTTAGGGCCGAGGCCCATCTCCGGGCCTACATGAAGAAGAATGTCCTACTGCGAGACCTGCCCGATCTGGGGTCCGCACCAACTGATCCCACACTCGCAGCCGCCTTTGCGGCGCTCACAGACAACCAACTGAGGCTCACAGAGAACCTGGACCAAAGGAAACAAGAGTCCTCCAAGCTTCACACAGTTCGGGAAGTCTGGGGGCCCCTCTACACAGAAAGGCTCCTACTCCTCTGTGGCAAAACATCTGAGGCGGAGCTACCCCCCATATACACTGCCTGGGCCAAGAAGAGCAAACATGAAAAGACACACATGATCCTCCAAAGCCAAGTGGCGACCGATGCCTACAACCTGGGCATCCAAGTGCCCCTCATCACAACCGCAGTTCTCAAGAGATTCCAAGACTGCAACTTCTATGGGACAGACCCTTTTGATGTCGCGGATGGAATCCTTCCCCTAGCCTTCACTCCTCCCGGAGGATCAGCAGCCACACTGAAGAGGGAACATGAGGAGGCGGCCAATGTGGCCGCCTATGACACCATGATCTCAACCCAAGGCAATTCCCTCTCCCTCAAGGACTCCCTGGAACTGCAGAAGACCAAAGCCTACATCCCCCTCGACTGGACCGAAGCGACCACCCAGCTTAAGAGCTACCTTGCAGTCCTAGCCACACTCTTAGGGGCCACCCATGATGTGGTCAAGTGTTACCAAAGAGGCCTCTCCAGGCTAGAGTGGCAACAGATGCCCCTCCGCCGTGCAATAGCAGATGAAGTGGGTGAACGCATCACCCCAGCCATTGTGGTGTACTACTTCCAGGTCCGAGTGAGGGGGTGGCTGGAGGAGCAATGGGAATCCGACACCACACTCCCTTCCCCCAACTTTGGGGAAGACATACACCAGTTCCGAATGACCCAAAATCTCAACTGGCTCCCAAACGTGTCCAATGTTGATGCCTTGAGAGCCCTCCAGCAGCCACACCAGACACAGAAGGGAAGCGCCGGCAGCCATCCACCCCCCCCTACCAACGGGGGGGGGGGCAACCAGCATCCCTCCAACAACGACGACCAGAGACAAAGACTCAATCCCAACAGAGATCCCAGACTCTCTGACCAATCCAACCCCCTCACTGCTAAAATCAAACACAAAGCAATGAGATTGGTCATCTCCTCCATGAAAGCCAAGGGCAAATCACCTCTCAAACGCCCCGATGGCCAAGAGCGCTGCCATTCCTGGCACATTAGAGGCCGCTGCTTCGCCGGTTGCCGCAATCTTCTTGACCACGCCGAAATCACTCCAGCAGAGCAGGAACTGCTCTGGGAATGGTGCCAGGAAGCCTATGCTGCCTGAAAACCTGGCAAGCGCCAATCACTTGGCGCTGCGCCCCCCTTCATTCCACTTGCCTCGGGGGCCACGACAGCGCCCCCACCCAATCACTTCCCGCACCACCTTCGATTGAGCACATCATCCACACCCGTCCCTTCTCCTTCCCGCTCCATCCAGTCGCCTTCCTGCTCCATCCGGGAAACTCCATCTCCTCCCCGCCCGCCCTTCCTCCTGGTTGCCCCACAAGTACCGAGCCAGCGGCCCGCCTCCTCGCCGCTCCACCGGCGCCAACGGTTCGGTCCCTCCCTCCCTCCGGAATTAGGTAAGCCACCCCCACGTGTTCTCACGCGACTATATGACCCCAATCTCTTTCCAGTACCACCACTCCGCGCCATACGGGTGCATCCTCCCCCCAGCGCCGGGCTGGGTAATCCTCCACTCAGCCAACGGCTGGGATCTCCAACTCCTCTACCCAGCCCCAAGCCGGGTTCACCTCCACCCAGCCACCTGCTGGGGTCTCGAACTCCCCCACTCCGAACCAAGCCAGCCTCACCTCCCCTCATCGAGCCGAGCTCCCTTCCACCCATCGACTTGCTGGGACCTCCTCCGCCCATCGACTTGCTGGGACCTCCGCCGGCCCTCGCCTTGCTGGCTTTTCCACCCTGCCCAATAGGCTCTCCCTCCGCTACTACTAGCTACCCCAGGGACAGGCTAGACAAGCACATCACCCGAGCTACCTCAGTGTACCGCCACAGTGCGAGTTGGGGGGACTTCATCCGGACCATCCGGGGAAGAGGTGACATCCACCCCAATGTGGGTACTATCCCCCACCCAGCGGGTCCCCTCTTAGCCCACTTTGGGCATGAGGGCACCCCAGCCTCCATGAACAACCTTCCTTGGACCACTGCCCGGCTTGCTGGGGCCCTAGCCAGGGGCCCCCACCAATCCTCACGGCAGGGCATTGCCTTCCTTCGCGAAGAATATGCCGACATGATGGACAAGCAGCAATGGACTGTTCTCCCCGCCAGCCTCATCCTAAACCTTCCCAACCTCCGGCTGAGTCCCCTGGGGCTGGTCCCACAAAGGGGCAGGCGCCCCCAAATGATCTCAGATTACACCTACTCTGAGGTCAACCAAGACACCATCCCGCTAGCCCCGGCAGAGGCCATGCAATTTGGCCGGACACTTCCCAGGCTCCTCCACAAGCTGCACCACGCCAACAACAGGTTTGGTCCAGTGTACATGTCCAAAATCGACCTCGCAGATGGGTTCTACCGAATCCAGTTACACCCAGAAGACACAATGAACCTTGGTGTGCTGTTCCCGGCCAGGCCGGGCGAACCTCCCCTGGTGGGCATCCCGCTCACCAACCCCATGGGGTGGACATCTAGCCCTCCCAACTTCTGTGCATTCACTGAAACTATTGCAGACTTGGCCAATGCCACTCTCTCCGCCGGGCTGGCCGAAGCCAGAATCACACCCCATCGACTGGATCTTCCCTCTGAAGCCACGCCTCCACACCCCATCCCCACTGCAGGCTCACCAGGGCCACCTCCGACACCCACCCAGAGCACCAACCCAAGCAAAAAGCCAGTGCGATACTGGGATGTCTATGTCGATGACTTCTGTGGCCTTGCTCAGGGCAACCAATGGACCCGACGCGCAATCAAGCGGGTGCTCTTCCAATCACTGGACAAGGTCTTCCGGCCCCTGGAGGCCACCGACACCACCTTCAGACAAGAACCAGCTTCCCTCAAGAAAATGCTCCAGGGGGATGCCACGTGGACCACCGAAAAAGTTATCCTTGGCTGGCTCATTGATTCCATCAACAAAACCATCAGCCTTCCTCCCCATCGAGTGGCCCGGCTACAGGAGATTCTTCATTCCATCTCCCCCAACCAGCGCCATGTCCCCCTCCACCAATGGCACCAGGTCCTTGGGGAACTTCGTTCCATGGCTATCGCCATCCCTGGCTGCATGGGACTCTTCTCCATCCTCCAAGAAGCCTTCCGACACCAGGATCCCGGAAGGCAGCGCCTACGCCTCACCAAACGCGTCCATAGCTGCCTTCGCGACTTCCAATGGCTGGCCACGGATCTAACCAACAGGCCTACTTCCATTGCAGAACTGGTGCCAGATCCTTTCCCTGCCACCATGGGCGCGTGTGATGCCTCTGGTATAGGCATGGGAGGCATTCATTTTGTCCCACTCACAAACGGCGAAGTGCAGCCCATCATGTGGCGACATGCATTCCCCAAGTGGGTCTCCTCCCAACTAGTCACCTTTGACAATCCCAATGGCACTATCACCAACAGTGACCTTGAGCTGGCAGGCTCCATTGCCCACAATGACATCCTGGCCCAGGCTGCCTGTGTCCAATCCAGAACCACTCACAACTGCTATGACAACACAGCAGCGGTCTTTTGGCAAAGGAAAGGCGCCACCACTACTACTGGGCCTGCAGCCTACCTCCTTAGGATTCAATCCATGCACCAGCGTATCCACCAATATGTCCCTCTCCGGGATTACATCCCGGGACCCATGAATCACCTAGCTGATTTGCTCTCTCGCTCTGACCTCTCTGACACCGCCCTTCTCAATCATTTCAACACCACCTACCCCCAGGACTTGCCCTGGATCTTATGTCCCCTGCAGCCTCAGATGCATTCTGCTCTGACCTTAGCTCTATCCAGAAGACCATGCGCGCTTCCGTCACTGAACTCTATGCCCGCAGAAAGGATGCCCATTGGAATCAATGGGTTCAATTCTGTTTGTCTCAAGGCTTTGAACCAACCCTCTACTCTGTTACAGATCCCATCCCCATCCTCCAGGTCTTTGCCCAGCGCCTCCATGATGGCCGGCTCTCCTGTAGCCGCAAGCCCATCAGATCTCGCACAGTATCGGACACCCTCAGGTCAGTGGGCCAGACGCTGGCCCGCTTGGGGGCCAAAGACCCCAGAACCAACTCCACTGGCAGTCTTGACTTCAGGCTAACTGCCCAGTTCAAGGCGTATGCCAAATTGGACCCCGCACCTTGCAGGGTCAAACCCGTCCCAATCACCCTTGTCATGCATGCACTTCGCTTTGCATACCACGACTACCCTTCCCCAGCCAGGCAGGCCATTGCTAACATGATCTGCATAGCCTTCTTCTTTTGCCTCCGTCCTGGTGAGTACACGGGTACTACCAGGGATGATCAAGCCTTCCACCTCAAGGAGGTCTCCTTCTACCTGGGCTCCAAAATTGTCCACCATGACGGCCCAGAACATGAGCTTCTTGCTGCTACCTCTGTTACCCTCACCTTCACTACACAGAAAAATGGGGACAAAGGTGAAGTAGTGGCTCATGCACGAAGTGGGGACTCCCTCTGCTGCCCTGTGGCAGCGTGCGCTCGCCAGATACTCCATCTCAAGCGCTGCTGTACTAGCACACACCCCTTCACCCCGTCCCTCAAGCTGGCCAGTTACTTTGACAATGGGGCTCTCACCCTAGTTCGAGCAGCATCGGTCACAGCCTCCATGAGAGTCTATGCCCAGACCCTCTACCACACCACTGGCATCTCCCCTGCAGCTATATCTGCCCGGTCCCTTCGCGCAGGAGGCGCTATGGCCTTGCTCCAGGGCAAATGTGATTCTAATGTCATCAAGCTCCTCGCGAGATGGCACAGTGACTGCATGATGAGATACTTACATCAACAGTCGCTCCCCATCTTCAAGAATCTTGCCTCTGTAATGTTCAACAATGGAACATACTCCTTCCTGCCAGAGGAATGGGTGCCGGCTGCCGCCCCCACTCCCCCTGGCAGCTCTCTCTGATCCCCCTCCGGGGACTCCTCCTGAATCCTCCTTGATGATTCTCCCACCCTCACTGTCCTCCATGCCCCCTCCAGGTTCATCTCCCTCCAGCTCCCACCCTGTGGCCTATGGCCTACTGGCAGAAAAGGCTTAACAGCCAAAGCTGTGCGCCGGTGTGTGGGCAAAGCAACTCGGGACCGGACCAGCCTGCAAAAACTAGCCACAGGCTGGCACTTCCCGGATCCCCCTCTAGCATTGCTTAACCCACCAACACACGTATGAACTATAAACACTGCACATCCAGTACTACAAGTAGGTAGGCTACTGAGGCTATCACAAACGTATGTGAGTGATAGTTGATGTAGCGAACCGAATGTAAGGAATGGTAGTGCCACGTGGAACGTACGACGCACGACGTACGAACCAAAGAACACCCTTGAGTATACAAGATCTCACTGTATCACCAACATAGGTACGGTACGCGACGATACTCGAAACAGCTCACTACAAGCAGCAATTCCACTGTAAGCAGCAACAAGCCGGTAAAGGTTCCTTCCAGCAAGAACCAAGCCTACAGCTCACTCTTTTTGCTCCTAAACCGATTAGTAGTAGAATAAGTAAAAGGCCCACCACGCCCGCCCGCAGAAAAGGCTTAACAGCCAAAGCTGTGCGCCGGTGTGTGGGCAAAGCAACTCGGGACCGGACCGGCCTGCAAAAACTAGCCACAGGCTGGCACTTCCCGGATCCCCCTCTAGCATTGCTTAACCCACCAACACACGTATGAACTATAAACACTGCACATCCAGTACTACAAGTAGGTAGGCTACTGAGGCTATCACAAACGTATGTGAGTGATAGCCGGTAGATATCACTCTCTCACTGGTTTTGTTTCTGTCCGATCGGAATTTCAAAAACCAAAAAAACAGAATTCCGTTCCGTTCTGTAAAACGTACGAGAACGAATGCGATACTACTACCGTACGAATGTTACTACTACCGCACGTACTAGTAATATTGTTACCAAAATAATCGTACCATGTTGTACGAAAAACAGTAATGTACCGGTAGATCTACATTCGTAACCGGTGATTCCTGATTCCCGATGTGAAGCATGTCTTCACTTCGAAGGAATGAATGAGAAGATGATACACGGAACGGTTCGTACCGGTATGCATGGTAAATCTTACGGAGTATCGTTCTACCGTACCGGTTGTCCGGTACCTCAAGTAGGTAGTACAGTACGATACTGTTCTGTTCTGTTCTGTACTTTGCCGTATTGTACCGTACCGGGTACGGTACCATACCCGGTAGGCCGTAGGTTCGATTGTTGGGTTGGGTACACTACCGGTACGAGTAAGATTACGGTACGATACTTTTACGTACGGTTCGTACGGTACGCTACGGTTTAAAATAATACATAATAAGATCTTCGTCGTGTCAACAAACAAACAGACGGACAGGAGCCGTCGAAATGAAACGGCGAACCCAACGGAAGAAAGGATCCGCGAGAGATGCGTTACAGTACTCGTACCTACGAGTACTCGTACCGTACAACAAGATGATGATGATGATGATGTTGATTACGAAGTATTTACAGTATTTGTGGGATCAACGACCCAATCAAAACACGACAATCGGTTCGGGGGGGGGGGAGTGGTGTCACAATTCACAAAAAAAATACGAAGTACGGTAATTCTTACGAGTATTACGAGTACGTACCGGTACGAGTAAGATCTTACTCTGGTTGTATCTCCATCAAAAATCACATCACATCACATCACATCACATCACCGAACGATCGATCGATCGATCGATGGCAATATCAGTGTAACAACAACAATGATTGCGTACCTTACGGTACAAGTATCTCGTGTACTAAAAACTAGAAACCCTATCGTTTCGTAGAATGAAGAGTACCGGTATAACGTTTGGCGACACGGTTCGGGAAAGTCGTACGTTACGTTACGTTACGTACAGTACAGTACAGTACAGTACAGTACCAGGACGAACACGAACACGAACACGATTAGTAGTGTATTGGACTGATACGAGTGCGTAGGTACAAGTACGGTATGTACGAGTACAGTAGGAGTACAATACCGTAAGTAAGTACGGTATTCTTTGCATTCCTTTTGCTCGTACGGTACCGTACCGTACGTACCGTATTCAGTTTTGTGAATCTTACCGGTAATCTTATGTTTTCACTTCGTATGTACGGTACGAAACTTGTAGCCGTTGTTTGTCTTGCTATCCAAAGCAGCACGGTGCTATCGCGAGAGATCGTGGTCCGATTTCGTCCCCGCGATAACGCCGTAGTAAAAATCCACCGATTTTTTCCCCACCCCTGCCGAAGCAAAAAAGGGACCTCTCCATTCCCACACCGCGATCTCACAAACGCAAAGTTTCCCGTCTTTTTTCAAAGAACAAAAACAAAGCAAAGCAACAAACAATTGTAACAACAAACAATTGTAATAACAAACAACAAACAGCAAACCATTGTAAGTTGCAAACAAACCTCGAAGCGAACCGAACCGAACCGAACCAAATCAAATCAAACACACACACTATTGTACTACTACTACATATTACTACTACATATTACTACTACATACTTGCTGCTACTACTACACTCCCTCACTCTCATGCATTCATGCATTCCATTCCATTCCATTCCATTCCTAGAACCACAACACTACAATCCAATCAATAATGAAGTTCCTCTGCAACAAGAGAAGCACCGCACTGGCTGTAGCAGCAGCTGTCGCAGCACTCTCGGCATCGAGCATCCGCACAGCCCTGGCTCTCACCCGCCGCGAAGCATCCCATCTCCTGCCCCATCCGTCTTCTGCTACTGCTACTGCTGCTAGTGCTAGTGCTGCTGCCTCCTCCTCCTCCTCTGGGTGGCTGAGAGTCGATCCCGATGGCAACCTCTATTCCTCGTCTCCCGTGGCGCTTCCCGCTGCTACAACAGCAGCAACAGCAGCTGCGTCGGAATCTCCATCTCCATCGCTACAACAACAACAACAACAACAGCAACAGCAACAGCAACAGCAACAACAACAACAGCCACCGCGTCTCCTCGAAAACCTCCTGTCGATCGCTGTTTCCCTCCGTGGTGGCGATGGCGGCGACGGCGACGGTGATGAACACGGTCTCCGTGTGGACGAGAACGGCAATCTCTACTCTTCCGCGAACCAACAACTACAACTACTACAATTGCGAACGCAACAACAAAAACAAAAACCGTCGCAGCAACAGCAACAGCAACAGCAACGAATGCCGGACCGGATCCGTGGTGGCGGTGCCGGTGGCCTGTGCGTCGACGGCGAGGGCAATCTGTACTTTGCTACGCAGCAACTCCAACAGCAACTCCGGGGGGGAGCCATCCTCGACAACAACGATAACGATAACAACAGCAACAACAACAACAACAGCCATTCGAATTCCGATACGAATTCGTTCTATCAGCGCTGGACCAAGACACAACAAGGATCGGAATCGTCCAACACAAACAGCAAACACGCGTTCGTTGTCCTCGAACAGCCGCCGCAAGAGCAACGCACACGGTCACGGTTGCCACAACGACGGGCGCCACGTCCACAGCCACAGCCACAGCCACAGCCACACGATGGTGGTCACCAGCAACAAGCACCAGCAGCAGCAGCAACAACAACAACAGCGACGACGACCACGACCACGACGACCGTCCTCCAAAAAGACGGACCAGCAAGCCTTTTTGGAGTACAACAATTCCCTCATGGAAACATAAAACCACCAGCCAACCAACCCAACCAACACTTCCGTGCCATTCATTCATTACACACAGCAGTATCGAATCCAATCCAATCCAATCCAATCGAGACACTCTTGCCGGAGGAGCAAGCACAACACAGACAATGATGTGTGTATCTCTCGCTCTCTCTCTCTCTCTGATGACCGTACCAGCAGTACCTTCCTTTTCTCTGTCCCCTCCCTCTTCTACGGTGATGATGTTTTTGTGATCTACTACTACCGTATCTCGTGTCGCTCCTCCCTAGTACCAGTAGTAGTTTTCCACTTCTACCGAACCGAACCGTACGTACCGGTATCATCGATCTATCAATAATAAGCAATAATACATACACAGTAGTACATACATACATACATACATACATACATAAAAAGTATCGTACCGTACGAGTACGAGTTTAGGTGCGAATGACGAAGAGACAAAGTAGGGCTACGTAGAATTTGTACTGTAAGCAAGACCTTGAATTAACACTCATGATCTAAATTGGTCTCATGACTGAGTTTGCGAGACGTTTTTTCTGTCTTTGTTACGAAGTTGGTACTCATACTTGTACGAGTACTTGTACGAGTAAGATTTTACTCTTAACACAGGGTCGAACCACTATTGCGAACCTCTATTGCTTGAGCCTCATTGCGAAACTCGACTCTGTCACTTCTTTGCTTCCTACTCCATCTAGTTGCAACTACTTTAACAGCAATGAATAACAAATAGATAACACCATTAAACTAATTGAATTACACTGTAGCGTCACTGGTTGTTGCCACGTAGGGCGGCGGGGGGAGCGAGCGCTTTGACGGCGACGTGGATTTGTAGCTTTTGCCCTTCCTCGTACATCCATTGTTGCTGTTGTTAAAGCTCTTTTCTTCTAAACCACTCAGCCGATCGATCGGCAACTTAGGGGGATCCTTGTACTTGGTATAAGGAAGGTAACCCTGAGTAGCGAGCGGCCGAGGTGGTATGGTTAAGGAATGGTTGGGTTGAGACAGCTTGGTATTGTGATGGGTGTGTTAATGGAGTTTTTTCAACTTTTCGTGATTTTCTTGACCAGAAGAATCATAAAGTCGGAAGGGGTTCCGGCGCGCGCAACCCCTGCAAATTGGGTATCTATGGAAAGCTCTTGCTCTTGCCAATTCTGGCGCGGTGATTACTTTGGTAGAGAAGTTCCAGCTGGAGAGAAAGATCAATAAGACTAACAAGACCAAAATCGATGCTTCTAAGGAGGGGGAACAAAAAAAAGCTGTCTCAAATTGACTGCTCCGATTAACACTTAAACTCGTACCGTACGTCGGAAATACCACAATTGTGGTATTTAGCCTGGGACTACTGTGGCATGTAAGTAGAGACCGGTACGCTTAATGGTACATACCTCTAATGACTATTTCTACTGTTTTTTCTCTGTAGAAATCATGTCGTGCCCCTAAAAAAACATGTGTACCGGTCGAATTTCCATACACAGTATTGTTGCATTTTTAGTGGTATACTAAGACTCCGTGTAACTCTTAAGGAAATACCACATATACCACAAGTACTTTAGATGACTTTTGTTCCTTACTCTGTTTCTTTCTAAGAAAACTCCCCGGAGGTGCTTCAAAAAACTCGCTAAAATTGCTCACTTGAATATCGATCAAATCGAATATCAAATACCGGAGTATCAAATATCATGGAATACGACGAGTACTAAGTACTACCACCAAAGAAGAACAATACAACAAGCAACCAATAGGAACCAACGCCCAAACAAACAGCAGCGCAGACGACAATGGTGGCTCCCACGACCACCGACGCTGCAAACCTAGCGCTTATGGAAGCGGATACTGAGCAGCAAGATGAAGAGCAAGAGCAAACCACCAGAGGAGGACGGGGACAAGGACGGGGACGGGGACGACGTCCGAGAACTGTTTCTCGACCCCCCGCGGGCTATCGCGCGCTATTTTTACAATTTTCGACCCTATTTTTTAAATTTCCTATCTTTTTAGGTCGCGTGTCTACTAAAATACCTCGCGCGTCGCACACCTTTACTTTTGAGACAATATCTCGTCACTCCTCAAATAAAATAACTATTTTAGGGTTAAGGATATCATATTCGTTTCGTGACAAGCACTATTTTGTGTACAACTTGTGCACAAATGACTTATTTCATTTTCTCAACATGTTTCCACCATACCGGTATAATGGGCTCCGACCCAAATCCTCCAACTCCAACTCAAATCCCAACTCCAACTCCATGTCAACTCCAAGTCGAATCCACCCCAGGCGGGCTATTGCACTCAAGGGTTTTGTTCCTGTTTAACGGCAGGAAGATCCGCTGTATTTTCAGAAGCTACACCGTTGGAATCGCCACTCAAATCTTGTTCGCTCTCAAATAACCCGCTTGGTGGATAGATGCTGCTGGTTACATTCGGAACGACTTGATGATTGCTAGTAGGATCGACGCTTTCAATTTTAACATTTGGATCATTCCTTTTTTCTGCACGAATCTTACGAATCATTTTTTGGAGTCGAGCAGTCTCTTTCTTGTGATAAACAATCATTTTCCAGTGTTCTTGTTCGAGATTGGCTGGGTGTTCCTGAACCACCTTTTGTAGTTTGTAAATTCCCTCCATGGTTGGTTCGACTGTCGATTGGAAGATTAGTATTAGTATCAGTATCAGTAGAGTAGATTATCTATTCGAAGATTAGGTAGTAGTAACACCTAACACGTTGGTATTTGTTTTGCTCGTCGGAAAGAAAATGAAATAATGAATTATAATGATGAAGTACTAGTGAAAATAATGTATTACTAGTATCTACTAGTAATAACTCATGCAAAATAGCGTAGTTTGTTTTACCGGTACATGAAAGTCCGAATCAACTCGATCGTAATCAACAAAACAATTGTCCACGATTTCCATTTCGATAATCAACAACGCAATTGTCCACGATTTCGTACTAGTATCTACTAGTAATAACTCATGCAAAATAGCATACTAGTTGGTTTTACGGGTACATGAAAGTCGGAATCAACTCGATCGCAATCAACAAAACAATTCTCCACGATTTCCATTTCGATAATCAACAACGCAATTGTCCACGATTTCCATTTCGATTCACATTTCCGTGCACCTTATGGAAGAACTGACGCGCCTGCCAACAAATGTTTGGAATAACTGATGGGATTGACCCGTCCGGCGCTGTGTATTAACCCTCTTAAGGAGTTGACTGTACGTACTGTTCACTACTAAACATATTGTACGAGGAATGTTGCAATCATCACTAAGTAGTAATGCATTTACTTTACGGACCATTTTTGCAATCGAAGTATGGTAGTAAGGAAATCTACCGTACAAGAAAACACATCACCCACAAAATAATACGCTTATTTAATTTTTTCCTTTCAACAATTCATCTTTTCGACCTCTGTCCTCTCGACCCATTCTACTGATATTTTCCTTCAAACAACTCAGCAACATCATGCCTCCTGCTATTAAAACCTCTCTTGTATTCTACTGCCGTGGTTGCTGGGATAAGAAAGGAAAAGATTCAAAGGATTTTTTAGGATATAAATCCATTTCAAATGGTAACTTGAAATACGTCTCCACCGGCTTAAGAAAACATCTCTGGCATAGAGATTCGTGCCGGGATTTCTACCATAGTCAGGGTCTAATTAAACGAAAGATCTATAACTTCTCCACCTCTATCAGAGTGCAGCCTACCTTGCCGTCTGTGCAACATTCTCCGTCAGATTTTGGGATGACTATGACACAAAACGGTCCATCTGTTCCCCCTTCCTATCTCTCCCAGCACCACACCATCACAAGTCAATCAGCCACGGGTCTTCATTCCGTTCTAAACCAACAGATTGTCCATGATGTCTTTTTACCGCCAATGGATCGGAACGCCATTGAATCTTACATGGCTGTTTCCACTGTTCAAGATGAAGATGCATTCCCGCTGAATAATGATATCGACAATTCCGATGACGAGGTTGACAAAGACGATGACGTAAATGAAAATAACGACAACAATTTTACCAACAACATAGATTGTGGAGACAACGAAGAAGATCCCACTAATCGTTCTGATGTTAACGTCGCTACTGCTCAGCAAGCCCCTACACCACCATCTTTTCATGAAATCATTAATCTGAACGAAAGAGAGGCTGCGTTTCAAAGCCACACAAAACTACCGCCGCCCCATCATCTTTTTGCAGAATTGGAACTCATGAATTTAATGGCCCGACATAAGTTGCCACTGAACACATTCAAATCAATTTTCCAGTGGGCAAAGAACAGTCAAATGAGACCCGGTTTTGATTTTTGCGATGCCAAAATTAGATCTCGGAAAACAATTTTTGACAATCTCCAATCCAATCTGGGTCTCTCAGATATGAAATTTCATCCTCATATACTGAATTGGTTACCTGATAATAAGCCCACTCAGGTGTATGTCCGTTCTTTTAAGGATGCCATTTATTCTCTTCTTTCTGACCAGCAGCTAATGATAGAAGAAAACCTCTCCTTTCCCGACTATTCCACCCCTCTATCTCCCAACAATAATCCTGAGTTGAATCCTCATTCTGTAATCTCAGAATTGCATCACGGCTCGTGGTGGAAATCTTCTTGGAAAGAAATTTGCAATCCCAATTCGCAAGAAATTCTTGTTCCTATTATATTTTACATGGACGGCATATCTTTGGATGCGCACGGACGACTTACGTTAACACCATTGAACATGACACTCGGTATTTTTAATGTGGAGACCCGTTCTCGACCTGAAGCATGGACAACTATTTACTTCCATCCCGACCCTGAATGGGAGTCAACCAGACACTCTTGTCCTGCCAATTCGAAGGAAAAAATTCAGAATCTTCACAATGGTTTGGAAGTAGCGTTTCGTTCCTTCAAAGCCGCGTGCAACGAAGACGGTGGTATCGAATGGAATTATCTTCCGTACGCAAATCAACAGTGGAAGGTAAAAATGAAATTTGCCATTGCCTATGTTATTGGCGACACAGAACTTCACGATAAATTGTGTGGAAAATATGGCTCCTTCAATAAGGGCGTCATGCGGATGTGCCGTCACTGCAACTGTTATTCTCCAAACATAAACATTCCTTCTGTTCAACCTGCAACAAAGAAGTGGTCACCTGTTGATTTTCATTGTTTTCCCGGCACAGATCTAAACGATATCAATAAGAACTTCAAAAACAACTCTCATCACAACATAAGGAATGTATTTCATGATTTATGCTTTGGTACCAATAAGAACAACATTCATTTTGCCACTCCCGGTGAATGTTTGCACATGCACCAGCTTGGCACTGCCAAACGGGCCGTTGAGTCAATTGAATTGTTGCTCCGCGGAAGTGTTCCATGTGTTTATGCCCCCAATTTGAATCACGGCGTGGCTGTTGCTAACAGTATTGGCCATTTAGCACAACGGTACGGTGGTTTGTTATCACGCCAGTCTGATAGAGATTTTCCTCGCACCAAATTTGGGACTCAGCTTTTATCAACCACGAAGAAAGAAGGGCATGATTTCTCTGGAATGCTTATTTCTCTTCTGATCGCTATTGTTTCCAAACCTGGATCTGACATTATTGGTGACCATCGTTTTGTAAAGAAACAGATAGAGGTAATTCAGCTCATTCTATCAATGGAAGAATTTCTTAAACACGGTTGAATGAAATATGGTTCCTTAAAGAATCTCCCAAAAACAATTGTTCACTTCATCAATTGTATAAACTCAACTTGTCACAGGAAAGGGATGGGAACAAAACTAATCAAGAATCACCTGTACTTTCACCTACCAGATTATATCTCTTTATGGGGAAGCCCTGCAGGCTGGGATAGTGCTCCCAATGAATCTCACCACAAAACTGAGATTAAAGCTCCTTCCAAGAACACTCAAGGTAATGCTGCATCACTAATCAATCAAACTGCCAATCGGAAGTCCGAGAAAATGATGCTAAGCCAGGCAACATATCACTACAACTTGAATCCACCTGATCCTCCTCCAATTGAACGCCCTGATGGTGGTGGTTCTCATTTTCAAATAATGAGAACCGAAAATGGGGAATCAACAATGAAGTGGCTTCGTTCTACTAACAAAAGCAAACCATTTTTTCCTTCTGACATACTTGACTTTGTTTGTGATTCTGTGCTACCTTTATTGGAGAATCCTTCGCACATTTGTGGAGTTACAGAGCACAATCGTTTCGATGTTGCTTGTGGTTCTAATTTTATATTTCGCTCGCATCCTTCATATAGATCGGATAGTTCTCTGCTGAACTCCGTATGGATGGATTGGTGTTTGATGAAATTGGACTTTGATTTAAATAACAATCCCAAGCTCATACCGTGCCATCTGGTATGCTTCTTAACTGTACAGAGTTTGAAGCAGCCATACAGTAGTATTGGTGGCTATCCAATTGATACAAACGGAATGTATGCTGTGGCTCGTCGGTTTCAAGATGTGCCTAAGAAAACAGCTTCTGAATTTGTCCAACGTGGTCGCCTGATGAATTCACTGTACCTATTTCATGTCAACACTATCCATTCTGAGCTGGCAGTTGTTCCAGAGCAAGGCCTTGATGGGTCCATAACCAATTGCGATTGGCTAGTGATATCCAATCGGATCTCCTGGCTACATTTTTTTGAAAGCAAAAATGCTGCTACACCACCGTCTTACGAATCTTTGTACAACGCATGCACACTACAGGACGACATCCAGTTGGAACCGTTTGAGATGGCATTGAATGATAACGAATCCAGTGATTCTCTATCCAGTTCAGAGAGCGAAACCTCGGACAGCAGTTCCGATTGAGTAGCAAGGGTGAATGTACCGGCTAACTTTAAACTATTGTTTAATTTTACTATAGAGGGTTAGCTCTAAGCACAGTTTTGCGAGATACATAGGCGCTCATTATATAACACCCTTCGAATTTGGGATTCGAACAGCTATGTAATACTAATGGATTGAACAATAGAGTATCTCCCGACCTCAATGGAACTTTCACTCCATACGTGGGGAAGACAAAATAATAAATCACCTCGTCAGCAGACACTTCCGCCGGAGCAATGACTGTCAAACGAGTGTAGTACATGTCATCGTCCACATGGCATCTAGAATGGTAGTTGCGACCGATCGAAAATGCTAAGGCCTGCTGCCCAATTGCATTTAGCTTTGTACGAGACAGAATCTGAGACAACACATCCATTTCCTCCGCAACAAATGGTTCGACGTCAATTAAACTATGATGCATATGCTTCACAATTTCAACTGTTGTCTCTTCTAGCTCTAGTTTGATGCTGGGATCGACATGACTTTTGAAAACATACTCACCAATATTTGAATCCAATCTTTCTGGTCGAATTCCAATGATAGCATAATCATCATTGATACTGCCGCGCTTAACCCCTCTTCCAACGGTTGGTTTTGCTCCAACAATGGCAGGAGCAAACTGTCTCAACAATTCGATATTATTCTTCGAAGCGAGGTGTCGTTCCGCAAAATGGCGTGAAACTTTGGCAAAAATTCGCAATGATTGTTTAGAATGATCAAACGCTAGAATATGCTCATCCTTCGTACTATCCAATGTATTGTAGTTTTCGATTGACAAAGCCTGTTCCGGTTGATACTTCTTCTTTCCTCCTATCTTGCCACCCCAATCTGTCTCCATGTATTTACCTTCCACCACAGTTGCTCGGCAATATTTTTTCAGGGCTATTGTACAGACGCCATCTTTGCAAGTTGAACGCCTATTCTTTTCCTTCTTCCTCGGTTTTATCAGAGACAAATTTGTATAAGTTTTGTGGCTTGTTGACACCGGTGCAGCAACCTTAAGAAAATTTGAAGACGTTTTCCATTGACTTCTGTATTCCTGTTGTCTCTTTGCTCTTTGTTTTTTGGCTCTTGCTGCAATGTTCTCTGGTGATCTTTCGAATCCCATTGTTGTTGGAGGAGACGAATTGCCAAATCAATTTGCCGTTGGACGAGTGGAAGACCAATTGCCGTTGCTGTTGCCGACGATGCAGATGGATTGGTGTTGGATCGATTGATGTTGCGGATCGATTGGTGTCAAATCGTATGGGCCAGTGGATGAGGAGCGATTCGGGTGCTTCGATTGTTCCCCCGGTGCAGACGAATTGCCGTTCCCAGTTGCTTCTATTTGATGGTTCCCGGTTGCTTCGATCGTTCCCGGTGGTGCAGATGCAGATGCGGACGCCGATGCGGATGCCGGTTCGGATGCCAGTGCGGATACTAGTGCAGATGGAGTGGAAGACCAATCAATTGCCATTGCCAATGCCGATAGAGTTGCCAACGTTGGTGGAGCGCCGGTGGAGGAGGAGGAGCAATTCGTTGCCGACGAGTAGGAGCGATTCAATGCCGACGATTCGTTGACCGATTGGTGCCGGTGGAGGAGGAGGAGCAATTCGTTGCCGACGAGTTGGACGATTCAATGCCAACGATTCGTTGACCGATTGGTGTTGCGGATCAATTGGTGTTGCGGAACAAATTCGTTGCCGACGATGCGGATGCCGATGCGGACGTCGGTGCGGATGGAGTGGAAGACCAATCAATTGCCGTTGCCGATACCGTTAGAGTTGCCGGTGGAGGAGTTCGATCGTTCACGTTTGCTTCAATCACTTTGCGGTTTGATTGTTCCCGGTTGCGGTTGTTGCTGTTGCTGTTGCTCTCGTGGTTCGATCGTTCCAGGTTGCGGTTGTCGCTGTTGCTCTTGCTGTTGCTCTTGCTTTGCGGTCCGATCGTTCCCGGTTGCGGTTGTTGCTGTCGCTGTTGCTCTTGCTTTGCGATTCGATCGTTCCCGGTGGCTGTTGCTGTTTCTGTCGCTGTTGCTCTCGCGGTTCGATTGTTCCCGATTGTGGTTGCTCTTGCTGTTGCTTGCTGTGGCTGTTGCTGTGGCTGTTGCTGTTGCTGTTGCTGTTGCTGTTGCTCTCGCTGTTGCTCTTGCTTTCCGATTCGATCTTTGCCGTTTTGGAGGACGACGACGAATCGATTTGGCGTTGGAGTGGAAGCCCAATCGTCGTTGCCGTTGCTGATGGAATCGTTACAGATGGCTGTTGCTGTTGCTATTGCTATTGCTTTCCGATTCGATCGTTGCCGAATTGGAGGACGACGACGAATCGATTTGGCGTTGGAGTGGAAGCCCAATCGTCGTTGCTGTTGCTGATGGAATCGTTCCAGATGGCTGTTGCTGTTGCTGTTGCTCTTGCTATTGCTTTCCGATTCAATCGTTGCCAATTTGGAGGACGACGACAAATCGATTTGGAATTGGAGTGGAAGACCAATTGCTGTTGCCGTTGTGCCGATGCCAATGGAGTGGAAGACAGAATGGGTGAGTATCTATTGATGTAGATAATAGAGTAAATAATAACAACAGAGTAATATAATGTACATGCCGATCGATTTGTAATTACATGCCGATCGATTCGTAATTATCACCAACTGGAAACATTAGCTGGCACCATCTGCGCTGAAAGATTTGCCGCACCTTGATCTGTTGTTCCAATCCAATTGTTGTTCTGTCGCACCTCGGTCCGTTGTTCCAATCCGTTGTTTCCAATCCGTCCCTATGAAAATAAGAAGAAAAACAGAATTGATGAAATACATTATCAGTAATGCCGGTGGAGTGGAAGACCAATATGCCGATGCCGATGCCGATGCCGATGCCGATGCCGATGCCGATGCCGATGCCGATGCAGATGCAGATGCAGATGCAGATGCAGATGCAGATGCAGATGCAGATGCCAATGCTGATCTCTCTCATTCTTACCTTTGCTTGTTCCGGCGTTCCGACAATCCTCCCGATGAAATTGTTGTTGCTGCTGCTGCCGTAGATTACTTCTTACTCCATGTCACGAAAAACAGTATCTTGTTCCAGTTGATATAGAGGCAAGGGATGCAGGTTCATTGATTTCAAGACGTATATGTAAGGCTGCAGTCCAAACAATATCTATCCATCAATTTCCCTCTTGTCCAATGCTTTCTATTGTCATGCAGTACAAGGCTGTTATTTCGGACTAAAATATCTGAGAACGGATCGTTGTGCTCGGTGAAGAGGGTCGGATCCCACGTTCTCGGACGGAGTGTTGATTGCAAGAACCAACACTCTACTCAAATAAGTCGGATGTAAGAAGGCAGATTATGAAGTGTATTTATTTTTTGTTGCGAGGTAGATTGTTTTTTTTGTTGCGAGGTAGAAAAAGTGATTTTTTTTGTCGCGAGGTAGAAAATAACATTACTGTGTGTTTGTGTGAGAGAGATTTTTTTTGCGAGGTAGAAAAAAAAAGGATACTGCAACTCCTGTAGAATTCTACACGTTGTACGTACATACGGAAAAAAAACCAATCTCCTGTAGAATTCTACATGTTTTTTGTACTAGATAATTCGGAAGTACGAAAAAAAATGAACGGTCGAAAAAGAATCTCAAAGGATCTCGTACCGTACGTACGTCATTCGAAAAAGAATCTCAAAGGATCTCGTACCGTACGTACGTCGCTCGAAAAAGAATCTCAAAGGGAAAAAGAATCTCGAAGGATCTCGTACCGTACGTACGTCGTTCGAAAAAGAATCTCAAAGGATCTCGTACCGTACGTACGTCGCTCGAAAAAGAATCTCAAAGGGATAAAGAATCTCAAAGGATCTTGTACCGTACGTACGTCGTTCGAAACAGAATCTCAAAGGATCTTGTACGTACGTCGTTCGAAAAATAATCTCGTCCGGTACGTCGTAATTTTCGAAAAGGATGTAACCCTAACCATATTGGAAATAACTTTTCCACACAGAATGCCCCAAATGTTGTGGTTTGACTCTACAAATGGCAATCATGGGGGTATTTTTGGTGCAATTCCAGGGCACAAACTAACTTATTAGGTAATGACTAAAAAAATATCGGGTCCAAGCCATGAATACATTCATCATGACTCATCAAATGCATATTGGAAACAACTTTGTAACATATAATGCCCAAAATGTTGTGGTTTGACTCTACAAATGGCAAAACATGGGGGTATTTTTGGTGCAATTACAGGGCACAAACTAACTTATTGGGTAAGGGATAAAAAAATATCGGGTCCAAGCCATGAATACATTCATCATGACTCATCAAATGCATATTGGAAACAACTTTGTAACATATAATGCCCAAAATGTTGTGGTTTGACTCTACAAATGGCTAAACATGGGGGTATTTTTGGTGCAATTACAGGGCACAAACTAACTTATTGGGTAAGGACTAAAAAAGTATCCGGTCCAAGCCATGAATACATTCATCATGACTCATCAAATGCATATTGGAAACAACTTTGTCACACAGAATGCCCAAAATCTTAATGTTTGACTCTACAAATGGCAAACATGGGGGTATTTTTGGTGCAATTACAGGGCACAAACTAACTTATTGGGTAAGGACTCAAAAAGTATCTGGTCAAAGCCATGAATACATTCATTATGACTCATCAAATGCATATTGGGAACTACTTTGTCACATACAATGCCCAAAATGTTGTGGTTTGACTCTCCAAATGGCTAAACATGGGGGTATTTTTGGTGCAATTCCAGGGCACAAACTAACTTATTGGGTAAGGACTCAAAAAGTATCTGGTCCAAGCCATGAATACATTCATCATGACTGATCAAATGCATATTGGGAACAACTTTGTCACATACAATGCCCTAAATGTTGTGGTTTGACTCTACAAATGGCAATCATGGGGGTATTTTTGGTGCAATTCCGGGGCACAAACTAACTTATTGGGTAATGACTAAAAAAATATCGGGTCCAAGCAATGAATACATTCATCATGACTCATCAAATGCATATTGCAAACAACTTTGTTACATATAATGCCCAAAATGTTGTGGTTTGACTCTACAAATGGCAAACATGGGGTTATTTTTGGTGCAATTCCAGGGCAGCACAAACTAACTTATTGGGTAATGACTCCAAAAGTATCCGGTCCCAGCCATGAATACATTCATCATGACTCATCAAATGCATATTGAGAACAACATTGTCACACAGAATGCCCAAAATCTTAAGGTTTGACTCTACAAATGGCAATCATGGGGGTATTTTTGGTGCAATTCCGGGGCACAAACTAACTTATTGGGTAATGACTAAAAAAATATCGGGTCCAAGCCATGAATACATTCATCATGACTCATCAAATGCATATTGGAAACAACTTTGTCACATATAATGCCCAAAATGTTGTGGTTTGACTCTACAAATGGCTAAACATGGGGGTATTTTTGGTGCAATTACAGGGCACAAACTAACTTATTGGGTAAGGACTCAAAAAGTATCTGGTCAAAGCCATGAATACATTCATTATGACTCATCAAATGCAGATTGGAAACTACTTTGTCACATACAATGCCCAAAATGTTGTGGTTTGACTCTACAAATGGCTAAACATGGGGGTATTTTTGGTGCAATTCCAGGGCACAAACTAACTTATTGGGTAAGGACTCAAAAAGTATATGGTCCCAGCCATGAATACATTCATCATGACTCATCAAATGCATATTGGGAACTACTTTGTCACATACAATGCCCTAAATGTTGTGGTTTGACTCTACAAATGGCAATCATGGAGGTATTTTTGGTGCAACTCCGGGGCACAAACTAACTTATTGGGTAATGACTAAAAAAATATCGGGTCCAAGCAATGAATACATTCATCATGACTCATCAAATGCATATTGGAAACAACTTTGTTACATATAATGCCCAAAATGTTGTGGTTTGACTCTACAAATGGCAAACATGGGGTTATTTTTGGTGCAATTCCAGGGCAGCACAAACTAACTTATTGGGTAATGACTCCAAAAGTATCCGGTCCCAGCCATGAATACATTCATCATGACTCATCAAATGCATATTGAGAACAACATTGTCACACAGAATGCCCAAAATCTTAAGGTTTGACTCTACAAATGGCAATCATGGGGGTAATTTTGGTGCAATTCCGGGGCACAAACTAACTTATTGGGTAAGGACTCAAAAAGTATATGGTCCCAGCCATGAATACATTCATCATGACTCATCAAATGCATATTGGGAACTACTTTGTCACATACAATGCCCTAAATGTTGTGGTTTGACTCTACAAATGGCAATCATGGAGGTATTTTTGGTGCAACTCCGGGGCACAAACTAACTTATTGGGTAATGACTAAAAAAATATCGGGTCCAAGCAATGAATACATTCATCATGACTCATCAAATGCATATTGGAAACAACTTTGTTACATATAATGCCCAAAATGTTGTGGTTTGACTCTACAAATGGCAAACATGGGGTTATTTTTGGTGCAATTCCAGGGCACAAACTAACTTATTGGGTAAGGACTCAAAAAGTATCTGGTCCAAGACATGAATACATTCATCATGACTCATCAAATGCATATTGGGAACTACTTTGTCACATACAATGCCCTAAATCTTAAGGTTTGACTCTACAAATGGCAATCATGGGGGTAATTTTGGTGCAATTCTAGGGCACAAACTAACTTATTGGGTAAGGACTAAAAAAGTATCTGGTCCAAGCCATGAATACATTCATCATGACTCATCAAATGCATAATGGGAACAACTTTGTCACACAGAATGCCCAAAATATTGTGGTTTGACTCTACAAATGGCAAAAATTAGGGTATTTTTGGTGCAATTACAGGACACAAACTAACTTATTGGGTAATGACTCCAAAAGTATCCGGTCCAAGCAATGAATACATTCATCATGACTCATCAAATTCATAATGGGAACAACTTTGTCACTCAGAATGCCCAAAATGTTGTGGTTTGACTCTCCAAATGGCAAAAATGAAGGTATTTTTGGTGCAATTCCAGGGCACAAACTAACTTATTGGGTAATGACTCCAAAAGTATCCGGTCCAAGCCATGAATACATTTATCAGGACTCATCAAATGCATATTGGGAACAACTTTGTCACACAGATGCTGGAAATGTTGTGGTTTGACTATCCATAGTATGGCAAACATGAGGGTATTTTTGGTGAAATTCCAGGGCACAAACAGTCTCATTTGGTAAGGACTACCATACTTTTTGTACCAGGCAATGAATGCATAGCACATGACTTAAGAAATGCATGTTGGGAACAACTTTTAAAGGCATATTGGGATCAACTTTGCCACACACAGTACAGACAATGTTGTGGTTTGTAGATACAAATGGCACACAAGACAGTACGGTATGTTAGCTGCAGTCTACGAGATTCTACGTGTGACTAGAGGATTGAAATACATAACCTTAGTGTTATCAAAAGTTTCCCTTCTGAAAAAATTATGGCGCGGGAGGGCTGGCTGCAACAGGTACGTGATCTACTTCTACAAATATAACAGCGCGCCCAAGCCAGGGCAAACAACATAGTACAGAACCCACGGAAAAACTCTACACACAAAACATCGTACACATACTACACAAAACACCGTACACACACAACACACAACACACACAACACAAAACACCATACACAACCCGACAAAATTATTAGTACACACACAAAACCACACAAAAAGAAACACATGATTCTTGATCGACACCGTATTCAGAAAAAAAAATAAAAAAATATGAATGCTATCGGAAAGACACGACGAAGCAAAAAATCCGAGGGGAAGACCCTTCGAAACAACAAAACCATCCGACCCGGTGATCATCAAAATACAGGGGACAACAACGGTAAGAAAAAGAGAGTGAAAACAAACACACCAATTACTAAAAAAGTGTGTAACAGTAATACCAAAACTATGAACGCATCAAAGGGCAACAGTAAAAAAAAGGGTACCGACAACACAATTTCTACTACTACAAACACGGAAGAACAAAACACCATCAACCAGAGTAACGAAACAGCACTGAGCATTACCAACACAACCACACCTACAGTAACAAACCAACAGAAAGAAGGAACAAAAACCAATGTGGTAGAGAAAACATCTAACGGAGAATGCTGTGATTTAGAGGATGTTGCGGAACGTATCATGAAAAAAATCCAATATGACAAATTGGCACAGGAACTGGCAAAACACATGCGGCAACAAAAGAGGGAACCACATATAGGGGTGGGAAAGGTAGTAATGGTACCTAAACAAACGGAGGCAACCATGCAGGGAGAGGGAACTGATAATGCCGGCGACACAAGAGAACGAGCAGTAAGTACAATTACAGACGAATATGGGCTTATAACAGACAACGATATGCTTAAGACTTTGAGTGATATGACTGAATCAGTGGACAAGCAGCTAAGGGATTACGTAAAAAAACATTGGTACCCCAACATGAAGTTCCCTATCAATGAAAAGGTAACAGCGCATGGAATACAAAGGGCTGTTGGAGCAAGTGCGGTTATGAAGCCACCAAATATTCCACTTGCGTCATTCTGTTCCTTTTACAGGAAACGAGTAGGGACAGTACTGACTGCATTGAGGCACAACTCACAAACATTAGCGAGAAAAAACTGGATAGGTAAATACAGACAGGAGAATTGGTTGTTGAAATTAGGAATTTTGGAATCTATTTTTGGTCCGACAACACTAACATGCTGCCCGTTGATACTGATGATACTTCCGTACAGACGATTACAGAAAAGGTCGAGTCCCTATCACATTCCCTGGTACTGTTGCAGTTATTGAAGACACAGAATATGAGGACACAGGTAGTATTTTAAACCCTCAATACAGAACATACAAAGACGCGGAAGATGAAGATTTTTATTATTTTGTTACAAGAATCATGTCGGCAATCAATCCAACAAATTCCAATTTCAAACAACGGAAGGAGAGGCACTTGCTGAGTGATATATTTACTATAGCAGATGAAGCATTTGCATTGGTACTGATCTACAATGAGCATCATGTATGGGTGAACCAGCAGCGGCGAAAGGCTGATGCCACGACTCCGCGACAAAAAAAATTCTGCGATTCAGACAGTGGAAGCAGAAATGGATGGATGGAGGAAGGTCGCGAGTTGTTCAGTGACTTGTGCGACAAAATTGGCGAGATGCGAAAACACCCAGAAACAGGAAGGAATTTGGAAGAAATGATGAGGGACAGATTTAGGAACGAAAGTTCAACAGATTACACCAAGAAAAATAAGCATGGCGATGCAAATATTACTAGTAGCAGCTCCACTAATTGTAGTGGACCAAAAAAGAAAAAGAAAAGAAACGTCTATATTGATCCGGCAATAACAGCATCGATGAATGAAAGTTTATCTATGGGTGAACTAATGTAGAAAATAACAGTACATACATAATACAAAACTACTACTAATCTTGAACTTAATTTTGAGAATATTAGAAATAATGGAGGATTCGTAATACGTTGCAATAGGAATAAATAAAGCATAATAGAATCTACATTTTAAAAAGGGAATATTGTAGTCGAGAAATATAATTGTTAATTTCCTTTTGAAACTGGCTGTTGAGCTGATTCAATCCAAAGGCAAAGAAGAGCAACAGGAGCTGTGGCTGCAGGCCGGTTGAGGTGCCGGTCTGTTGTAATCTAATATTTCTCTGATATCCACTACGATTGAAGACTCGGCGTCAATCAGATCTATTCTGACTACCGGTGGGCTCAGTCAGTTAGATCTTAGGCTTGTAGTTCTACAGTAGGACGCAAGAACGTCCGATGCAAGGTTTAAGGTTGAATAATCAAGTAATCTAAAAGTATAAGCGTGTTAGCTTGCTGGAGAGCAAGTTACCACTTTAAAGCGTGCTGCCGCTAATACAGCACTTTGTTACGAATATATTATACGGTAAAATACCGTGTTACGGGTAAATACCGTGTTACGTGGAAATACCGTGTTGCCGTTAGTACAACACGTATTTTTTTTTACACAGCAGATAAACAAGTTCGTGAGCAGCGCTTCGAACCTCTGCTGTCTTTTCTTGAAAACAGCACACTTAACAAGAGATTGCATGTGCGAACCTCTAGTGTGTGTTCTTTCTTTGAGTAGTAAGTATCGATTGGAGTGACGATCGATCCTGTGGAGTGACGATCGATTCTTCTCTTTCAGTTTAAGTATCGAACTCGATCGTTCGAGGTCTCATTATTTTCGGTCTCGTACCTCTACCAACCTAGGCACGAAAGGAATTTAACACTCCCCATGTGTCCACATGAAAGCATCCTCTAGTATCTGGTGCAGTCATCCTGCAACAAATCACCGGTGTTCCCACAGTAGTGAAAGATGGGCTTGAGTAAAGGATACACTACTGAGTGTCCCCAATGCTTGGTGAGGATATCAGCGCAGTTATCCTTACCTGCAAGATGTTGCATGAGGATGAAACCTCTTGCGATCATGCTTCTAACATAGTGATATGATAGAATGTGATGCCTCTTGTGTAGCCTCGCATATGGGAATGTAGAGGTTTGGATCATCTTTTCATTGTCTCCCCATGTGTAGGATGTGTCGTGTACTCTAGTACCTAGATACCTGAATGACTGTCGAATGTCAACAATTTGCTCAATGCAGGTTCTAGCAGACACAAATTCGGCGCCAAAGGTTGCTGTTTCAGATGTTGCTTGCTTCTTGGAGAACCACATGATGGGGGTCTTGTTTGCAAAGTGCAGGATACCAGTGACAGCTTTACCACTTAGGATGTCATGCATTAAGTTTGCATCATAGAAATGAGACAATACAACTACCTTACCTAGGGGTTTAGGGGCATCGCTTGGTAGGTCTTCAGAATGCTCCCCATATACGGTATTGGACCAGTCTGTACTGTTGCCTTGAGTGAGTACAAAATCTGGTATGCCCACTCTGAATCTGATTTTGAAATGACGAAACTTGGAAATATATCCATAGATTCGTTTGGCTCTGTTGAGATGGCCTTCCCTAGGTTGCACACGAAAGCTTGATAAGGTCATGACAGCAGTCTGCACATCAAAACGTCCAATGGCAATGACCCACTGGAGTGAGCCCACCATGCTTTGATACTTTTGGATATCAGTATCACCTAGGAATGATGATGAATCTAGCTCTGGATGATCATTCTCAGCAAGGGGTGAGTGGAACCTAGTGGTGGGTTTGCAGCCAAACATTTGTTCATAGGAGGCCTCCATTTTCTCAATGAACTTGATGGGGTTCATGCAGAGCACACCATGTTCATCTCTTTCGAAACCACATCCCAAATGAAAGTTCATTGGACCAGAGCCTTTTAATTTGAAATTGTAAGGTTCAGACTGTAGGATGACCAGAAAGGTTTCAGGATTGGCCATACATAAGCAAAGGTCGTCAACATATGTGCATATCAGCTCGTATACTGGCTCCCCATGTTTGTTGTTGCCAGGTTTGATAAAGATTTCAGGCTCTGCCTTGGATCTTTCAAAACCTAGTTCAATGAGGCAGGCAGCGAGCATATCACCAAAACACTTGCCAGATGATCGAAGTCCATATAGAGCCTTGTAAATCACTAGTAGGTGACCCTCTAGTGATCCAAATTCAGCACCAGCCTTGATGCATACTTTCTCACAGGTAACAGCTTCTAGGTATGCATTCCCAATGTCGGTTCCCCATGCTTCTAAGCTATTCAGTTCAGCAAGGAATAGGCACATGCGCAAGCCTCTAAGTGAAACAACTCCTGCATACACACTGTGAATGGGAGCTTCAGTGAGATTACCATTTGCAACTAGCCGGGCTTTATGTCGGCCATCGTGCTTGACTGCATAAATCATGTGGACCTTGATTTGTTGGAAGCCAATGGGTATATTGCTAGCCTTGTAGATACCTTTGTCAATAAAGGTGTCATATTCCTGAAGCTGCGACATTTCCAGCGCTATGGCATCCTGCCATTTGGTATTGCCATTGGCTGTGTCAAACTGGATGGCTTCTTCATGATTGCGAGGTACCTTGAATCCATACTGGTACTGTGGAGCAGTTCGAAAGGAGCGAAGTTTGGCTTGGTGGATTAGCCTGTCTAGCTTCTTGGTTCTTCGGGCAAGGGAAACAATGCGTTTGAGATGTTTCCAACCAGGTTGATCAAGCATGTTGTTGTCCTTTGCATATTTGGCTACAGTAACAGGGTCGTCTGCAGCTACATTGGAGAGAGGTTCATAGGTGCGCTCCATGTTTTCCCATTCAATCCATAGGTTGTATTTGGAACCTTTGTATTGTGAGTGCTTGTTGTCAAGGGGACCTTGATGACCAAGTATGCGTCGGAAAGACCAAAGTTTGCCATCTTCTTGAGTTACATCCCTGTGGATGTAGTTCATGACGTCATTGTATGCTATGATATCTTCAAGTTCATCATCTGTATGCTTGCACTTGAATTTGATGAAGTCCTTGTTTTGCTCAAGACTGTTTTCAACGTCAACAACTGTCATTCTTTTCTGGGTGCCATCAGGGAGGGGCATAAGAAAAGAGCGACCTTGCAAGTCGGCAACAGGGATAGCAGGGACGGTGATGGGTTTGCCATCATCGTCAAATTGGGCGTTGCCTTCTTCATCAGTAACAACTACCTCAGATGGGCCTACAGACGGGATAGCCGGATTGGTGGTTGAAGGTATGGCGTCACTAACATCAAAATATGCTAACTCGGGGGGACCAAAATCATCTTCAGTGGCAGGGACACCGGCAGGGGTTTTGCTGAAGATGTGGAGTGTTGGAGGACCATCAAGAATCTCCCCATAGTTGTTAGGGAGTGGAGAAGGTACATAGCTTCGTGTATTAGGAACCTTGGAATAAAGGAAGGTAGGCAAGGATGGCTTTGGAAGGCGCAGAGGAGATGATGCTGGGACCGGACTGGGGGAGGAAGGATGTCGAAAGGAGGGACTATCACCAGAAGATTTAGGAGTGATGGAAGCATCTTTGGCCTTGCGCCATGCAAGAAAGCCATCATCAGTGAACAATCCAGCACGTTTGTTGCAATGCTCGGAAGTTAAAGCAGTGCGTACACCAGAGCGGTCAAGGAGCTTATTGGTGATGGGATCCCAGATGGTGAAACATAAGCTATTGCCAACATGTTCAGCAATGCCAACAAAGTGGCCAAGGCATTCAGTGGTCTGAGAGCCAAACTGTGTATCTGGAGTCTTGTAGTATACGGGCTCAAACCAGAAGAAACTAAGGTAGGGACTGATATCACCAATGGTACCAGTAGCAATAAAGAAAGGCTGTTTGTCAGAGAGAGTGGGATCAGACAAATGATTCATGAGGCGGCCAACATATCGCATGCAAAGAAGCCAGAGGTGTGGTGGAGTGCCCGTGCGATCCATGATTCTATTGACAATGCGTTTGAAGGTCTGGTATCGCCGTTCAAAAAGATTTTGGTGTTGATGGTATGGTTCACTTTGCCATAAGCCAATCCACATCATCTTGAGGTAGTCAAGAACAGATTTGCTGGACTGATAAGATCCATGATCACAGAGCAATCTGAGTGGTCTACCCCATTGTCGAACAAAACTTTGGAGACAAGGAAGAAAATCAGCAGTAGTCCTCATTTCTTCAACATGGATGATATGAGATTTGCGACCAAAGAAAACTTGAGCAATCTTGGAACCACCATTGATAGCAGGGGTGTCTGAATAGATGACATCAGAGAGGACATCATCATTGAAAGGCCTGACATTCATGGCAGGCTGTGGTGATTGGAACCTTTTGAAGATGTTACCATCGGGACTAAGAGACAATGAGCCATACTGTGTGGAATTGTTGAAGGTGGCCTTGATACGGTCAAGGGAGATCCATCCAAAGAAGGGTTTCAGGGACAGGTAATCGGTATCAGTGGGCGATTGAACATGGGCTGCAGCAGTGAGAAAGGTGGAAGGAGATTGATTAGAGCACCTACTAAGGATGTCTTGATGGATGTAATCAGTGGGGCTAAGCCAAAATGAAGTATCAGAAACATCCAAAGCCTGTAGGGAGGAGGTAGTAGTGCTGTTGGACAAGAATGAGGTGACTGTAGAGGAGGTGCCAATGTTGATATCCCTAAGCGCGCCAAATTCATCATAATCTTGATATGGAAGTGATGTGGAGACAGGCGGGTATTTCTGAATGAAGGTATCATCCTGGGGGGTATATGCGGTATCTAGCACAGATGGGTCCCAATGCAGATCACTTGTCATGACGACGTGAGGTAGATGAGCAAATTCTGCACGGGTATACTTGCGCATGGCAAGGTAAGGTAAGCCATGGCATATACTGAGTGGAAAGACATGGCCATCAGTAGTGGTAATGACTTGGGTTCCACCGGTCTTGAGAGAGGTATCATCCACAATCAAGTGGTATGCTTCCATCTGAGGAGAGGACAAGATAGATGGGTGTTGTCCAGTGTAGGCACATTCATGAAAGATGATAATGACCGGACCTCTGTTGGAAACAGAGTAGGCGCCACACGTTGCAATAGGGATGTTTTGGATTTGGTGATTGTTGATACCAGTTACATTGACAAATCTAGGTGGGATGTCCTTAGAGATAAGGCATGCATCATTTCCTATGATACATCCATTTGCACCCCTGTCAACCATGGCATAACCGGGTGTGGATACAGTAGTTTTGCTAGAGTGGTAAGTAGCGGCGGGGTTTGCTGGTGAAACAAGAGATTCACAGTCCGGTGAGGCCCAATAGTGGAATTTTACAGACCGTGAAGTCTGTTCAACGGGGACATAGACAGTGCCTTCTTTCTTGTAAAGAATATCAGGATTATCTGCAAGAAAACGAGCTGGATGTGCGGGAGAAACAGAAGACTTGAGCGGTCTGTTATCGGATTGAGAAGATGCCCGATATACACCAAGGGATGCATGGAATGCAGATCTGGCTGCGCTTTCCTCAGCAGGTGAGAGGATCTGTTCAATATCAGGTGAGGGGACCTGCTGATCAGTGTGGTGTTCATAGATCCGACGTGTGATCGGTTTGCTAGAATTGGGATCCGGTGATAATGCAACATCAAGGAGCTCAGATCGTAGGCAGGCAACTAGTCGCTTCTTGTCGTCAGCTGAGAAGCCAAGCCAGTGCTTCATACCCTGTTTAGAGAGAGTTTTCCAAACTGCAGATGGTAGTCTTGTGGTTGGATCTGGTGTTCTGCCAGCCTTGTAAACAGCGTAGTCCTGGTAGTCACCATCAAAATCAATAGGAGGTAAATATGAGGCCGAGTCATCAGTGATGGCAGAATATGTGGACTGTGTCATAGAAGACAAATCATGAGTATTGGCTTTGACAGACAGCCGACTTCGAGGTTGCGACAGGGAAGCCTGGGAGTCCAGTCTGGTGGCTTCAAGGAGGAGGGTATTTTTCAATTCACTGATAGCAGCGGCTTCATGCTGTCTAAACTTGGTCAAATCCTGTGCTGCAGGTGGATCATCAACCTTGCAGAACTGTTCACTGAGTTGGAAGCTGCTACTGCAGGCCTTGCAAAGGTGTGTTTTAACGGTATCAAAATCAAGTGGCCTCTGCGGGTCGCGTAGTGTGTTGAGATGGTCTAGCTGAGCAAATCATTGGGTGATGAACTTGACTTTGGTGTCCTTCCATGTTCGTAAGTCAATGTCCAATAGGTGTTGCATCACAATGGAGGTGTCATACACTTTGGATTTGGACCTATCATGCAATGCGACAAAGTCAAAGAATGCCTGTCTGCCGTCTCTAGAAGTGGTATGGCTGAGCACACAGGAGTAGGAGAGGTCACTCTGGAGGGCATGTAGAACAAGAGTCCAGAAGAATGCACACTGCTTGTCATGAAGGGCCTTCTCGTACCCGATGAGTGGTATATCAGGCCAGCTTGGATCGAGAAATGTGCGCGTATCTATGTCGGATGTTTCCAGTTTAGCCTTGAATTTGACAAGCCAACGCTCAAAGGTTGCATCATTCTTCAGGGTTGGGAATGTGGTTTCATCCCGTGATTTCTTGGTCCATGACTCATATCTGAGCTGTTCGATTGGTTTGGAGGGTCTCTCCTGTTGTCGTTGAGATGTGCCGATAGTGCGCGCCGTTGTTTCAATGTCAGTCCCAGATTCTCTTCTGGCTCTGATAATCCCTCGACAGTAGCTCTTAAAAGCGGCCTTGGTATAGTGGGTTCTATCTTCCCAGTCCAGTCCTTGTTCTGTGAGATGTTGTCCAAAATCGACAACTCGTTGTAGAGTCATCTGTACATGCCGGTAAAGCGGTGTTCTTGTTCCTCTCTCGAGGTAAGCGAGATCACCTATATTCTCGATGTACAAGAAGTCCAGCCATGTCTTGTACTGCCCAGCTACGAGCGCCTCACACAAGGTGCTGTGGGACTCCTTTGGGACATCGAAGGATTCATGCAAAAAGGTGGCTAATGGTTGGTCGAATGAAGGAAAGAGGTCGGCGATGGATGTGTTCTCCTCATCATCTTGGGTTGGATTGTTCTGGTGGCCGGTTTCTACCGTGTCAGTTGTGGGCAAGCGGGGGGTGGTTGCGGCGCTCCCAGGTTGGAGTGTTTGGAATCGTCCTGTCGACCTGCTTCTCGTTCTGCCGGCAGCCGGGATGTTGGGCATTGTTGTGTTTTGCAATTATCGCGTATGGATTAAGGCAATTATCGATGGATAATTGCAGTCGGTGTTTATTGTTGCTTAACACAATCAAATGACGGGCGTCGATGTGTCCTTGACAAGATGGTGTCACGTGGAGGGTAGACGCGGAAATAAATGTAATCCGGGGAACTTGTGATGTGGTCCTTGGATGGAGGTAGATTGCTATTGGCGTGTCCAATGCAATGGGCTTCTATTGAAGACAAATGGCTTGTCCGTTTGGTCTTTGTTATGCTGTAATCGGATCAGAGAACTATCAATCGTCGTCCGTAGTCGAGTCAATTGATGATCTTCTGTCGGGTTGTCGTCGGCGTCGAGTTCTTCTACTGTCGTCGTCGGCGTCGAGTTCTTCTACTGTCGTCGTCTTCTTCTTTTGCAAGCTTCAACAAGCTTGCGACTGTTAATCTGTTAATTTCCTTTTGAAACTGGCTGTTGAGCTGATTCAATCCAAAGGCAAAGAAGAGCAACAGGAGCTGTGGCTGCAGGCCGGTTGAGGTGCCGGTCTGTTGTAATCTAATATTTCTCTGATATCCACTACGATTGAAGACTCGGCGTCAATCAGATCTATTCTGACTACCGGTGGGCTCAGTCAGTTAGATCTTAGGCTTGTAGTTCTACAGTAGGACGCAAGAACGTCCGATGCAAGGTTTAAGGTTGAATAATCAAGTAATCTAAAAGTATAAGCGTGTTAGCTTGCTGGAGAGCAAGTTACCACTTTAAAGCGTGCTGCCGCTAATACAGCACTTTGTTACGAATATATTATACGGTAAAATACCGTGTTACGGGTAAATACCGTGTTACGTGGAAATACCGTGTTGCCGTTAGTACAACACGTATTTTTTTTTACACAGCAGATAAACAAGTTCGTGAGCAGCGCTTCGAACCTCTGCTGTCTTTTCTTGAAAACAGCACACTTAACAAGAGATTGCATGTGCGAACCTCTAGTGTGTGTTCTTTCTTTGAGTAGTAAGTATCGATTGGAGTGACGATCGATCCTGTGGAGTGACGATCGATTCTTCTCTTTCAGTTTAAGTATCGAACTCGATCGTTCGAGGTCTCATTATTTTCGGTCTCGTACCTCTACCAACCTAGGCACGAAAGGAATTTAACAATAATTCACAACTAGGGGAGCACTATCGAATTGTTATTTGGGAGATTAATATTTTAGAATTAATACTGAGTAAAGATTTCTTTTTTATTCGTGAAAAGAATTAAGTGTTGTTCGTACGGAATAATAATTGGGTTCTGCTAGAGACTGAAATAAATTATTTTTATTCGAGAGTAGAGTAATGTGCATCACGCGCACAGAAATAGTGCTCTGTTAATTTATAGCCCGCCACTTGCCCGCAAATTTCAGGGTGTCCAGAAATAGTGCCGTGTTAAAATCACGCACAAAATTTGTGCGCGAGAAGTAAATTCGAACCCCGCGAAACAGTTCTCGGACGGAGGATCGACTGGAGGAACAACAGGAGGACGCGGATTATCAACTGGAGCAGGAAGAGGACGCGGATCGACTGGAGCAGGAAGAGGACGCGGACGAGGACGAGGACTAGCAGCTTTGCGTGTCCAAGCAGCAGCCGCGCAAGCAGCAGCAGCCGCGCAAGCAGCAGCTGCACAAGCAGCAGCAGCACACGAATAAGCAACAGCACGAGCAGCAGCCATAGCAGCTGAAACAGCTCGGGTTGGACGGATCCCTGGAGCAGCAGCAGCAGCAACAACAACAACAACGAGGTAGCGATCTCCTCCAAGACCCAACGGTATCATGCCAATCACTGAAAACTCAATCAATGCCACAACCCAGCTAAAGAGATACTACTCTATCTATTGCAACTTCATGGAGCACAAGGCAGGTCACGAATTCGCTGATGACAAAGTATTTACGATTGAAGAGAAAGCAGCAGTGACACCAGAGGATGTGTACAAATTCATGGCGTTGAAAGCATATGGAGTAGAGAATCCTACTGGTAATGACAATCCAACCTTTGCGAGATCTTCAACTTTGGTGTTCTACAAGAAAGCTATCTCCCAATTCATGGTATCCCAATCAGCATGGTGCGAAGCAACTCTCAGGGGGAATCCAACGAAATCGCGGAATGTTAATGACCTTATCAAAGCTGTTAACAAGAAAGAAACTAGAGGCAGTGGAGTGCCAAGCTGCTCTGATCGGGAGTGTACTTCTGAAGAGTTTATGCAAATAGTGGACATGATTTTCACCCGAGGACAGCTGATGGAAAATCTTCGTCACCAGGCAATGCTAAAGTTCCAGCTTCATCTGATTGCTAGAATGGATGACACGGCACATGTGCAGAAGAAGAACTTGCAAAAGAGCCTACGATTCCCACAGTATCTTTGTATCAGATTGAAATGGTGTAAGAATGTTCAAGATGAAAGGAACTGTCCTCAGCAGCTACTAATTGGATCAATGAATTCAAAGTATTGTGTTTTGGCTGGGCTGGCTGTGTTCCTAGAAAAATGGCTTGCTTCGGGGGAAGGCATTACCAGTCAGTGGCTATTCAGTGATGGCACAACAAATGCTAATGATCCAGAAGATTTGCAGGCTGAGGAAGCGTACCGCCAGAAACACGCATATTGTTGTCGGTCAAAAATACACGTACTCTACTTACGTACATTCTACAGGAATTATATCCATTCTACACTTGAAAGGTTACTTATACTCCTACAGAGATAAAATGACTTCAAGTATCATGATATCTACGTCACATCATGTGTTCTCTGTCTTATGACGAATTACACATGATCGACGACCGGTTTAGACATCCCTACATACAACACTAACACAGGGATACCGGTCAAATACACAGTAAAATACACAGTAACAGAGCGATCTCATGATATGCTCACTTCTCTTTAAATTTTAACATCATATACCTTTGGTCGATTTTTAGAGTAACAACAGGCTATAGAGCCCTCTATCTCCGCCCGATCAGCACCTCAACTGACGGTTAACACCAGAGGCAATTGTGTGCTTAGCTCCCTGTGCGGCACATTCTAGACCTCCACTCCAGGTTTCGTTTCTTGTGGCGCCTCCCTTGAGGGCCGCACCCTGGACTGTACCTCGTCCTTCTGTTCCCAGCTTGTGGATCAGGGGGTGTACTCGCTATCACAAGCCTTGTAACCCACAACCAGCTCTCTGGACTAGCAGTTACAAACTAAAGACCGCCGTCTTTAATGAAAGCCCATTGCACCGGACACGCCGATTGCAATCCCCATCCTCTTCTTCCGCGTCCATCATCCCCATAAAGGACCATCGACGCCCATTTGATTGTGCTAAGCGCCACTTCAAACAAACTAACAGAAACAAACTAACAGACTGCAACTCATCCTACGATAGTCGCTTTATTCACTACATTCCACACCGCTGTTTGTTCCTCCTTACGAACATTCCGACGGTCTTTTCGGTTATTCCTGCACCTTCGCGGATCATTCCGACGGCTTTTTTCCGCAATCTCGATATCTCGATAATCAATCAATTGCTCCGCACAACGCTGAGCACTTCCAATCCAAACAGCTATCTCTATCCCGTTTACCTCCACGGCCTACAACAACGATTCAATCACTTGCTCCAAGCAACGCCGAGCAATTCCAATCCAACATCAACAATTCGACGCCCGAACAATTAGATCAATAACATTGACGTCGACGCCACATCAAACGATAGGACGCCGACAACTACAACAACGATTCACTTCTTGTAATACACATCCAAACATTGACAAATATTCAACAGTCGTCTCCGACGGTCGATATTTCCTCGGTCAATTCTTCCTTCGCTCTCCCTCCGAGTCTTCCGGAAAATTCCAACGGCTCCAACAACTTGAATTAAGTGCAAATACGAATTCCTTGCTCCTCCCATTCCACCATTCATTTGTCTAGATCCGGTCATCGAATCACTCCTTCCTTCGCAGGTTCGACCATCAATTCCCGGTTATTTCTGTCTTTCCGGTCAGCGCAAATCTCTTTCTCGGCTCTCTTCTGCACCTCCGAGGATCCCGACGATCACTCGATTCCTCCATATATCGATTCCCGACCTACTGTATCTAACAGATCTTTCTATCAATCTCCCTTGATCGTTCGACGAACGCACCTTCGGTCCTTTCTTTGGTTCCTTCGGAACGTTCCTTCGGTCCTTTCCTTCGGCTTCTCCGTCCTCTCCATTACGCCATGAGGCTACAACTCACCGACTGGAACTATGTCAACGCCATACAGTTCTCGTTCATAGACGCTGACGAGATTGCCACCCAAAACTACCTGAATGCGGCGTACGCCAAAAAATTGACTGATCTCACCAGCCTCATATCCTACAAATACGGCACCGCAACCCTCAGACCAGGCGCAATTCACAACATCAAATCCCTCGTCGCTGAATCCATCAAAACAAATCTCCCTGAATCAGAGGTATCTGCCAAATACAAAGAATACATTCAACTGCTTCTTGCCAAGACTAACATTTGGTACGTTGACAACCACGGCATGAGACAACTGGTTCAAGATGATCAAGTACTGGCTATCGCGGCACGCACGGCGAGATACAACTCTGATGGGAATAAGGATCCTACCATCCAATTGGAACTCAGCATCCAACATTGGGGATTCCGCAGCGGATGGTACCCATACGAATTTGCCAAGGTTTATGACAAACACTATTAAATTCCTTTCGTGACCAGAAGTACCAAAGCTACCAGATGGTAGATTTCCTATTCGTACGAATCAATGAGTCCCGTATCAATCTAAGTAATCGATTCCCACGACATATTGATTCCCACGGCGCATCGATTCCCATCGCGCATAAACGGTGAGCAATCCCTGTTTTACAGTATTGCCATTGTTCTTCGGTGAGCAAGCTCTGATTTCATAAAATATCACACGAGCTACGGGAGCAATTCCTGACCTTAATGATAAACATATCATGAAGTCTTCCTAACGGAACAAGAGAAGAAAACCGTTGGCGTGTGATTCTCACACAATACATATACATGCATACAGATATATATGGTCAACGACCAATACATGTACGGAAATAATCAGCAAGTAATCTCATCACTACGCAACAGCAGTTGCAACGTATTCATCTCAATAAAAGAGATATCTTGCATTTCGGCAAGATTTCACTTTATCTCATACTTTTAACATTCAACTGATTTATATCCCAAAATTCACACTAGTTGCTAACAACTACTTGTAATCTACATACTAAGGTCTGTCTCGCTGCAATCTGAATAAGTCACAGTAAGAAGAGATCTGGCGTTTCCCTAGTCTCGCCTGTAGTCCGATTATCCGTTGCCGAAAGTATCCAAACACAATTGTCACGCGTGGAGTACAATCGTTCGCCTACTAACACACTAACGCAGCGTTGCTGTTCTTCAGAAGCCTTTGAATCAGACTCTCAGGACCAGATTCAGAAGGAAAATAATAGATTAACAGTCGCAAGCTCTAAGAAGGCTTGCATACAAAAAGGAACAGGAACGGAATTGAATACAATCCCTACGCTGGCATATGCACATCGCACACCGTACACGAAGCAGTTCCCATTCTCAGTCACCGCGCAATTCTTTCCAAGGCTCGGAACCATCACAGATGCCGAACATACCAATGATGCCCGGCAATGCACTCGGGGGCGAAGAGAAGAATGACGCCGAAGTTACCACTACCAACCACTTTCCCAGCTTTGATACTGATATGAAGAAGATACTCGTATCCCTACTCAACGTAACAAGTGAGACTACTAGCAAGTTGTGTTTAGCTCTCAAGGAAGGCGGATTATGCGAGTGGAAGTCGTTCCTCGACGCACTTATCAAACCGGACTTTGCACGCGAACTTACCTATACGGAGGGAGGACTACCAACGCATATCCCTTGATCCATTCAAAGGAGCATAGAAGCACTTGCGGATTTTGCTATCGATCTACAAGAAGACGATGTCGTTCTAGAAGAAGACGAGAGAAATTGGAAAGATGTAAAATCATATACATACAGGGAATTCCAGTCATTCCGCGAAGAACGTGCCCAACGCTTGCGTAACGAATCTGCTCTGAACCCACCGCCTCCTCCGGCGGGAAGTAACAAAAAGTCACCTCAGCAGGTAAAGTACGAATCATGGTGCCAAAAAGCACGAGATGAAAAGTCCTTTACGCCCCTCACGAATGACTCGAGATTCGAACACTGGCTCGTAGGTTTCAAAGCTAAACTCGAGGCATACGACATCGACACAGAGACATTCCTTGATGAAACTTGGCCTCCAGCTACGCTTCTGGGTTATACCCGTGATCTCTTTGTCAAACAGTGTGCCTTCTTCTGGGTACTAATGTTGGAAGTCTTCAAAAGTGACCTTTCTGCATCGTGTGTACACAGTCATTCTACCACTCGTGATGGACGCAAGGCCTACTTCGATTTCGTGAACCTTCACAGCAAATCAAAAGCCAAGGTATATGACAACTCGACTCAGCTACAAGCGTTGCTCAAGTTGAATCTCAACAGTTGGAAGGAATCCAAAGTGAAATTCATTACACATTGGTTTGATGAATTAAATCACCTCAATAAGCCCCGTCCTCCCAACAAGCCCCTTGAGTACCATACTGTTAAATCAGCATTATGTCAGGCATGCTATTCCAGCTTTCAGCTAAGCGAACAGTTTGCCAAAGTCAAGGATCCAGGTGGGACGAATAGCACCGTGACGGATGCGGTCGCCGAAGCCGCTGCTATCCACGATCTTAAAATCACGCTTTTACTCGAAGCAACTTGACTCGATTCCCAGTCCGCGATGTCTGCTCCTCGGTTGACTGTATGTGCACACGTTCATGATTTTTCCTCTGAACAAAGCCAAAACCATGATGACTATGCTCTCCCTATCGAATTTGAAGGAGACTATCAAGATTATGCTGTATTTAAGTCTGGACGTACCCCTGACCCTACCACAAGGTTGCCTACAAACATATGGAAGGCCTTGTCACGTCAGGACATGAAGAGTTGGCTTAGTTTTTCTCCGGAAGGCAAGAAAATCGTGGTCGCATCGTTGCGGCACGACTTACTTAACACGGACCAACCTGACCCCAACAGTGTCAAACCCATTACCCGGAAGGCATATCAACATGGACATTTGGTATCATTTCGAGCAGACGATACTTCGACCAAAGATGAGCATGCCAATTCCACAGCAGACCTACATACTGCTGTAGAAAATGATCGTAGAGGTGTTTTCCATGCATCATTAGGTGTATACAAATCAACAACCTCTTCATCCAAGGACCAGCGACCTCTCAAGTCTTCTGTGTCACCTGCGCATCCCGCTCGATTCCTTTCCGAAAACCCTGACATTCAGTACAAAAAGGACGGTGACACCCAAATACCTGTAGGAACATCATCATATTCCGCCAATTTTCACCAGTGGTATACTCCTGAAGAAGATCTCACCTTTCCTAACGGTAGTCCAGTAACGTCGTACACATACCGCATACATAAAACTACGGTTACTAGCCCTGGTTTTGCCATGGTCGATCGCGGCGCAAATGGTTGCATCATCGGCAATGATGCGTGTCTCATCTCCAAGGATATCCCACCACGATATGTCAATGTCACCGGCATTAACAATCATCAGGTACAGAATATCCCCATTGCTACATGCGGAGCATATTCCATATCGAACAGAGGCCCTGTCATCCTCATTTTCAATGAATGTGCCTATACAGGACGACACCCTTCTATATTATCCTCCGGCCAGATGGAAGCATATTTTTCCACTGTCGACGACACATCCATCAAAGCGGGCGGTGGACAGGTCATCACCACCTCTGATGGATATGCACTGCCTCTTAGCATACGACACGGTTTACCATACCTTGCGATGCGAAAGTATACGACTGTTGAGTTTGACACGCTCCCACATGTTATCATGACATCCGATAAGCATTGGGACCCATCTGTTCTCGATACCACAATCAGTGCGAAAGATGAACAATTTCTCCAGAAATATCCTCCTCAGCCACAGCAACTCCCTTATGCCGATTACGACGAACATGGAAACCCACGTTGTCTTGAAGGATTGGATATCTCTGTATCCCCCGACTCCTCCACGGTCACGTCCCTCAGTTTGTATTCCAGCCATTCCACTCGATCTCCCTTCCTTCCTATTGATGATCATAGGACCAACGATCGCTCTTTTTGGCTTACTTCCACCGACTACGCTCATCAAGAACGTCTCGCATGCTGCACGTTACCTGCAGCCTCTGGGACAGTCACTGCGTTTCCGACAGATTGTACAGCCAGTGATACTACACGTATTGCGACTACGCCCCGCGAGAGATACCCCAACGAGCATGACTACTTATCCCTGAAACCTTTCTTTTGTTGGGTTTCCACCGATCGCATCAAGGCCACGTTTGAAAACTCAACCCAATATGGTTCATTAGCGGTTAGCCCTGATGGAAACATTTTCAAACGCTTTCATTCCCCTCAACCGGCCATGAACGTTCGACCCTTCAATGACAATGTTATGTCCGATGCAGTCTATTCAGATGTCCCAGCAATTGATGGTGGCTCCAAGATTGCTCAGATCTTCTTCGGTTGCAAGTCACATATTATACACGTTGAAGAAATGCGTACCACCGGCGACTTCCTATCTTGCTTCCAGAACTTTGTTCGAAAATGGGGCAGGCCCATTCGCCTTCTTTGCGACCACGGTAACTATCAATCCAGTAAGAAGGTCGTCGATTATCTCAAAATGCTATGGATTGGACTCTGGCAAAGTGAACCTTATCACCAACACCAGAATCAATTCAAACGTCGATACCAAACGTTCAAGCGCATTGTCAATCGCGTCATGGATCGTACAGGCACACCACCACATCTATGGCTACTGTGCATGACATACGTCGCGGGTCTCCTCAATGTTGTTTCTGATCCTACGCTGTCAGATAAACAACCGGTCTTCATTGCTACCGGTACACTTGGCGACATCAGCGCATACACCAGTTTCTTCTGGTTTGAACCTGTGTATTTCAAGACCAACGACTCCCCTTTCAGTACCCAGTCTACTGAGCGCCTAGGTCACTTCGTCGGCATCGCCGAACATGTTGGCAATGGACTCTGCTTTCGAATCTGGGATCCAGTTACCAACAAGTTACTAGACCGGTCCGGTGTTCGATCTGCTCTTACACCTGAATCACGTAACAAACGCGCAGGCCTATTCACTGATGATGGTTTCATCAAATGGCGTAACGCCAAGGATTCCTTGCCCCGTTTATACGCCACTGGAGAAGCTCCAGCATTCAAACATGGGGAGCATACCAATCAGAGTAAACCCATTGACGAGTCTACAAAACCAAACGACTCAGTTCCCCCTAGCGTTTCACTCGCTGATTCTGACACTGCCGATGACACCATCCCATCTGTACCCAACGAACAACCAGATACTACGCCCCACGCATCTGGCACTCAACCAATTCTCCAACCACCCGCCCACCCCTCGTTACCGAGCTTTCTATATAAGAAGGTCGATGACAGCCCGAGCTGGTCACCTTCTCCACTCCCTAACAACTATGGGGAGAGTCTTGATGGTCCTCCTACGACACACATCTTCAGCAAGACCTCCGATGGCGTTCTCCTTACTGAAGATGATTTTGACCCACCGGAATTAGCATACTTTGATGTTAGTGACGTCACAACTCCACACACCAACCTTGCTACTCCTTCAGTAGACCCATCACAGGTAGTTGTTACCGACGAAGAAGGTAACGCACAATTTGACGCTGATGGTAAACCCCTTACCATTTCTACGGTCCAGATTGCCGATCTACAAGGACGATCCTTCCTTGTAACCAACCCAGATGGCACCCAGAAACGTCTTACCATCGTCGATGTTGAAGACAGTCTTGAACGCAACAACGACTTCATCAAGTTCAAGTGCAAACACTCCGATGACAAACTCAATGATATCATTGCATACAATGATGTCATGAATTACATCCATCGTGATTCAACACAAGAAGACGGCAAACTCTGGTCGTTTCGCCGCATCCTAGGACACCAAGGTCCACTGGATAACAAGCATCCTCAATACAAAGGTTCCAAGTATAACCTTTGGATTGAATGGGAGAATATGGAACGTACATATGAACCTCTGGCCAATATTGCGGCTGATGACCCGGTCACCGTTGCAAAATATGGGAAAGACAACAACTTGCTTGACCTCCCGGGTTGGAAACGTCTCAGGAGAATCACCAACCTAGCGCGACGAACCAAGAAACTTGATCGACTCGTGCACCAAGCCAAACTTCGTTCTTTCCGTACCACTCTGCAGTACCAATATGGATTCAAAGTACCTCGTAACCACGAAGAAGCCCTCCAATTTGATCAAGCCAACGGAAACACCAAATGGGAAGATGCCACCACTCTGGAAATGGCACAACTCAATGAATACAATACATTCATTTATTAAATTCCTTTCGTGACCAGAAGTACCAAAGCTACCAAAGGGTAGATTTCCTATGCGCATGAATCAATGAGTCCCGTATCCATCTAAGTAATCGATTCCCACGGCATATCGATTCCCACGGCGCATCGATTCCCATCGCGCATAAACGGTGAGCAATCCCTGTCTTACGATATTGCCATTGTTCTTCGGTGAGCAAACTCTGATTTCATAAAATATCACACGAGCTACGGGAGCAATTCCTGACCTTAATGATAAACATTTCATGGAGTCTTCCTAACGGAACAAGAGAAGAAAACCGTTGGCATGTGATTCTCACACAATACATATACATGCATACAAATATATATGGTCAACGACTAATACATGTACGGAAATAATCAGCGAGTAATCTCAGCACTACGCAACAGCAGTTGCAACGTATTCATCTCAATAAAAGAGATATCTTGCATTTCGGCAAGATTTCACTTTATCTCATACTTTTAACATTCAACTGATTTAGAAAAAGTGTGTCGTAACAAACAACAAACGCAATCGGTCTTACGATCGATTGATTTAGTGAGCAAGAGTAATCATAATCATTGTTACAGTTCATTCGGCCTTGTCTGTGACGATCGACAGGTTAATTAATCGTTGTCAAATTACGCGGTAAGACACCGTATAATCGACGGTAATTCTCAGCATACAAAGCACACGTAAATAAGACGCAAAACACATGCAAAACCATCTTCGATCGGTCTTTTTACCGTATAATTCGCCGTGATATTCTCATTGGAATATCACATTGCTTGTACCTTATTACGTAGAATTAGTACTAGGTTGTACGGAGGTTTTAGGGCATGATAGTGTTTTAGAGTTGTTAATTCTTCGAAGAGTGAGCTGAGAGGAAAAATCCCGCTAAGAGACAATCCACATGGATAATCACCGACGATTATTCACTCAGGTTAAATAACCTTACGAATAAGGTTTATTTTCCTTCGTGACTTTTCGTACGTATGAATACGCGTTACATGGTGAATTCTTTTCAGTCCCCTTCAGTCATAAATCCTCCAACCGTTAAGCGGCTGGATTCTATGACTTAATCTATTCATCGTGAGTCATTTGTATGTTGAATACCAAACTGTATCCAGTCTACCATCAGAGGCCCTATCAAAAGAAATGGGGCGGCGTTTTGCCTTTCATTCTGGCTCGCATCATGGCATTTTGCCCTGATCCTTGCCAGTTTGATATATTGTATTCATGGATCAAATTATCCATTTTCGAAATGCTCATTGCAGATCGATTTGTTTCCATGATCGAACTTAAATCAACTTGTTGCTTTGGTCGAACGATTGATCGAACATTCCATTGAACGATTGATTTTTACTTTACCACATGCAACGAGAACAATGTTCTCTGAAAACAGCGCCACTCATTAGCTTTGTAAACAAATCAGCAATATTTGTTGAACCTGGTTCCTTTGCAACTCTGATAATTCCTGCTGCAATAGATTCACGCGCTTTGTGGTATGCAATGCTGTTGTGCTTCTTCTTACATGGGCTTTCAGGTCGTGTAACATTTGTGACAACTGAATCATTATCACAATACACATTTGTGCTCCCATCAATTGGAACACCCATCATTCTCAACTTGTACCTTAGACCTTCAACCAATTCGATTGCAATTTTCAAAGCAATGATTTCAGATCCAAAAGTTGATGTCTCAACTGTTGTTTGTCTTTTGGAAAACCAAATGATCGGTGCATTATTAATGAAGATAATAACACCAGTATGAGACCTTCTCGTCGCCTTGCATCCGGCATGGTCGGCGTCAACAAAACAGCTCATAGTTACATGCTTTCCCAAGGCTCCAGGCATATCTGTTGGTATGAGTTCAGCGGCACCAGGATAAAATTCAGACCAGTCACATTTTTGAAATTTACTTTCATCAACACTTGGTACAGTATCATCAAAAACCAGTTTTGACCTGTTGTACTTTTTCAAATATGCAAATATGTGAAACAACTGATTCAAATGCCCGATCCTTGCCTGTGCCAAATACCTTGACATCAGTGAGACTGGCATTACTATGTCAAGTCTTCCTAGTTCACAAATCCACCTGAGAACTCCAATTAAACCTTGATAGTAATTTTGCAATTCAGGGTTCAATTCTTCTGATATATCAATTTCCGGTCGGTAATCATGTGACAGTGGACTGGATGCTGATTTTGGTAGATACTTGTATCCATATTTTTCAGTTCCTAACTCTTGTTCGACTGCTGCAACAGCTTTCGCTGTATACTTAGTGCTTGATAATGACCATCTTGGCTTTGAATCACCTTCAAAGTAGAATTTCCCAATATCAGCTCCCAAATACAGAGTTGGCTCTTCAATCGTATCATCCTTCAATTTGAACTTACGTTCAATGTTTTCAAGCTGGAACTTTGGATCTTCGCCGGAACATAAGATATCGTCTACGTATGCAATGAGCATTGCCCAGTATCTGGATCCGTCTTTCCTGGTTTCAATTCTTAAGTGCACATCCGGATCTGCCTTGCAAGGTGAATATCCAAGATCTCTCAAATGCTGGGTGAGGTATGACCTGAAAGATGCACCAGCAACCGGCAGTCCATACAATGCGCGGACAATCTTGCAAGGCCTTCCTGCAAGGTGAGGTGGAAAACCATCTTCTGCTCTCGCTTTTAGAAAGTATTTCTCTTTAATTGGGGCTGTCAAATATGCATTTTGAATATCAGCTGATAGAACCTTCAGATCATTCAGCGCTGCCAGCAGAAAGAATATTCTTACTGAGTCTCGACTGGGAACCGATGAATAAGTATTTTCTTTGGCCACTGCAGGGACTTTGTGACCGTCCCCTACCAACCTGGCCTTCCTTGTTAGGGATCCAAGCTTGATATCAAAAATCATATGAGTTGTTATCTGCTTATGGCCAACTGGAATAACATCATCATCAGAAAATTCAAACGCTGCCATATTATTTGTCATTTCCTTATGAATTGCTCTTTCCCAGTGGTCGGTCCCTGTTTTCTTATCAATAGCCAGCGCTTGTTTGATTGAATGTGGCAATTCAACTCCATATTTGTGAGTCTTCAACCAATACTTTGCTGTTTTGGCCGCTTTAAGGATTCGATCCTTCCTCCTCAAAATTTTGTGCACCCACCATCTGAAAGCTGGTGTTTTTTCAAGATTATTGTTGATAGCATATTCAGCCAATTTCACTGGAAATGACTCTTTCACATCACTTAGTTTACACCAAGATTCAGTGCCATCTTTCCAACTGGCTAAAATTCTCCAACCCCTAGTTGTAGGTTTATGGGTTTTCCTGCCATTTTTGGCTATAGTTGTTGCTTCCTCGTCACTTAAAGCAGTGTTGTCTTTTTCATGGTCAATGAGCTCATCCAGTAAAGTGAACATCCTTCCGTCATCATCAACAGAACTGTACAAACTCTCTGCAACAATATTTGCCGTGTATTCCTCCATGGTACCATCGGGTAGTTGCAATTTATACAGCCTCGTGTCTAGTATGGGATTCTCATTTCTGATTCCTATCGGTCTGTTTTGCAAGTCGCGAACCCTGTCCTTGACAACGCACCTGAGTCTTTCATCACCTCTTTCAATGATCACTTCATTTCCCAGATATTCATCTGGTTCATCAACATCTTCTACCGATGCTTCTGGTTCAGCCATTTCAAGTTTCATATCCGGTGTTTTTACTGGTTGATTCTCAAATAGCTCTATTTGGGGCTCTGGGTAGTTTTCCTGGAAGAATGATGCGCTATCCTTTACTTCATCTCCAATCTTGGATTCAATTGATTTGTCAATTGCTTCCATTCTTCTGAGGATATCTCTGTCTCGCCATTCAAATTCCTTGACGGGTCTTATTGAATTTGTAGATATTGGTATTGCCGACTCAGGCAGTAGCCAAAAACAATCCCCCCCACCTACCCTATTCCCACAGGGGCCCAACCATCGCGCCAGCCTTTCAACACCTCGGGTGGAAGAATCACCTTTTTCATAATAAAACACAAAATCATACCATTCTGATGAAGTGTATAAAGTAATATCCGGTCTATAGCCATGGACCAATTCAAATGGGGTTCTCCCCATTGAAGAAGGGTTGTTGGAGGCTGTTCGCTGCCTGATATTAGCACATAGTTCACCACAAAATGACCATAATCTCCTCGGTGACTTCTTCTTTGCAGACTTGGTTGTGATTGCACTACCAAGATGGCCAATTGCTTGTTCTGCCCGATTTTGGAATGGGCAATGCGGCTGGATGAATGTCTGATGGATATGGTTGCGCTTTACAATTGAATTCCAGTGTGTTTTGTAGGTTCTTGGGGATCCTTGTTCTGGCGCACCATCAGAAATCAAATGCTCTGGAATTCCAATTTCATGAATGAATGTCTTCAGTCCTTGGTGGGCTTGTGATTTGTCCTGTATTGGTATAAATACTTCAAACCCATTTCCATTTGTAAAGATCTGTGCACATTTTTCTTGCCTCATAATACTCGTGGTTCTTGCATGCCATGTATCAGTGTACCAGGTTCCTTGTGCGACTCTCTTGTTCCTGAAGCGCTGAGTAGGCAGCCGCTTCATCAATGGTGATTGCAAATTCCTGAGTGCCTTCTGCGTCGTGACTTTCAATGTCTTCTCAGCTTTCTTAAAACTAATGTTCCAAGTTTTGGCTAGGCGTTCACAGTCAACTTTGTTTGGACCTTCAATCGTTATCACTGATGGCCCCCATTGATTTCTTCTGTCAAGAGACCTTCTTTCTAGTGTATTGTCAATTTCTTGCGAGCTAGGGGCCTGTTTTGATTCTGCTTCAGGAGCTTCCATAAAGTCAAATTCTGTATCATCAAACAAAAATTGGTCTACCCTTCGCGCGCTTGAAATATTCCTTACTGAAGAAATCCGATGAGCAATATTTCCATCTGTTGCAATCTGGCATTCAGTTAGCATTCTCCTTGTGGATACTTGATGGACCCTCATCAGTTTGCATTGCTGCATGACACTTGGATGCCGTTCTTGTCCTAAGCTGGTCTTGGGGAGGTTATCTGTAACATTACTAGCAGGTTCTGTTACAACAGAACTTTCGTCCATTGCTTGGTCCTCTTCGGTCGACATAGCTTGAAGGCTGAATTGGTCCCCTGAAATTGGATCTCCATTGTCAATGGCTAGCTCGGCCATCCTGAACTTCAGTGAATGCGGATCCCAGGGGTATCATTTGTTGCTATCAAATGTTGACATTCATCAAGTTCCATTCTTGTGGGCTTTCTTGTGGGGAAATATGAGATCACGTTTCTCATACTCAGTTTAATAAAAACTTTCTTCGGATCATCATCCTCCAGTGGAGTTTGAATTGTAATTCCATGCTTGGATCTTGAATCAAATTGGCGAGGTGTCTCTTCAACAGAGTTGAAATTGCAGTCGCTCACTTGATTTGGGCATATCAAGCTGTTTTTCAATTTGTCCCCAAAGTACAGTGCTTGATGGAACACTATGATATATACTTGGCCTGATGTTGGGTTCGTCCATGCAGTCGCACAGCTTCCAATGGGGATTTTCTTGATGGGCTTGTACTCTTCAGAAAAAGGTGCAACATCAACGTGTGTTGTGATTTGATCAGGATTCAGCAATACCGTATTGCTTCCTGCTGCGGTAGTATCTGCATGTGAGTCTAACTCACAATATCCTTCTTCATTTTCCCCATCATCAAAACCTACAGGAACATTCATCTGGTATAATGACCGGCTCACCATTTTTAACAATTTGTGTTCTAGTGATAGTGTCCGGTTATTATGTCATTTCTTAGATTTTGATCCAAAACTGTCACCCGCGCCTTCATTTTCAGTTTCTTTCTTTTTAGTCTCAGTAGCCTTGAGATTTCTTTTCTTTTTTAGCCTGTCTCATCTGGTAAAGCTCCTGGCGCTGTTCTTTTGACATTGTTTTATAAACACTTGTTGGGTAAGGCTTGCACTCAACTTTTCCTGTAAAGGTTCCAGTTGTCTTTTGCTTTTTGTTGCTGGTTGTGCCCATAGAATACAAACTTCTGGAACCTCTTTTACTCTTCCCGGTTGCAAGCTTTTTCAATCCAAGACGATTGGTGAATAGAATCAAACATTCATTGAAGTTGTCACGATAGTCTTTGCTCTCATCAATTGCATCTGCTTTTGCAGCATCAAGTCGCTCATCACTGATTGAATTGATAAAATCCCAAACAAATCTCCTTTCATTATGATTCTTTTCAAATCTCAGAATTGTTCCATGAAAAGCAGTCCAGTTTCGCTTGTGCTTGTTCCAGTCATAACCCTTGGAATCTCCAGTGTAGTGTGAATCTTTCATATCCTGATATGTCTTATTCAGAACCATAGTGATATTGGTATCAGTGTAAGCATGTTGCATGAGAGAAATGAAAGCGTTTCTGGCATTACCAGAATTCAGTGCAGTGTTTTGAAAATGCGCAACATATTCCCAACCAGGACCCTTTCTTGTTGCGTCACATAGCAACCTCCAGACAACATTGTTGTCCTCATCGTACTGATGACCTGATAGGACGCCACATCTTTCATTGTAATCACTCCAAGTTGGATAAGCATCTGTCGTACTTTGTCCGACTGTTCCAGCCCTAGCTTCATCAGTAACTTCTTCCTTTTCTTGGGGTCTTATGACATATAAGATTGGGAATCCCTCAGAGTTGAATCTGTACCTCAGGTTTTGTCGGAATCCTTCCTCCCATTCCCTGAATTTTGTTAGATCCTTTAGCTCGGGTGGAGTTGACTTTTCCTGTGATTTCACACTTGATTCCATCATCTTGATTCTGAATTGCTGCAGTTCCAGGTTGTTTGGGTTTGCGTTCCAGTCGATAGCCCTTGGCTTGACTCCAATCAATGGTTGATACCGGGCCCAATTTGCCCAAGTTAGGAGCCTCGATGATAGCCTGTTACTATAGTGGATACTTTTTGGATTAGGACAGTCCGGACTGATAGATTTCAATCCATGCATGAACGATTTAATGCTTTCCTTGTTGAGGTCTGTAATTTTGCGAATATTAGACATCCCTCCCCTCATAATTTCTTCGGCTGATTCATAGTTGATACCAAAATCCATTAGGCTGCTCCTGAAAGCAAGCTGTTCTGGGTTCAGAAATCTACCATTGTTGAATCCCCTGATTTTTATCCTGGGTTGGGACGACCTTCTTCCCAGTCGTTCAGCTCTTGCGTTCTCTGCATTTTGGTCAGCATCATTTCGTTCGTCTCATCATTTTCACTATCCGCGTCACCTGGATTCTCACCCCTTCTTTCTGCATCTCTCATTGCCCTGACTCTCTTTTTTATTTCTTGGTCGATGATTCTCTTCATGGTTGAGTTTGTTTCTGGGTATTAAATTCCTTTCGTGACCAGAAGTACCAAAGCTACCAAAGGGTAGATTTACTATGCGCATGAATCAATGAGTCCCGTATACATCTAAGTAATCAATTCCCACGGCATATCGATTCCCACGGCGCATCGATTCCCATCGCGCATAAACGGTGAGCAATCCCTGTCTTTTGATATTGCCATTGTTCTTCGGTGAGCAAACTCTGATTTCATAAAATATCACACGAGCTACGGGAGCAATTCCTGACCTTAATGATAAACATTTCATGGAGTCTTCCTAACGGAACAAGAGAAGAAAACCGTTGGCATGTGATTCTCACACAATACATATACATGCATACAAATATATATGGTCAACGACTAATACATGTACGGAAATAATCAGCGAGTAATCTCAGCACTACGCAACAGCAGTTGCAACGTATTCATATCAATAAAAGAGTTATCTTGCATTTCGGCAAGATTTCACTTTATCTCATACTTTTAACATTCAACTGATTTATATCCCAAAATTCACACTAGTTGCTACCAACTACTTGTAATCTACATACTAAGGTCTGTCTCGCTGCAATCTGAATAAGTCACAGCAAGAGGAGATCTGGCGTTTCCCTAGTCTCGCCTGTAGTCCGATTATCCGTTGCCGAAAGTATCCAAACACAATTGTCACGCGTAGAGTACAATCATTCGTCTACTAACACACTAACACAGCGTTGCTGTTCGTCAGAAGTCCTTGAATCAGACTCTCAACGAATCGGATTCAGAAGGAAAATAATAGATTAACAGTCGCAAGCTCTAAGAAGGCTTGCACACAAGAAGGAACAGGAACGGAATTGAACATAATCCCTACGCTGGCATATGCACGTCGCACATCGCACAAGAAGCAGTTCCCATTCTCAGTTACCACGCACCTCTTCCCAAGGCTCCGAACCACCACAGATGCCGAACATACCGGTAATGCCCGTCAATGCACTCGGAGGCGAAGAGAAGAATGACGTTGAAGTCACCACTATCGAACGCTTTCCCAGCTTCGATGCTGATATGAGAAAGATACTCATATCATTACTCAACGTAACAAGTGAGATTACTAGCAAGTTGTGTCTAGCTCTCAAAGAAGGCGGATTATGCGAGTGGAAGTCGTTCCTCGACGCACTTATCGAACCGGATTTTGCACGCGAACTTACCTATATGGAGCAAGGATTGGCAACGCATATCCCTCGATCCATCCAAAGGAGCATAGAAGCACTTGCGGATTTCGCTATCGTCCTACAAGAAGAAGGTGTCGACCTAGGAGAGGACGAGAAGGACTGGAAAGATGTAAAGTCATATACATACAGGGAATTCCAGGCATTCCACGGAGAGCGTGCCCAACGCTTACGTAACGAATCTGTTCTGAACCCACCACCTCCTCCGGCGGGAAGTAACAAAAAGTCCCCTCAGCAGGTAAAGTACGAATCATGGTGCCGAAAAGCACGAGATGAAAAGTCCTTTACACCCCTCACAAATGACTCGAGATTCGAACACTGGCTCGTCGGTTTCAAAGCTAAACTCGAGGCATACGACATCGATACAGAGACATTCCTCGATGAAACTTGGCCTCCAGCCACGCTTGTGGGTTACACCCGTGATCTCTACGTTAAACAATGTGCCTTCTTCTGGGTACTAATGTTGGAAGTCTTCAAGAGTGACCTTTCTGCATCATGTGTACACAGTCATTCTACCACTCGTGATGGACGCAAGGCCTACTTCGATTTCGTAAACCTTCATAGCCAATCAAAAGCAAAGGTATACGACAACTCGACCCAGCTACAAGCGTTGCTCAAGTTGAACCTCAACAATTGGAAGGAATCCAAAGTGAAATTCATCACACATTGGTTTGATGAATTGAATCACCTCAACAAGCTCCGTCCTCCCAACAAGCCCCTCGAGTATCACACTGTAAAATCAGCATTGTGTCAGGCATGCTATTCCAGCTTCCAGCTAAGCGAACAGTTTGCCAAAGTCAAGGATCCAGGTGGGACGAATAGCACCGTAACGGACGCAGTTGCCGAAGCCGCTGCTATCCACGATCTTAAAATCACGCTTTTACTCGAAGCAACTCGACTTGATTCCCAGTCTGCGATGTCTGCTCCTCGGTCGACCGTACGTGCACACGTTCATGATTTCTCTTCTGACTCGATCCAAGACCATGATGACTATGCTCTCCCCATCGAATTTGAAGGAGACTATCAAGATTATGCTGTGTTCAAGGCTGGACGTACCCCTGACCCTACCACAAGGTTGCCTACAAACATATGGAAGGCCTTGTCACGTCAGGACATGAAGAGTTGGCTCAGTTTTTCTCCGGAAGGCAAGAAAATCGTGGTTGCCTCATTGCGACACGACTTACTTAACACTAACCAACCTGACCCCAACAGTGTCAAACCCATTACCCGAAAGGCATACCAACATGAACACTCGGTATCTTTTCAAGAAGACGATACTTCGACCAAGGATGAGCATGCCAATTCCGCAGCAGACCTACATCCTGCTGTAGAGAATGATCGTAGAGACGTTTTCCATGCATCTCTAGGTGTATACAAATCCACGACCTCCTCGTCTAAGGACCAGCGACCTCTCAAGTCTTCCGTGTCACCCGCGCATCCGGCTCGATTCCTTTCAAACAACCCTGACATTCAGTACAAAAAGGACGGTGACACTCAAATACCTGTCGGAACACCATCGTATTCCGCCAATTTTCACCAGTGGTATACTCCCGAGGATGACCTCACCTTTCCTAATGATGGGCCCGTAACGTCATACACATACCGTATACACAAAACTACGGTTACCAGCCCTGGTTTTGCCATGGTCGATCGCGGCGCAAATGGCTGCATCATCGGTAATGATGCATGTCTCATCTCCAAGGATATTCCACCACGATACGTTAACATCACCGGCATTAACAATCATCAGGTACAAAACATTCCCATTGCTACATGCGGAGCATATTCCATGTCGAACAGAGGCCCCGTCATTCTTATTTTCAATGAATGTGCCTATACAGGACGACATCCTTCTATATTGTCATCCGGCCAGATGGAAGCATATTTTTCCACTGTAGACGACACATCCATCAAAGCAGGCGGAGGACAGGTCATCACCACCTCCGATGGCTATGCACTGCCTCTTAGCATACGACACGGCTTACCATACCTTGCGATGCGAAAGTATACGACTGTCGAATTTGACACGCTACCACATGTTATCATGACGTCCGATAAACATTGGGACCCATCTGTTCTCGATACCACAATCAGTGCAAAGGATGAACAATTTCTCCAGAAATATCCTCCACAACCACAGCAACTCCCTTATGCTGATTACGACGAATATGGGAATCCACGCTGCCTTGAAGGATTCGATATATCTGTTTCCATCCGCCTCCTTTGTGACCACGGTAACTATCAATCAAGTAAGAAAGTCATGGATTACCTCAAAATGTTATGGATTGGACTCTGGCAAAGTGAACCGTACCATCAACACCAGAATCAATTCGAACGACGATACCAAACGTTCAAACGCATTGTCAATCGCGTCATGGATCGTACCGGCACACCACCACACATGTGGTTACTGTGCATGACATACGTCGCGGGTCTCCTCAATGTTGTCTCTGACCCTACGCTGTCCGATAAACAACCGATCTTCATTGCCACGGGTACAATTGGCGATATCAGCGCATACACCAGTTTCTTCTGGTTTGAACCTGTGTATTTCAAGACAAATGACTCTCCTTTCGGTACCAAATCTACCGAACGCCTAGGTCATTTCGTCGGCATCGCCGAACATGTTGGCAATGGACTCTGCTTTCGAATCTGGGATCCAGTTACCAACAAGTTACTAGACCGGTCCGGTGTTCGATCTGCTCTTACACCTGAGTCACGTAACAAACGCGCGGGCTTATTTACTGATGATGGTTTCATCAAATGGCGTAATGCAAAGGATTCCTTACCCCGTATATACGCCACTGGAGAAGCCCCAGCTTTCAAACATGGGGAGCATACCAATCAGAACAAACTCATTGACGAGTCTACTAAACCAAACAGCTCAGTTTCCCCTAACGGTTCACCTGCTGATTGTGATACCGCCGATGACACCGTTCCATCTGCACCAACAGATACCACGCCCCACGCATCTGGCACTGAACCAATTCTCCCACCTCCCGCCCACCCCTCGTTACCGAGCTTTCTTTATAAGAAGGTCGATGACAGCCCAAGCTGGTCACCTTCTCCACTCCCTAACAACTATGGGGAGAGTCTTGATGGTCCTCCTACGACACACATCTTCAGCAAGACATCCGACGGCGTTCTCCTTACTGAAGATGATTTTGACCCACCGGAATTAGCATACTTTGATGTTAGTGACGTCGCAACTCCACACACCAACCTTGCTACTCCTTCCGTAGACCCATCACAGGTAGTTGTTACCGACGAAGAAGGTAACGCACAATTTGACGATGATGGTAAACCTATTACCATTCCTACGATCCCGATTGCCGATCTACAAGGACGTTCCTTCCTTGTAACCAATCTCGATGGCACCCGGAGACGTCTTACCATTGTCGATGTTGAAGACAGTCTGGAACGCAACAACGACTTCATCAAGTTCAAGTGTAAACACTCCGATGACGAACTAGATGATATCATTGCATACAATGACGTCATGAATTACATACATCGTGATTCAACACAAGAAGACGGCAAACTCTGGTTGTTTCGCCGCATCCTAGGACACCAAGGTCCACTGGATAACAAGCATCCTCAATACAAAGGTTCCAAGTATAACCTCTGGATTGAATGGGAGAATATGGAACGCACATATGAACCTCTGGCCAACATTGCAGCCGACGACCCGGTCACCGTTGCAAAATATGGGAAAGACAACAACTTGCTTGATCTCCCGGGTTGGAAACGTCTCAGAAGAATCACCAACCTAGCCCGACGAACCAAGAAACTTGATCGACTCGTGCACCAAGCCAAACTACGTTCCTTCCGTACCACTCCGCAGTATCAATATGGATTCAAAGTTCCTCGTAGCCACGAAGAAGCCCTCCGATTTGATCAAGCCAACGGAAACACCAAATGGGAAGATGCCACCACTCTGGAAATGGCACAACTCAATGAATACAATACATTCATTGATAAAGGCGTATACAAGACAAGCTCCATTCCCACGGGATTCCAACAAATCAAGGTACACATGATATACGCTGTCAAACACGACGGAAGACACAAGGCTCGCCTCGTTGCTAACGGTAATCTCACTGAGGCCCCTATCCACAGTGTTTACGCAGGCGTCGTATCTCTTCGCGGTCTACGTATGTGCCTATTCCTAGCTGAACTCAACGATCTAGAAGCATGGGGCACCGACATAGGTAACGCCTACTTAGAAGCAGTCACCTGCGAAAAAGTATGCATCAAGGCAGGTCCCGAATTCGGATCGTTGGAGGGTCACCTGTTGGTCATTTACAAAGCCCTATATGGTCTCAGGTCTTCAGGCAAGTGCTTTGGAGACTTACTCGCGGCTTGTCTCATCGAACTCGGCTTCGAAAGATCCCGCGCAGAACCGGAAATATTCCTCAAACCCGGAACGAACAAGCATGGTGAACGTGTATATGAGCTTATATGCACATATGTCGATGACCTATGTCTCTGCATGGCAGATCCCAATTCCTTCTTGAAGATATTGCAATCGTCACCATATAACTTCAAATTGAAGGGATCCGGACCTATGAACTTTCATTTAGGATGTGGATTTGAGCGCGACGAACATGGTGTTCTGTGCATGAATCCCATAAAGTTCATCGAAAAGATGGAAGCATCTTACGAACAAATGTTCGGATGTAAACCTAACACTAGGTTCCGATCACCCATCGCGGAGAACGATCATCCTGAATTGGACTCCTCAGCCTTTCTTGAAGAAACCGGTATACAGAAATAACAAAGTATGATCGGTTCACTGCAATGGATCATCGCTATTGGCCGTTTCGATGTACAAACAGCCGTGATGACGCTCTCAAGTTTCAGAGCTCAGCCACGAGATGGGCATCTCGAACGTGCTAAATGTATCTATGGATATATCTCCAAGTTTAGACATTTTAAAATCAGATTCCGCGTGGAACCGCCCGATTTTATATTGACTAAACCCGACACCATCGACTGGTCCAACACCGTCTATGGGGAGCATTCTGAAGAGCTACCCGACGACGCTCCTGCACCGCTTGGAAAGACAGTAGTGTTATCACACTTCTATGATGCCAACCTCATGCATGATATTCTCAGTGGCAAGGCAGTTACCGGCATTCTTCATTTCGCGAACAAGACTCCCATGATGTGGTTCTCGAAGAAGCAGTCTACTACAAAAACAGCCACCTTTGGAGCTGAATTTGTTGCAGGAAGAACTTGCATCGAACAGATTGTCGATTTACGCCACTCATTCCGATACCTCGGAACACGAGTACATGATATCTCATACTCTTGGGGTGACAACGAAAAGATGATCCAAACGTCGACCTTTCCTTACGCAAGGTTGCATAAGCGTCATAACATCCTATCGTTTCACTACGTACGGAGCATGATAGCGAGAGGTTTCATTTTAATGATGCACATTCCAGGTAAGGATAACTGTGCAGACATTCTCACCAAGCATTGGAGTCACTCAGTTGTGTATCCACTGCTCAGGCCCATCTTCCACTTCTGTGGTAATACTGGTGACCTTCTCCAGGATGATGGAAGCATCATGTAGAGCGTGATGACCCTTCACGAGGAGACATGGGGAGTATTAAATTCCTTTCGTGACCAGAAGTACCAAAGCTACCAAAGGGTAGATTTACTATGCGCATGAATCAATGAGTCCCGTATACATCTAAGTAATCGATTCCCACGGCATATCGATTCCCACGGCGCATCGATTCCCATCGCGCATAAACGGTGAGCAATCCCTGTCTTACAGTATTGCCATTGTTCTTCGGTGAGCAAACTCTGATTTCATAAAATATCACACGAGCTACGGGAGCAATTCCTGACCTTAATGATAAACATTTCATGGAGTCTTCCTAACGGAACAAGAGAAGAAAACCGTTGGCATGTGATTCTCACACAATACATATACATGCATACAAATATATATGATCAACGACTAATACATGTACGGAAATAATCAGCGAGTAATCTCAGCACTACGCAACAGCAGTTGCAACGTATTCATATCAATAAAAGAGTTATCTTGCATTTCGGCAAGATTTCACTTTATCTCATACTTTTAACATTCAACTGATTTATATCCCAAAATTCATACTAGTTGCTACCAACTACTTGTAATCTACATACTAAGGTCTGTCTCGCTGCAATCTGAATAAGTCACAGCAAGAGGAGATCTGGCGTTTCCCTAGTCTCGCCTGTAGTCCGATTATCCGTTGCCGAAAGTATCCAAACACAATTGTCACGCGTAGAGTACAATCGTTCGTCTACTAACACACTAACACAGTGTTGCTGTTTGTCAGAAGTCCTTGAATCAGACTCTCAACGAATCGGATTCAGAAGGAAAATAATACTGGGTCCCCAAAGGCCCTTTCCATGACTTCCATGATTTTATCTTCCAAATCTTCCTTTTCTTGCATACCTCTTCCATTGTTGTCATTAGAATTCTGTGGATCGTCCTCGTCCACTTCCATTTTTGTTTCTTCTATGTCGGCATCGGCTCTAGTTCGTACCATGGTGGAGTGCGATATTTCAAATGGTGTTTGGAATTATTTTGTGATGAAATATGGATGGGCGATTTGTAGTGGGGTATCCGATGGAAGTTGGTATTGGGTGGAAGAGTGTAATTAAATCGAGGATTGGATGTGAGAAATGGGTATTAGTTGTGACAGTCGTTCTGTATTTTTTCGGATCGAATTTTCGTTCCGGTTTGGTTATACTTTTGTTCGGATCGAGTTTTCGTTCCGGTTGTCTGTATTTGTTATTTGTGTGAGCTTTTGCTTTTGTTGCAAATCAAGATTGTGAGCTTTCCTATCCTTTCTTGGGATTTTGCTCATTCTGTATTTCTGTGGTGGTTGAAAGATTGTTTCCTGAGAACTAGTGTTCTCTTTTCCGTATTGGATCTTTCGATCTTTCGCGATTTGGTGTTCTCATATCTTTCGATTTTTTCATTCTCGCGGGCAGATGCTCTTTGCAATCTGTTCCTTCCGGGCAGATGCTCTTTGCAATCTGTTCCTTCCAATCTGTTTCACCACAGAATACTTCAGGCTCAATCTTCTGGCTCACGTCGTTCTTGTTTTCAGTGAAAGATCAGTGTTCTCAGATTGGATATTGATTCCTTTCAACTGATGCCAACCTGGGCGATTCGTTCAGCTGAATCGTCCAGTGTCTTTTCCCTTGCTTGTTTTGCTGGATCTCGTATCCCGGTGGAGCCACCACCTTGGTTCGAGTCTTAGGCCTCTTCTTTCAAGGGAGGCCGCCCTGGTGTTGGTCAATTCCAGGGCTCCACAAGCAACCGCCCCTTTTACATCCTTGAGGGTTGATGCCGGTAGCTGATCAGGCTAATCCGGATTAGTCTTCGAGCTCAACTGCGTTTCGATGGAAACGCCGTCCTCCACAGCTTGTAGAGTGCTGTGGGTCTGATAAACTAGAAAAAATGTGTCGGCAAACAAACGAAATCGGTCTTACGATCGATTGATTTAGTGAGTAGAACAATCAGTTTGTTACAGTTCGATCGTTACAGTTCGATCGTCTTTGCCGATCGAATCGACAGGTTAATTACTCGTCGTATCGTGTAATTTCAAGCATACAAAACACATGTAATTCTTAAGACACAAAACACACGCAAACCATCTTCGTTCGGTCTTTTACCGTATAATTCACCGTGATATTCTCATTGAATATCACATGTGATTGTACCTTTTTATGTAGAATTAGTACTAGGTTGTACATAGATTTTAGGGCATGATAGTGTTTTAGAGTTGTTAATTCTTCGAAGAGTGAGCTGTTGGGAAAATTCCCTCTAAGAGACAATCCACATGGATTAATCACCGACGATTATTCACTCAGGTTAAATAACCTTACGAATAAGGTTATTTGCCTTTGTGACTCTTCGTACGTGCGATACGCTTTACACGGTGAATTCTTTTCACTCCCGAGGATGATCTCACCTTTCCTAATGATGGTCCCGTAACGTCATACACATACCGTATACACAAAACTACGGTTACTAGCCCTGGTTTTGCCATGGTCGATCACGGCGCAAATGGCTGCATCATCGGTAATGATGCGTGTCTCATCTCCAAGGATATCCCACCACGATATGTTAACGTCACCGGCATTAACAATCATCAGGTACAAAATATTCCCATTGCTACATGCGGAGCATATTCCATGTCGAACAGAGGCCCCGTCATTCTCATTTTCAATGAATGTGCCTATACAGGACGACATCCTTCTATATTGTCATCCGGCCAGATGGAAGCATATTTTTCCACTGTAGACGACACATCCATCAAAGCAGGCGGAGGACAGGTCATCACCACCTCCGATGGCTATGCACTGCCTCTTAGCATACGACACGGCTTACCATACCTTGCGATGCGAAAGTATACGACTGTTGAATTTGACACGCTACCACATGTTATCATGACATCCGATAAACATTGGGACCCATCTGTTCTCGATACCACGATCAGTGCAAAGGATGAACAATTTCTCCAGAAATATCCTCCCCAACCACAGCAACTCCCTTATGCCGATTACGACGAACATGGAAACCCACGCTGCCTTGAAGGATTAGATATCTCTGTTTCTCCCGGGTCCTCCACGGTCACATCCCTCAGCTCGTATTCCAGCCATTCCACTCGATCTCCCTTCCTTCCTATTGATGATCATAGGACCAACGATCGCTCCTTTTGGCTTACTTCCACCGACTACGCTCATCAAGAACGTCTCGCATGCTGCGCGCCAACCGCAGTCTCTGGAACAGTCACTGCGTTTCCGACAGATTGTACAGCCAGTGATACTACACGCATTGCAGCTACGCCCCGCGAAAGATACCCCAACGAACATGACTACTTATCCCTGAAACCTTTCTTTTGTTGGGTTTCCACCGATCGCATCAAAGCTACTTTTGAAAACTCGACCCAATACGGTTCGTTAGCGGTTAGCCCTGATGGTAACATTTTCAAACGGTTTCATTCCCCTCAACCGGCCATGAACGTTCGCCCCTTCAATGACGATGTTATGTCCGATGCTGTCTATTCAGATGTCCCAGCAATTGATGGTGGATCCAAGATTGCTCAGATCTTCTTTGGCCGCAAATCACATATTATACACGTTGAGGAAATGCGTACCACCGGCAATTTCCTATCCTGCTTTCAGAACTTTGTTCGAAAATGGGGCAGGCCCATCCGCCTCCTTTGCGACCACGGTAACTATCAATCCAGTAAGAAAGTCATGGATTACCTCAAAATGTTATGGATTGGACTCTGGCAAAGTGAACCGTATCATCAACACCAGAATCAATTCGAACGATGATACCAAACGTTCAAACGCATTGTCAATCGCGTCATGGATCGTACCGGCACACCACCACACATGTGGTTACTGTGCATGACATACGTAGCGGGTCTCCTCAATGTTGTTTCTGACCCTACGCTGTCCGATAAACAACCGGTCTTCATTGCTACCGGTACACTTGGCGACATCAGCGCATACACCAGTTTCTTCTGGTTTGAACCTGTGTATTTCAAGACCAACGACTCCCCTTTCGGTACCCAGTCTACTGAGCGCCTAGGTCACTTCGTCGGCATCGCCGAACATGTTGGCAATGGACTCTGCTTTCGAATCTGGGATCCAGTTACCAACAAGTTACTAGACCGGTCCGGTGTTCGATCTGCTCTTACACCTGAATCACGTAACAAACGCGCGGGCCTATTCACTGATGATGGTTTCATAAAATGGCGTAACGCAAAAGATTCCTTACCCCGTATATACGCCACTGGAGAAGCTCCAGCTTTCAAACATGGGGAGCATACCAATCAGAATAAACTCATTGACGAGTCTACAAAACCAAACAGCTCAGTTCCCCCTAGCGTTTCACCTGCTGATTCTGACACCGCCGATGACACCGTTCCATCTGCACCCAACAAACAACCAGATACCACGCCCCACGCATCTGGCACTCAACCAATTCTTCAACCACCCGCCCACCCTTCCTTACCGAGCTTTCTTTATAAGAAGGTCGATGACAGCCCAAGCTGGTCACCTTCTCCACTCCCTAACAACTATGGGGAGAGTCTTGATGGTCCTCCTACGACACACATCTTCAGCAAGACATCCGACGGCGTTCTCCTTACTGAAGATGATTTTGACCCACCGGAATTAGCATACTTTGATGTTAGTGACGTCGCAACTCCACACACCAACCTTGCTACTCCTTCCGTAGACCCATCACAGGTAGTTGTTACCGACGAAGAAGGTAACGCACAATTTGACGATGACGGTAAACCCATTACCATTCCTACGATCCCGATTGCCGATCTACAAGGACGATCCTTCCTTATAACCAATCCAGATGGCACTCGGAAACGTCTTACCATCGTCGATGTTGAAGACAGTCTTGAACGCAACAAAGACTTCATCAAGTTCAAGTGCAAACACTCCGATGACAAACTCAATGATATCATTCCATACAATGATGTCATGAATTACATCCATCGTGATTCAACACAAGAAGACGGCAAACTCTGGTTGTTTCGCCGCATCCTAGGACACCAAGGTCCACTGGATAACAAGCATCCTCAATACAAAGGTTCCAAGTATAACCTCTGGATTGAATGGGAAAATATGGAACGCACATATGAACCTCTGGCCAATATTGCGGCTGATGACCCGGTCACCGTTGCAAAATATGGGAAAGACAACAACTTGCTTGACCTCCCGGGTTGGAAACGTCTCAGGAGAATCACCAACCTAGCGCGACGAACCAAGAAACTTGATCGACTCGTGCACCAAGCCAAACTACGTTCTTTCCGTACCACTCCGCAGTATCAATATGGATTCAAAGTACCTCGTAACCACGAAGAAGCCCTCCGATTTGATCAAGCCAACGGAAACACCAAATGGGAAGATGCCACCACTCTGGAAATGGCACAACTCAATGAGTACAATACATTCATTGATAAAGGCGTGTACAAGACAAGCTCCATTCCCCCCGGATTCCAACAAATCAAGGTACACATGATATACGCTGTCAAACACAACGGAAGACACAAGGCTCGCCTCGTTGCTAACGGTAATCTCACTGAGGCCCCTATCCACAGTGTTTACGCAGGCGTCGTATCTCTTCGCGGCCTACGTATGTGCCTATTCCTAGCTGAACTCAACGACCTAGAAGCATGGGGCACCGACATAGGTAACGCCTACTTAGAAGCAGTCACCTGTGAGAATGTATGCATCAAGGCAGGTCCCGAATTTGGATCGCTGGAGGGTCACCTGCTGATCATTTACAAAGCCCTATATGGTCTCAGGTCTTCAGGCAAGTGCTTTGGAGACTTACTCGCGGCTTGTCTCATCGAACTCGGCTTCGAAAGATCCCGCGCAGAACCGGAAATATTCCTCAAACCCGGAACGAACAAGCATGGTGAACGTGTATATGAGCTTATATGCACATATGTCGATGACCTATGTCTCTGCATGGCAGATCCCAATTCCTTCTTGAAGATATTGCAATCGTCACCATATAACTTCAAATTGAAGGGATCCGGACCTATGAACTTTCACTTAGGTTGTGGATTTGAGCGCGACGAACATGGTGTTCTGTGCATGAATCCCATAAAGTTCATCGAAAAGATGGAAGCGTCTTACGAACAAATGTTCGGATGCAAACCTAGCACTAGGTTCCAATCACCCATTGCAGAGAACGATCATCCTGAATTGGACTCCTCAGCCTTTCTCGAAGAAACTGGTATACAGAAATAACAAAGTATGATCGGTTCACTACAATGGATCATCGCTATCGGCCGTTTCGATGTACAAACAGCCGTGATGACGCTCTCAAGTTTCAGAGCTCAGCCACGAGATGGGCATCTCGAACGTGCAAAACGTATCTATGGATATATCTCCAAGTTTAGACATTTTAAAATCAGATTCCGCGTGGAACCACCCGATTTTATATTGACTAAACCCGACACCATCGACTGGTCCAACACCGTCTATGGGGAGCATTCTGAAGAGCTACCCGACGACGCTCCTGCACCGCTTGGAAAGACAGTAGTGTTGACACACTTCTATGATGCCAACCTCATGCATGATATTCTCAGTGGCAAGGCAGTAACAGGCATTCTTCATTTTGCGAACAAGACTCCCATGATGTGGTTCTCGAAGAAGCAGTCTACTACGGAAACAGCCACCTTTGGAGCCGAATTTGGTGCAGGTAGGACTTGCATCGAACAGATCGCCGATTTACGCCACTCATTCCGATACCTAGGAACACGAGTCCATGATGTCTCATACTCTTGGGGTGACAACGAAAAGATGATCCAAACGTCGACCTTTCCTTACGCAAGGTTGCACAAGCGTCATAATATTCTGTCGTTTCACTACGTACGGAGCATGATAGCGAGAGGTTTCATTTTAATGATGCACATTCCAGGTAAGGATAACTGTGCAGACATTCTCACCAAGCATTGGAGTCACTCAGTTGTGTATCCACTGCTCAGGCCCATCTTCCACTTCTGTGGTAATACTGGTGACCTTCTTCAGGATGATGGAAGCATCATGTAGAGCGTGATGACCCTTCACAAGGAGACATGGGGAGTATTAAATTCCTTTCGTGACCAGAAGTACCAAAGCTACCAAAGGGTAGATTTCCTATGCGCATGAATCAATGAGTCCCGTTTCCATCTAAGTAATCGATTCCCACGGCATATCGATTCCCACGGCGCATCGATTCCCATCGCGCATAAACGGTGAGCAATCCCTGTCTTACAGTATTGCCATTGTTCTTCGGTGAGCAAACTCTGATTTCATAAAATATCACACGAGCTACGGGAGCAATTCCTGACCTTAATGATAAACATTTCATGGAGTCTTCCTAACGGAACAAGAGAAGAAAACCGTTGGCGTGTGATTCTCACACAATACATATACATGCATACAAATATATATGGTCAACGACTAATACATGTACGGAAATAATCAGCGAGTAATCTCAGCACTACGCAACAGCAGTTGCAACGTATTCATCTCAATAAAAGAGATATCTTGCATTTCGGCAAGATTTCACTTTATCTCATACTTTTAACATTCAACTGATTTATATCCCAAAATTCACACTAGTTGCTACCAACTACTTGTAATCTACATACTAAGGTCTGTCTCGCTGCAATCTGAATAAGTCACAGCAAGAGGAGATCTGGCGTTTCCCTAGTCTCGCCTGTAGTCCAATTATCCGTTGCTGAAAGTACCCAATCACAATTGTCAAGCGTAGAGTACAATCGTTCGTCTACTAACACACTAACGCAGCGTTGCTGTTCGTCAGAAGCCTTTGAATCAGACTCTCAACGAATCGGATTCAGAAGGAAAATAATATCATTGATAAAGGCGTGTACAAGACAAGCTCCATTCCCCCCGGATTCCAACAAATCAAGGTACACATGATATATGCTGTCAAGCACGACGGTAGACACAAGGCTCATCTCGTTGCTAACGGCAATCTCACTGAGGCCCCTATCCACAGTGTTTACGCAGGTGTCGTATCTCTCCGCGGCCTACGTATGTGCCTATTCCTAGCTGAACTCAATGACCTAGAAGCATGGGGTACCGACATAGGTAATACCTACCTAGAAGCAGTTACCTGCGAGAAAGTATGTATTGGATTACTAAACCAAGCGTGAATACGTTATACGTTATACGTATACGTAATACGTAAATCCGCGGCCGTTTTACGTATTACGTAAAACGGATTTACGTAAAACGTAAAACGTGTACGTATAACGTTTTACGTATTCAGTTTTACGTATTACGTAAAACACTTTCAGCTTCTATCACAAGATGAGCGCAATAAGTAAATAATACATAAGCGCTGGTGAGTATCAAAAAGATACTTAAAGCAATGAACAGAGGTACGTGATAGGAGGACCGAGCTCACGTACCTCCATTTGAAAGGAAAACAAATTAGTAAAAGGGAGAGCAATATGGTCCAGAAACGATTCGATCATAATCTTATTGATAACTCTTTCCAACACCGTAAAAAGAGCAACGTAAAGTAAAACAACTAAAAGTAACCAAATTAACCAAGATTGCCGTACAGCTTTGGTTTTATTAGTTATCAATAAGATTAGCACACCCCAATGCCAGAGGGAACACAAACCGAAGGAATCCCCAGCCCCACAACAAGAGGAGTTACCCCTGACACCAGCATCAACAATTCCAGAAACATAGGCTCCACCGCGATCAGGGATCTGAGAGACCAACTGGTAGAGCTCGAACATTACCACAGGGATATCCTCGAGTACACCGAAGAACAAAACACACAATTGCAAACTCAGAACAGGTTGCTATACGACTATACTGAGGACAGTGAGGATAGTGATACTGACGACGAGATGTCCAAGAAGAAAGACCATCATGCGTCGCTCAAGGACCACTTGGACGAGGCACAGACAAAGCCGATAGCAGTACCATCCAGCATAGAGGTATATGAGTTCAAAAAGGCACTCGCTAACGCGTTAGCCGAAGTACCCTCCATCAAATATATCCAGGGAGGGGGTTACGCCTTCCTACTGGAGACAGAAGCACAATACCACGCGAGGGACCCCCAAGCACCTTTCCCCGAGGCTCCACAGGAACCACAAGAGCTCGATAGTTCCATCGAGCTCACCTCCGACGCATACAAACTATGGAAGCGAAGTCGAGCCCTATATGTAGAATGGAACAAGTACGACAGGGAGGCCCTACTACTTACGGACAGAAAAGTTCCCAACATGCTTGGTGACCTGAAGAACCCAGGTTCAGACGCCTTCCCCCGAGGGACTACTGTACACGAGGCCTTCCAAGCCATGGAGGAAGACCTATGCACAACCAACGCACAGCACCAGCTCACACGCGAACTCACTAAGAAAATGAATGCATTGACTTACACAACGAACCCGATCGGGCCCAAGGAGTACTTTTGCCAACTCACAAAATATCAATATCAAATCAACCTGCTCCCAGAGACCGCGAACGTCACTGAGGCACAGATGATCGATTACTCACGTGAGGCCTTTGCCCGCAGCAAACACGACCCCATCACACTACACCAAGTAGACGAGGACTGGAAGAAATACCGAACCACGCTAGTTAAGAGCGGATTCACCCAATACAAAAAATTCTGGGGACAACGCCTGAAGGAGCTATACAGTAGTTACCACAACAATACATCTACTGCAAACCTAGCCGATATAGAGGCCGATCAACGTTTCACCGATCTCGAAAACAAGCAACGTGATCTGGCCAATGTATGCCACGAAATCTATTCACAGGTCACTGAGACGGCCACAGCAGCATCGACAATGACAATGACCAACCAATGGGAAACGGCAATGGCCGTCCTCCAAGCCGACGTGAATAGGCTCAAGGCAGCTGACGCAAGTCGTACCACCAGCAGGCCTGACACACGTCAACCATCGCACCAGGGGTGGAAACAATACAAGTATTATTGTCACTCGTGTGGGGTGAATCTCACCCACGACGGCCGGAGTTGTTACAGGCGACGCAACAAGGCTGGACAACAAGAGGGAGCCACTTTTGACAATCAGATGGGTGGAGCCACCAGGAACACCGAACGATGGCTACAGTGGAATGGGCCCGACCCCAACAATAACGGCGGGACCACAATAGTTGATTCGCCCTTACACTCTTGACGGTGTGGGAGGGAACACAAAAGTAGCATACATAAACAACCTAGTAATCATGATTCACAGTTACTCAGTATTCTACGTGATCCCTCGAGCGAAACGCTGCCACGGCCACCACGCACCGTTACCTTCACACATGATGTCGCGTTCCACACCCGGTCCTCACCAGGATATGGAGCACTAGATTCGGCGGCGACGGACCATTTCGTCCCTACAACATACCAGGGTGGGGCACACCAAGACACACCGGGGGCACTGACCGTAGGATGTGCAAATGGGAGCAAGATGTTATCAATGGCAACAGACCAATTAGACCTACCCCGACTTCCCCCATCGGCCCGCGGATGCCACAAGTTTGCTGAAGTCGAACTTCCATTGGTATCAGTGCCCAAACTATGCGGTTCCGGATGCCAAGTAGAATTCTCTAAGGACAACGTGACTGTTCTAGCCCCCACCCGACACGTCATTCTTACCGGTCACCGAGACCCCCTAAGGAATCTATACATGGTTCCCCTCCATCAGCCCGACCCACCAAAAGGGACAGCTAAATCTCCAAGGGTGACAGACCCCCCCCCCGCAAAACGAAAACAAAACCACAACCGGCGCAACCAGCGCCGACCAAAACAATAACAAAACCGAATTCCCAATACACACGGGGGCAGGGGCATACCAGATTCAAGCCATCCCCAAGCTGATCCGATTCTACCATGCAGCTGCAGGGTATCCCACCAAAGAGACATGGGTCCGCGCCATCGAGCGCGGATCATTTGCCACGTGGCCAGGCCTCACGGTACAACGAGTCAACCAATACCTCCCACTCACCGAAGAAACGACGATGGGACACCTACAAATGGTCTGACAAGGCATCCAAAGCACGCGCAAGAAACCAAAGAACGAACCAACCACAGATACAGAGCCGGCCCGATGCGACCGAAAGAAGATACATAACGTCAGCGTAGATATAGTATCAGCGAATGAGATGCAACCAACCAACCACGCAGGGCCGCGCGCCAAAGAAGAACCAAAGGAACTCATCGCGTGGGACCTGCCGGGGAGATACCCAGTCACGTCTCGTCGTGGACACCAGTACGTATTCCTCATGTACGACTACGATTCCAACTACATCGATGTGGAGCCCATCCAGTCACGCAAGAGCAAAGACCTCCTACAAGGGTTCACGGCATGTTACTCACGAATGAAAGAGGACAACGTGAACGCAAAAATAGTACGTATGGACAACGAGACCTCCAAAAAACTTATAGCGTACATCACGAAGAACAACCTTGATTACCAACTCGCGTCACCTGGGGACCATCGTCTCAACCATGCGGAAAGGGCAATTCAGACCTTCAAGAACCACTTTATTGCGGGATTGAACGGGGTGGATGACCAGTTCCCAGTAGATGATTGGGACCTACTGATCCCACAGGCCCTCATTACACTCAATCTACTACGCGCGTCGCGCACACAGCCGAAACTATCGGCATACGAGCTCAGGCGCGGAGTCTACGACTACAACAAACACCCACTCGCCCCTATGGGCTGTCGAGTGATTATTCACGACAGGACTCAAGAACGAGGCGCATGGCAAGACCATGGCACAAGGGGTTACTACATCGGACCGGCCCTTAAACACTACAGAAATTACACCTGTGTCGGGGAGGCCAGTCGCGCTAACTGAATCAGCAACACAGTGGCATTTTTCCCCAAGACCGATATGCCACATACCTCATCTACCGACCGGCTTCTCATGATTCTCCAAGATCTAAAGGAAGTCACAGGTAAGCCCCATCCACCAATCCCGTATATAGAACAAGGGACCCAAGTAAATGAGGCCCTACGGAGTATACAAGAACTACTACGGCTGGGTACACGACAGAAGCAAAATGGGCCCGAAGCCGCACTTAGAGAAACCGCCATAGAATCACGCGAACCTCCAAGGGTGGAAACACGCGAACCCCCAAGGTTGTCTAACGGGCCCAACACAAAATCAATCAATACGCCAGCGAATGCGCGCGAACCTCCAAGGGTGCTACCCACACAACAGCGCAGCGCCCGCCGGGGACACCCCTGGGCTGTGGGCACCATCATTAGGAAAAAGTTCAACTCCGGGTGGTACGAGGGTGAGGTCGTAAGCTATGATCAAACCAACCAATACTACAGGGTAAGATTCACTGATGGGGACACGGCCGACTACACGCATGGTGAGGTATCCCGATACTATAAATCCGACCAATACTACTCCAAACCCAAGGTTAAACCCAAGGCGCTAATGGGAATTTACCCGCGCGACCCGGTTCGGCTCCCCGTACCAAAACAGGCCCTACAAACCAACCATTTAACGCATATGCCCCAGTTGGCATGTGGGGGTTCCATATGGGACGATGACTTGAACAAGTGGGCAGCCTACCGTGACCTAATCAAACACCCCAAAGCACAGGTACAAGAATTATGGCTCAAGTCAGGCGAAGACGAATTCGGCCGACTGTTTCAAGGGTTCCGGCCCAACGAGGTGGAGGGGATGGATGAACTGGATTGGATCGACAGACGTGCTGTGCCAATACATAAGAAGATCACTTATCCCCGATACACAGTAGCCATACGCCCCGAAAAAGCTGATCCCTATAGGACGCGGATCACAGCAGGAGGCGATCAGCTGGAGTACCACGGTGATGTCTCCACCCGTACAGCGAGTATGGAAAGAACCATAAAAACACATTGGAACAGTGTAGTGTCCACTCCAGGGGCTAAATACTGTACCGGTGACATCTCTAACATGTACTTATGCTCATCACTCGACGAGCCTGAATTCGTAAAATTTCGGTGGGACATGATCCCCCCACGAATACGGGCCGCTTACAGCCTAGAGAGCTCAAGCGGGGTGACTACGTATATGCCAGGATCAAAAAGGCGTGGTACGGTCTCAAACAGAGCGGGAAAATTGCACATGATGACCTAGTTGCGCACCTACAAACGTATGGTTACCAAAAGGCTCCCCATACTGAGGGACTATTCCTCCATGATGAGCGGGACATAAGTTTCACCCTAGTCGTGGATGACTTTGGGATAAAATACGTCAGGCAGGCCAACGTGGATCACCTAGTGGCTGCGGTCGGGGCCAAATACACCTTCAAGGTTGACTGGACCGGCAAACAGTACGTGGGGGTCCACCTACGTTGGGACTATGACAAACGCAAGGTCCAGTTGTCCATGGATGGTTACGTGGAACAAGCTCTAAAGGAGTTTGAACACGTGTATCGCACACGTACGTATGCCGGTCCATCACGAGCAGACGTGCCCGCGTACGGCGCAAAAATACAATATGCGAAACGTGAAGATACTACCACGCTAACCGACGAAGAGATCAAATTCATACAACAAGTTACTGGAAAATTTCTATTCTATGCGCGAGCGATCGACAACACCATGTTGTATGCCCTCAACGATATTGCGTCAGCCTCAAACAACCAAACCGCATTAGCCGCCACTAGGTATTTCCTCAACTACGCGGCGTGCAATCCGGACGCCGTCATCGTATACCGAGCCAGCGACATGATTCTCCGAGTTGACAGCGACGCAGCATATCTGGTGTGTCCAGGAGCAAAGAGTCGTGCCGGGGGGTACCACTACCTTGGGGACACAAAGGACATTACATTCAATGGACCGGTCCTAGTGTTAGCTAAAATCATAAAAAACGTGATGGCTTCAGCGGCGGAAGCCGAGGTCGCGTCGTTATTCCTCAACGCCCGGGAAGCATTACCCATCCGACAATGTAGAAAAAGTGTGTCGGCAAACAAACGAAATCGGTCTTACGATCAATTGATTTAGGGAGTAGAACAATCAGTTTGTTACGGTTCGATCGTTACAGTTCGATCATCTTTGCCGATCGAATCGACAGGTTAATTACTCGTCGTATCGTGTAATTTCAAGCATACAAAACACATGTAATTCTTAAGACACAAAACACACGCAAACCATCTTCGTTCGGTCTTTTACCGTATAATTCACCGTGGTATTCTCATTGAATATCACATGTGATTGTACCTTATTATGTAGAATTAGTACTAGGTTGTACATAGATTTTAGGGCATGATAGTGTTTTAGAGTTGTTAATTCTTCGAAGAGTGAGCTGAGAGGAAAAATCCCGCTAAGAGGCAATCCACATAAAAGCGCCGACGATTATTCATTGATAAATAACCTTACGAATAAGGTTATTTGCCCTTATGACTTTTCGTGCTATACGCCCGCTTAGTACGTACGAATACGCGTTACACGGTGGATTCTTTTCAGTCCCCTTCAGTCGTAAATCCAATCGTTAAGCGTTTGGATCTTTTGACTTAATCTATTCATCGTGAGTCGTGTTGAATACCAAACTGTATCCAGTCTACCATCAGAGGCCCTATCAAAAGAAATGGGGCGGCGTTTTGCCTTTCATTCTGGCTTGTATCATGGCATTTTGCCCTGATCCTTGCCAGTTTGATATATTGTATTCATGGATCAAATTATCCATTTTTGAAATGCTCATTGCAGATCGAACATAAAATCAACTTGTTACTTCGATCGAACGATCGATCAAACATTCCATCGAACGATTGATTTTCCTTTTATTAAATCTCTTACCACATGCAACGAGAACAATGTTCCCGGAAAACAGCGCCACTCATTAGCTTTGTAAACAAATCAGCAATATTTGTTGAACCTGGTTCCTTTGCAACTCTGATAATTCCTGCTGCAATAGATTCACGCGCTTTGTGGTATGCAATGCTGTTGTGCTTCTTCTTACATGGGCTTTCAGGTCGTGTAACATTTGTGACAACAGAATCATTATCACAATACACATTTGTGCTCCCATCAATTGGAACACCCATCATTCTCAACTTGTACCTTAGACCTTCAACCAATTCGATTGCAATTTTCAAAGCAATGATTTCAGATCCAAAAGTTGATGTCTCAACTGTTGTTTGTCTTTTGGAAAACCAAATGATCGGTGCATTATTGATGAAGATAATAACACCAGTATGAGATCGTCTTGTTGCCTTGCATCCGGCATGGTCGGCGTCAACAAAACAGCTCATTGTTACACGCTTTCCCAAAGCTTCAGGCATATCTGCTGGTATGACTTCAGCGGCACCAGGGTAAAATTCAGACCAGTCACATTTTTGAAATTTACTCTCATCAACATTTGGTACAGTATCATCAAAAACCAATTTTGACCTGTTGTACTTTTTTAAATATGCAAATATATGAAATAATTGATTCAAATGCCCGATCCTTGCCTGTGCCAAATACCTTGACATCAGTGAGACTGGCATTACTATGTCAAGTCTTCCTAATTCACAAATCCACCTGAGAACTCCAATTAAACCTTGATAGTAATTTTGCAATTCAGGGTTCAATTCTTCTGATATATCAATTTCCGGTCGGTAATCATGTGACAGTGGACTGGACGCTGATTTTGGTAGATACTTGTATCCATATTTTTCAGTTCCTAACTCTTGTTCGACTGCTGCAACAGCTTTCGCTGTATACTTAGTGCTTGATAATGACCATCTTGGCTTTGAATCACCTTCAAAGTAGAATTTCCCAATATCAGCTCCCAAATACAGAGTTGGCTCTTCAATCGTATCATCCTTCAATTTGAACTTTCGTTCAATATTTTCAAGCTGGAACTTTGGATCTTCGCCAGAACATAAGATATCGTCTACGTATGCAATGAGCATTGCCCAGTATCTGGATCCGTCTTTCCTGGTTTCAATTCTTAAGTGCACATCCGGATCTGCCTTGCAAGGTGAATATCCAAGATCTCTCAAATGCTGGGTGAGGTATGACCTGAAAGATGCACCAGCAACCGGCAGTCCATACAATGCGCGGACAATCTTGCAAGGCCTTCCTGCAAGGTGAGGTGGAAAACCATCTTCTTCTCTCTCTTTTAGGAAGTATTTCTCTTTAATCGGGGCTGTCAAATATGCATTTTGAATATCAGCTGAGAGAACCTTCAAATCATTCAGCGCTGCCAGCAGAAAGAATATTCTTCCTGAGTCTCGACTGGGAACCGATGAATAAGTATTTTCTTTGGCCACTGCAGGGACTTTGTGACCGTCCCCTACCAACCTGGCCTTCCTTGTTAGGGATCCAAGCTTGATGTCAAAGATCATATGAGTTGTTATCTGCTTATGGCCAACTGGAATAACATCATCATCAGAAAATTCAAACGCTGCCATATTATTTGTCATTTCCTTATGAATTGCTCTTTCCCAGTGGTCGGTCCCTGTTTTCTTATCAATAGCCAGCGCTTGTTTGATTGAATGTGGCAATTCAACTCCATATTTGTGAGTCTTCAACCAATACTTTGCTGTTTTGGCCGCTTTAAGGATTCGATCCTTCCTTCTCAAAATTTTGTGCACCCACCATCGGAATGCTGGTGTTTTTTCAAGATTATTGTTGATAGCATATTCAGCCAATTGCACTGGAAATGACTCTTTCACATCACTTAGCTTACACCAAGATTCAGTGCCATCTTTCCAACTGGCTAAAATTCTCCAACCCCTAGTTGTAGGTTTATGGGTTTTCCTGCCATTTTTGGCTATAGTTGTTGCTTCCTCATCACTTAAAGCAGTGTTGTCTTTTTCATGGTCAATGAGCTCATCCAGTAAAGTGAACATCCGTCCGTCATCATCAACAGAACTATACAGACTTTCTGCAACAATATTTGCCGTGTATTCCTCCATTGTACCATCGGGTAGTTGCAATTTATACAGCCTCGTGTCTAGTATGGGATTCTCATTTCTGAGTCCTATCGGTCTGTTTTGCAAGTCGCGAACCCTGTCCTTGACAACGCACCTGAGTCTTTCATCACCTCTTTCAATGATTACTTCATTTCCCAGATATTCATCTGGTTCATCAACATCTTCTACCGATGCTTCTGGCTCAGCCATTTCAAGTTTCATATCCGGTGTTTCTACTGGTTGATTCTCAAATAGCTCTATTTGGGGCTCTGGGTAGTTTTCCTGGAAGAATGATGCGCTATCCTTTACTTCATCTCCAATCTTGGATTCAATTGATTTGTCAATTGCTTCCATTCTTCTGAGGATATCTCTGTCCCGCCATTCAAATTCCTTGACGGGTCTTATTGAATTTGTAGATATTGGTATTGCCGACTCAGGCAGGAGCCAAAAACAATCCCCCCCACCTACCCTATTTCCACAGGGGCCCAACCATCGCGCCAGCCTTTCAACACCTCGGGTGGAAGAATCACCTTTTTCATAATAATAAAACAAAATCATACCATTCTGATGAAGTGTATAATGTAATATCCGGTCTATAGCCATGGACCAATTCAAATGGGGTTCTCCCCATTGAAGAAGGGTTGTTCGATGCTGTTCGCTGCCTGATATTAGCACATAGTTCACCACAAAATGACCATAATCTTCTCGGTGACTTCTTCTTTGCAGACTTGGTTGTGATTGCACTACCAAGATGGCCAATTGCTTGTTCTGCCCAATTTTGGAATGGGCAATGTGGCTGGATGAATGTCTGATGGATATGGTTGCGCTTTACAATTGAATTCCAGTGTGTTTTGTAGGTTCTTGGGGATCCTTGTTCTGGCGCACCATCAGAAATCAAATGCTCTGGAATTCCAATTTCATGAATGAATGTCTTCAGTCCTTGGTGGGCTTGTGATTTGTCCTGTATTGGTATAAATACTTCAAACCCATTTCCATTTGTAAAGATCTGTGCACATTTTTCTTGCCTCATAATACTCGTGGTTCTTGCATGCAAGGTATCAGTGTACCAGGTTCCTTGTGCAACTCTCTTGTTCCTGAAGCGCTGAGTAGGCAGCCGCTTCATCAATGGTGATTGCAAATTCCTGAGTGCCTTCTGCGTCGTGACTTTCAATGTCTGCTCAGCTTTCTTGAAACTAATATTCCAAGTTTTGGCTAGGCGTTCACAGTCAACTTTGTTTGGACCTTCAATTGTTATCACTGATGGCCCCCATTGATTTCTTCTGTCAAGAGACCTTCTTTCAAGTGTATTGTCAATTTCTTGCAAGCTAGGGGCTTGTTTTGATTCTGCTTCAGGAGCTTCCATAAAGTCAAATTCTGTATCATCAAACAAAAATTGGTCTACCCTTCGCGCGCTTGAAATATTCCTTACTGAAGAAATCCGATGAGCAATGTTCCCATCTGTTGCAATCTGGCATTCAGTTAACATTCTCCTTGTGGATACCTGATGGACCCTCATCAGTTTGCATTGCTGCATGACACTTGGATGCCGTTCTTGTCCTAAACTGGTCTTGGGGAGGTTATCTGTAACATTACTAGCAGGTTCTGTTACAACAGAACTTTCGTCCATTGCTTGGTCCTCTTCGGTCGACATAGCTTGAAGGCTGAATTGGTCCCCTGGAATTGGATCTCCATTGTCAATGGCTAGCTCGGCCATCCTGAACTTCAGTGAATGCGGATCCCAGGGGGTATCATTTGTTGCTATCAAATGTTGGCATTCATCAAGCTCCATTCTTGTTGGCTTTCTTGTGGGGAAATATGAGATCACATTTCTCATACTCAGTTTGATAAAAACTTTCTTCGGATCATCATCTTCCAGTGGAGTTTGAATTGTAATTCCATGCTTGGATCTTGAATCAAATTGACGCGGTGTCTCTTCAACAGAATTGAAATTGCAGTCCCTCACTTGATTTGGGCATATCAAGCTGTTTTTCAATTTGTCCCCAAAGTACAGTGCTTGATGGAACACTATGATATATACTTGGCCTGATGTTGGATTCATCCATGCAGTCGCACAGCTTCCAATGGGGATTTTCTTGATGGGCTTGTATTCTTCAGAAAAAGGTGCAACATCAACATGTGTTGTGATTTGATCAGGATTCAGCAATACCATATTGCTTCCTGCTGCGGTAGTATCTGCATGTGAGTCTAACTCACAATATCCTTCTTCATTTTCCCCATCATCAAAACCTACAGGAACATTCATCTGGTATAATGACCGGCTCACCATTTTTAACAATTTGTGTTCTAGTGATAGTGTCCGGTTATTATGTCATTTCTTAGATTTTGATCCAAAACTGTCACCCGCGCCTTCATTTTCAGTTTCTTTCTTTTTAGTCTCAGCAGCCTTGAGATTTCTTTTCTTTTTAGCCTGTCTCATCTGGTAAAGCTCCTGGCGCTGTTCTTTTGACATTGTTTTATAAACACTTGTTGGGTAAGGCTTGCACTCAACTTTTCCTGTAAAGGTTCCAGTTGTCTTTTGCTTTTTGTTGCTGGTTGTGCCCATAGAATACAAACTTCTGGAACCTCTTTTACTCTTCCCGGTTGCAAGCTTTTTCAATCCAAGACGATTGGTGAATAGAATCAAACATTCATTGAAGTTGTCACGATAGTCTTTGCTCTCATCAATGGCATCTGCTTTTGCAGCATCAAGTCGCTCATCACTGATTGAATTGATAAAATCCCAAACAAATCTCCTTTCATTATGATTCTTTTCAAATCTCAGAATTGTACCATGAAAAGCAGTCCAGTTTCGCTTGTGCTTGTTCCAGTCATAACCCTTGGAATCTCCAGTGTAGTGTGAATCTTTCATATCCTGATATGTCTTATTCAGAACCATAGTGATATTGGTATCAGTGTAAGCATGTTGCATGAGAGAAATGAAAGCGTTTCTGGCATTACCAGAATTCAGTGCAGTGTTTTGAAAATGCGCAACATATTCCCAACCAGGACCCTTTCTTGTTGCGTCACATAGCAACCTCCAGACAACATTGTTGTCCTCATCGTACTGATGACCTGATAGGACGCCACATCTTTCATTGTAATCACTCCAAGTTGGATAAGTATCTGTCGTACTTTGTCCGACTGTTCCAGCCCTAGCTTCATCAGTAACTTCTTCCTTTTCTTGGGGTCTTATGACATATAAGATTGGGAATCCCTCAGAGTTGAATCTGTACCTCAGGTTTTGTCGGAATCCTTCCTCCCATTCCCTGAATTTTGTTAGATCCTTTAGCTCGGGTGGAGTTGCCTTTTCCTGTGATTTCACACTTGATTCCATCATCTTGATTCTGAATTGCTGCAGTTCCAGGTTGTTTGGGTTTGCGTTCCAGTCGATAGCCCTTGGCTCAACTCCAATCAGTGGTTGGTATCGAGCCCAACTTGCCCATGTGAGAAGCCTTGATGATAGCCTGTTACCATAGTGAATACTTTTCGGGTTAGGACATTCCGGACTGATAGATTTCAATCCATGCATGAACGATTTAATGCTTTCCTTGTTGAGGTCTGTAATTTCGCGAATATTAGACATCCCTCCCCTCATAATTTCTTCGGCTGATTCATAGTTGATACCAAAATCCATTAGGCTGCTCCTGAAAGCAAGCTGTTCTGGGTTCAGAAATCTACCATTGTTGAATCCCCTGATTTTTATCCTGGGTTGGGACGACCTTCTTCCCAGTCGTTCAGCTCTTGCGTTCTCTGCTTCATTGCTGTTATCGCTATCACTATCGCCCTGATTGACGTCATTTGGCGCATCCTGTATCCTTCTGATCCTCCTCTTTACTTCCTTGTCGATGACTCTTTTCCAAGTTGAGTTTGTTTCTGGATCAGTCATGGCTTTTTCCATTACTCTCATGATCCTTGCATCGAACTCCTCTTCACTATCTGGATACTTGTCAGAATCCTCGTCCTCATCTCCATCAGGACCATTCAGATCTTGATCCACCTCCATTTTTGTTTCTTCTATATCACTATTTTCGTGCGCTCTGGTTCGTACCATGGTGGAGTGTTTCGAATTATATTTTGTGATGGAGTATGGCTGGAGTATTGCTGGTCGATTCGTAGGAGAAGGTTCGAAATATTCGTTTCGATATTCGGAGGATGGTATTCAGTGTGAGTCGGAGGTGGTATGTGGAGAGAGAAGGTAATCGGGATTTGGATGTGAGAGATGGGTATTAATCGTTGGTGACTGTCGGGTGGTCTGCTTATCTGTTTTGTATTTATCCGGATCGGATTTTCGTTCCGGTTTGGTTATACTTTTGTGTGAGCTTTTGCTTTTGTTGCAAATCAAGATTGTGAGCTTTCCTATCCTTTCTTGGGATTTTGCTCATTCTGTATTTCTGTGGTGAAAGATTGTTTCCTGAGAATTTAGTGTTCTCTTTTCCTTTTGGATCTTTCGATCTTCGAGATTTGGTGTTCTCATATCTTTCGATTTTTCGTTCTCGCGGGCAGATGCTCTTTGCAACCTGTTCCTTCCGGGCAGATGCTCTTTGCAATCTGTTCCTTCCAATCTGTTTCACCACAGAATACTTCAGGCTCAATCTTCTGGCTCACGTCGTTCTTGTTTTCAGTGAAAGATCAGTGTTCTCAGATTGGATATTGATTCCTTTCAACTGATGCCAACCTGGGCGATTCGTTCAGCTGAATCGTCCAGTGTCTTTTCCCTTGCTTGTTTTGCTGGATCTCGTATCCCGGTGGAGCCACCACCTTGGTTCGAGTCTTAGGCCTCTTCTTTCAAGGGAGGCCGCCCTGGTGTTGGTCTATTCCAGGGCTCCACAAGCAACCGCCCCTTTTACATCCTTGAGGGTTGATGCCGGTAGCTGATCAGGCTAATCCGGATTAGTCTTCGAGCTCAACTGTGTTTCGATGGAAACGCCGTCCTCCACAGCTTGTAGAGTGCTGTGGGTCTGATAAACTAGAAAAAGTGTGTCGGCAAACAAACGAAATCGGTCTTACGATCGATTGATTTAGTGAGTAGAACAATCAGTTTGTTACGGTTCGATCGTTACAGTTCGATCGTCTTTGCCGATCGAATCGACAGGTTAATTACTCGTCGTATCGTGTAATTTCAAGCATACAAAACACATGTAATTCTTAAGACACAAAACACACGCAAACCATCTTCGTTCGGTCTTTTACCGTATAATTCACCGTGGTATTCTCATTGAATATCACATGTGATTGTACCTTATTATGTAGAATTAGTACTAGGTTGTACATAGATTTTAGGGCATGATAGTGTTTTAGAGTTGTTAATTCTTCGAAGAGTGAGCTGAGAGGAAAAATCCCGCTAAGAGGCAATCCACATAAAAGCGCCGACGATTATTCATTGATAAATAACCTTACGAATAAGGTTATTTGCCCTTATGACTTTTCGTGCTATACGCCCGCTTAGTACGTACGAATACGCGTTACACGGTGGATTCTTTTCAAATGCCTGATGGAGCTTGGCCATCCACAACCGGCCACTCCACTGAAAACAGACAATAATACGGCAGAAGGCATATTAAATGGCACGATCAAACAAAAGAGGTCCAAAGCCATTGATATGCGATTCTATTGGTTAAATGACAGGGCACAACAAGGGCAATTCAATATTTTCTGGGAACCAGGAAAACATAATCTGGCTGATTACCCCACTAAACACCACCCTGGTAGCCACCATAAGAAAGTGCAGCCGATATATCTATATGAACCGAATAGTCCAAGGACCATCCAAGGGTGTATTGGATTACTAAACCAAGCGTGAATACGTCATACGTTATACGTATACATAATACGTAAATCCGCGGCCGTTTTACGTATTACGTAAAACGGATTTACGTAAAACGTAAAACGTGTACGTATAACGTTTTACGTATTCACTTTTACGTATTACGTAAAACACTTTCAGCTTCTATCACAAGATGAGCGCAATAAGTAAATAATACATAAGCGCCGGTGAGTATCAAAAAGATACTTAAAGCAATGAACAGAGGTACGTGATAGGAGGACCGAGCTCACGTACCTCCATTTGAAAGGAAAACAAATTAGTAAAAGGGAGAGCAATTTGGTCCAGAAACGATTCGATCATAATCTTATTGATAACTCTTTCCAACACCGTAAAAAGAGCAACGTAAAGTAAAACAACTAAAAGTAACCAAATTAACCAAGATTGCCGTACAGCTTTGGTCTTATTAGTATGCATCAAGGCAGGTCCCAAATTCGGATCGCTGGAAGATCACCTATTGATCATTTACAAAGCCCTATATGGTCTCAGGTCTTCAGGCAAGTGCTTTGGAGACTTACTCGCAGCTTGTCTCATTGAACTCGGCTTCGAAAGATCCCGCTCAGAACCGGAAATATTCCTCAAGCCTGGAATGAACAAGCATGGTGAACGTGTATATGAACTTATATGCACATATGTCGATGACCTATGTCTCTGCATGGCAGATCCCAATTCCTTCTTGAAGATATTGGAGTCGTCACCATATAACTTCAAACTGAAGGGATCCCGACCTATGAACTTTCACCTAGGTTGCGGATTTGAGCGCGACGAGCATGGTGTTCTGTGCATGAATCCCATAAAGTTCATCGAAAAGATGGAAGCGTCTTACGAACAAATGTTCGGATGCAAACCTAGCACTAGGTTCCAATCACCCATTGCAGAGAACGATCATCCCAAATTGGACTCCTCAGCCTTTCTCGAAGAAACTGGTATACAGAAATACCAAAGTATGATCGGTTCACTCCAATGGATCATCGCTATTGGCCGTTTCGATGTACAAACAGCCGTTATGACACTCTCAAGTTTCAGAGCTCAGCCACGAGATGGGCATCTCGAACGTGCAAAACGTATCTATGGATATATCTCCAAGTTTAGACACTTTAAAATCAGATTCCGCGTGGAACCACCCGATTTTATATTGACTAAACCCGACACCATCGACTGGTCCAACACCGTCTATGGGGAGCATTCTGAAGAGCTACCCGACGATGCTCCTGCACCGCTTGGAAAGACAGTAGTGTTGACACATTTCTATGATGCCAACCGCATGCATGATATTCTCAGTGGTAAGGCCGTAACCGGCATTCTTCATTTCGCGAACAAGTGTTAATTTCCTTTTGAAACTGGCTGTTGAGCTGATTCAATCCAAAGGCAAAGAAGAGCAACAGAAGCTGTAGCTGCAGGCCGGTTGAAGTGCCGGTCTGTCGGTTCTAATATTTCTCTGATATCCACTACGATTGGATGCTAATCCAACCAGATCTATTCTGACTATCGGCAACCGACGCAATCAGTTAGATCTTAAGCTTGTAGTTCTACAGTAGGACGCAAATAGGGCGTCCGATGCAAGGTTTAAGGTTGAATAATCAAATAGTCTAAAAGTATGAGATGAAGAGATGATCCTTGCTGGAGAGCGAGTATCTCTTCTAAAGGTCGGTGCTGCCGCTAATACAGCACGCGAATGTACGTGTTACATACCGTACAGCAGAAGACAGGTTCGTGAGCAAGTATGCGAACCTCTGCTGTCTTTTCTTGAAAACAGCACACTTAACAAGAGATTGCATGTGCGAACCTCTAGTGTGTGTTCTTCTTTGATTACTAAGTATCGAACTTCGATCGTAAGATTGACTGTTGTTCGATCATTAAGTATCGAATTTGGGTGTCAGAATGACGATTTTACCGTGTCAGAGTGACGATTGCACCTCTGGTTTGATCATATTCCAATCTCACATAGAGAAAGAGGTCTCATTATTCCAAACACTAAAGGTGCATATGACTTGATTGTTTGTATCTTCAACTCGTATGATCCTATCATGCCATCTGCAGTACTGTAAGTAACGTAGGAATATACGTACGTAAGTTAGAGTACTGTCGATTTCGTGTACGTGCAAAAGGAATTTAATATGCCCCATCTGCTCGCAAGTGATGAAGCACAAGCATTATCTCTGTGAGAAGAATAAACAAAATTCGTTTAGTACGTATGTGAGGAACATGTAATATACCCCATCTGCTTACTCGATAGAAAGGAAGAAACCTTTATCACAGGAAGAGTACCAAGGGAGAAGAATGCCCCATGATTGGGCATGGATTTGCATAGATCAAGATGCCCCATGATTAGGCATTGATTTTGCATAGAGTAAGATATCCCATGATCGGACATCGTAGATGTTGGATCAATCGGGGTCAGATCGGATCGGGGAAGATTGGAAATCGATACGAATCGCGTAGGCGTAGTTGTAGAAATCGATTGATCGTAGATTTTCAGATATCGGTTGATCATAGGTATCGTTGGAGCGTGGATTGATCTTAGATTGATCTTAGATGGATCGTGTATAAGGTCTTAGATGAAATCGTAGATTCAGATCGTAGATCAAATTGTGGATCAAATCGTAGATCAAATCATAGATCAAATCGTAGTGAAACATACGATTTGTTTGATCGGAGATCGGAGATCGAATGACTTGATCGAATCGTGATATACCAGTTGATCACATAAAGCGGGGAATCGAATCACAATATGCGTGATCATAGATCAAATGGTGTCCCATGATTGGAATAGATAGTAGATCAAATCGTAGATTGGATCTGTCAGGTGACGTCGTCATAGAGCCAATTGGCAATCAAGAGAGTAGCATGTAATTGATACAGCTGGATCTTGATAGCATCACGATGCTGCTTGGTGATACAAACAGCAGGCAAAACGTAGGTCATAGGATGTGCTTCATAAATAGGATTCCCAACTGGATAAGCACATGGCTTCCGAACAGAACAAAATGATGCCCCATAAAGGGGCTTCCTAACTGAGCTTGAAACGACACTATCTTTAGAAGATTCCCCAGATGGTGGAAGTTGCAAAGAAGAATTGCAAGAAGGCTGGGGTGCAGAACGAGCACGAAGAAAGACCACGGTTTCAGACTGAGGATAAAATGTCCATCGAGAGTTGGTGGGAGATGGATAGGAAGTTCGAGCGCGAGTGGAATGTGGTTCACGTTTGCGTTTAGAGGGAACATCTCCAGTAGGAATGTCTGCAGGAACAATACTAGGAGTGGAGGAATAGGCGATTCTGCTGAATCGGACTGAATCAGTGCTGGGTGAATACTTCCAGGTGTAGGTATAAGTACCGCTGGATGTGGGATCAGCAGTTGATCCAGGATTGGAACTACCAGGAAGTCCTGTAGGGGTCTCAGGATTGTCAATAGTAGGGTGGTCAGCCGTTTTGCAGGCAGTAGTAGGAGGGCTGTTATGAACAGCGGGAGTGCTACTGGTGGAATGAACGGGTGCGTGAGTTGATTCTGTTGCTGCTGGAGGCATTGGAGGTGGCACTGGATTGTGGAGCTTGACAAAATCAAAGTAAGCCTGACGACCATCGCGTGTCCGTTGGTGGTACAACACACATGAGGAAGAAAAATCACCTTGGAACACATGCCGGAGGAGTGTCCAGAAGAATGCACATTGTTCTTCATGGAGGGCCTTGGGGTACCCTGTGAGCACGTGATCTGGCCAGTATGGATCAAGGAATGTAGTGGGGTTGATACCATTCGCGTCTAGTTGTGCTTTAAAGTGTACAAGCCAATGTGCAAATGTTGCATCATTTTGCAGCACTGGGAAGGTGGTTTCGTCCGTTGGTTTTCGGATCCATGATTCATATTGGAGCTGAGCTATCGGTTTTGTCGACCGCTCACCATCAGCAGTAGAGGCGCGTCTTGCTATGACGATTCCTTGACAGTAGTCCTTGAAAGCTTTCTTGGTGTAGTACTCCCGTTCTTCCCAGTCTAGGCCTTGTTCTGTGAGGCGTCGACCAAAATCAACGAACCTCTGTAACTTTAGCTGTACATGCCGAGTGAGTGGTACTCTCGCACTCCCGTCGTGATATGCAAGATCATGGATGTGTTCAATGTATAGGAAATCTGACCATGTCCTATACCGGCTATTGATGAGCGCCTCGCACAAAGGGCTGTTGGATTCCTTTGGGATATCGAAGGAGTCGTGTAGGAATGTGGCTAGCGCTTGATCAAATGATGGGAATAGTGATGCGAGTTCTGGGGTATTCATGATGAATGGGCGGAGTGATGCCATTCGCGCAACAAATATGGTTATCGTGTGTATGATAAGTGCTGTGCGCAACAAAAAGGGTTCTCGTGTTGATGACAGGTGGAAAATTCGCCGCTTCTCTGGGATACAGGCGCTGTGATGGCTTGAACAGTAAGGAGCGGAACGAATTGCTTGGTGTAATCTCGCCGTTATTCCGGAATTGTCGTCCTTTCTATCAGCGCCGTGCTGTGTTGTGCTTGTATGTAATCGGATCAGAGAACTATCGATTGTCGTTCGTAGTTGAGTCGATCGATGATTTGCTGTCGGATTGTTTCTTTCGTCAGTGGGATATCTCTGTCAATACGGTGAGGTAGAGGGCCAGAATGGTATTGACGTGTCGGTAATGGAGATGGGATGAAACACAACAAAATGCGTTTACTTTGTATCGTCGTTGTCGACAAACGCGTAGTCTTCTTGCATCGAGAAAGTTGAATATCTCTGCCAATATGAGTAGATAGATTACCAGAATGGTATCGTCGTGTTTGCAATAGGGATGGGGAGTCGTTTTCGATGTGATACGACGTGCCGTTGACGTGAAGAGGCAACGAAATCCGTTTACTGCATTTGTTGTTGTTGACAAACGCCGCAGTTTTCTTGCATCAAGAAAATTGGATACCTCTGTCAGTTCTTGGAGATAGAGTGCCAGAATGGTACCAGCAGCGTGTCCGCATTAGCGAGGGGAAGTCGTATTCAATGAGACGCGACGTGCAGGTGGTGTGGCGAAGCAACGAAAATTCGCTTATTCAGATCGTCGTTGTTGTTGGTAAATTCCGGAATACTGGAGATTAGGGATTTCCTCTAACAATAGGGAGACTTGATGTGACAAAGAGATGATCGATGATGGCGTGCCGCCTTTTTGTCTTCGTCTGTCTTGAAATTACTAGGTCTTTTACTTGGTAAAAGGGGGTTGGACGAGCAACAAAAGCCGTGTTTGTTTCGTTTTTCGTTGTGTCGTTGGTTGGTGTTGGTGAATTCTAGAATACTGGAGATGGGGAATTGTATGATCGGATCAGTGTGTTGACGATCAATATTGCTTGTAGCAGGTGATTCCTCATCAATCGGAGGGTATACTGGACGCGGCTATGAATTGACCGCTCGATTTGTAGAAGTGACGTTGACAGCACTTCTTTGATAGTCGTAGTGGCGTGGACGGCGTGTCCTGGACGTGACGAATTAGCGAAAGTTCTTTGTTCTGGCAAGGAGATTTGATGTCTTCCTGAGAACTTGGACTTCTAAGACTGGTGTGGTTTCAAAGGATCTGTTACTGTGCAAGAGAGGGTGGTGAAGCAACGAATTCGTTTTCGTTTCGTTGCGTTTTCGTCTTCTTTTGCGTTGCGTCTTTGTCTTCTTTGTTTGTCTTTCAATTGCTTGGCCTTGTGGACGCAATTGACGTTGTTGTGTAGACGAAAAGGTGTAAGACAGCTATCGTTGGAATAGCTGTAGTCGATGGTTTGTGGTGCTTAGCACAATCAAATGATGGGCGTCGACGTGTCCTTGACAAGATGGTGTCACGAGGAGTGTTGACGTGGAAAATGAGATCCGGAGAACTTGTAATGCGGTCCTTGGATGGAGATATTGCTATTGGCGTGTCCAATGCAATGGGCTTCTATTAAAGACAAATGGCTTGTCCGTTTGGTCTTTGTTATGCTGTAATCGGATCAGAGAACTATCAATCGTCATCCGTAGTCGAGTCAATTGATGATCTGCTGTCGGATTGTCGTCGTCGTCGAGTGCTTCTACTGTCGTCTTCTTTTGCAGGCTTCAACAAGCTTGCGACTGTTAATCTGTTAATTTCCTTTTGAAACTGGCTGTTGAGCTGATTCAATCCAAAGGCAAAGAAGAGCAACAGAAGCTGTAGCTGCAGGCCGGTTGAAGTGCCGGTCTGTCGGTTCTAATATTTCTCTGATATCCACTACGATTGGATGCTAATCCAACCAGATCTATTCTGACTATCGGCAACCGACGCAATCAGTTGGATCTTAAGCTTGTAGTTCTACAGTAGGACGCAAATAGGGCGTCCGATGCAAGGTTTAAGGTTGAATAATCAAATAGTCTAAAAGTATGAGATGAAGAGATGATCCTTGCTGGAGAGCGAGTATCTCTTCTAAAGGTCGGTGCTGCCGCTAATACAGCACGCGAATGTACGTGTTACATACCGTACAGCAGAAGACAGGTTCGTGAGCAAGTATGCGAACCTCTGCTGTCTTTTCTTGAAAACAGCACACTTAACAAGAGATTGCATGTGCGAACCTCTAGTGTGTGTTCTTCTTTGATTACTAAGTATCGAACTTCGATCGTAAGATTGACTGTTGTTCGATCGTTAAGTATCGAATTTGGGTGTCAGAATGACGATTTTACCGTGTCAGAGTGACGATTGCACCTCTGGTTCGATCATATTCCAATCTCACATAGAGAAAGAGGTCTCATTATTCCAAACACTAAAGGTGCATATGACTTGATTGTTTGTATCTTCGACTCGTATGATCGTATCATTCCATCTGCAGTACTGTAAGTAACGTAGGAATATACGTACGTAAGTTAGAGTACTGTCGATTTCGTGTACGTGCAAAAGGAATTTAATAACAAGACTCCCATGATGTGGTTCTCGAAGAAGCAGTCTACTACGGAAATAGCCACCTTTGGAGCTGAATTTGTTGCAGGAAGGACTTGCATCGAACAGATCGTCAATTTACGCCACTCATTCTGATACCTAGGAACACGAGTCCATGATATCTCCTACTCTTGGGGTGACAACGAAAAGATGATCCAAACGTCGACGTTCCCTTACGCAAGGTTGCACAAGCGTCATAATATTTTGTCATTTCACTACGTACAAAGCATGATAGCGAGAGGTTTCATTTTAATGATGCACATCCCACGTAAGGATAACTGTGCAGACATTCTCACCAAGCATTGGGGACAATCAGTTGTGTATCCACTGCTCAGGCCCATCTTCCACTTCTGTGGTAATACCAGCGACCTTCTCCAAGATGATGGAAGCATCATGTAGACTGTGATGACCCTTCACAAGGAGACATGGGGAGTATTAAATTCCTTTCGTGACCAGAAGTACCAAAGCTACCAGATGGTAGATTTCCTATGCGCATGAATCAATGAGTCCCGTATCAATCTAAGTAATCGATTCCCACGGCATATCGATTCCCACGGCGCATCGATTCCCATCACGCATCAACGGTGAGCAATCCCTGTTTTACAGTATTGCCATTGTTCTTCGGTGAGCAAACTCTGATTTCATAAAATATCACACGAGCTACGGGAGCAATTCCTGACCTTAATGATAAACATTTCATGGAGTCTTCCTAACGGAACAAGAGAAGAAAACCGTTGGCGTGTGATTCTCACACAATACATATACATGTATACAAATATATATGGTCAACGACCAATACATGTACGGAAATAATCAGCGAGTAATCTCATCACTACGCAACAGCAGTTGCAACGTATTCATCTCAATAAAAGAGATATCTTGCATTTCGGCAAGATTTCACTTTATCTCATACTTTTAACATTCAACTGATTTATATCCCAAAATTCACACTAGTTGCTACCAACTACTTGTAATCTACATACTAAGGTCTGTCTCGCTGCAATCTGAATAAGTCACAGCAAGAAGAGATCTGGCGTTTCCCTAGTCTCGCCTGTAGTCCAATTATCCGTTGCTGAAAGTATCCAAACACAATTGTCACGCGTAGAGTACAATCGTTCGCCTACTAACACACTAACGCAGCGTTGCTGTTCTTCAGAAGCCTTTGAATCAGACTCTCAGGACCAGATTCAGAAGGAAAATAATAGATTAACAGTCGCAAGCTCTAAGAAGGCTTGTATACAAAAAGGAACAGGAACGGAATTGAATACAATCCCTACGCTATGGTGAGCAATCCCTGTCTTACGATATTGCCATTGTTCTTCGGTGAGCAAACTCTGATTTCATAAAATATCACACGAGCTACGGGAGCAATTCCTGACCTTAATGATAAACATTTCATGGAGTCTTCCTAACGGAACAAGAGAAGAAAACCGTTGGCGTGTGATTCTCACACAATACATATACATGCATACAAATATATATGGTCAACAACTAATACATGTACGGAAATAATCAGCGAGTAATCTCAGCACTACGCAACAGCAGTTGCAACGTATTCATCTCAATAAAAGAGATATCTTGCATTTCGGCAAGATTTCACTTTATCTCATACTTTTAACATTCAACTGATTTATATCCCAAAATTCACACTAGTTGCTAACAACTACTTGTAATCTACATACTAAGGTCTGTCTCGCTGCAATCTGAATAAGTCACAGCAAGAGGAGATCTGGCGTTTCCCTAGTCTCGCCTGTAGTCCAATTATCCGTTGCTGAAAGTACCCAATCACAATTGTCAAGCGTAGAGTACAATCGTTCGTCTACTAACACACTAACGCAGCGTTGCTGTTCTTCAGAAGCCTTTGAATCAGACTCTCAGGACCAGATTCAGAAGGAAAATAATAGATTAACAGTCGCAAGCTCTAAGAAGGCTTGTATACAAAAAGGAACAGGAACGGAATTGAATACAATCCCTACGCTATGGTGAGCAATCCCTGTCTTACGATATTGCCATTGTTCTTCGGTGAGCAAACTCTGATTTCATAAAATATCACACGAGCTACGGGAGCAATTCCTGACCTTAATGATAAACATTTCATGGAGTCTTCCTAACGGAACAAGAGAAGAAAACCGTTGGCGTGTGATTCTCACACAATACATATACATGTATACAAATATATATGGTCAACGACCAATACATGTACGGAAATAATCAGCGAGTAATCTCAGCACTACGCAACAGCAGTTGCAACGTATTCATCTCAATAAAAGAGATATCTTGCATTTCGGCAAGATTTCACTTTATCTCATACTTTTAACATTCAACTGATTTATATCCCAAAATTCACACTAGTTGCTAACAACTACTTGTAATCTACATACTAAGGTCTGTCTCGCTGCAATCTGAATAAGTCACAGCAAGAGGAGATCTGGCGTTTCCCTAGTCTCGCCTGTAGTCCAATTATCCGTTGCTGAAAGTACCCAATCACAATTGTCAAGCGTAGAGTACAATCGTTCGTCTACTAACACACTAACGCAGCGTTGCTGTTCTTCAGAAGCCTTTGAATCAGACTCTCAGGACCAGATTCAGAAGGAAAATAATAGATTAACAGTCGCAAGCTCTAAGAAGGCTTGTATACAAAAAGGAACAGGAACGGAATTGAATACAATCCCTACGCTATGGTGAGCAATCCCTGTCTTACGATATTGCCATTGTTCTTCGGTGAGCAAACTCTGATTTCATAAAATATCACACGAGCTACGGGAGCAATTCCTGACCTTAATGATAAACATTTCATGGAGTCTTCCTAACGGAACAAGAGAAGAAAACCGTTGGCGTGTGATTCTCACACAATACATATACATGCATACAAATATATATGGTCAACAACTAATACATGTACGGAAATAATCAGCGAGTAATCTCAGCACTACGCAACAGCAGTTGCAACGTATTCATCTCAATAAAAGAGATATCTTGCATTTCGGCAAGATTTCACTTTATCTCATACTTTTAACATTCAACTGATTTATATCCCAAAATTCACACTAGTTGCTAACAACTACTTGTAATCTACATACTAAGGTCTGTCTCGCTGCAATCTGAATAAGTCACAGCAAGAAGAGATCTGGCGTTTCCCTAGTCTCGCCTGTAGTCCAATTATCCGTTGCTGAAAGTATCCAAACACAATTGTCACGCGTAGAGTACAATCGTTCGCCTACTAACACACTAACGCAGCGTTGCTGTTCTTCAGAAGCCTTTGAATCAGACTCTCAGGACCAGATTCAGAAGGAAAATAATAGATTAACAGTCGCAAGCTCTAAGAAGGCTTGTATACAAAAAGGAACAGGAACGGAATTGAATACAATCCCTACGCTATGGTGAGCAATCCCTGTCTTACGATATTGCCATTGTTCTTCGGTGAGCAAACTCTGATTTCATAAAATATCACACGAGCTACGGGAGCAATTCCTGACCTTAATGATAAACATTTCATGGAGTCTTCCTAACGGAACAAGAGAAGAAAACCGTTGGCGTGTGATTCTCACACAATACATATACATGTATACAAATATATATGGTCAACGACCAATACATGTACGGAAATAATCAGCGAGTAATCTCAGCACTACGCAACAGCAGTTGCAACGTATTCATCTCAATAAAAGAGATATCTTGCATTTCGGCAAGATTTCACTTTATCTCATACTTTTAACATTCAACTGATTTATATCCCAAAATTCACACTAGTTGCTAACAACTACTTGTAATCTACATACTAAGGTCTGTCTCGCTGCAATCTGAATAAGTCACAGCAAGAGGAGATCTGGCGTTTCCCTAGTCTCGCCTGTAGTCCAATTATCCGTTGCTGAAAGTACCCAATCACAATTGTCAAGCGTAGAGTACAATCGTTCGTCTACTAACACACTAACGCAGCGTTGCTGTTCTTCAGAAGCCTTTGAATCAGACTCTCAGGACCAGATTCAGAAGGAAAATAATAGATTAACAGTCGCAAGCTCTAAGAAGGCTTGTATACAAAAAGGAACAGGAACGGAATTGAATACAATCCCTACGCTATGGTGAGCAATCCCTGTCTTACGATATTGCCATTGTTCTTCGGTGAGCAAACTCTGATTTCATAAAATATCACACGAGCTACGGGAGCAATTCCTGACCTTAATGATAAACATTTCATGGAGTCTTCCTAACGGAACAAGAGAAGAAAACCGTTGGCGTGTGATTCTCACACAATACATATACATGCATACAAATATATATGGTCAACAACTAATACATGTACGGAAATAATCAGCGAGTAATCTCAGCACTACGCAACAGCAGTTGCAACGTATTCATCTCAATAAAAGAGATATCTTGCATTTCGGCAAGATTTCACTTTATCTCATACTTTTAACATTCAACTGATTTATATCCCAAAATTCACACTAGTTGCTACCAACTACTTGTAATCTACATACTAAGGTCTGTCTCGCTGCAATCTGAATAAGTCACAGCAAGAAGAGATCTGGCGTTTCCCTAGTCTCGCCTGTAGTCCAATTATCCGTTGCTGAAAGTATCCAAACACAATTGTCACGCGTAGAGTACAATCGTTCGCCTACTAACACACTAACGCAGCGTTGCTGTTCTTCAGAAGCCTTTGAATCAGACTCTCAGGACCAGATTCAGAAGGAAAATAATAGATTAACAGTCGCAAGCTCTAAGAAGGCTTGTATACAAAAAGGAACAGGAACGGAATTGAATACAATCCCTACGCTATGGTGAGCAATCCCTGTCTTACGATATTGCCATTGTTCTTCGGTGAGCAAACTCTGATTTCATAAAATATCACACGAGCTACGGGAGCAATTCCTGACCTTAATGATAAACATTTCATGGAGTCTTCCTAACGGAACAAGAGAAGAAAACCGTTGGCGTGTGATTCTCACACAATACATATACATGCATACAAATATATATGGTCAACGACTAATACATGTACGGAAATAATCAGCGAGTAATCTCAGCACTACGCAACAGCAGTTGCAACGTATTCATCTCAATAAAAGAGATATCTTGCATTTCGGCAAGATTTCACTTTATCTCATACTTTTAACATTCAACTGATTTATATCCCAAAATTCACACTAGTTGCTACCAACTACTTGTAATCTACATACTAAGGTCTGTCTCGCTGCAATCTGAATAAGTCACAGCAAGAGGAGATCTGGCGTTTCCCTAGTCTCGCCTGTAGTCCAATTATCCGTTGCTGAAAGTACCCAATCACAATTGTCAAGCGTAGAGTACAATCGTTCGCCTACTAACACACTAACGCAGCGTTGCTGTTCTTCAGAAGCCTTTGAATCAGACTCTCAGGACCAGATTCAGAAGGAAAATAATAGATTAACAGTCGCAAGCTCTAAGAAGGCTTGTATACAAAAAGGAACAGGAACGGAATTGAATACAATCCCTACGCTATGGTGAGCAATCCCTGTCTTACGATATTGCCATTGTTCTTCGGTGAGCAAACTCTGATTTCATAAAATATCACACGAGCTATGGGAGCAATTCCTGACCTTAATGATAAGCATTTCATGGAGTCTTCCTAACGGAACAAGAGAAGAAAACCGTTGGCGTGTGATTCTCACACAATACATATACATGTATACAAATATATATGGTCAACGACCAATACATGTACGGAAATAATCAGCGAGTAATCTCAGCACTACGCAACAGCAGTTGCAACGTATTCATCTCAATAAAAGAGATATCTTGCATTTCGGCAAGATTTCACTTTATCTCATACTTTTAACATTCAACTGATTTATATCCCAAAATTCACACTAGTTGCTAACAACTACTTGTAATCTACATACTAAGGTCTGTCTCGCTGCAATCTGAATAAGTCACAGCAAGAGGAGATCTGGCGTTTCCCTAGTCTCGCCTGTAGTCCAATTATCCGTTGCTGAAAGTACCCAATCACAATTGTCAAGCGTAGAGTACAATCGTTCGTCTACTAACACACTAACGCAGCGTTGCTGTTCTTCAGAAGCCTTTGAATCAGACTCTCAGGACCAGATTCAGAAGGAAAATAATAGATTAACAGTCGCAAGCTCTAAGAAGGCTTGTATACAAAAAGGAACAGGAACGGAATTGAATACAATCCCTACGCTATGGTGAGCAATCCCTGTCTTACGATATTGCCATTGTTCTTCGGTGAGCAAACTCTGATTTCATAAAATATCACACGAGCTACGGGAGCAATTCCTGACCTTAATGATAAACATTTCATGGAGTCTTCCTAACGGAACAAGAGAAGAAAACCGTTGGCGTGTGATTCTCACACAATACATATACATGCATACAAATATATATGGTCAACAACTAATACATGTACGGAAATAATCAGCGAGTAATCTCAGCACTACGCAACAGCAGTTGCAACGTATTCATCTCAATAAAAGAGATATCTTGCATTTCGGCAAGATTTCACTTTATCTCATACTTTTAACATTCAACTGATTTATATCCCAAAATTCACACTAGTTGCTAACAACTACTTGTAATCTACATACTAAGGTCTGTCTCGCTGCAATCTGAATAAGTCACAGCAAGAGGAGATCTGGCGTTTCCCTAGTCTCGCCTGTAGTCCAATTATCCGTTGCTGAAAGTACCCAATCACAATTGTCAAGCGTAGAGTACAATCGTTCGTCTACTAACACACTAACGCAGCGTTGCTGTTCTTCAGAAGCCTTTGAATCAGACTCTCAACGGATCGGATTCAGAAGGAAAATAATAAACACGGTGGAGCAGCAGCTTTTGAGATATCTCAATCTCTGGAGCCAATGCCTACGGCTATGTCATATGACAACCGCGTGGCGAATATCCTCAAATTCTCCAGGAGAATCATCTCCTGTGAAAATGAATTTTGCCTTGACCTACCAGATCCCTATTTTGACTACATTGTGTTTAAACAAATTTATCGCATGGCCTTTCCTCCCAGTTACACATGGACATGGAAATACTCCCCCAACAGTGACTCTGTCTCGTTCCACGGAGTCCGATCCAACTCCATCTCCTTCGAACGCTCCACTTCCTCTTCAAGTTCTCGTGTACGATGTCAGGAGAAGTCCAATACGACTCCAATCCAATGCCAGGCCAAGTCCACTGTGACTGCGTCGCATGAAACCCCATCTACAATGACCAATTCGGATCATCATTCTGCCCCACCTTTGGCGCCTACTCACTTCAGATCGACCTTCAATCCTCGGAATGAAATTGCAACATTCCGGCGCTTGCCAAAATCAGCTCCCTCACCCTCACTACCATCTGAGACACTTGCTGAGGACGCTGACCTTCGAAACGCCGCTCTTGCATATATACGATCATTCCAATCCCCATGCCGTAACCAGCTTTGCCCCACACAATATTACCAGCCTGTCCTACGACTCTCCAAACGACATTGCGATGCCCTAAAGATGAAGATGTATCACTTGTATGCGAACATCTTGTCAATGAATTGGTTTTACGATACTTTTGACTGAACACTGCAACCGACTGCAACTTCCTCATCAACAGTTAGTTGCCTTACACCCTCGCTCTTCATCCTCCATTAGTCGATCTTCGCTTGTTCCTCCAACATTCATGAAGTCGATTCCAAGCATACGTATCAAGGGGTGTATCTACTGGAACATTCTACCAAGAATCTCCTTCTGTAATACACATCGCCGCTTCGACGCGCATCCACATTGTTGTTAATCCATTTTGATTCGACGACTACGATCGATCGAACGATCCCTCTGACATCAACACGTACAAACTCCTATTGCCAACGATTGTTTCTCCGGCGAACGTTCCACGGCTACATCAACGGACACTTGAACAACCACCGACGTTTGTCTCTCTAACGCTCGTTCCGAAGGTGAATTCCTTTTATTTCTACTACAATTGAACGATTACAACGAATCCACCCATGCCTTCATTTGCCTAGAATAACATCCGGGACATTGAAATACGTTTCGGCGCCTTTATTTCCAAGGGCAATACCCACATGTTCACGATTCGATAAGTGATACTAGCCCTCTTTGGCATTTTTGCCTCCACTCCAGTCGATGCACTCGACTCCGGATAAAAGGGTGTATACCTCAAGGACATACTACGATACCAGAACTCTTGCATTTTGAGCTAAACTGCCGTTCAGTATACATCTACTTGTATATTTTGCTGGCCATCCGGTTGAGACTAAAGTTACATACCAAGCAACTTCTACGATCCATGAATCTACGACCAAGCAGTTTCCACGCTTCTTTATATGACCCAACAGTCGTCTTGTATTGAGTTCTACCATTCGCTTTCCAATCCATCCATTGTATCAACTATGCAATTGCTTTGCGTCCCGCGATTTGATCGACCTCCAATCGCACATTCCCTCTATGATGCCTGAATCCATCCGCATCAAGTTATGCAGCATGATTGCAACGTTTTCTCCGGCTCCCTCTCGGCCTTCCGGATACCTTCCCTTCCGTACAAGACCACTTCTGGTTCTTCCTTCCCTATCGTCGCCGCCACATCTTGAGCATCCTTCCTCCTGCTTGTGCACCAGGGGGTGTATCCACTGTCTCTACACACAGTTCTTCGATAATCAACAACCGAGCATGGTCGACCACTTTGATTGGAACGCTATTGACGGCATACTATTCTGACTCTCGGGCAACAACCCCTATGATGAATAATTGACTGCCGTCTACTCCCAGATAGTGGATGATATCGACATGGAAGACTTATTTGTGGAGAATGCAGACGCCAAGGTGCTAACCCCCCTTCATGATGCCCAACCTCTGCGGTAGTGTTGTCAACGCACTTACCTACAGCCCAGAGAATCCCCAGGCAAACCGACTATCCAAATCCCTACACGCGTTTCCTGGCGCCTCTTCACTGCAATCCCCTATGGTCACCCTAAGCTTCTCCACAACCATGGAATATTCGATATCTCCTACAACTCGATGATTTGTTCGCCATTCAATCGATATTCAAGCGGTTCCAACCACCACTTGGTCCTATTCTCCGATTTGGCTTCCCTCCCTCCAGTTGGTCCTCTCGATCGACGCTTACCCGATGCTTGATCACTTCCTATGATTCGTTCTATGATCAAACGGTTTCTCGCTTCCATTTCTACAATTTGATCCGATTCGCCTTCCTTTGTTTCTTCAGCCATTTAGTACGACGAAGTGCATTCGATCCACTATTATGAATATTCCTTCTTCGGAACATTCCTTCGGTCATCCCTTTGACACGGCTGCACCTTCGTTCGGTCATTTCGTCTATCTACCAAGCATCTCCTTATGTAACTACATCGCAACATCGACGATTCGACGATCCGACCGATTGTTTCTCCGACGAGCGTGCCCGCATCTACGATTGATCACGATCGAACATTTAGAACCATGGAATTCTATTGAACCACAGAATTCGATTCTTTAAGTGTGGATCAAGTGTGTGCATCTGCATCTGCATCAAGGGGTGCGCATCTGAATCAAGGGGCGCGCGTTGGATAAATGCTTGACGCTTACTTTGACCGCGCTTAACTTCCAGCGTTTTTCATCATAAGCCTCCACCTCTTTACTTATGGATCCCACTTGGAAACACCCTCACAGAACCGACTGATAATTCACCACTCCTCCACTCCGTGCCGAATCAAGGGGTGTGTTGCCGGTTCCGCCGAATTCACGGAACTTACTTCAGACACAGAGATGATTCAAAGCTTGATTAACATGCAAGCTAGACGAGATCTAATACAAAAGGCACCTACTAGTCGGCTTTGGACCCCGTTCTTCAATCCCTGACTTGATATTCTTCTTGCATTCCTTCAGATCAATCCTCTTCTACGGCATCCAATAAATTCCGTCCCAACTCTGGAATAATGTTTCATTCAAGCAGTTGCAATTGCTACTGACCGATCATATTGATTCCGATCTCTCAATCAGCATTCCGATCTCCGAATCGTATTCCACACTCAACCGATTGCTATTTGATTCTGGAATCGATAGATCTGCTTCCTCCCAAATTCAACGATATGAATCCACTTCCTCGATGTTTAATCTCTACCACCAACATCGTCGCGTCGCTGTGCTCTTCCATTCTCAATTTCCAAGTCTCCACTTCATCTCTACGATTCTTCTAAGATTCGATCCTGACTTTCCGTATCAATCTGATTCTTTGTTTCCCCTTCGTTGAGATCATCAATCAATACGTCGATCCTGCTGTCTACAACTATAGCGCTCATCTCCTCCCTACGATTTGGTTCTACGATTCGTTTCATACGATTCAATCCCTTGATCGGCGTTTGATATTTGAATCTGCTGGAATCGATAGATCTTTTTCCTACCAAGTCAGAAATGAATCCCCTCCGATTCCATTTGTTCCTACGACACGCCCCTAAGCTTCGATCACAATGCCACGAATCTACAAATCGACATATTTGATTCTACGGTACAATTGTGAACGCCAACCCTCCGATTTTGGATCCCACTATGATTGATTCCTTCGACTCAGATGGTATTCCACTATGATCGATTCCTTCGACTCAGTTGGTACTCAAGCCCAGGGCTTCGATTCCGTGCTATCATCCTTCCACGATCTTTATTCATTGTTCCCCTACAATACTCAGACGTTTGAGGATCCCCTTCGTCTTATCCTCGACTTCTACGATTCCTGATTCGATTCTCATTGATTGTCTTCGATGCCGTTCGCTCGAACCCCTACCATTTGATTTGATCTCTACTTATTGGACTCCTACGATTTGGTTTCGATGATCTGATATACGACCATATTGTTCCCTACCAATCTATCGATTCCCTTATCAATCGATTCTCGAACCTACCATCAATCCCTCGACCACGATTGGTAACTCTTCCACTGATCAATCAACCCTCTCTGTCGACGATCCCAAACTCCAATCTCGTCTTACCAGATAGTTGAACATCGATCTTTGAATGATTATCAACCTCCTATACATCTCTTCTTCTCTCCCATTTTGGATTCCATCATGATCGATTCTGTCTTCCTCTTCTCCACAGACACGTCTCTTCGAGATTGAACATGGCTCCGGCTCCATCGAGATCCTCAATGATCAACAACTCCAGTTTAATCGAATCCGTCTCCCCTCTCCATCACCGTTGAAGCTGAGCAATTCTGAACACTTGACTTTTATACTACGCTTGGCACTGATGGATCTCAGCATTTGTCCCCTTCGTCGACACTTTATTCTACGATCTCTTCTTCTCTTTGATATCATTCCACAATTGAATCTAAGACCATCTACAATCGAGCTTCTATGAATCGATTCGGATTCTCCAATCCACCTTTCATTCCAATTCTACGATCAAGTTTATGCATGACGACTCTGATTCCCCAAGCGATCCTCGCCGTTCACTCTCTACTACATTCTCAACGTATACATTCCTATCCTACGGCTTGCCCTTCTGAGTCCTCTGTTCTAGTTCAATTGATACAGTTGATTCCTCCATATGCTTGACCCTACCCTACGACATGGACGATCAATCACAGAGTCCGATTCTCCCATTCCCCAGTCTCCTTTCAAGAGTACGCATCCAATATTCCGCCTTGCCTTCAATTTGATTTGACAAGCTTTCATTCAATTTATACTATGGTCGATCCCTCCGTCGACTGTCGATCCCTGCTTCTGCTCCACGTTTGATTCTAAATCTATGGCTTGAAGCAGTACAATTCAATCCAATACAAGATCACTCATGGCTCTCCCCTCCGTTGAGATCCTCACTTGAATCTTCTGCTCCAGATCAATTGATTCGCCTCATCCGTACCCGACTCATATGATTTGTTTCAGCGATTAACTTGAAACTCCGCTCTACATTCAATTTATACTACTATGGTCGATCCCTCCACCGCCAACCATTTCATCGCTTCGATTTGTTCATATCTATGATTCGTTCATATCTACAATCACGTCCGATTCCACAGTCGATCGGTCCTCTCATCAATCAATTCTCGACAATTTGAGTAAATGTCCTTCCCCATAATATCTTCACCAATCTCTTTGACAGAGTTATCATCGCTAATCGACTCGATTGATTCTATTGATTCGTTTCGACTCAGTCGACACTCAAGACAATCAATGGTACTCAAGAAAATCAATTTCTGGGACATAGTTGCTTTTATCTCCACAGACATTCGTTTTGTCTATGGCTCCTTTTCAAGGATACAAATCAATGTTCCATTTTCTCTCCAACCATTTGATTCAATTCAGTTCCTCCTCACCGACGACCCTTGGCCATCCCTTCCGTGATAGGTACCAAGCATTGTCCAATCCGTTCTCTCCATCGACGTCTAATCTAATTTCTACAACCCGTCTCCTCATGATTCTACAGTCAATCAATTCTCCAATGAACTACGATTGCGATTCGCCACTACGATCATATTGATTCCTACATTCTCTCGATCGCATTCCGATCTTACGATTCAATTCCTTGGTCGACGTTTGATATTTGATTCTGGGATCGATAGATCTTCTTCCTACCAAGTCAGAAATGAATTCCCTCCGATTCCATTCATTTCTACGACACGTCTCTCTGCGATTCTATGATACGATCAATCCATTGCTCTTCCTAAGATGACCATTGATCTCCCCTCATCGGTTTCGCGACCTCGGCATACTCAAGCACTTCTCCTTCAATGCTTCTACAATTTTACGATTACAATCTTCCGATTCGATATCTAAGCTTAAGTTTTTAGCGTTTTACAAGATGGAGAACCGTCTTATAATTCAACACTCCTTCATTAAGTGTTGAATCAAGGGGTGTGTTGTCGGTCAAAAATACACGTACTCTACTTACGTACATTCTACAGGAATTATATCCATTCTACACTTGAAAGGTTACTTATACTCCTACAGAGATAAAATGACTTCAAGTATCATGATATCTACGTCACATCATGTGTTCTCTGTCTTATGACGAATTACACATGATCGACGACCGGTTTAGACATCCCTACATACAACACTAACACAGGGATACCGGTCGAATACACAGTAAAATACACAGTAACAGAGCGATCTCATGATATGCTCACTTCTCTTTAAATTTTAACATCATATACCTTTGGTCGATTTTTAGAGTAACAACACATATGCAGATGCAGTGTCAGCCTGTATTAAGAGTTCTGTGTTTAAACGCGAAGGACCAGGTAAATTAGGAACACACTCTATTCGAAAGTATGGTACCAGCAAAGCCCGAATGTCAGGGGCCAGATATGAGGATGTAGATTGTCGCGCAAGATGGAAGAATCCCAATATGCAAGGGAGATACACAGCAGTTCAATTGGATTGGCCTGATATCACGGCAGCTGTGAAGCTTTGTGGCGGAGGCCCCTGTATTTACAAAGCAGTGGAGGGCAGTGGTGTGACAAATGATTGGCTAGGGAGTGATGTTGTGCCAGCAATCAAGGCCCAGTTTGGTCCTGGAGTTGCTAGGGTTCTTGGGCTGGCATTGCTGTGGGCAACGTTCGATGCGCATGCAGCAGATTTGGTGTCTCCGGATATCAGACACCAAGTCACAGCAAAGTACATCCAACTTGAAGCTGGCCTTGAGGATGGGGTGAATCCAGTAAAGAAAGTGATGATCTTTGCATCAGAGCATGGAGGGTGTGTTAGCCTTGATGAGATAGAGGATAACATGGATGATTTGATGACGCGGTCTGGACAGCAGTGGAGAAACAGTATCTATGCCAAGCTGTCCTCTAATCAGGTAGAACTTGGGGAGCTGAGGAACTTTGTCATCAGTAACATGGCTCAGCTGAGCCGGCAGAATAGAACAATCGAAAGGCTTATCTGTCACCTAGCTGCAGCTCCAGCGCGTCGAGTTGGAGGGGTAGTAACCCTTGGCGGTCAGCCAACTCGGCTTGGTACTCCCCGTGTGCAGCCCCCAGCATTGCTTGGAGACTGCCCAAGGTCCCTTGCTGTGCTCTGGGATGAGTATGTGAATGGAATGGGAGGGAGGAAGCCTGCAAGGGAGTTTAGCCGGCATGAGCGCGGCGTCAAGAGATACAAGTACACACGGCGACTTGTTGTTTGGAGGGTGATTCAAAAGCTCTTGGATCGGGGGCTCAATCTTGCAACAGCAATCAGTCGGATTCACTCTGTGTATGGAAATGTATCAGTGACTCAGATCATCAACAAGCTTCGAAAGGATGAAGGTCGTGGAGGGAACAACAGGCTGTATCGGTAGGCGTTGGTGGTGTTGGCGGCGGCAGCGTTTGGTTTATTGTTGTGTGTTGTGTGTGATGGCGTCGTTGATCTTGCTGGAGAGCAAACCCCCCTTCTTGTTGTTGCTAGGGGGGATATTCCCTGTAGATTTTAGTGCAGTGTAGTACTTTGGTTGGCACCTAAGTCCAATTGTAATGAAGCTCGCCCTGCTTGCTCTTCTTTGTATCGATCCATTGTCATTGTTGTCATCTAGTTGTTCTTTGTCTTGTATCTTCTTGTTCGATTTGATAGCCGTTCGATTGCCATTCGATTGCCATTCCAGGTCAGCAAATCAGTAGAGGAACATGATGGTGTTCGAATGTGGTAGTATTTGTACATGTCCACCCTCATCTTCCCTTCCATTGGAGGGGAAACAGATGGGTCGGAGAAGGGTCGTCGACAATGACGACGTATCTTTGTCTCCCTTGTTTGCCATTGAATTGCGGTTCGAATACCCTTCCAGATCGAAATCCAAGTAGCGGAATGTGTAGGTATTTGAGTTGGTGTCATTTTGTACTATTTGTATGGTGGCGGACCTTCATAGTCTGTTCTATGGAAGGAGAAACAGAAGGGTCGGTCGTCGCGAAAATAATGGAAATTAATGAACGACATTGGTGATTTCGATGATCGGACTTCCCGTAAATTTTTTTTTGTCTTAGTGAGTTTTTCGGTGTGTTTTCAGGGTCTTTTGTCTTGTTCTTTTTTTGAAGGGACTTCAGTGTGCGGAGCACACATATGTTTATTTACTGTAGACTTGTACATGGTTTTGGTACTGGGTATTTATTGTGGTATTTTTATCTTGTACACTCACCGTACGGTACGGTACGTACCGTGAGGGTGCACAACATAAATACCCCGTACAACCCAAAATACAACAGTACAAAAACCATGTAGAGCTCTACGAGATGCATCAAAAAAACTTCCAAGTCCGATCACTGCAAATAATAATAACACGCAAAAAATACAAACACAGAAATAATTTTGGTTCCTACGGGTCGTATCATGACAGAAATTGTTCATCGATTACATGTTGAACAACGCACAGACACTTCAATCATGTGTCACTGACACACTATATCAGTCCAGTCACGAATCATTGACACACTCTTTCAGTCATGATTCACTGACACACTCCTCCAGTCCAGTCATGCGTCATTGACACATTCCCTCAGTCATGAGTCAATGACATCGTTCCTGATCCTCTGTCATTGTTCAATCGTATTTGAACATCAAATAGAACCTTCTCCTTGAAGTCTCATCCGAATTCCGATTATCAAAGAACACAGTTCTTTTGCAATCGTATCACTGAACTAGCCGGGAAGCTTCTCGAACTATCTCGAAGTCATAGTAGACACTAAAACTCAATAGCACACAATTTCATACACAGCGTAGTTCATATTGAACTCAATCGCAATATCGCTTTGAAATTTATTTATCAAAAAAAATATCTAAAAACTAACCGTAACCTCTAACTCACCATGTCTGCTGTCGCTCAACTTCAAGCCGCTAAGTAGGCCCCCTTCTTTTTCAAACCCAATCTTCGCTATGAAGATTACCCCACCGTTCGCCTTGTGCACAGTGTAACTCAGTACACCGCGCGTCCCTCTGCTGTTACAACCACATATTAAATTCCTTTCGTGACCAGAAGTACCAAAGCTACCAGATGGTAGATACCTTATTTGTCCGAATCCATGAGTCCCGTATCAATATAAGTAATCGATTCCCACGGCATATCGATTCCCACGGCGCATCGATTCCCATCGCGCATCAACGGTGAGCAATCCCTGTTTTACAGTATTGCCATTGTCCTTCGGTGAGCAAACTCTGACTTCATAAAATATCACACGAGCTACGGGAGCAATTCCTGACCTTAATGATAAACAATTCATGGAGTCTTCCTAACGGAACAAGAGAAGAAAACCGTTGGCGTGTGATTCTCACACAATACATATACATGCATACAGATATATATTGTCAACGACCAATACATGTACGGAAATAATCAGCAAGTAATCTCATCACTACGCAACAGCAGTTGCAACGTATTCATCTCAATAAAAGAGATATCTTGCATTTCGGCAAGATTTCACTTTATCTCATACTTTTAGCATTCAACTGATTTATATCCCAAAATTCACACTAGTTGCTAACAACTACTTGTAATCTACATACTAAGGTCTGTCTTGCTGCAATCTGAATAAGTCACAGCGAGAAGAGATCTGGCGTTTCCCTAGTCTCGCCTGTAGTCCGATTATCCGTTGCCGAAAGTATCCAAACACAATTGTCACGCGTAGAGTACAATTGTTCGTCTACTAACACACTAACGCAGCGTTGCTGTTCTTCAGAAGCCTTTGAATCAGACTCTCAACGGATCGGATTCAGAAGGAAAATAATAGATTAACAGTTGCAAGCTCTAAGACGGCTTGCACACAAAGAGGAACAAGAACGGAATTGAATACAATCTCTACGCTGGCATATGCCAGTCGCACACCGTACACGAAGCAGTTCTCATTCCCAGTCACCACGCAATTCTTTCGAAGTATCGGAATCATCACAGATGCTGAACATACCGACGATGCCCGGCAATGCATTTGGGGGCGAAGAGAAGAATGACGCCGAAGTTACTACTGTTGAATTACTAAAAAATACGTAATACTAAAAAATACGGAATACGTAAACGTACAATTTACGTATACGTGAAACGTAACACGTAAACGTAACACGTAAACGTAATACGTAAACGTAATACGTAAACGTAATACGTAATACGTAAACGTAATACGTAAACATAATACGTAAACGTAATACGTAAAGAATGTGTGTCGTAACGAACAACAAACGCAATCGCAATCAGTCTTACGATCGATTGATTTAGTGAGTAAGATCATTGTTACGGTTCGATCTTTGCAGACCGACAGGTTAATTACTCGTCGTATCGTCGTGTCGATTTACAGCATATTACCGTGTAATTTTCAGCATACAAAACACATGTAATTAAGACACGAAACACACGCAAAACCATCTTCACCCGGTCTTTTGTTACCGTATAATTCACCGTGATATTATCGGTGAATATCACATGTTATTGTACCTTATCATGTAGAATTAGTACTAGGTTGTACACAGATTTTAGGGCATGATAGTGTTTTAGAGTTGTTAATTCTTCGAAGAGTGAGCTGATGGGGAAATTCAGTAAAGAGACAAACCACATGGAAACGCCGACGATTATTCACTCAAGTTAAATAACCTTACGAATAAGGTTATTTGCCCTTATGACTTTTCGTTCAGTACGCGTTACACGGTGAATTCTTTTCAGTCCCCTTCAGTCATAAATCCTCCAACCGTTAAGCGGCTGGATTCTATGGCTTAATATGTTCATCGTGAGTTGAATACCAAACTGTATCCAGTCTACCATCAGAGGCCCTATCAAAAAAAAAAATGGGGCGGCGTTTTGCCTTTCATTCTGGCTCGCATCATAAGTTTTGGCTAAGCGTTCACAGTCAACCTTGTTTGGACCTTCAATTGTTATCACTGATGGCCCCCATTGATTTCTTCTGTCAAGAGACCTCCTTTCTAGTGTATTGTCAATTTCTTGCAAGCTAGGGGCCTGTTTTGATTCTGCTTCAGGAGCTTCCATAAAGTCAAATTCTGTATCATCAAACAAAAATTGGTCTACCCTTTGCGCGCTTGAAATATTCCTTACTGAAGAAATCCGATGAGCTATATTTCCATCTGTTGCAATCTGGCATTCAGTTAGCATTCTCCTTGTGGATACTTGATGGACCCTCATCAGTTTGCATTGCTGCATGACACTTGGATGCCGATCTTAATTCTGGGTCCTCAAAGGCCCTTTCCATGACTTCCATGATTTTATCTTCCAATTTCTCTTCCAAATCGTCATCGTCTGAATCGTCATCGTCTGAATCATCGTCATCCACTTCCATTTTTGTTTCTTCCATGTCGTCGTCCGCTCTAGTTCGTACCATGGTGATGAATTGTGTATTCTAATGGAGTTTCGAATTATATTGGAGTATTCGGAGGATGGATATTCGATGGACGTTGCGATCGAATATTCAATCGAAGGTGGTATGTGTGGAAAGAGAGTGTAATTTAATCGAAGGGTCGGATGTGAGATGGTTGGTAGATGTTGTATGACTGTTGATTCGCTTATCTGTTTTGTATTCTGTATATCCGGATCGAATTTTCGTTCCGGTTTGTATATACTTTTGTTCGGATCGAGTTTTCGTTCCGGTTTGTGTGAGCTTTTGCTTTTGTTGCAAATCAAGATTGTGAGCTTTCCTATCCTTTCTCGGGATTTGCTCATTCTGTATTTCTGTGGTGAATTCCAAAGATTGATTGTTTCCTGAGAATTTAGTGTTCTCCTTTTTTAGTGTTCTCGACGATCTTTTCGCGATTTGGTGTTCTCATATCTTTGGATTTTCGTTTTCGTGCGGGCAGATGCTTTTTGCAATCTGTTCCTTCCAATCTGTTTCACCACAGAATACTTCAGGCTCAATCTTCTGGCTCACGTCGTTCTATTTTCAGTGAAAGATCAGTGTTCTCGAATTTGGATATTGATTCCTTTCAACTGATGCCAACCTGGGCGATTCGTTCAGCTGAATCGTCCAGTGTCTTTTCCCTTGCTTGTTTTGCTGGATCCCGAAACCCGGTGTAGCCACCACCTTGGTTCGGTTCTTTGGTCTCTTCTTTCAGGGAGACCGCCCTGGTGTTGGTCTATTCCAGAGCTCCACAGGCAACTGCCTCTTTTACATCCTTGAGGGTTGATGCCGGTAGCTGATCAGGCTAATCCGGATTCTTTGTCTTCGAGCTCAAACTGCGTTTCTCGGTGGGAAACGCCAATCGGTCCTCAGCATTGTAGGATGCTGGCCACAGCCCGTAGACGCTGTGGGTCTGATAAACTAAAGAAAGTGTGTCGTAACAAACAAACGCAAACGATCTTACGATCGTCTGATTTAGTGAGCAATTGATACAGTTCATTCGGCCTTGTCGTTGTCGACAGGTTAATTACTCATCGTATCGTCGTGTCGATTTACGGCATATTACCGCGTAATTCTTAGCATACAAAGCACACGTAAAGAGACACAAAACACATGTAAAACCATCTTTGATCGGTCTTTCGTTGTATCGTATTACCGTATAATTCACCGTGATATTCTCATTGGAATATCACTGTATTGTACCTTGTTGTGTAGGATTAGTACTAGGTTGTACATAGATTTTAGGGCATGATAGTGTTTTAGAGTTGTTAATTCTTCGAAGAGTGAGCTGTTGGGAAAATTCCCGCTAAGAGACAATCCACATGGATTAATCACCGACGATTATTCACTCAGGTTAAATAACCTTACGAATAAGGTTATTTGCCTTCGTGACTCTTCGTACGTATGAATACGCGTCACACGGTGAATTCTTTTCACTTTTCCTAAGCTGGTCTTGGGAAGTTTATTTGTAACATTACTAGCAGGTTCTGTCACAACAGAACTTTCCTCCATTGCTTGGTCCTCTTCGGTTGACATAGCTTGAAGGCTGAATTGGTCCCCTGAAATTGGATCTCCATTGTCAATGGCTAGCTCGGCCATCCTGAACTTCAGTGAATGTGGATCCCAGGGGGTATCATTTGTTGCTATCAAATGTTGACATTCATCAAGTTCCATTCTTGTGGGCTTTCTTGTGGGGAAATATGAGATCACATTCCTCATACTCAGTTTGATAAAAACTTTCTTCGGATCATCATCCTCCAGTGGAGTTTGAATTGTAATTCCATGCTTGGATCTTGGATCAAATTGGCGAGGTGTCTCTTCAACAGAGTTGAAGTTGCAGTCCCTCACTTGATTTGGGCATATCAAGCTGTTTTTCAATTTGTCCCCAAAGTACAGTGCTTGATGGAACACTATGATATATACTTGGCCTGATGTTGTATTTGTCCATGCAGTCGCACAGCTTCCAATGGGTATTTTCTTGATGGGCTTGTACTCTTCAGAAAAAGGTGCAACATCAACGTGTGTTGTGATTTGGTCAGGATTCAGCAATACCATATTGCTTCCTGCTGCGGTAGTATCTGCATGTGAGTCTAACTCACAATATCCTTCTTCATTTTCCCCATCATCAAAACCTACAGGGACATTCATCTGGTATAATGACCGGCTCACCATTTTTAACAATTTGTGTTCTAGTGATAGTGTCCGGTTATTATGTCATTGCTTAGATTTTGATCCAAAACTGTCACCCGCGCCTTCCTTTTCAGTTTCTTTCTTTTTAGTCTCAGCAGCCTTGAGATTTCTTTTCTTTTTAGCCTGTCTCATCTGGTAAAGCTCCTGGCGCTGTTCTTTTGACATTGTTTTATAAACACTTGTTGGGTAAGGCTTGCACTCAACTTTTCCTGTAAAAGTTCCAGTTGTCTTTTGCTTTTTGTTGCTGGTTGTGCCCATAGAATACAAACTTCTGGAACCTCTTTTACTCTTCCCGTTTGCAAGCTTTTTCAATCCAAGACGATTGGTGAATAGAATCAAACATTCATTGAAGTTGTCACGATAGTCTTTGCTCTCATCAATTGCATCTGCTTTTGCAGCATCAAGTCGCTCATCACTGATTGAATTGATAAAATCCCAAACAAATCTCCTTTCATTATGATTCTTTTCAAATCTCAGAATTGTTCCATGAAAAGCAGTCCAATTTCGCTTGTGCTTGTTCCAGTCATAACCCTTGGAATCTCCAGTGTAGTGTGAATCTTTCATATCCTGATACGTCTTATTCAGAACCATAGTGATATTGGTATCAGTGTAAGCATGTTGCATGAGAGAAATGAAAGCATTTCTGGCATTACCAGAATTCAGTGCAGTGTTTTGGAAATGTGCAACATATTCCCAACCAGGTCCCTTTCTTGTTGCATCACATAACAATCTCCAGACGACGCTGTTATCCTCATCATACTGGTGACCTGACAAAACACCGCATCTTTCGTTGTAGTCACTCCAAGTTGGGTAGGTATCTGTCATACTTTGCCCGACTGTTCCAGCCCTGGCTTCGTCAGTAACTTCTTCCTTTTCTTGGGGTCTTATGACATACAAGATTGGGAATCCCTCAGAGTTGAATCTGTATCTCAAGTTTTGACGGAAGCCTTCCTCCCATTCCCTGAATTTTGTAAGATCCTTCAATTCAGGTGGGGTTGCTTTTTCCTGTGATTTCACACTTGCCTCCATCATCTTGATTCTGAATTGCTGCAATTCCAGGTTGTTTGGGTTTGCGTTCCAGTCGATAGCCCTTGGCTCAACTCCAATCAGTGGTTGGTATCGAGCCCAACTTGCCCATGTGAGAAGCCTCGATGATAGCCTGTTACCATAGTGGATACTTTTTGGGTTAGGACATTCCGGACTGATAGATTTCAGTCCGTGCATGAATGATTTGATGCTTTCCTTGTTGAGGTCTGTAATTTCGCGGATATTAGACATCCCTCCCCTCATAATTTCTTCAGCTGATTCATAGTTGATACCAAAATCCATCAAGCTGCTCCTAAAGGCAAGCTGTTCTGGGTTCAGAAATCTTCCACTGTTGAATCCCCTGATTTTTATTTTTGGTTGGGATGACCTCCTTCCGTGTCGTTCAGCCCTTAGGTCATTGTCTAGTTGTTTCTCATCTTCATTGCTGTTATCGCTGTCACTATCGCCCTGATTGACGTCATTTGGATTTCTGTGTTGCTCCACCGCATCCTGTATCCTTCTGATCCTTCTCTTTACTTCCTTGTCGATGACTCTTTTCCAAGTTGAGTTTGTTTCTGGATCAGTCATGGCCCTCTCCATTACCCTCATGATCCTTGCATCGAACTCCTCTTCGCTATCTGGATACTTTTCGGAATCCTCGTTTCCTTCAGAATCATTCGGATCTCGATCCACCTCCATTTTTGTTTCTTCTATGTCGCCGTGTGTTCTAGTTCGTACCATGGTGGAGAATTGCGTATTCTAATGGTCGGATGGTCACTTTGAAGAGAGTTTTCGGAGTATTCGGAGTATTCGGAGGATGGTATGTGGAGAGAGAAGGTAATCGGATCGAGGATTGGATGTGAGAGATGGATATGATTAGATGGATATTATTCGTTTGTGGCTGTCGAGTGATTTGTATTTCTCCGGATCGAACTTTCGTTCTGGATCGAATTTTTGTTCCGGTTTGGTTATACTTTTGACTATTCGGATCGAGTTTTCGTTCCGGTTAGTTTTGTGTGAGCTTTTGCTTTTGTTGCAAATCAAGATTGTGAGCTTTCCTATCCTTTCTTGGGATTTTGCTCATTCTGTATTTCTGTGGTGGAAGATTGAAAGATTGTTTCCTGAGAATTTAGTGTTCTCTTTTCCTTTTGGATCTTTCGATCTTTTGTTCTTCGAGATTTGGTGTTCTCGATTTTAGAGCAGATGTTCTTTCGCAATCTGTTCCTTTACAAGCAGATGTTCTTCGCAATCTGTTTCACCACAGAATACTTTAGGCTCAATCTTCTGGCTCACGTCATTCTTGTTTTCAGTGAAAGATCAGTGTTCTTGAATTGGATATTGATTCCTTTCAACTGATGCCAACCTGGGCGATTCGTTCAGCTGAATCGTCCAGTGTCTTTTCCCTTGCTTGTTGCTGGATCTCGACACCCGGTGGAGCCACCACCTTGGTTCGAGTCTTCGGCCTCTTCTTTCAAGGGAGGCCGCCCTGGTGTTGGTCTATTCCAGGGCTCCACAAGCAATTGCCCCTTTTACATCCTTGAGGGTTGATGCCGGTTGCTGATCAGGCTAATCCGGATTCGTTGGTCTTCGAGCTCAAACTGCGTTTCTTTAACGCCATTGGGTCCTCCACAGCTCGTAGACGCTGTGGGTCTGATAAACTAAAGAATGTGTGTCGTAACGAACAACAAACGCAATCGCAATCAGTCTTACGATCGATTGATTTAGTGAGTAAGATCATTGTTACGGTTCGATCTTTGCAGACCGACAGGTTAATTACTCGTCGTATCGTCGTGTCGATTTACAGCATATTACCGTGTAATTTTCAGCATACAAAACACATGTAATTAAGACACGAAACACACGCAAAACCATCTTCACCCGGTCTTTTGTTACCGTATAATTCACCGTGATATTATCGGTGAATATCACATGTTATTGTACCTTATCATGTAGAATTAGTACTAGGTTGTACACAGATTTTAGGGCATGATAGTGTTTTAGAGTTGTTAATTCTTCGAAGAGTGAGCTGATGGGGAAATTCAGTAAAGAGACAAACCACATGGAAACGCCGACGATTATTCACTCAAGTTAAATAACCTTACGAATAAGGTTATTTGCCCTTATGACTTTTCGTTCAGTACGCGTTACACGGTGAATTCTTTTCATACGTAAACGTAATACGTAAACGTAATACGTAAACGTAATACGTAAACGTAATACGTATAAGTACGATTTACGTATACAAGGGAATTTCCGTAAACGCGATACAGATACGCGCTACGTAAATACGGGGAAGATCTTCTATCCTATCACCAGATGAGCGCAATAAGTGAATAATACATAAGCGCACGTGAGTATCAAGAGATACTTAAAGCACTGAGTACGAGTAGAGATAAGCGATAAGAGGAACGAACTCTCAACGCGAGAGTCCCTACATCACATCCCCACACAAAGGAAAAACAAATTAGTAATTGAGAGAACAAGATGGTCCAGAAACAATTCGATCATAATCTTATCGATAACTATTTCCAACACCGTAAAAAGAGCAAAATAACGTAAATACTAAAAGTAATCAAATTAACCAACGTTGCCGTACAGCTTTGGTCTTATTAGTTATCAATAAGATTAGCACACCCCAATGCCAGAGGGAATACAAACCGAAGGAATCCCCAGCCCCACAACGAGAGGCGTTACCCCTGACACCAGCATCGACAATTCCAGAAACATAGGCTCCACCGCAATACGGGATCTGAGAGACCAACTGGTAGAACTTGAACATTACCACAGGGATATCCTCGAGTACACCGAAGAACAAAACACACAATTGCAAACACAGAACAGGTTGCTATACGACTATACTGAGGACAGTGAGGAGAGTGATACTGACGACGAGATGTCCAAGAAGAAAGACCATCATGCGTCGCTCAAGGACCACTTAGATGAGGCACAGACTAAACCGATAGCGGTACCGATGAGCATAGAGGTATACGAGTTCAAGAAGGCACTAGCTAACGCGTTAGCAGAGGTGCCCTCCATCAAATACATACAGGGAGGGGGTTACGCGTTCCTACTGGAGACAGAAGCACAGTACCGTACGAGGGACCCCCATGCGCCATTCCCAGAGGCTCCACAGGAACCACAAGAACTCGATATTACTATCGAGCTCACCTCCGACGCGTACAAACTATGGAAGCGTAGTTGGGCCCTTTATGTAGAATGGAACAAATACGACAGGGAGGCCCTACTACTTACGGACAAGAAATTTCCCAACATGCTAGGAGATCTGAAGGACCCGGGCTCGGATGCCTTTCCCCGGGGGACTACGGTACACGAAGCCTTTCAAGCCATGGAAGAGGACCTATGTACTACCGGCGCCCAGCATCAGCTCACTCGGGAACTCACCAAGAAAATGAATGCTTTGTCATACACACCGAGCCCGATCGGGCCCAAGGAGTACTTCCGACAACTCACTAAGTATCAACACCAAATCAACTTACTCCCAGAGACCGCAAATGTCACGGAGGCACAGATGATTGATTACTCACGTGAGGCTTTTGCACGCAGCAAACACGACCCTATCACCCTACACCGAGTAGACGAGGACTGGAAGAAACACAGAGGTACGCTGGTTAAGTGTGGTTTCACCCAATACAAGAAGTTCTGGGGACAACGCCTGAAGGAGCTATACAGCAGCTACCACAACAATTCATCTACGGCGAACCTAGCCGATATTCAGACCAATCAACGCTTCGCTGAAATCGAAAACAAGCAACGGGATCTGGTCAATGTATGTCACGAAATTTACTCCCAAGTCACTGAAACAGCCACCGCAGCATCAACGATGACAATGTCCAATCAATGGGAAACAGCAATGGCGGTCCTCCAGGCCGACGTGAACCGACTCAAATTGGCTGACGCAAGCCGCACCACCAGCAGACTAGACACATGCCAACCACCGCGTCAGGAGTGGAAACAATACAAATATTATTGCCACTCGTGTGGGGTGAATCTCACCCACGACGGCCGGAGTTGCTACCGACGAAGCAACAAGGCCGGGCACCAGGAAGGAGCCACATACGACAACCAGATGGGTGGAGCCACCAGGAACAATGAACGCTGGCTGCAGTGGAATGGACCCGACCCCAACAGGAACGGCCGGACTATGATAGTCGACACTCCCTTACGCTCTTGACGGCGTGGGAGGGAACACAAAAGTAGCATACATAAACAACCTAGTAATCATGATTCACAGTTAATCAGTATCCTACGTGATCCCTCGAGTGAGACCCTTCCTCGCCCACCGAGAACAGTTACATTCACACCTGAAGTCGCGTTCCATACCAGGACCCCTCCGGGGTACGGTGCTCTAGATTCAGCGGCGACGGACCACTTTGTCCCAACAACATACCAAGGGGGAGCACACCAAGACACGCCGGGGGCACTAACCGTAGGATGTGCAAATGGGAGCAAGATGCTATCGACGGCAACGGACCTTTTAGACCTACCCCGTCTTCCCCTAGGGGCCCGAGGTTGCCACAAGTTTGACGAAGTGGAACTCCCTTTGGTCTCAGTGCCCAAGCTATGCAGCACCGGTTGCCACGTGGAGTTCTCTAAGGATGACGTGACAGTTATCGGCCCTACCCAACAAGTCATACTCACCGTTCAACGCGACCCCCTAAGGAATCTATACATGGTTCCCCTCCATCAACCCGACCTACCAAAGGGCGTCCGAGAACTGTTTCTCGACCCCCCGCGGGCTATCGCGCGCTATTTTTACAATTTTCGACCCTATTTTTTAAATTTCCTATCTTTTTAGGTCGCGTGTCTACTAAAATACCTCGCGCGTCGCACACCTTTACTTTTGAGACAATATCTCGTCACTCCTCAAATAAAATAACTATTTTAGGGTTAAGGATATCATATTCGTTTCGTGACAAGCACTATTTTGTGTACAACTTGTGCACGAATGACTTATTTCATTTTCTCAACATGTTTCCACCATACCGGTATAATGGGCTCCGACCCAAATCCTCCAACTCCAACTCAAATCCCAACTCCAACTCCATGTCAACTCCAAGTTGTTTGAAGTCGATCGAACAAGGGTTCCGATCATACTAGTCATCTTGCTTCGACAGGAATCTTCTCGCACGAATGAATGAATGAATGAGACATGAATGAATGAATGAGACACGAACGAATGAATGAGACACGAATGAAGTAGAATGAAACACGAATGAGACGCGAGTGAATGAATGAGACGCGAGTGAATGAATGAGTCTCGTGATCGATCGTACGAGTCATCCTGTTTCTACAGGAATGGACCAACATGAATGGAAGATGGGAATGGAAGCGGGAATGAGAGTTTACCACTTACCGATTCCGGTTCTCCTTCTTACTAAAAATAGACCCTTATGTACCAAATCTACAGGGCGCAAGGTAAACCCCTACAGCCCATTGGTACAAGGGCACGTGCAACACACCGGAGTATTAGCGGGCCGGTGCAATATTAGTGAATTAGTGTGTGTGTTGGAGTATTAGCGGGCCGATGCACCAACATGGTGATTTTAGTGCAAGAGTGGATTCATCCGCTCACAATCTTAGTAACAGAATAACTCAATGTAATAAACAAACAACCAATTCAATAGCCAAAACGCCAATCTTCTCCTGCATCGTTCAGAGCCCTCCAAACATACTTCGAAGTATTCCGAAGCGCTCTGGAATACCACCAGTGAGGAGTTGGCACCAAAGCTACATATCAATACATCGACGACGACGATAACAAGATATTCGCAACGGCGAAATTGAAGACAGTAGAAGAAGAGAGAAGAACTTCATGACACGATCCCCAAGAAGAGACAACAGCAACGACGGAATACTCCAAGAGTGGACAGAAGAAAACAACAAGCAGGATCGGTATCGCCACACCAGAAGCGATTGGGCCGATTAACATCACATACACACTATCGCCACACCAGAAGCGATAGGGCCGTCGCCACACCAGAAGCAATCGGGCCGATTAACATCAAATACAAGATCCCCAAGAAGAGACAACAGCAACGACGGAATACTCCAAGAGCGGACGATCGGTATCGCCACACCAGAAGCGATAGGACCGATTTTTTACAAGGAGCCAATTATTCGCCACACCAGAAGCGATAGGACCGATTTTACAAGGAGCCAATTATTCGCCACACCAGAAGCGATAGGACCAATTTTACAAGGAGCCAATTATTCGCCACACCAGAAGCGATAGGACCGATTTTACAAGGAGCCCATTATACGCCACACCAGAAGCGATAGGACCGATTTTACAAGGAGCCAATTATTCGCCACACCAGAAGCGATAGGACCGATTTTACAAGGAGCCAATTATTCGCCACACCAGAAGCGATAGGACCAATTACCATCAACCACAAGGAGCCGTATCGACACACCAGAATCGATAGGGCCGATTACATATTTTTTCTGTCGGAATAGGAGTACGACAATTTACGGAATACAGATCGGAATACGGATCGGAATACGACTAGAATACAACAATTCACTTTGCTCGGATCGGAATACGACTAGAATACGACAATTTTATATATATACCAAGCAGTAATCAGAGCTCAATTTCAGTCTGCAAGTGGGGGAGCCGACACTGTAATTCACTTGCAACCTGAATTCGAGCATACGGAAATACGACAATTTACTTTGTATAGGAATACAACAATTTACTTACAGCTGAATGGAGGAGGATCAACCAACCCGGCATCAAGAGATAGAAATCGCCTTTTCTCCAGAAACGCCAGAAGAAGAAGAAGAGAGCAGCGTACTGTCAAGTTCAGAGAGTAGCGGCACAAGCATTGGAAGCGCAAGCAGCATCCACACGGAGGACCCAAACAGGAAGACAAAGTACAAATACAAGATGGTGGAGTATACGGATAGTCAAGTGCCCACATTGGCAAAGGGGGAGGAGAGCAAGTTCGAGCGTTGGTACACTCAGTTTGAAGCATTCTCGGATAACAGGAAGTACCGGGACATGTTGTCTACCAAGCCACATAAGGACCTACCTCCAGAAGGAGAGCTTACACCCCGAGAGGACATGAGTACCGCACAGAAGAAGGCCTACCGGTACCACAACAAAGCACTGAATGATCTGTACAAGGCCTTCGCCGACAACAGTACAGGCCTAGCCATCATGGAGAAGTCCAAGATCGATAGGGGGGCTACAGTTGAACAGAATACAGAGCTCCGAAAGCAGTGGCCCCGAGGTAGAGTACACCGAGTGATCGAAGAGCTCATGAGGGAATACAGGAAAATGAACCAGTCCCGGGACCAAGAGCAATTGGAGATTGATCTAAGGAGTCTAAAGCTGACCATTGGCGCCTCTCCACAGGATTTGATTGAGGACATCTACGAGTTGCAAAGGAAATACCACTACAAATCAGTCCGGCCCACTTTGGCACAACTCATTGTGGCCTACAAAGCTGCCCTACCGCCCTACCTACTGATGCAGCTTACACCCTTCATTGATTTGCTGCAAGCAAATGGAACCTCGGAATTGGAGTTGTGGGAAGCTCTCAATGTCCAAGCCAAAAGTTTGTACGACTCAGCTCGGAGTATCCAAAGCCGGGGTGGAAACACCAAGGAAATGAGTTTGTTTCGTAAGGAGCTGATCTGCAAGGAGCTGTGATCGATTTCGATTTTCATCTATGTTTGATAGATGATTCCTTTGAAGCAGGGAAGTGTGTTTGAAGTCAATCGAACAAGGGTTTCGATCATACTAGTCATCTTGCTTTGACAGGAATCTTCTCGCACGAATGAATGAATGAATGAGACATGAATGAATGAATGAGACACGAACGAATGAATGAGACACGAATGAAGTAGAATGAAACACGAATGAGACGCGAGTGAATGAATGAGACGCGAGTGAATGAATGAGTCTCGTGATCAATCGTACGAGTCATCCTGTTTCTACAGGAATGGACCAACATGAATGGAAGATGGGAATGGAAGCGGGAATGAGAGTTTACCACTTACCGATTCCGGTTCTCCTTCTTACTAAAAATAGACCCTTATGTACCAAATCTACAGGGCGCAAGGTAAACCCCTACAGCCCATTGGTACAAGGGCACGTGCAACACACCGGAGTATTAGCGGGCCGGTGCAATATTAGTGAATTAGTGTGTGTGTTGGAGTATTAGCGGGCCGATGCACCAACATGGTGATTTTAGTGCAAGAGTGGATTCATCCGCTCACAATCTTAGTAACAGAATAACTCAATGTAATAAACAAACAACCAATTCAATAGCCAAAACGCCAATCTTCTCCTGCATCGTTCAGAGCCCTCCAAACATACTTCGAAGTATTCTGAAGCGCTCTGGAATACCACCAGTGAGGAGTTGGCACCAAAGCTACATATCAATACATCGACGACGACGATAACAAGATATTCGCAACGGCGAAATTGAAGACAGTAGAAGAAGAGAGAAGAACTTCATGACACGATCCCCAAGAAGAGACAACAGCAACGACGGAATACTCCAAGAGTGGACAGAAGAAAACAACAAGCAGGATCGGTATCGCCACACCAGAAGCGATTGGGCCGATTAACATCACATACACACTATCGCCACACCAGAAGCGATAGGGCCGTCGCCACACAAGAAGCAATCGGGCCGATTAACATCAAATACAAGATCCCCAAGAAGAGACAACAGCAACGACGGAATACTCCAAGAGCGGACGATCGGTATCGCCACACCAGAAGCGATAGGACCAATTTTTTACAAGGAGCCAATTATTCGCCACACTAGAAGCGATAGGACCGATTTTACAAGGAGCCAATTATTCGCCACACCAGAAGCGATAGGACCAATTTTACAAGGAGCCAATTATTCGCCACACCAGAAGCGATAGGACCGATTTTACAAGGAGCCCATTATACGCCACACCAGAAGCGATAGGACCGATTTTACAAGGAGCCAATTATTCGCCACACCAGAAGCGATAGGACCGATTTTACAAGGAGCCAATTATTCGCCACACCAGAAGCGATAGGACCAATTACCATCAACCACAAGGAGCCGTATCGACACACCAGAATCGATAGGGCCGATTACATATTTTTTCTGTCGGAATAGGAGTACGACAATTTACGGAATACAGATCGGAATACGGATCGGAATACGACTAGAATACAACAATTCACTTTGCTCGGATCGGAATACGACTAGAATACGACAATTTTATATATATACCAAGCAGTAATCAGAGCTCAATTTCAGTCTGCAAGTGGGGGAGCCGACACTGTAATTCACTTGCAACCTGAATTCGAGCATACGGAAATACGACAATTTACTTTGTATAGGAATACAACAATTTACTTACAGCTGAATGGAGGAGGATCAACCAACCCGGCATCAAGAGATAGAAATCGCCTTTTCTCCAGAAACGCCAGAAGAAGAAGAAGAGAGCAGCGTACTGTCAAGTTCAGAGAGTAGCGGCACAAGCATTGGAAGCGCAAGCAGCATCCACACGGAGGACCCAAACAGGAAGACAAAGTACAAATACAAGATGGTGGAGTATACGGATAGTCAAGTGCCCACATTGGCAAAGGGGGAGGAGAGCAAGTTCGAGCGTTGGTACACTCAGTTTGAAGCATTCTCGGATAACAGGAAGTACCGGGACATGTTGTCTACCAAGCCACATAAGGACCTACCTCCAGAAGGAGAGCTTACACCCCGAGAGGACATGAGTACCGCACAGAAGAAGGCCTACCGGTACCACAACAAAGCACTGAATGATCTGTACAAGGCCTTCGCCGACAACAGTACAGGCCTAGCCATCATGGAGAAGTCCAAGATCGATAGGGGGGCTACAGTTGAACAGAATACAGAGCTCCGAAAGCAGTGGCCCCGAGGTAGAGTACACCGAGTGATCGAAGAGCTCATGAGGGAATACAGGAAAATGAACCAGTCCCGGGACCAAGAGCAATTGGAGATTGATCTAAGGAGTCTAAAGCTGACCATTGGCGCCTCTCCACAGGATTTGATTGAGGACATCTACGAGTTGCAAAGGAAATACCACTACAAATCAGTCCGGCCCACTTTGGCACAACTCATTGTGGCCTACAAAGCTGCCCTACCGCCCTACCTACTGATGCAGCTTACACCCTTCATTGATTTGCTGCAAGCAAATGGAACCTCGGAATTGGAGTTGTGGGAAGCTCTCAATGTCCAAGCCAAAAGTTTGTACGACTCAGCTCGGAGTATCCAAAGCCGGGGTGGAAACACCAAGGAAATGAGTTTGTTTGGTGCTGAAACAGCCGATTTTGCTGATCCAAGGGACAAAGTGGACCACCAACGCAGTTTGTTATTGGTGCAAAGAACAAGGTCACAAAGCATACAACTGTCCTAAACGCACAGCAGGCGACCTGAAAGTGGACAACAACAACAATGGCAACAGCAACAACAACAACAACAACAACAACAACGGAAACAACAACAACAACAACAACAGCAATGGAGGACAGCGCGGACGTCCCAAGTGCAGTATGTGTGGTGGAAGACATAGAGACGTATTGTGCTGGGAAGATGACCGGAATGCGCATCAACGACCACCCAATTGGAAACCAAAGAAGAAAAGCGATATGCAAGGAGCTGATCTGCAAGGAGCTGTGATCGATTTCGATTTTCATCTATGTTTGATAGATGATTCCTTTGAAGCAGGGAAGTGTGTTTGAAGTCAATCGAACAAGGGTTTCGATCATACTAGTCATCTTGCTTCGACAGGAATCTTCTCGCACGAATGAATGAATGAATGAGACATGAATGAATGAATGAGACACGAACGAATGAATGAGACACGAATGAAGTAGAATGAAACACGAATGAGACGCGAGTGAATGAATGAGACGCGAGTGAATGAATGAGTCTCGTGATCAATCGTACGAGTCATCCTGTTTCTACAGGAATGGACCAACATGAATGGAAGATGGGAATGGAAGCGGGAATGAGAGTTTACCACTTACCGATTCCGGTTCTCCTTCTTACTAAAAATAGACCCTTATGTACCAAATCTACAGGGCGCAAGGTAAACCCCTACAGCCCATTGGTACAAGGGCACGTGCAACACACCGGAGTATTAGCGGGCCGGTGCAATATTAGTGAATTAGTGTGTGTGTTGGAGTATTAGCGGGCTGATGCACCAACATGGTGATTTTAGTATTGAATAACTAAGTCAAGTGTGAAGTGTACGTATACGCGATACGTAAATTGTGTCATATGTAACGTACAATTTACAAATACGTGAACGTTTTACGAATACGTATTGTTTTACGTAAACGTAATACGTAATACGGATTACGGAATAAGAAACAAGACATACGAATCCAAAGTGTTCTAGATCTTTTATCACAAGAAGAGCGCAATAAGTAAGGTATACATAAGGACGTGTGAGTATCAAGAGATACTTAAAGCACTGTGTATCGAACGCACAATGCGAGTATCTATGAGTATCAAACTCTTGGTACGCGTATTCCCACACAATGGAAAGACTACGCACACAATGGAAGGACAAATTAGTAAATGAGAGAACAATATGGTCCAGAAACAATCCGATCATAATCTTATCGATAACTCTTTCCAATATCGTAACAGTAACAGATAAAATAACAAATAATAACAACGTAGCGATCCTTGGTCCTATTAGTTATCGATAAGATTACTACACCAGCAATCAACACAACCGATGCCAGAAGGGAACAATACAGAACACAACAATTCTCCAGCCTACCGAGGAGTCACACCAGACACCAGCATCGACACTGAACACGAACTCCGATACCTACGAGGGCGACTAGAGGATCTGACCGAAGATAACTACGACCTACGTGAGTATACACTCAACCAAACCAACCAACTACAAAACCAGAATCAATTATTGGCAGAGTACGGAGAAGAGAGCGACAGTGACGAGAGTGAAGACACCATGTCCAAGAAGAGAGGAGACTACTACGACGCGCTGAAGGATCTGATGGAGCCTGCACAACTGAAGCCGGTCCAAATCCCGACCAGCATCGACGTGTATGAGTTCAAGAAAGCCCTTACAAACGCACTGGCCGAAGTGACCTCCACAAAATACATACAGGGGGGAGGATACGCTTTTCTCTTAGAGACAGAGGAACAATACCGGGCTAGGGAGAGGAACCCAAACGCGGTGTATCCCACGACACCCTCGGAACCCTCCGAGCTAGACGGCACAGTGGAGCTTACGTCGGATACTTACAAACTGTGGAAACGTAGCAGAACACTATTCGTGGAATGGAACAAGTACAATCGGGAGGCCCTCCTACTAACCGACAAGAAATTCCCCAGGATGCTCCACGAGTTAAAAGACCCGGGGTTGGAGGCCTTCCCCAGAGGGACCACCGCCCTTGAGGCCTTTCAACACATGGAGGACGAGCTGTGTACGACAGACGTACAACGCGATTTGACAGCTGAAATAGCTAAGAAGATGCGGGACCTAGACTACATCCCCAGTCCATTGGGCCCCAAAGAATACTTCCGTCTTCTCACCAAATATCAGTACCAAATCAACCTCCTACCGGCTACGGCCAAGGTGACGGCAGCCCAGATGATGGACCACGCCCACATGGCCTTCAAGAGGAGCAAACACGACCCTATTACACTCCACAGAGTGGAGGAAGCATGGAAGCAACACCGGGCGACTATCGACGCGACCTCAGAGGAACAGGAACTATTGCAATACAAACGCTTTTGGGGTCTACGCCTCAAGGAACTATACAGTAGCTACCATGCCACCACCGGGTCAGCCAACAAAGTGGAAATCCAGCATGACCAACGTCTTGCCATCATCGAGGACAACCAACGGGCCCTCGTCAGTGTCTGCCAGGAACTCAAGTCCCAGGCGGAATCGGCAACGGCAGCATCCACCCTCACCATGTCAAGCCACCAGTTGGAGTCCGCCCTATCCGCCCTCACGAGGCAAATGGGAATGTTGGTAGCCAGTCAACAAACCCAAAATGGCACCAGCCCGCAACAGGTCCAGCAGTCCCACCAACCACAGCAACCGGGACGTCGGCAGCACCAGGCTACGAACAAACCACCATCCCAGTGGAAACAGTACAAGCACTACTGTCACTCGTGCGGCGTCAATCTCTCACACGATGGGGGAGATTGCTTCCGGTTCAAACCAAACCACCAAGTAGGGGCCACATTTGCCAATAAAATGGGTGGATCAACCCAACGCGAGGACAGATGGATGAAGTGGAGCCACCCCATCACGCGGGAAACCCACGACAGCCCCTCCCCCTGACGGTGTGGGGAGGAGCACAGTAACATACTTAATCGTCATAGTAGTAACAGCCCCAAGTCAGCGTCATTACTAAGTATCTTACGTGCCCCTTCGAGTCGCACTTCCAGACAGCCCAACAGCAACAACAAACGCGTAACCTTTGCCATGGCCTCCATCACACCCCCGGCGCCCGGATTTGGGGCCCTAGACTCAGCCGCCACCGATCATTTCGTGCCCACCACATATCAGGGAGGCGCCCACCGGGAAACACCCGGCGGCGTCATCGTAGGCTGTGCCAATGGTAGCACTATGGCATCGCAAGCCACCGATGTCCTGGACCTCCCTTTGCTACCACTCGCAGCACGAGGTTGCCATAAGTTCGATGACGTAGACCTCCCCCTCGTCTCGGTACCAAAGTTGTGTAACAATGGATGCAGCGTGACGTTTACCAAAGATAAAGTGGAGGTCGTGGGCCCCACCAACCACACAGTGTTGCTCGGCGTTCGGGATCCCCTCCGGGACCTTTACATGGTCCCCCTCCATCCAACCAACACAGCTACCCCCCACGTTTCAGACACAGACACAATCACGCAGGGGCCGGCTAAATCTCCAAGGGTGACGAACCCCCCCCCACCATTTTCAGATTCAGACAAACAACTACAGATACACACTGGGGCGGGAGCATATCAGATTCAAGCCGTCCCCAAGCTCATAGCTTTCTACCACGCAGCAGCGGGCTATCCCACCAAGGAAACGTGGATACACGCCATCGAACGAGGTTCATTTGCCACCTGGCCGGGGCTAACTGCCCAGCGGGTTAACCGGTTCCTACTGGCATCAGAAGAAACCACCATGGGCCACCTCCAGATGGTCCGGCAGGGGATACAGAGCACGCGTAAACCAAAGAAGAAATCACCAAAGACAGTCCAAACGACGCCCAACACCCGGTTGTCCCAAGCCCGCCAGAAGAAGACACGCGAAGTCTGCGTGGACATCGTGTCAGCATCAGACATGCAACCAACCAACGATGAACCCAAGGAACTCATAGCGTGGGACCTACCAGGCAGATACCCCGTCACATCACGCCGTGGACACCAATACGTATTCCTGATGTACGATTACGACTCCAACTACATTGACGTGGAACCCATCAAGTCTCGTAAGAGTGAAGACATACTGTATGGGTTCACCCAGTGCTACAATCGAATGAAGGAGAACAACGCCCACGCCAAGATTGTACGAATGGACAATGAGACATCCAAGAAGCTAATCACCTACATCACGCGGAACAACTTAGACTACCAATTGGCATCCCCAGGGGACCACCGGCTCAACCACGCGGAGCGGGCAATACAGACCTTCAAGAACCACTTTATAGCCGGGCTGAATGGGGTGGATGATACCTTTCCCATAGACGATTGGGATCTACTAATACCACAAGCGATCATCACCCTCAACCTCTTACGCGCATCCCGTACACAGCCAAAACTGTCCGCGTACGAGCTACGACACGGGATATACGACTACAACAAACACCCAATGGCCCCATTTGGATGTAGAGTCATCATCCATGATAGGACCCAAGAGCGTGGAGCATGGCAGGACCATGGGACGAGGGGTTTCTACGTGGGCCCGGCGTTAAAGCACTACCGGAACTACACGTGTATCGGGGGAAAGAGTAGGGCCACCAGAGTGAGCAATACGGTGGCATTTTTCCCAAAAGCCCAGATGCCACAAACATCTTCCACGGATCGATTAATTATGATCCTCCAAGATTTAAAGGAAGTAACTACTAAGCCCCATCCTCCGATTCCCTACGTGGAACAAGGGACTCAGATCAATGAGGCCCTACGTCGCATACAAGAACTACTAAGCGTAGAGGCGCAACGGCCCTTAAGTGGAAAGGCGAATCCCCAAGAAAAACTGATCGGGCCCAACGCCACATCAACCAGCCCAACTGCGAATGCGCGCGAACCTCCAAGGGTGCAGATAGGACGTGAACCAAATTCTACACAACCACATGCGAAGCCTACGCAACGGCTCAGCGCCCGACGAGGACACCCCTGGGCAATAGGGACCATCATTAGAAAACGATTTAACACGGGGTGGTATGAGGGGGAGGTGACCAGCTATGACCAAACCAATCAGTACTACAAGGTCCAGTTCACCGACGGGGACACCGCTGACTACACTCATGGTGAGATATCCCGATACTACAAATCAGACCAATACTACTCAAAGTCCAAAATTAAGCCTAAGGCCCTCATGGGGACGTACCAACATGTCCCATTAGGTTTCCCGGTACCAAAGCAAACAAGCAAACGGCAGGCCGGACCAGCATACACCCCCCAGCTTGCGTGTGGAGGCTCCATATGGGACGAAGATTTGAGCAAGTGGGCTGCCTATCGGGATCTCATCAAGCATCCGAAGAACCACGTGCGGGAGTTATTAAAGAAAGTGTGTCGTAACAAACAAACGCAAACGATCTTACGATCGATTGATTTAGTGAGCAAGAGTAATCATTGTTACAGTTCATTCGGCCTTGTCGATGCCGATCGACAGGTTAATTACTCGCCGTATCGTCGTGTCGGTTTACAGCATATTACCGTGTAATTCTAAGCATACAAAGCACACGTAAATAAGACACGAAACACATGCAAACCACCTTGAATCGGTCTTTCGTGTTACCGTATAATTCACCGTGATATTCTCATTGTAATATCACAGTATTTGTACCTTATTGTGTAGAATTAGTACTAGGTTGTACATAGATTTTAGGGCATGATAGTGTTTTAGAGTTGTTAATTCTTCGAAGAGTGAGCTGATGGGGAATCCGGTAAATCGGTAAAGAGACTATCCACATGAAAGCGCCGACGATTATTCACTCAAGTTAAATAACCTTACGAATAAGGTTATTTGCCCTTATGACTTTTCGTACAATACGCCCGCTTAGTACGTACGAATACGCGTTACACGGTGAATTCTTTTCAGTCCCCTTCAGTCATAAATCCTCCAACCGTTAAGCGGCTGGATTCTATGGCTTAATATTTTCATCGTGAGTTGAATACCAAACTGTATCCAGTCTACCATCAGAGGCCCTATCAAAAAGAAATGGGGTGGCGTTTTGCCTTTCACTCTGGCTCGCGTCATGGCATTTTGCCCTGATCCTTGCCAGTTTGATATATTGTATTCATGGATCAAATTATCCATTTTCGAAATGCTCATTGCAGGACGATTTGTTCATTTTTTCGTGATTGAACTTAGAAAATCAACTTGTTACTTCAATCGAACGATCGATCGAACATTCCATCGAATGATTGATTCTTATCAAATCTCTTACCACATGCAACGAGAACAATGTTCTCTGAAAACAGCGCCACTCATTAGCTTTGTAAACAAATCAGCAATATTTGTTGAACCTGGTTCCTTTGCAACTCTGATAATTCCTGCTGCAATAGATTCACGAGCTTTGTGGTAAGCAATGCTGTTGTGCTTCTTCTTACATGGGCTTTCAGGTCGTGTAACATTCGTGACAACAGAATCATTATCACAATACACATTTGTGCTCCCATCAATTGGAACACCCATCATTCTCAACTTGTACCTTAGACCTTCAACCAATTCGATTGCAATTTTTAAAGCAATGATTTCAGATCCAAAAGTTGATGTCTCAACTGTTGTTTGTCTTTTGGAAAACCAAATGATCGGTGCATTATTAATGAAGATAATAACACCGGTATGAGATCTCCTTGTTGCCTTGCATCCGGCATGATCAGCATCGACAAAACAGCTCGTTGTCACATGTTTTCCCAAAGCTTCAGGCATATCTGTTGGTATGACTTCAGCGGCACCAGGATAAAATTCAGACCAGTCACATTTTTGAAATTTACTTTCATCAACACTTGGTACAGTATCATCAAAAACCAGTTTTGACCTGTTGTACTTTTTTAAATATGCAAATATGTGAAACAACTGATTCAAATGCCCGATCCTTGCCTGTGCCAAATACCTTGACATCAGTGACACTGGCATTACTATGTCAAGTCTTCCTAATTCGCAAATCCACCTGAGAACTCCAATCAAACCTTGATAGTAATTTTGCAATTCAGGATTCAATTCTTCTGATATATCAATTTCCGGTCGATAATCATGTGACAGTGGACTTGATGCTGATTTTGGTAGATACTTGTAGCCATATTTTTCAGTTCCTAACTCTTGTTCAACTGCTGCAACAGCTTTCGCTGTGTACTTAGTGCTTGATAATGACCATCTTGGCTTTGAATCACCTTCAAAGTAGAATTTCCCAATATCAGCTCCCAAATACAGAGTTGGCTCTTCAATTGTATCATCCTTCAATTTGAACTTTCGTTCAATGTTTTCAAGCTGGAACTTTGGATCTTCACCAGAACATAGGATATCATCTACATATGCAATGAGCATTGCCCAGTATCTGGATCCATCTTTCCTGGTTTCAATTCTTAAGTGCACATCCGGATCTGCCTTGCAAGGTGAATATCCAAGATCTCTCAAATGCTGGGTGAGGTATGACCTGAAAGATGCACCAGCAACCGGCAGTCCATACAATGCCCGGACAATCTTACAAGGTCTTCCTGCAAGGTGAGGTGGAAAACCATCTTCTTCTCTCGCTTTTAGGAAGTATTTCTCTTTAATCGGGGCTGTCAAATATGCATTTTGAATATCAGCTGAGAGAACCTTCAAATCATTCAGCGCTGCCAGCAGAAAGAATATTCTTACTGAGTCTCGACTGGGAACCGATGAATAAGTATTTTCTTTGGCCACTGCAGGGACTTTGTGACCATCCCCTACCAACCTGGCCTTCCTTGTTAGGGACCCAAGCTTGATGTCAAAAATCATGTGGGTTGTTATCTGTTTATGGCCAACTGGAATAACATCATCATCAGAAAATTCAAACGCTGCCATATTATTTGTCATTTCCTTATGAATTGCTCTTTCCCAGTGGTCAGTCCCCGTTTTCTTATCAATAGCCAGTGCTTGTTTGATTGAATGTGGCAATTCAACTCCATATTTGTGAGTCTTCAACCAATACTTTGCTGTTTTGGCCGCTTTAAGGATTCGTTCCTTCCTCCTCAAAATTTTGTGCACCCACCATCTGAAAGCTGGTGATTTTTCAAGATTATTGTTAACTGCATACTCGGCTAATTGCACTGGAAATGATTCTTTCACATCACTTAACTTACACCACGATTCAGTGCCATCTTTCCAACTGGCAAGAATTCTCCAACCTCTAGTTGTAGGTTTATGGGTTTTCCTGCCATTTTTTGCTATGGTCGTGGCTTCATCATCAGTTAGTGCAGTGTTGTCGCATTCATGGTCAATGAGTTCATCTAGTAGAGTGAACATCCTCCCGTCATCATCAACAGAGCTGTATAGGCTTTCTGCAACAATATTTGCCGTGTATTCCTCCATGGTGCCATCAGGTAGTTGCAATTTATACAGCCTCGTGTCTAGTATTGGATTCTCATTTCTGATTCCTATTGGTCTGTTTTGCAAGTCGCGAACCCTGTCCTTGACAACGCACCTGAGTCTTTCATCACCTCTTTCAATGATCACTTCATTTCCCAGATATTCATCTGGTTCATCAACATCTTCTACTGATGCATCTGGCTCAGCCATTTCGAGTTTCATATCCGGTGTTTTTACTGGTTGATTCTCAAATAGCTCTATTTGGGGCTCTGGGTAGTTTTCCTGGAAGAATGATGCGCTGTCCTTGACTTCATCTCCAATTTTGGATTCAATTGATTTGTCGATCGCTTCCATTCTTCTTAGGACATCTCTATCCCTCCATTCATATTCCTTTACAGGCCTTATTGAATTTGTAGATATTGGTATTGCCGACTCGGGCAGTAGCCAAAAACAATCCCCCCCACCTACCCTATTTCCACAGGGACCCAACCATCGCGCCAGCCTTTCAACACCTCGGGTGGAAGAATCACCTTTTTCATAATAAAACACAAAATCATACCATTCTGATGAAGTATATAATGTAATATCGGGCCTATAGCCATGGACCAATTCAAATGGGGTTCTCCCCATTGAAGAAGGGTTGTTGGAGGCTGTTCGCTGCCTGATATTAGCACATAGTTCACCACAAAATGACCATAATCTTCTTGGTGACTTCTTCTTTGCAGACTTGGTTGTGATTGCGCTACCAAGATGACCAATTGCTTGTTCTGCTCGATTTTGGAATGGGCAATGTGGCTGGATGAATGTCTGGTGAATATGGTTGCGTTTTACAATCGAATTCCAGTGTGTTTTGTAGGTTCTTGGGGATCCTTGTTCTGGCGCGCCATCAGAAATCAAATGCTCTGGAATTCCAATTTCATGAATGAATGTCTTCAGTCCTTGATGGGCTTGTGATTTGTCCTGTATTGGTATAAATACTTCAAACCCATTTCCATTTGTAAAGATCTGTGCACATTTTTCTTTCCTCATAATACTCGTGGTTCTTGCATGCCATGTATCAGTGTACCAGGTTCCTTGTGCGACTCTCTTGTTCCTGAAGCGCTGAGTAGGAAGTCGCTTCATCAATGGTGATTGCAAATTCCTGAGTGCCTTCTGCGTCGTGACTTTCAGTGTCTGTTCAGCTTTCTTGAAACTAATGTTCCAAGTTTTGGCTAGGCTTTCACAGTCAACTTTGTTTGGACCTTCAATTGTTATCACTGATGGCCCCCATTGATTTCTTCTGTCAAGAGACCTCCTTTCGAGTGTATTGTCAATTTCTTGCAAGCTAGGGGCCTGTTTTGATTCTGCTTCAGGAGCTTCCATAAAGTCAAATTCTGTATCATCAAACAAAAATTGGTCTACCCTTCGCGCGCTTGAAATATTCCTTACTGAAGAAATCCGATGAGCAATATTTCCATCTGTTGCAATCTGGCATTCAGTTAGCATTCTCCTTGTGGATACTTGATGAACCCTCATCAGTTTGCATTGCTGCATGACACTTGGATGCCGTTCTTTTCCTAAGCTGGTCTTGGGAAGTTTATTTGTAACATTACTAGCAGGTTCTGTTACAACAGAACTTTCCTCCATTGCTTGGCCCTCTTTGGTTGACATAGCTTGAAGGCTGAATTGGTCCCCTGAAATTGGATCTCCATTGTCAATGGCTAGCTCGGCCATCCTGAACTTCAGTGAATGTGGATCCCAGGGAGTATCATTTGTTGCTATCAAATGTTGACATTCATCAAGTTCCATTCTTGTGGGCTTTCTTGTGGGGAAATATGAGATCACATTTCTCATACTCAGTTTGATAAAAACTTTCTTCGGATCATCATCCTCCAGTGGAGTTTGAATTGTAATTCCATGCTTGGATCGTGGATCAAATTGGCGAGGTGTCTCTTCAACAGAGTTGAAGTTGCAGTCCCTCACTTGATTTGGGCATATCAAGCTGTTTTTCAATTTGTCCCCAAAGTACAGTGCTTGATGGAACACTATGATATATACTTGGCCTGATGTTGGATTTGTCCATGCAGTCGCACAGCTTCCAATGGGGATTTTCTTGATGGGCTTGTACTCTTCAGAAAAAGGTGCAACATCAACGTGTGTTGTGATTTGATCAGGATTCAGCAATACCATATTGCTTCCCGCTGCAGTAGTATCTGCATGTGAGTCTAACTCACAATATCCTTCTTCATTTTCCCCATCATCAAAACCTACAGGGACATTCATCTGGTATAATGACCGGCTCACCATTTTTAAACATTTGTTTTCTAGTGTCCGGTTATTATGTCATTTCTTAGATTTTGATCCAAAACTGTCACCAGCGCCTTCATTTTGTTCTTTCGTTTTAGTCTCAGCTGCCTTGAGATTTCGTTTCTTTTTAGCCTGTCTCATCTGGTAAAGCTCCTGGCGCTGTTCTTTTGACATTGTTTTATAAACACTTGTTGGGTAAGGCTTGCACTCAACTTTTCCTGTAAAAGTTCCAGTTGTCTTTTGCTTTTTGTTGCTGGTTGTGCCCATAGAATACAAACTTCTGGAACCTCTTTTACTCTTCCCTGTTGCAAGCTTTTTCAATCCAAGTCGATTGGTGAATAGAATCAAACATTCATTGAAGTTGTCACGATAGTCTTTGCTCTCATCAATTGCATCTGCTTTTGCAGCATCAAGTCGCTCGTCACTGATTGAATTGATAAAATCCCAGACAAATCTTCTTTCATTATGATTCTTTTCAAATCTCAGAATTGTTCCATGGAAAGCAGTCCAATTTCGCTTGTGCTTGTTCCAGTCATAACCCTTGGAATCTCCTGTGTAGTGTGAATCTTTCATATCCTGATATGTCTTATTCAGAACCATAGTGATATTGGTATCAGTGTAAGCGTGTTGCATGAGAGAAATGAAAGCATTTCTGGCATTACCAGAATTCAGTGCAGTGTTTTGGAAATGTGCCACATATTCCCAACCGGGACCTTTTCTAGTTGCATCACACAGCAACCTCCAGACGACGCTGTTATCCTCATCATACTGGTGACCTGACAAAACACCGCATCTTTCGTTGTAGTCACTCCAAGTTGGGTAGGTATCTGTCATACTTTGCCCGACTGTTCCAGCCCTGGCTTCGTCAGTAACTTCTTCCTTTTCTTGGGGTCTTATGACATACAAGATTGGGAATCCCTCAGAGTTGAATCTGTATCTCAAGTTTTGACGGAAGCCTTCCTCCCATTCCCTGAATTTTGTAAGATCCTTCAATTCAGGTGGGGTTGCTTTTTCCTGTGATTTCACACTTGCCTCCATCATCTTGATTCTGAATTGCTGCAATTCCAGGTTGTTTGGGTTTGCGTTCCAGTCGATAGCCCTTGGCTCAACTCCAATCAGTGGTTGGTATCGGGCCCAATTTGCCCAAGTTAGGAGCCTCGATGATAGTCTGTTACCATAGTGGATACTTTTTGGATTAGGACAGTCTGGACTGATAGCTTTCAATCCGTGCATGAATGATTTAATGCTTTCCTTGTTGAGGTCTGTAATTTCACGAATATTAGACATCCCTCCCCTCATAATTTCTTCAGCTGATTCATAGTTGATACCAAAATCCATTAGGCTGCTCCTGAAAGCTAGCTGTTCTGGGTTCAGAAATCTACCATTGTTGAATCCCCTGATTTTTATCCTGGGTTGGGATGACCTTCTTCCCAGCCGTTCAGCTCTTGCGTTCTCTGCATTTTGGTCAGCATCGTTTCCTTCATCCTCATCATCTGGATTCACACCCTTTCTTTCTGCATCTCTCATTGCCCTGACTCTTTTCTTTATTTCTTGGTCGATGATTCTCTTCATGGTTGAGTTTGATTCTGGGTCCTCTAAGGCCCTTTCCATGACTTCCATGATTTTATCTTCCAATTTCTCTTCCAAATCTTCATCGTCTGAATCATCATCGTCATCCACTTCCATTTTTGTTTCTTCCATGTCGTCGTCCGCTCTAGTTCGTACCATGGTGATGAATTGTGTAGGAGTATGGATGGTCGATTCGTAGGATGGTATTCGATGGAAGTTGCGATCGAATATTCAATCGAAGGTGGTATGTGTGGAAAGAGAGTGTAATTTAATCGAAGGGTCGGATGTGAGATGGTTGGTAGATGTTGTATGACTGTTGATTCGCTTATCTGTTTTGTATTCTGTATATCCGGATCGAATTTTCGTTCCGGTTTGTATATACTTTTGTTCGGATCGAGTTTTCGTTCCGGTTTGTGTGAGCTTTTGCTTTTGTTGCAAATCAAGATTGTGAGCTTTCCTATCCTTTCTTGGGATTTTGCTCATTCTGTATTTCTGTGGTGAAAGATTGAAAGATTGTTTCCTGAGAATTTAGTGTTCTCCTTTTAGTGTTCTCCTTTTCATTTTTGGATCTTTCCGATCTTCGGGATTGGTGTTCTCATATCTTTGGATTTTCGTTTTCGTGCGGGCAGGTGCTTTTTGCAATCTGTTCCTTCCGGGCAGATGCTCTTTGCAATCTGTTCCTTCCAATCTGTTTCACCACAGAATACTTCAGGCTCAATCTTCTAGCTCGCGTCATTCTTGTTTTCAGTGAAAGATCAGTGTTCTCAGATTGGATATTGATTCCTTTCAACTGATGCCAACCTGGGCGGCCCTTTCGACTGAGCCGTCCAGCTTCTTTTCCCTTGCTTGTTGCTGGATCTCGAAACCCGGTGGAGCCACCACCTTGGTTCGGTTCTTTGGTCTCTTCTTTCAGGGAGACCGCCCTGGTGTTGGTCTGTTCCAGGGCTCCACAGGCAACTGCCTCTTTTACATCCTTGAGGGTTGATGCCGGTAGCTGATCAGGCTAATCCGGATTCTTTGTCTTCGAGCTCAAACTGCGTTTCTCGGTGGAAACGCCATTCGTCCTCAGCATTGTAGGATGCTGGGTCTGATAAATTAAAGAAAGTGTGTCGTAACAAACAAACGCAAACGATCTTACGATCGATTGATTTAGTGAGCAAGAGTAATCATTGTTACAGTTCATTCGGCCTTGTCGATGCCGATCGACAGGTTAATTACTCGCCGTATCGTCGTGTCGGTTTACAGCATATTACCGTGTAATTCTAAGCATACAAAGCACACGTAAATAAGACACGAAACACATGCAAACCACCTTGAATCGGTCTTTCGTGTTACCGTATAATTCACCGTGATATTCTCATTGTAATATCACAGTATTTGTACCTTATTGTGTAGAATTAGTACTAGGTTGTACATAGATTTTAGGGCATGATAGTGTTTTAGAGTTGTTAATTCTTCGAAGAGTGAGCTGATGGGGAATCCGGTAAATCGGTAAAGAGACTATCCACATGAAAGCGCCGACGATTATTCACTCAAGTTAAATAACCTTACGAATAAGGTTATTTGCCCTTATGACTTTTCGTACAATACGCCCGCTTAGTACGTACGAATACGCGTTACACGGTGAATTCTTTTCATTATGGCTCAAATCAGGTGAAGACGAATTTGGGCGATTATTCCAGGGCTTCCAGTGCAATCATATAGAAGGGATGGATGTGTTGGATTGGATACACAGACAAGATGTACCCGTACACAAGAAAGTAACCTACCCCCGGTACACAGTCGCCATACGCCCCGAGAAGGCCGACCCCTATCGGACAAGAATAACCGCGGGGGGAGACCAATTGGAATATCATGGCAACGTATCAACCCGCACCGCGAGTATGGAGACCATTAAAACCCATTGGAACAGCGTGATATCCACCCCCGGAGCAAAATACTGTACGGGTGACATTTCAAACATGTATTTGTGCTCCACACTCGATGAACCCGAGTACGTAAAATTCAGGTGGGATATGGTTCCTCCACGAATACGTGTCGCCTACAACCTGGAGGAGCTTAGACAAGGGGAATATATTTATGCCCGCATCAAAAAGGCGTGGTACGGACTAAAACAGAGTGGAAAAATAGCGCATGATGACTTGGTAAACCACCTACAACAATACGGCTACCAGAAGGCACCCCACACCGAGGGACTATTTCTCCATGACGAAAGGGACATCAGTTTCACCCTAGTCGTGGACGACTTTGGGATTAAATACACACAACAAGACGACGTCGATCACCTAGTCGAGGCCATAGGGACCAAATACACCTTCAAAGTCGACTGGTCAGGAAAACAATACGTAGGGGTCCACCTACGTTGGGACTACGACAAGCGTGAAGTACAGTTATCGATGGATGGCTACGTGGAACAAGCCCTAAAGGAATTTGAACACGTGAGACCTTCGCGAACATACGCGGGCCCCTCACGCGCTGACATACCGGCCTATGGCGCAAAAATACAATATGCAAAACTTGAGGATACTTCCACATTGACCGACGACGAGATCAAATTCATACAACAAGTCACAGGGAAGTTCCTGTTCTACGCACGGGCCGTGGACAACACAATGCTCCACGCACTCAACGACATAGCGTCAGCCAAGGACAACCAGACGACCCTATTGGCAACGAGACATTTCCTCAATTACGCAGCCTGCAACCCAAACGCCACCATAATCTACAGAGCCAGTGACATGATACTCCGGGTGGATAGCGATGCGGCGTACCTAGTATGCCCAGGGGCCAAGAGCCGAGCAGGGGGATATCACTATCTGGGAGACTTGATGGGAAGCACTTTCAATGGGCCGATTCTCGTATTGGCGAAAATAATCAAGAATGTGATGGCATCCGCAGCCGAAGCCGAGGTGGCGTCTTTATTCTTGAACGCAAGAGAGGCGATACCAGTCAGGCAGTGTCTCATCGAGCTGGGGCATCCACAACCAGCTACCCCACTGAAAACCGACAATAACACAGCGGAAGGCATCTTGAACGACACAATCAAACAGAAGAGATCTAAAGCCATCGACATGCGGTTCTACTGGTTAAGAGACAGGGCTGAGCAGGGACAATTTAATATTTTCTGGGAACCGGGAAAACATAACCTGGCGGACTACCCCACCAAACATCATACTGGAAGCCACCATAAGAAGGTGAGACCTATCTATTTGTATGAGACGGACAGTCCAAGGACCATCCAAGGGTGTATTGAATTACTAAGTCAAGTGTGAAGTGTACGTATACGCGATACGTAAATTGTGTCATACGTAACGTACAATTTACAAATACGTGAACGTTTTACGAATACGTATTGTTTTACGTAAACGTAATACGTAATACGGATTACGGAATAAGAAACAAGACATACGAATCCAAAGTGTTCTAGATCTTTTATCACAAGAAGAGCGCAATAAGTAAGGTATACATAAGGACGTGTGAGTATCAAGAGATACTTAAAGCACTGTGTATCGAACGCACAATGCGAGTATCTATGAGTATCAAACTCTTGGTACGCGTATTCCCACACAATGGAAAGACTACGCACACAATGGAAGGACAAATTAGTAAATGAGAGAACAATATGGTCCAGAAACAATCCGATCATAATCTTATCGATAACTCTTTCCAATATCGTAACAGTAACAGATAAAATAACAAATAATAACAACGTAGCGATCCTTGGTCCTATTATTTAGTGCAAGAGTGGATTCATCCGCTCACAATCTTAGTAACAGAATAACTCAATGTAATAAACAAACAACCAATTCAATAGCCAAAACGCCAATCTTCTCCTGCATCGTTCAGAGCCCTCCAAACACAAGTCGAATCCACCCCAGGCGGGCTATTGCACTCAAGGGTTTTGTTCCTGTTTAACGGCAGGAAGATCCGCTGTATTTTCAGAAGCTACACCGTCGGAATTGCCACTCAAATCTTGTTTGCTCTCAAATAACCCGCTTGGTGGATAGATGCTGCTGGTTACATTCGGAACGACTTGATGATTGCTAGTAGGATCGACGCTTTCAATTTTAACATTTGGATCATTTCTTTTTTCTGCACGAATCTTACGAATCATTTTTTGGTGTCGAGCAATCTCTTTCTTGTGATAAACAATCATTTTCCAGTGTTCTTGTTCGAGATTGGCTGGGTGTTCCTGAACCACCTTTTGTAGTTTGGAAATTCCCTCCATGGTTGGTTCGACTGTCGATTGGATGATTAGTATTAGTAGTATCAGTAGAGTAGATTATCTATTCAAAGATTAGGTAGTAGTAACACCTAACACGTTGGTATTTGTTTTCCTCATCGGAAAGATAATGAAATAATCAATTATAATGATGAAGTACTAGTGAAAATAATGTATTACTAGTAGTATCTACTAGTAATAACTCATGCAAAATAGCGTACTAGTTGGTTTTACCGGTACATGAAAGTCGGAATCAACTCGATCGTAATCAACAAAACAATTGTCCACGATTTCCATTTCGATAATCAACAACGCAATTGTCCACGATTTCGTACTAGTATCTACTAGTAATAACTCATGCAAAATAGCGTACTAGTTGGTTTTACGGGTACATGAAAGTCGGAATCAACTCGATCGCAATCAACAAAACAATTCTCCACGATTTCCATTTCGATAATCAACAACGCAATTGTCCACGATTTCCATTTCGATTCACATTTCCGTGCACCTTATGGAAGAACTGACGCGCCTGCCAACAAATGTTTGGAATAACTGATGGGATTGACCCGTCCGGCGCTGTGTATTAACCCTCTTAAGGAGTTGACTGTACGTACTGTTCACTACTAAACATATTGTACGAGGAATGTTGCAATCATCACTAAGTAGTAATGCATTTACTTTACGGACAATTTTTGAAATCGAAGTATGGTAGTAAGGAAATCTACCGTACAAGAAAACACATCACCCACAAAATAATACGCTTATTTAATTTTTTCCTTTCAACGATTCATCTTTTCGACCTCTGTCCTCTCGACCCATTCTACTGATATTTTCCTTCAAACAACTCAGCAACATCATGCCTCCTGCTATTAAAACCTCTCTTGTATTCTACTGCCGTGGTTGCTGGGATAAGAAAGGAAAAGATTCAAAGGATTTTTTAGGATATAAATCCATTTCAAATGGTAACTTGAAATACGTCTCCACCGGCTTAAGAAAACATCTCTGGCATAGAGATTCGTGCCGGGATTTCTACCATAGTCAGGGTCTAATTAAACGAAAGATCTATAACTTCTCCACCTCTATCAGAGTGCAGCCTACCTTGCCGTCTGTGCAACATTCTCCGTCAGATTTTGGGATGACTATGACACAAAACGGTCCATCTGTTCCCCCTTCCTATCTCTCCCAGCACCACACCATCACAAGTCAATCAGCCACGGGTCTTCATTCCGTTCTAAACCAACAGATTGTCCATGATGTCTTTTTACCGCCAATGGATCGGAACGCCATTGAATCTTACATGGCTGTTTCCACTGTTCAAGATGAAGATGCATTCCCGCTGAATAATGATATCGACAATTCCGATGACGAGGTTGACAAAGACGATGACGTAAATGAAAATAACGACAACAATTTTACCAACAACATAGATTGTGGAGACAACGAAGAAGATCCCACTAATCGTTCTGATGTTAACGTCGCTACTGCTCAGCAAGCCCCTACACCACCATCTTTTCATGAAATCATTAATCTGAACGAAAGAGAGGATGCATTTCAAAGCCACACAAAACTACCGCCGCCCCATCATCTTCTTGCAGAATTGGAACTCATGAATTTAATGGCCCGACATAAGTTGCCACTGAACACATTCAAATCAATTTTCCAGTGGGCAAAGAACAGTCAAATGAGACCCGGTTTTGATTTTTGCGATGCCAAAATTAGATCTCGGAAAACAATTTTTGACAATCTCCAATCCAATCTGGGTCTCTCAGATATGAAATTTCATCCTCATATACTGAATTGGTTACCTGATAATAAGCCCACTCAGGTGTATGTCCGTTCTTTTAAGGATGCCATTTATTCTCTTCTTTCTGACCAGAAGCTAATGATAGAAGAAAACCTCTCCTTTCCCGACTATTCCACCCCTCTATCTCCCGACAATAATCCTGAGTTGAATCCTCATTCTGTAATCTCAGAATTGCATCACGGCTCGTGGTGGAAATCTTCTTGGAAAGAAATTTGCAATCCCAATTTGCAAGAAATTCTTGTTCCTATTATATTTTACATGGACGGCATATCTTTGGATGCGCACGGACGACTTATGTTAACACCATTGAACATGACACTCGGTATTTTTAATGTGGAGACCCGTTCTCGACCTGAAGCATGGACAACTATTTACTTCCATCCCGACCCTGAATGGGAGTCAACCAGACACTCTTGTCCTGCCAATTCAAAGGAAAAAATTCAGAATCTTCACAATGGTTTGGAAGTAGCGTTACGTTCCTTCAAAGCCGCGTGCAACGAAGACGGTGGTATCAAATGGAATTATCTTCCGTACGCAAATCAACAGTGGAAGGTAAAAATGAAATTTGCCATTGCCTATTGAAAAGAATTCACCGTGTAACGCGTACTGTACGAAAAGTCATAAGGGCAAATAACCTTATTCGTAAGGTTATTTAACTTGAGTGAATAATCGTCGGCGTTTCATGTGGTTTGTCTCTTTACCAAATTTCCCATCAGCTCACTCTTCGAAGAATTAACAACTCTAAAACACTATCATGCCCTAAATTCTATGTACAACCTAGTACTAATTCTACACAACAAGGTACAATACTGTGATATTCCAATGATAATATCACGGTGAATTATACGGTAATACGATACAACAAAAGACCAATCGGAGATGGTTTGCGTGTGTTTTGTGTCTTATTTACGTGTGCTTTGTATGCTAAGAATTACACGGTAATATGCCGTAAATCGACACGACGATACGATGAGTAATTAACCTGTCGTCCGCTAAGTCCGACTGCATCTAAGATGATTACTCTTACTCACTAAATCGATCGATCATAAGATCGATTGCGTTTGTTTGACGACACACTTTCTTTAGTTTATCAGACCCACAGCACTCTACAAGCTGTGGAGGACGGCGTTTCCACCGAAACGCAGTTGAGCTCGAAGACTAATCCGGACTAGCCTGATCAGCTACCGGCATCAACCCTCAAGGATGTAAAAGAGGCAGTTGCTTGTGGAGCCCTGGAATAGACCAACACCAGGGCGGCCTCCATTGAAAGAAGAGGCCGAAGACTCGAACCAAGGTGGTGGCTCCACCGGGTTTCGAGATCCAGCAACAAGCAAGGGAAAAGAAGCTGGACGGCTCAGTCGAAAGGGCCGCCCAGGTTGGCATCAGTTGAAAGGAATCAATATCCAATCTGAGAACACTGATCTTTCACTGAAAACAAGAATGACGCGAGCTAGAAGATTGAGCCTGAAGTATTCTGTGGTGAAACAGATTGGAAGGAACAGATTGCAAAGAGCATCTGCCCGGAAGGAACAGATTGCAAAAAGCACCTGCCCGCACGAAAACGAAAATCCAAAGATATGAGAACACCAATCCCGAAGATCGGAAAGATCCAAAAATGAAAAGGAGAACACTAAAAGGAGAACACTAAATTCTCAGGAAACAATCTTTCAATCTTTCACCACAGAAATACAGAATGAGCAAAATCCCAAGAAAGGATAGGAAAGCTCACAATCTTGATTTGCAACAAAAGCAAAAGCTCACAGACCGGAACGAAAACTCGATCCGAACAACAGTACACAAACCGGAACGAAATTTCGATCCGGATATACAGATACAAAAACAGATAAGCGAATCACACACGACAGTCTCCAACGATTAAAAAAAAAAATACATCTCTCACATCCAATCCTTCGATTTGATTATACCCTCTTCCACCACATACCACCTTCGATCACATATTCGATCGCATCTCCCATCGAATACCATCCTACGAATCGACCATCCATACTCCTCCAATATAATTCGAAACTCCGTCACAATTCATCACCATGGTACGAACTAGAGCGGACGACGACATGGAAGAAACAAAAATGGAAGTGGATGACGATGACGATGACGATGACGATTCAGACGATGACGATTTGGAAGAGAAATTGGAAGATAAAATCATGGAAGTCATGGAAAGGGCCTTTGAGGACCCAGAATCAAACTCAACCATGAAGAGAATCATCGACCAAGAAATAAAGAAAAGAGTCACCAGGGCAATGAGAGATGCAGAAAGAAAGGGTGTGAATCCAGATGACGCGGATAGCGAAAATGAGGATGAAGGAATCGATGCTGACCAAAATGCAGAGAACGCAAGAGCTGAACGGCTAGGAAGGAGGTCATCCCAACCCAGGATAAAAATCAGGGGATTCAACAATGGTAGATTCCTGAACCCAGAACAGCTTGCTTTCAGGAGCAGCCTAATGGATTTTGGTATCAACTATGAATCAGCTGAAGAAATTATGAGGGGAGGAATGTCTAATATTCGAGAAATTACAGACCTCAACAAGGAAAGCATTAAATCGTTCATGCACGGATTGAAAGCTATCAGTCCAGACTGTCCTAATCCAAAAAGTATCCACTATGGTAACAGGCTATCATCGAGGCTCCTAACTTGGGCAAATTGGGCCCGGTATCAACCATTGATTGGAGTCAAGCCAAGGGCTATCGACTGGAACGCAAACCCAAACAACCTGGAATTGCAGCAATTCAGAATCAAGATGATGGAGGCAAGTGTGAAATCACAGGAAAAAGCAACCCCACCTGAATTGAAGGATCTTACAAAATTCAGGGAATGGGAGGAAGGCTTCCGACAAAACTTGAGATACAGATTCAACTCTGAGGGTTTTCCAATCTTGTATGTCATAAGACCCCAAGAAAAGGAAGAAGTTACTGACGAAGCCAGGGCTGGAACAGTCGGGCAAAGTATGACAGATACCTACCCAACTTGGAGTGACTACAACGAAAGATGCGGTGTTTTGTCAGGTCACCAGTATGATGAGGATAACAGCGTCGTCTGGAGATTGTTATGTGATGCAACAAGAAAGGGACCTGGTTGGGAATATGTTGCACATTTCCAAAACACTGCACTGAATTCTGGTAATGCCAGAAATGCTTTCATTTCTCTCATGCAACATGCTTACACTGATACCAATATCACTATGGTTCTGAATAAGACATATCAGGATATGAAAGATTCACACTACACTGGAGATTCCAAGGGTTATGACTGGAACAAGCACAAGCGAAATTGGACTGCTTTCCATGGAACAATTCTGAGATTTGAAAAGAATCATAATGAACGAAGATTTGTCTGGGATTTTATCAATTCAATCAGTGATGAGCGACTTGATGCTGCAAAAGCAGATGCAATTGATGAGAGCAAAGACTATCGTGACAACTTCAATGAATGTTTGATTCTATTCACCAATCGTACTTGGATTGAAAAAGCTTGCAACAGGGAAGCAGTAAAAGAGGTTCCAGAAGTTTGTATTCTATGGGCACAACCAGCAACAAGAAGCAAAAGACAACTGGAACTTTTACAGGAAAAGTTGAGTGCAAGCCTTATCCAACAAGTGTTTATAAAACAATGTCAAAAGAACAGCGCCAGGAGCTTTACCAGATGAGACAGGCTAAAAAGAAACGAAATCTCAAGGCTGCTGAGACTAAAAAGAAAGAAACTGAAAATGAAGGCGCTGGTGACAGTTTTGGATCAAAATCTAAGAAATGACATAATAACCGGACACTATCACTAGAACACAAATTGTTAAAAATGGTGAGCCGGTCATTATACCAGATGAATGTCCCTGTAGGTTTTGATGATGGGGAAAATGAAGAAGGATATTGTGAGTTAGACTCACATGCAGATACTACTGCAGCAGGAAGCAATATGGTATTGCTGAATCCTGATCAAATCACAACACACGTTGATGTTGCACCTTTTTCTGAAGAGTACAAGCCCATCAAGAAAATCCCCATTGGAAGCTGTGCGACTGCATGGACAAATCCAACATCAGGCCAAGTATATATCATAGTGTTCCATCAAGCACTGTACTTTGGGGACAAATTGAAAAACAGCTTGATATGCCCAAATCAAGTGAGGGACTGCAATTTCAACTCTGTTGAAGAAACACCTCGCCAATTTGATCCACGATCCAAACATGGAATTACAATTCAAACTCCACTGGAGGATGATGATCCGAAGAAAGTTTTTATTAAACTGAGTATGAGAAATGTGATCTCATATTTTCCCACAAGAAAGCCCACAAGAATGGAACTTGATGGATGTCAACATTTGATAGCAACAAATGATACCCCCTGGGATCCACATTCACTGAAGTTCAGGATGGCCGAGCTAGCCATTGACAATGGAGATCCAATTTCAGGGGACCAATTCAGCCTTCAAGCTATGTCAACCAAAGAGGACCAAGAAATGGATGAAAGTTCGGTTGTAACAGAACCTGCTAGTAATGTTACAAATAAACTTCCAAAGACCAGCTTAGGAAAAGAACGGCATCCAAGTGTCATGCAGCAATGCAAACTGATGAGGGTCCATCAAGTATCAACAAGGAGAATGCTAACTGAATGCCAGATTGCAACAGATGGAAATATTGCTCATCGGATTTCTTCAGTTAGGAATATTTCAAGCGCGCAAAGGGTAGACCAATTTTTGTTTGATGATACAGAATTTGACTTTATGGAAGCTCCTGAAGCAGAATCAAAACAGGCCCCTAGCTTGCAAGAAATTGACAACACACTAGAAAGAAGGTCTCTTGACAGAAGAAATCAATGGGGGCCATCAGTGATAACAATTGAAGGTCCAAACAAAGTTGACTGTGAACGCCTAGCCAAAACTTGGAACATTAGTTTCAAGAAAGCTGAACAGACACTGAAAGTCACAACGCAGAAGGCACTCAGGAATTTGCAATCACCATTGATGAAGCGACTGCCTACTCAGCGCTTCAGAAACAAGAGAGTCGCACAAGGAACCTGGTACACTGATACATGGCATGCAAGAACCACGAGTATTATGAGGCAAGAAAAATGTGCACAGATCTTTACAAATGGAAATGGGTTTGAAGTATTTATACCAATACAGGACAAATCACAAGCCCATCAAGGACTGAAGACATTTATTCATGAAATTGGAATTCCAGAGCATTTGATTTCTGATGGTGCGCCAGAACAAGGATCCCCAAGAACCTACAAAACACACTGGAATTCAATTGTAAAGCGCAACCATATCCATCAGACATTTATCCAGCCACATTGCCCATTCCAAAATCGAGCAGAACAAGCAATTGGTCATCTTGGTAGGCGCAATCACAACCAAGTCTGCAAAGAAGAAGTCACCGAGACGATTATGGTCATTTTGCGGTGAACTATGTGCAAACATAAGGCAGAGAACAGCATCAAACAACCCTTCTTCAATGGGGCGAACTCCATTTGAATTGGTCCATGGCTATAGGCCCGATATTACATTATACACTTCATCAGAATGGTATGATTTTGTGTTTTATTATGAAAAAGGTGATTCTTCCACCCGAGGTGTTGAAAGGCTGGCGCGATGGTTGGGTCCCTGTGGAAATAGGGTAGGTGGGGGGGATTGTTTTTGGCTACTGCCCGAGTCGGCAATACCAATATCTACAAATTCAATAAGGCCTGTAAAGGAATATGAATGGAGGGATAGAGATGTCCTAAGAAGAATGGAAGCGATCGACAAATCAATTGAATCCAAGATTGGAGATGAAGTCAAGGACAGCGCATCATTCTTCCAGGAAAACTACCCAGAGCCCCAAATAGAGCTATTTGAGAATCAACCAGTAAAAACACCGGATATGAAACTCGAAATGGCTGAGCCAGAAGCATCGGTAGTAGATGTTGATGAACCAGATGAATATCTGGGAAATGAAGTGATCATTGAAAGAGGTGATGAAAGACTCAGGTGCATTGTCAAGGACAGGGTTCGCGACTTGCAAAACAGACCAATAGGAATCAGAAATGAGAATCCAATACTAGACACGAGGCTGTATAAATTGCAACTACCTGATGGCACCATGGAGGAATACACGGCAAATATTGTTGCAGAAAGCCTATACAGCTCTGTTGATGATGATGGGAGGATGTTCACTCTACTAGATGAGCTCATTGACCATGAATGCGACAACACTGCACTAACTGATGATGAAGCCACGACCATAGCAAAAAATGGCAGGAAAACTCATAAACCTACAACTAGAGGTTGGAGAATTTTAGCCAGTTGGAAAGATGGCACTGAATCCTGGTGTAAGTTAAGTGATGTGAAAGAATCATTTCCAGTGCAATTAGCCGAGTATGCAGTTAACAATAATCTTGAAAAATCACCAGCTTTCAGATGGTGGGTGCACAAAATTTTGAGGAGGAAGGAACGAATCCTTAAAGCGGCCAAAACAGCAAAGTATTGGTTAAAGACTCACAAATATGGAGTTGAATTGCCACATTCAATCAAACAAGCGCTGGCTATTGATAAGAAAACGGGGACTGACCACTGGGAAAGAGCAATTCATAAGGAAATGACAAATAATATGGCAGCGTTTGAATTTTCTGATGATGATGTTATTCCAGTTGGCCATAAACAGATAACAACCCACATGATTTTTGACATCAAGCTTGGGTCCCTAACAAGGAAGGCCAGGTTGGTAGGGGACGGTCACAAAGTCCCTGCAGTGGCCAAAGAAAATACTTATTCATCGGTTCCCAGTCGAGACTCAGTAAGAATATTCTTTCTGCTGGCAGCGCTGAATGATTTGAAGGTTCTCTCAGCTGATATTCAAAATGCATATTTGACAGCCCCGATTAAAGAGAAATACTTCCTAAAAGCGAGAGAAGAAGATGGTTTTCCACCTCACCTTGCAGGAAGACCTTGTAAGATTGTCCGGGCATTGTATGGACTGCCGGTTGCTGGTGCATCTTTCAGGTCATACCTCACCCAGCATTTGAGAGATCTTGGATATTCACCTTGCAAGGCAGATCCGGATGTGCACTTAAGAATTGAAACCAGGAAAGATGGATCCAGATACTGGGCAATGCTCATTGCATATGTAGATGATATCCTATGTTCTGGTGAAGATCCAAAGTTCCAGCTTGAAAACATTGAACGAAAGTTCAAATTGAAGGATGATACAATTGAAGAGCCAACTCTGTATTTGGGAGCTGATATTGGGAAATTCTACTTTGAAGGTGATTCAAAGCCAAGATGGTCATTATCAAGCACTAAGTACACAGCGAAAGCTGTTGCAGCAGTTGAACAAGAGTTAGGAACTGAAAAATATGGCTACAAGTATCTACCAAAATCAGCATCAAGTCCACTGTCACATGATTATCGACCGGAAATTGATATATCAGAAGAATTGAATCCTGAATTGCAAAATTACTATCAAGGTTTAATTGGAGTTCTCAGGTGGATTTGCGAAGTTAGGAAGACTTGACATAGTAATGCCAGTATCACTGATGTCAAGGTATTTGGCACAGGCAAGGATCGGGCATTTGAATCAGTTGTTTCACATATTTGCATATTTGAAAAAGTACAACAGGTCAAAACTGGTTTTTGATGATACTGTACCAAGTGTTGATGAAAGTAAATTTCAAAAATGTGACTGGTCTGAATTTTATCCTGGTGCCGCTGAAGTCATACCAACAGATATGCCTGAAGCTTTGGGAAAACATGTGACAATGAGCTGTTTTGTCGATGCGGACCATGCTGGATGCAAGGCAACGAGAAGGTCTCATACTGGTGTTATTATCTTCATTAATAATGCACCGATCATTTGGTTTTCCAAAAGACAAACAACAGTTGAGACATCAACTTTTGGTTCTGAAATCATTGCTTTGAAAATTGCAATCGAATTGGTTGAAGGTCTAAGGTACAAGTTGAGAATGATGGGTGTTCCAATTGATGGGAGCACAAATGTGTATTGTGATAATGATTCAGTTGTTACAAATGTTACACGACCTGAAAGCCCATGTAAGAAGAAGCACAACAGCATTGCATACCACAAAGCGCGTGAATCTATTGCAGCAAGAATTATCAGAGTTGCAAAGGAACCAGGTTCAACAAATATTGCTGATTTGTTTACAAAGCTAATGAGTGGCGCTGTTTTCAGAGAACATTGTTCTCGTTGCATGTGGTAAAGTAAAAGAAATCAATCATTTGATGGAATGTTCGATCGATCGTTCGATTGAAGTAACAAGTTGATTTAAGTTCGATCATGGAGACAAATCGATCTGCAATGAGCATTTCGAAAAATGGATAACTTGATCCATGAATACAATATATCAAACTGGCAAGGATCAGGGCAAAATGCCATGATGCGAGCCAGAATGAAAGGCAAAACGCCACCCCATTTCTTTTTGATAGGGCCTCTGATGGTAGACTGGATACAGTTTGGTATTCAACTCACGATGAACATATTAAGCCATAGAATCCAGCCGCTTAACGGTTGGAGGATTTATGACTGAAGGGGACTGAAAAGAATTCACCGTGTAACGCGTACTGTACGAAAAGTCATAAGGGCAAATAACCTTATTCGTAAGGTTATTTAACTTGAGTGAATAATCGTCGGCGTTTCATGTGGTTTGTCTCTTTACCAAATTTCCCATCAGCTCACTCTTCGAAGAATTAACAACTCTAAAACACTATCATGCCCTAAATTCTATGTACAACCTAGTACTAATTCTACACAACAAGGTACAATACTGTGATATTCCAATGATAATATCACGGTGAATTATACGGTAATACGATACAACAAAAGACCAATCGGAGATGGTTTGCGTGTGTTTTGTGTCTTATTTACGTGTGCTTTGTATGCTAAGAATTACACGGTAATATGCCGTAAATCGACACGACGATACGATGAGTAATTAACCTGTCGTCCGCTAAGTCCGACTGCATCTAAGATGATTACTCTTACTCACTAAATCGATCGATCATAAGATCGATTGCGTTTGTTTGACGACACACTTTCTTTACTATGTTATTGGCGACACAGAACTTCACGATAAATTGTGTGGAAAATATGGCTCCTTCAATAAGGGTGTCATGCGGATGTGCCGTCACTGCAACTGTTATTCTCCGAACATAAACATTCCTTCTGTTCAACCTGCAACAAAGAAGTGGTCACCTGTTGATTTTCATTGTTTTCCCGGCACAGATCTAAACGATATCAATAAGAACTTCAAAAACAACTCTCATCACAACATAAGGAATGTATTTCATGATTTATGCTTTGGTACCAATACGAACAACATTCAGAAAATGATGCTAAGCCAGGCAACATATCACTACAACTTGAATCCACCTGATCCTCCTCCAATTGAACGCCCTGATGGTGGTGGTTCTCATTTTCAAATAATGAGAACCGAAAATGGAGAATCAACAATGAAGTGGCTTCGTTCTACGAACAAAAGCAAACCATTTTTTCCTTCTGACATACTTGACTTTGTTTGTGATTCTGTGCTACCTTTATTGGAGAATCCTTCGCACATTTGTGGAGTTACAGAGCACAATCGTTTCGATGTTGCTTGTGGTTCTAATTTTATATTTCGCTCGCATCCTTCATATAGATCGGATAGTTCTCTGCTGAACTCCGTCTGGATGGATTGGTGTTTGATGAAATTGGACTTTGATTTAAATAACAATCCCAAGCTCATACCGTGCCATCTGGTATGCTTCTTAACTGTACAGAGTTTGAAGCAGCCATACAGTAGTATTGGTGGCTATCCAATTGATACAAACGGAATGTATGCTGTGGCTCGTCGGTTTCAAGATGTGCCTAAGAAAACAGCTTCTGAATTTGTCCAACGTGGTCGCCTGATGAATTCACTGTACCTATTTCATGTCGACACTATCCATTCCGAGCTGGCAGTTGTTCCAGAGCAAGGCCTTGATGGGTCCATAACCAATTGCGATTGGCTAGTGATATTGAATCGGATCTCCTGGCTAAATTTTTTTGAAAGCAAAAATTCTGCTACACCACCGTCTTACGAATCTTTGTACAACGCATGCACACTACAGGACGACATCCAGTTGGAACCGTTTGAGATGGCATTGAATGATAACGAATCCAGTGATTCTCTATCCAGTTCAGAGAGCGAAAGCTCGGACAGCAGTTCCGATTGAGTAGCAAGGGTGAATGTACCGGCTAACTTTAAACTATTGTTTAATTTTACTATAGAGGGTTAGCTCTAAGCACAGTTTTGCGAGATACATAGGCGCTCATAATATAACAGCCTTCGTATTTTGGATTCGAACAGCTATGTAATACTAATGGATTGAACAATAGAGTATCTCCCGACCTCAATGGAACTTTCACTCCATACGTGGGGAAGACAAAATAATAAATCACCTCGTCAGCAGACACTTCCGCCGGAGCAATGACTGTCAAACGAGTGTAGTACATGTCATCGTCCACATGGCATCTAGAATGGTAGTTGCGACCCATCGAAAATGCTAAGGCCTGCTGCCCAATTGCATTTAGCTTTGTACGAGACAGAATCTGAGATAACACATCCATTTCCTCCGCAACAAATGGTTCGACGTCAATTAAACTATGATGCATATGCTTCACAATTTCAACTGTTGTCTCTTCTAGCTCTAGTTTGATGCTGGGATCGACATGACTTTTGAAAACATACTCACCAATATTTGAATCCAATCTTTCTGGTCGAATTCCAATGATAGCATAATCATCATTGATACTGCCGCGCTTAACCCCTCTTCCAACGGTTGGTTTTGCTCCAACAATGGCAGGAGCAAACTGTCTCAACAATTCGATATTATGCTTGGAAGCGAGGTGTCGTTCCGCAAAATGGCGTGAAACTTTGGCAAAAATTCGCAATGATTGTTTAGAATGATCAAACGCTAGAATATGCTCATCCTTCGTACTATCCAATGTATTGTAGTTTTCGATTGACAAAGCCTGTTCCGGTTGATACTTCTTCTTTCCGCCTATCTTGCCACCCCAATCTGTCTCCATGTATTTACCTTCCACCACAGTTGCTCGGCAATATTTTTTCAGGGCTATTGTACAGACGCCATCTTTGCAAGTTGAACGCCTATTCTTTTCCTTCTTCCTCGGTTTTATCAGAGACAAATTTGTATAAGTTTTGTGGCTTGTTGACACCGGTGCAGCAACCTTAAGAAAATTTGAAGACGTTTTCCATTGACTTCTGTATTCCTGTTGTCTCTTTGCTCTTTGTTTTTTGGCTCTTGCTGCAATGTTCTCTGGTGATCTTTCGAATCCCATTGTTGTTGGAGGAGACGAATTGCCAAATCGATTTGCCGTTGGACAAGTGGAAGACCAATTACCGTTGCTGTTGCCGACGATGCAGATGGATTGGTGTTGGATCGATTGATGTTGCGGATCGATTGGTGTCAAATCGTATGGGCCAGTGGATGAGGAGCGATTCGGGTGCTTCGATTGTTCCCCCGGTGCAGACGAATTGCCGTTCCCAGTTGCTTCTATTTGATGGTTCCCAGTTGCTTCAATCGTTCCCGGTGGTGCAGATGCAGATGCGGACGCCGATGCGGATGCCGGTTTGGATGCCAGTGCGGATACTGGTGCAGATGGAGTGGAAGACCAATCAATTGCCGTTGCCAATGCCGATAGAGTTGCCAACGTTGGTGGAGCGCCGGTGGAGGAGGAGGAGCAATTCTTTGCCGACGAGTAGGAGCGATTCAATGCCGACGATTCGTTGACCGATTGGTGCCGGTGGAGGAGGAGGAGCAATTCGTTGCCGACGAGTTGGAGCGATTCAATGCCGACGATTCGTTGACCGATTGGTGTTGCGGATCAATTGGTGTTGCGGAACAAATTCGTTGCCGACGATACGGATGCCGGTGCGGATGCCGATGCGGACGTCGGTGCGGATGGAGTGGAAGACCAATCAATTGCCGTTGCCGATACCGTTAGAGTTGCCGGTGGAGGAGTTGGATCGTTCACGTTTGCTTCAATCACTTTGCGGTTTGATCGTTCCCGGTTGCGGTTGTTGCTGTTGCTGTTGCTCTCGTGGTTCAATCGTTCCAGGTTGCGGTTGTCGCTGTTGCTCTTGCTGTTGCTCTTGCTTTGCGGTCCGATCGCTCCCGGTTGCGGTTGTTGCTGTCGCTGTTGCTCTTGCTTTGCGATTCGATCGTTCCCGGTGGCTGTTGCTGTTTCTGTCGCTGTTGCTCTTGCGGTTCGATTGTTCCCGATTGTGGTTTCTCTTGCTGTTGCTTGCTGTGGCTGTTGCTGTTGCTGTTGCTCTCGCTGTTGCTCTTGCTTTCCGATTCGATCTTTGCCGTTTTGGAGGACGACGACGAATCGATTTGGCGTTGGAGTGGAAGCCCAATCGTCGTTGCCGTTGCTGATGGAATCGTTACAGATGGCTGTTGCTGTTGCTCTCGCTATTGCTTTCCGATTCGATCGTTGCCAAATTGGAGGACGACGACGAATCGATTTGGCGTTGGAGTGGAAGCCCAATCGTCATTGCTGTTGCTGATGGAATCGTTACAGATGGCTGTTGCTGTTGCTCTCGCTATTGCTTTCCGATTCGATCGTTGCCTAATTGGAGGACGACGACGAATCGATTTGGCGTTGGAGTGGAAGCCCAATCGTCGTTGCTGTTGCTGATGGAATCGTTCCAGATGGCTGTTGCTGTTGCTCTCGCTATTGCTTTCCGATTCAATCGTTGCCAATTTGGAGGACGACGACAAATCAATTTGGAATTGGAGTGGAAGACCAATTGCTGTTGCCGTTGTGCCAATGCCGATGGAGTGGAAGACAGAATGGGTGAGTATCTATTGATGTAGATAATAGAGTAAATAATAACAACAGAGGAATATAATGTACATGCCGATCGATTTGTAATTACATGCCGATCGATTCGTAATTATCACCAACTGGAAACATTAGCTGGCACCATCTGCGCTGAAAGATTTGCCGCACCTTGATCTGTTGTTCCAATCCAATTGTTGTTCTGTCGCACCTCGGTCCGTTGTTCCAATCTGTTGTTTCCAATCCGTCCCTATGAAAATAAGAAGAAAAACAGAATTGATGAAATACATTATCAGTAATGCCGGTGGAGTGGAAGACCAATATGCCGATGCCGATGCCGATGCCGATGCCGATGCCGATGCAGATGCAGATGCCAATGCCAATGCCAATGCCAATGCCAATGCTGATCTCTCTCATTCTTACCTTTGCTTGTTCCAGCGTTCCGGCGTTCCGACAATCCTCCCAATGAAATTGTTGTTGCTGCTGCTGCCGTAGATTACTTCTTACTCCATGTCACGAAAAACAGTATCTTGTTCCAGTTGATATAGAGGCAAGGGATGCAGGTTCATTGATTTCAAGACGTATATGTAAGGCTGCAGTCCAAACAATATCTATCCATCAATTTCCCTCTCGTCCAATGCTTTCTATTGTCATGCAGTACAAGGCTGTTATTTCAGACTAAAATATCTGAGAACGGATCGTTGTGCTCGGTGAAGAGGGTCGGATCCCACGTTCTCGGACGGAGTGTTGATTGCAAGAACCAACACTCTACTCAAATAAGTCGGATGTAAGAAGGCAGATTATGAAGTGTATTTATTTTTTGTTGCGAGGTAGATTGTTTTTTTTGTTGCGAGGTAGAAAAAGTGATTTTTTTTGTCGCGAGGTAGAAAATAACATTACTGTGTGTTTGTGTGAGAGAGATTTTTTTTGCGAGGTAGAAAAAAAAAAGGATACTGCAACTCCTGTAGAATTCTACACGTTGTACGTACATACGAAAAAAAAACAATCTCCTGTAGAATTCTACATGTTTTTTGTACTAGATAATTTGGAAGTACGAAAAAAAATGAACGGTCGAAAAAGAATCTCAAAGGATCTCGTACCGTACGTACGTCGTTCGAAAAAGAATCTCAAAGGATCTCGTACCATACGTACGTCGCTCGAAAAAGAATCTCAAAGGATCTCGTACCGTACGTACGCCGTTCGAAAAAGAATCTCAAAGGATCTCGTACCGTACGTACGTCGCTCGAAAAAAATCTCAAAGGGATTAAGAATCTCAAAGGATCTCGTACCGTACGTACGTCGTTCGAAAAAGAATCTCAAAGGATCTCGTACCGTACGTACGTCGTTCGAAACAGAATCTCAAAGGATCTTGTACGTGCGTCGTTCGAAAAATAATCTCGTCCGGTACGTCGTAATTTTCGAAAAGGATGTAACCCTAACCATATTGGAAATAACTTTTCCACACAGAATGCCCCAAATGTTGTGGTTTGACTCTACAAATGGCAATCATGGGGGTATTTTTGGTGCAATTCCAGGGCACAAACTAACTTATTAGGTAATGACTCAAAAAATATCGGGTCCAAGCCATGAATACATTCATCATGACTCATCAAATGCATATTGGAAACAACTTTGTAACATATAATGCCCAAAATGTTGTGGTTTGACTCTACAAATGGCAAAACATGGGGGTATTTTTGGTGCAATTCCAGGGCACAAACTAACTTATTGGGTAAGGACTAAAAAAATATCGGGTCCAAGCCATGAATACATTCATCATGACTCATCAAATGCATATTGGAAACAACTTTGTAACATATAATGCCCAAAATGTTGTGGTTTGACTCTACAAATGGCAAAACATGGGGGTATTTTTGGTGCAATTCCAGGGCACAAACTAACTTATTGGGTAATGACTCAAAAAGTATCAGGTCCAAGCCATGAATACATTCATCATGACTCATCAAATGCATATTGGAAATATCTTTGTCACACAGAATGCCCAAAATCTTAATGTTTGACTCTACAAATAGCAAAACATGGGGGTATTTTTGGTGCAATTCCAGGGCACAAACTAACTTATTGGGTAAGGACTCAAAAAGTATCTGGTCCAAGACATGAATACATTCATCATGACTCATCAAATGCAGATTGGAAACTACTTTGTCACATACAATGCCCTAAATCTTAAGGTTTGACTCTACAAATGGCAATCATGGGGGTATTTTTGGTGCAATTCCAGGGCAGCACAAACTAACTTATTGGGTAATGACTCAAAAAGTATCTGGTCCAAGCAATGAATACATTCATCATGACTCCTCAAATGCATATTGGAAACAACTTTGTCACATACAATGCCCTAAATCTTAAGGTTTGACTCTACAAATGGCAATCATGGGGGTATTTTTGGTGCAATTACAGGGCACAAACTAACTTATTGGGTAAGGACTAAAAAAGTATCGGGTCCAAGCCATGAATACATTCCTCATGACTCATCAAATGCAGATTGGAAACACCTTTTTCACATACAATGCCCAAAATGTTGTGGTTCGACTCTACAAATGGCAAACATGGGGTTATTTTTGGTGCAATTCCAGGGCACAAACTAACTTATTGGGTAATGACTCAAAAAGTATCCGGTACAAGCAATGAATACATTCCTCATGACTCATCAAATGCAGATTGGAAACAACTTTTTCACATACAATGCCCAAAATGTTGTGGTTGGACTCTACAAATGGAAAACATGGGGGTATTTTTGGTGCAATTCCAGGGCAGCACAAACTAACTTATTGGGTAATGACTCAAAAAGTATCCGGTACAAGCAATGAATACATTTATCAGGACTCATCAAATGCAGATTGGAAACAACTTTTTTACATACAATGCCCAAAATGTTGTGGTTGGACTCTACAAATGAACAACATGGGGGTCTTTTTGGTGCAATTCCAGGGCAGCACAAACTAACTTATTGGGTAATGACTCAAAAAGTATCTGGTCCCAGCCATGAATACATTCATCATGACTCATCAAATGCATATTGAGAACAACATTGTCACACAGAATGCCCAAAATCTTAAGGTGTGACTCTACAAATGGCAATCATGGGGGTATTTTTGGTGCAATTCCAGGGCACAAACTAACTTATTGGGTAATGACTCAAAAAATATCGGGTCCAAGCCATGAATACATTCATCATGACTCATCAAATGCAGATTGGAAACAACTTTGTAACATATAATGCCCAAAATGTTGTGGTTTGACTCTACAAATGGCTAAACATGGGGGTATTTTTGGTGCAATTCCAGGGCACAAACTAACTTATTGGGTAAGGACTCAAAAAGTATCTGGTCAAAGCCATGAATACATTCATCATGACTCATCAAATGCAGATTGGAAACAACTTTTTCACATACAATGCCCAAAATGTAGTGGTTTGACTCTACAAATGGCTAAACATGGGGGTATTTTTGGTGCAATTACAGGGCACAAACTAACTTATTGGGTAAGGACTCAAAAAGTATCTGGTCCAAGCAATGAATACATTCATCATGACTCATCAAATGCATATTGGGAACTACTTTGTCACACAGAATGCCCAAAATGTTGTGGTTTGACTCTACAAATGGCAATCATGGGGGTATTTTTGGTGCAACTCCGGGGCACAAACTAACTTATTGGGTAATGACTCAAAAAGTATCCGGTACAAGCAATGAATACATTCCTCATGACTCATCAAATGCAGATTGGAAACAACTTTTTCACATACAATGCCCAAAATGTTGTGGTTGGACTCTACAAATGGAAAACATGGGGGTATTTTTGGTGCAATTCCAGGGCAGCACAAACTAACTTATTGGGTAATGACTCAAAAAGTATCCGGTACAAGCAATGAATACATTTATCAGGACTCATCAAATGCAGATTGGAAACAACTTTTTTACATACAATGCCCAAAATGTTGTGGTTGGACTCTACAAATGAACAACATGGGGGTCTTTTTGGTGCAATTCCAGGGCAGCACAAACTAACTTATTGGGTAATGACTCAAAAAGTATCTGGTCCCAGCCATGAATACATTCATCATGACTCATCAAATGCATATTGAGAACAACATTGTCACACAGAATGCCCAAAATCTTAAGGTGTGACTCTACAAATGGCAATCATGGGGGTATTTTTGGTGCAATTCCAGGGCACAAACTAACTTATTGGGTAATGACTCAAAAAATATCGGGTCCAAGCCATGAATACATTCATCATGACTCATCAAATGCAGATTGGAAACAACTTTGTAACATATAATGCCCAAAATGTTGTGGTTTGACTCTACAAATGGCTAAACATGGGGGTATTTTTGGTGCAATTCCAGGGCACAAACTAACTTATTGGGTAAGGACTCAAAAAGTATCTGGTCAAAGCCATGAATACATTCATCATGACTCATCAAATGCAGATTGGAAACAACTTTTTCACATACAATGCCCAAAATGTAGTGGTTTGACTCTACAAATGGCTAAACATGGGGGTATTTTTGGTGCAATTACAGGGCACAAACTAACTTATTGGGTAAGGACTCAAAAAGTATCTGGTCCAAGCAATGAATACATTCATCATGACTCATCAAATGCATATTGGGAACTACTTTGTCACACAGAATGCCCAAAATGTTGTGGTTTGACTCTACAAATGGCAATCATGGGGGTATTTTTGGTGCAACTCCGGGGCACAAACTAACTTATTGGGTAATGACTAAAAAAATATCGGGTCCAAGCAATGAATACATTCCTCATGACTCATCAAATGCATATTGGAAACAACTTTGTTACATATAATGCTCAAAATGTTGTGGTTTGACTCTACAAAAGGCAAAACATGGGGGTATTTTTGGTGCAATTCCAGGGCACAAACTAACTTATTGGGTAAGGACTAAAAAAGTATCGGGTCCAAGCCATGAATACATTCATCATGACTCATCAAATGCATAATGGGAACAACTTTGTCACACAGAATGCCCAAAATGTTGTGGTTTGACTCTCCAAATGGCAAAAATAAGGGTATTTTTGGTGCAATTACAGGACACAAACTAACTTATTGGGTAATGACTCAAAAAGTATCTGGTCCAAGCAATGAATACATTCATCATGACTCATCAAATGCATAATGGGAACAACTTTGTCACACAGAATGCCCAAAATGTTGTGGTTTGACTCTACAAATGGCAAAAATAAGGGTATTTTTGGTGCAATTACAGGACACAAACTAACTTATTGGGTAATGACTCAAAAAGTATCTGGTCCAAGCAATGAATACATTCATCATGACTCATCAAATTCATAATGGGAACAACTTTGTCACACAGAATGCCCAAAATGTTGTGGTTTGACTCTCCAAATGGCAAAAATAAGGGTATTTTTGGTGCAATTACAGGACACAAACTAACTTATTGGGTAATGACTCAAAAAGTATCTGGTCCAAGCAATGAATACATTTATCATGACTCATCAAATTCATAATGGGAACAACTTTGTCACACAGAATGCCCAAAATGTTGTGGTTTGACTCTCCAAATGGCAAAAATGAAGGTATTTTTGGTGCAATTCCAGGGCACAAACTAACTTATTGGGTAATGACTCCAAAAGTATCCGGTCCAAGCCATGAATACATTTATCAGGACTCATCAAATGCATATTGGGAACAACTTTGTCACACAGAATGCCCAAAATGTTGTGGTTTGACTATCCATAGTATGGCAAACATGAAGGTATTTTTGGTGCAATTCCAGGGCACAAACTAACTTATTGGGTAATGACTCCAAAAGTATCCGGTCCAAGCCATGAATACATTTATCAGGACTCATCAAATGCATATTGGGAACAACTTTGTCACACATATGCTGGAAATGTTGTGGTTTGACTATCCATAGTATGGCAAACATGAGGGTATTTTTGGTGAAATTCCAGGGCACAAACAGTCTCATTTGGTAAGGACTACCATACTTTTTGTACCAGGCAATGAATGCATAGCACATGACTTAAGAAATGCATGTTGGGAACAACTTTTAAAGGCATATTGGGATCAACTTTGCCACACACAGTACAGACAATGTTGTGGTTTGTAGATACAAATGGCACACAAGACAGTACGGTATGTTAGCTGCAGTCTATGAGATTCTACGTGTGACTAGAGGATTGAAATACATAACCTTAGTGTTATCAAAAGTTTCCCTTCTGAAAAAATTATGGCGCGGGAGGGCTGGCTGCAACAGGTACGTGATCTACTTCTACAAATATAACAGCGCGCCCAAGCCAGGGCAAACAACATAGTACAGAACCAACGGAAAAACTCTACACACAAAACATCGTACACATACTACACAAAACACCGTACACACACAACACACAACACACACAACACAAAACACCATACACAACCCGACAAAATTATTAGTACACACACAAAACCACACAAAAAGAAACAAATGATTCTTGATCGACACCGTATTCAGAAAAAAAATAAAAAAATATGAATGCTATCGGAAAGACACGATGAAGCAAAAAATCCGAGGGGAAGACCCTTCGAAACAACAAAACCATCCGACCCGGTGATCATCAAAATACAGGGGACAACAACGGTAAGAAAAAGAGAGTGAAAACAAACACACCAATTACTAAAAAAGTGTGTAACAGTAATACCAAAACTATGAACGCATCAAAGGGCAACAGTAAAAAAAAGGGTACCGACAACACAATTTCTACTACTACAAACACGGAAGAACAAAACACCATCAACCAGAGTAACGAAACAGCACTGAGCATTACCAACACAACCACACCTACAGTAACAAACCAACAGAAAGAAGGAACAAAAACCAATGTGGTAGAGAAAACATCTAACGGAGAATGCTGTGATTTAGAGGATGTTGCGGAACGTATCATGAAAAAAATCCAATATGACAAATTGGCACAGGAACTGGCAAAACACATGCGGCAACAAAAGAGCGAACCACATATAGGGGTGTGAAAGGTAGTAATAGTACCTAAACAAACGGAGGCAACCATGCAGGGAGAGGGAACTGATAATGCCGGCGACACAAGAGAACGAGCAGTAAGTACAATTACAGACGAATATGGGCTTATAACAGACAACGATATGCTTAAGACTTTGAGTGATATGACTGAATCAGTGGACAAGCAGCTACGTCCGAGAACTGTTTCTCGACCCCCCGCGGGCTATCGCGCGCTATTTTTACAATTCTCGACCCTATTTTTTAAATTTCCTACCTTTTTAGGTCGCGTGTCTACTAAAATACCTCGCGCGTCGCACACCTTTACTTTTGAGACAAATATCTCGTCACTCCTCAAATAAAATAACTATTTTAGGGTTAAGGATATCATATTCGTTTCGTGACAAGCACTATTTTGTGTACAACTTGTGCACGAATGACTTATTTCATTTTCTCAACATGTTTCCACCATACCGGTATAATGGGCTCCGACCCAAATCCTCCAACTCCAACTCAAATCCCAGCTCCAACTCCATGTCAACTCCAAGTCGAATTCACCCCAGGCGGGCTATTGCACTCAAGGGTTTTGTTCGTGTTCAACGCCAGGAAGATCCGCTGTATTTTCAGAAGCTACACCGTCGGAATCGCCACTCCAATGTTGTTCGCTCCTCTCAAATAACCCGCTTTGTGGATAGATGCTGCTGGTTACATTCGGATCGACTTGATCATTGCTAGTAGGATCGACGCTTTCAATTTTAACGTTTGGATCATTTCTTTTTTCTTCACGAATCTTACGAATCATTTTTTGGTGTCGATTAATCTCTTTCTTGTGATAAACAACCATTTTCCAGTGTTCTTGTTCGAGATTGGCTGGGTGTTCCTGAATCACCTTTTGTAGTTTGTAAATTCCCTCCATGGTTGGTTCGACTGTCGATTGGATGATTAGTATTAGTAGTATCAGTAGAGTAGATTATCTATTCGAAGATTAGGTCGTAGTAACACCTAACACGTTGGTATTTGTTTTCCTCGTCGGAAAGATAATGAAATAATCAATTATAATGATGAAGTACTAGCGAAAATAATGTATTACTAGTATCTACTAGTAATAACTCATGCAAAATAGCATACTAGTTGGTTTTACCGGTACATGAAAGTCGGAATCAACTCGATCGTAATCAACAAAACAATTGTCCACGATTTCCATTTCGATAATCAGCAACGCAATTGTCCACGATTTCGTACTAGTATCTACTAGTAATAACTCATGCAAAAATAGCGTACTAGTTGGTTTTACGGGTACATGAAAGTCGGAATCAACTTGATCGCAATCAACAAAACAATTCTCCACGATTTCCATTTCGATAATCAACAACGCTATTGTCCACGATTTCCATTTCGATTCACATTTCCGTGCACCTTATGGAAGAACTGACGCGCCTGCCAACAAATGTTTGGAATAACTGATGGGATTGACCCGTCCGGCGCTGTGTATTAACCCTCTTAAGGAGTTGACTGTACGTACTGTTCACTACTAAACATATTGTACGAGGAATGTTGCAATCATCACTAAGTAGTAATTACTTTACGGACCATTTTTGCAATCGAAGTACGGTAGTAAGGAAATCTACCGTACAAGAAAACACATCACACACAAAGTAACACATGTAATTTTTTCCTTTCAACGATTCATCTTTGTGATCTCCTTCGTTTCGACCCCATCTACTGATATTTTCCTTCAAACAACTCTGCAACATCATGCCTCCTGTTATGAAAACCCCTCTTCTATTCTACTGCCGTTGTTGCGCGCTGAATGGCAAAAACTCCAAGTTTTTAGGATATAAATCCACGGCAAACAAGCAGGGTACTTTGAAATACGTCTCCGTTGGCCTAAGAAGACATCTTTATTGTCTTGATGAGTGCTGGGATTTCTACCATAGTCAGGGTCTAATTAAACGAAAGATCTATAACCTCTCCACCTCTATCAAAGTGCAGCCTACCTTGCCGTCTGTTCAACATTCTCCGTCTGATTTTGGGATGACTATGACACAAAACGGTCCATCTGTTCCCCCTTCCCATCTCTCCCAGCAACACACTGTCACAAGTCAGTCAGCGACGGGTCTTCATTCTGTTCTAAACCAACAGATTGTACATGATGTCTTTTTACCGCCAATGGATCGGAACGCCATTGAATCTTACATGGCTGTTTCTGCTGTTCAAGATGAAGATGCATTCCCGCTGAATAATGATATCGACAATTCCGATGACGAGGATGACAATGACGATGACGTAAATGAAAATAACGACACCAATTCTACCAACAACATTGATTGTGGAGACAACGAAGAAGATAACACTAATGGTTCTGCTGTTAATGTCGTTACTGCTCAGCCCGCCCCTCCACCACCTTCTTTTCATGAAAGCATTAATTTGAACGAAAGAGAGGATGCATTTCAAAGCCACACAAAACTACCGCCGCCCCCTCATCTTCTTGCTGAATTGGAACTCATGAATTTAATGGCCAGACATAAATTGCCACTGAACACATTCAAATCCATTTTCCAGTGGGCAAAGAAAAGTCAAATGAGACCGGGTTTTGATTTTTGCGATGCCAAAATTAGATCTCGGCAAGCAATTTTTGACAATCTCCAATCCAATCTTGGTCTCTCCGATATGAAATTTCATCCTCATATACTGAATTGGTTACCTGATAATAAGCCCACTCAGGTGTATGTCCGTTCTTTTAAGGATGCCATTTATTCTCTTCTTTCTGACCAGCAGCTAATGATAGAAGAAAACCTCTCCTTTCCCGACTATTCCACCCCTCTGTCTCCCGACAATAATCCTGAGTTGAATCCTAATTCTGTAATCTCAGAATTGCATCACGGCTCGTGGTGGAAATCTTCTTGGAAAGAAATTTGCAATCCCAATTCGCAAGAAATTCTTGTTCCTATTATATTTTACATGGACGGCATATCTTTGGATGCGCACGGACGACTTACGTTAACACCATTGAACATGACACTTGGTATTTTTAATGTGGAGACTCGTTCTCGACCTGAAGCATGGACAACTATTTACTTCCATCCCGACCCCGAATGGGAGTCAACCAGACACTCTCGTCCTGCCACTTCAAAGGAAAAAATTCAGAATCTTCACAATGGTTTGGAAGTAGCGTTTCGTTCCTTCAAAGCCGCGTGTAACGAAGACGGTGGTATCGAATGGAATTATCTTCCGTACGCAAATCAACAGTGGAGGGTAAAAATGAAATTTGCCATTGCCTATGTTATTGGCGACACAGAACTTCACGATAAATTGTGTGGAAAATACGGCTCCTTCAATAAGGGTGTCATGCGGATGTGCCGTCACTGCAACTGTTATTCTCCGAACATAAACATTCCTTCTGTTCAACCTGCAACAAAGAAGTGGTCACCTGTTGATTTCCATTGTTTTCCCGGCACAGATCTAAACGATATCAATAAGAACTTCAAAAACAACTCTCATCACAACATAAGGAATGTATTTCATGATTTATGCTTTGGTACTAATCAGAACAACATTCATTTTGCAACTCCCGGTGAATGTTTGCACATGCACCAGCTTGGTACTGCCAAACGGGCCATCGAGTCAATTGAATTGTTGCTCCGCGGAAGTGTTCCATGTGTTTATGCCCCCAATTTGAAGCACGGCGTGGCTGTTGCTAACAGTATTGGCCATTTAGCACAACGGTACGGTGGTTTGTTATCACGCCAGTCTGATAGAGATTTTCCTCGCACCAAATTTGGGACTCAGCTATTATCAACTACGAAGAAAGAAGGGCATGATTTCTCTGGAATGCTTATTTCTCTTCTGATCGCTATGGTTTCCAAACATGGATCTGACATTATTGGTGACCATCGTTTTGTAAAGAAACAGATAGAGGTAATTCAGCTAATTCTATCAATGGAAGAATTTCTTAAACACGGTCTAATGAAATATGGTTCCTTAAAGAATCTCCCAAAAACAATTGTTCACTTTATTAATTGTATAAACTCAACATGTCACAGGAAAGGGATGGGAACAAAACTAATCAAGAATCACCTGTACTTTCACCTACCAGATTATATCTCTTTATGGGGGAGCCCCGCAGGCTGGGATAGTGCTCCGAATGAGTCTCACCATAAAACTGAGATTAAAGCTCCTTCCAAGAACACGCAAGGTAATGCTGCATCACTAATCGGTCAAACGGCGAAGCGAAAGTCCGAGAAAATGATGCTAAGCCAGGCAACATATCACTTCAACTTGCATCCGCCTGATCCTCCTCCAATTGAACGACCTGATGGTGGCGGTTCTCATTTTCATATAATGAGAACCGAAAATGGGGAATCAACAATGAAGTGGCTTCGTTCTACGAACAAAAGCAAACCATTTTTTCCTTCTGACATACTCGACTTTGTTTGTGATTCTGTGCTACCTTTATTGGAGAATCCTTCACACATTTGTGGAGTTACAGAGCACAATCGTTTCGATGTTGCTTGTGGTTCTAATTTTATATTTCGCTCGCATCCTTCATATAGATCGGATAGTTCTCTGCTGAACTCCGTCTGGATGGATTGGTGTTTGATGAAATTGGACTTTGATTTAAATAACAATCCCAAGCTCATACCGTGCCATCTGGTATGCTTCTTAACTGTACAGAGTTTGAAGCAGCCATACAGTAGTATTGGTGGCTATCCAATTGATACAAACGGAATGTATGCTGTGGCTCGTCGGTTTCAAGATGTGCCTAAGAAAACAGCTTCTGAATTTGTCCAACGTGGTCGCCTGATGAATTCACTGTACCTATTTCATGTCGACACTATCCATTCCGAGCTGGCAGTTGTTCCAGAGCAAGGCCTTGATGGGTCCATAACCAATTGCGATTGGCTAGTGATATCGAATCGGATCTCCTGGCTACATTTTTTTGAAAGCAAAAATGCTGCTACACCACCGTCTTACGAATCTTTGTACAACGCATGCACACTACAGGACGACATCCAGTTGGAACCGTTTGAGATGGCATTGAATGATAACGAATCCAGTGATTCTCTATCTAGTTCAGAGAGCGAAAGCTCGGACAGCAGTTCCGATTGAGTAGCAAGGGTGAATGTACCGGCTAACTTTAAACTATTGTTTAATTTTACTATAGAGGGTTAGCTCTAAGCACAGTTTTGCGAGATACATAGGCGCTCATAATATAACAGCCTTCGTATTTTGGATTCGAACAGCTATGTAATACTAATGGATTGAACAATAGAGTATCTCCTGACCTCAATGGAACTTTCACTCCATACGTGGGGAAGACAAAATAATAAATCACCTCGTCAGCAGACACTTCCGCCGGAGCAATTACTGTCAAACGAGTGTAGTACATGTCATCGTCCACATGGCATCTAGAATGGTAGTTGCGACCCATCGAAAATGCTAAGGCCTGCTGCCCAATTGCATTTAGCTTTGTACGAGACAGAATCTGAGACAACACATCCATTTCCTCCGCAACAAATGGTTCGACGTCAATTAAACTATGATGCATATGCTTCACAATTTCAACTGTTGTCTCTTCTAGCTCTAGTTTGATGCTGGGATCGACATGACTTTTGAAAACATACTCACCAATATTTGAATCCAATCTTTCTGGTCGAATTCCAATGATAGCATAATCATCATTGATACTGCCGCGCTTAACCCCTCTTCCAACGGTTGGTTTTGCTCCAACAATGGCAGGAGCAAACTGTCTCAACAATTCGATATTATTCTTCGAAGCGAGGTGTCGTTCCGCAAAATGGCGTGAAACTTTGGCAAAAATTCGCAATGATTGTTTAGAATGATCAAACGCTAGAATATGCTCATTCTTCGTACTATCCAATGTACTGTAGTTTTCAATTGACAAAGCCTGTTCCGGTTGATACTTCTTCTTTCCTCCTATCTTGCCACCCCAATCTGTCTCCATGTATTTACCTTCCACCACAGTTGCTCGGCAATATTTTTTCAGGGCTATTGTACAGATGCCATCTTTGCAAGTTGAACGCCTATTCTTTTCCTTCTTCCTCGGTTTTATCAGAGACAAATTTGTATAAGTTTTGTGGCTTGTTGACACCGGTGCAGCAACCTTAAGAAAATTTGAAGACGTTTTCCATTGACTTCTGTATTCCTGTTGTCTCTTTGCTCTTTGTTTTTTGGCTCTTGCTGCAATGTTCTCTGGTGATCTTTTGAATCCCATTGTTGTTGGAGGAGACGGATTGTTGCCGTTGCTGTTGCCGTTGCCGATGGAGGACGATGACACGACGATTCGACGTTGGAGTGGAAGACCAATTGCCGTTGCTGTTGCCTTTGATGGAGTGGAAGACCAATTGCCGTTGCTGTTGCCGACGCTGGAGTGGAAGACCGATTGCCGTTGCCGTTGCCGTTTCCGTTGCCGTTGCCGGGACGACGTTGGTGTTGCGGATCGATTGGTGTTGTTGGATCGATTTGTGTTGCAGATCGATTTGTGTTGCAGATCGATTGGTGTTCGAGCGATTCCTGTTGCAGATCGATTGGTGTTGGATAGATTGGTGTTGGATCAATTCGGAGCGATTCGGTGCCAACGATTCGTTGCCGCTTGCCGGTGGAGGAGGAGCGATTCGATGCCAATGATTCGTTGCTGCTTGCCGGTGGAGGAGTAGGAGGAGCGATTCGATGCCAATGATTCGTTGCTGCTTGCCGGTGGAGGAGTAGGAGGAGCGATTAAATGCCAACAATTCGTTGCCGCTTGCCGGTGGAGGAGGAGCGTTTCGCTGATTCGTTGCCGCTTGCCGGTGGAGGAGGAGGAGTAGCCTTTCGCTGATTTGTTGCCGAGCGCCGGTGGAGGAGGAGGAGGAGCGTTTCGCTGATTCGTTGCCGTGCGCCGCTGATTTGTTGCCGAGCTATTGCTGCCGCTTGCCGCTGTTGGTCTCGCCGCCGCTTGCTGCTGCTGCTCTCGCTGCCGCTTGCTGCTGATGCTTTCGCTGCTGCCGCTTGCTGCTGTTGCTCTCGCTGATGCCGCTTGCGAATGTTGCTCTCGCTGGAGCGTTTCGCTGATTCGTTGCCGTGCGCCGCTGATTTGTTGCCGAGCTATCGCTTCCGCTTGCCGCTGTTGGTCTCGCCGCCGCTTGCTCTCGCTGCCGCTTGCCGCTGTTGGTCTCGCTGCCGCTTGCTTATGTTGCTCTCGCTGCCGCTTGCTGCTGTTGCTCTTGCTGCCGCTTGCTGCTGTTGCTTTCGCTGCTGCCGCTTGCTGCTGTTGCTCTCGCTGATGCCGCTCGCGACTGTTGCTCTCGCTGCTGCCGCTTGCCGCTTGCCGCTGTTGCTCTCGCTGCCGCTTGCCGCTGTTGGTCTCGCTGCCGCTTGCTGATGTTGCTCTCGCTGCCGCTTGCTTATGTTGCTCTCGCTGCCGCTTGCTGCTGTTGCTCTCGCTGCCGCTTGCTGCTGTTGCTTTCGCTGCTGCCGCTTGCCGCTGTTGGTCTCGCTGCCGCTTGCTGATGTTGCTCTCGCTGCCGCTTGCTGCTGTTGCTCTCGCTTTCGCTTGCTGCTGTTGCTTTCGCTGCTGCCGCTTGCTGTCTGTGGTACGACGAGTCGTTGCCGTTGTTGTTGCCGACGATTCTATTCAAATAATATATGATAAAGGAACAAAATGGGTGAGTATCTATTGATGTAGTACATAGGGTAAATAATAACAACAGAATAATATGATAATGTACACGCCGACCGATTCATAATTATCACCATCCAGGAAAATTCCCCGCACCTACAGGGAAGAAGACTAAAGATTTGCCGACGGATCCGTTGTTTCCCCCCCCCTCGACCTTCCGACGATCGTTGTTGATTCAGATCCGTTGATTCCAATCCGTTGATTCCGATCAGTTGGTTTCGATTTGTTGTTCCAATCTGGTCCTATGAAAATAAGAAGATAAACAGAAGAGAAAATACATTGAGTATCAGCAATGCCATTGACGTTGCCAAGGCCTATCTCTCTCATTCTTACCTTTGCTTGTTCCACAATCGACCCGATGAAATTGTTGTTGCTGCTGCTGCCGTAGAATACTTCTTACTCCATGTCACGAAAAACAGTATCTTGTTCCAGTTGATATAGAGGCAAGGGATGCAGGTTCATTGATTTCAAGACGTATATGTAAGGCTGCAGTCCAAACAATATCTATCCATCAATTTCCCTCTCGTCCAATGCTTTCTATTGTCATGCAGTACAAGGCTGTTATTTCGGACTAAAATAAATGAGAACGGATCGTTGTGCTCAAAGAGGGTCGGATCCCACGTTCTCGGACGGAGTGTTGATTGCAAGAACCAACACTCTACTCAAATAAGTCGGATGTAAGAAGGCAGATTATGAAGTGATTTTTTTGTTGCGAGGTAGATTCCTTTTTTTGTTGCGAGGTAGAAAAAGTGATTTTTTTTGTCGCGAGGTAGAAAAAGTGATCTTTTTTGTTTGTCGCGAGGTAAGAAAAGTTTATTAGTGTTTGTGTGGGAAAGATTTTTTTTTTGTCGCGAGGTAAAAAAAAATCATACATCCTGTACAATTCTACAGGATTTGGTACTAGTGTAGATTTGTGTAGAATTCTACACGTTTTTTGTACTAGATAATTCGTACGTACGAGAAAAAAAATCGATCAGAATCTCGTACGTACGACGTTCGAAAAAGAATCTTGTACGTACGAAGAATCTCGTATGTACGGTATGTATGTACGTTCGAAAAAGAATGTCGTACGTGTACGTTCGAAAAAGACAGGTGTGGATTCGTACACGTTCTTTGTACTAGATAATTTTCGGCAGGGGTAAAGAACTTGCGAGAAGTCCACATATAAGAACCAATAATTACTGAATTTTCGAACAGGATGTAACCTTAACCATATTGGAAACAACTTTTCCACACAGAACGCCCAAAATGATGTGGTTTGACTCTCCAAATGGCAAACATGAGGGTATTTTGGGTGTAATTCCAGGGCACAAACTAACTTATTTGGTAATGACTCCAAAAGTATCCGGTCCAAGCAATGAATACATTCATCATGACTCATTAAATGCATATTGGGAACAACTTTGTCACATAGAATGCCCAAAATCTTAAGGTTTGACTCTACAAATGGCAATCATGGTGGTATTTTTGGTGCAATTACAGGGCACAAACTGAGTTATTGGGTAATGACTACATTAATATCTGGTCCAAGCCAGGAATACATTCATCATGACTCATCCAATGCATATTGGGAACAACTTTGTCACATAGAATGCCCAAAATCTTAAGGTTAGGCTCTCCAAATTGCAATCATGGGTGTATTTTTGGTGCAATTCCAGGGCACAAACTAACTTATTGGGTAATGACTCAAATAGTATCGGGTACAAGCCATGAATACATTCATCATGACTCATCCAATGCATATTGGGAACAACTTTGTCACATAGAATGCCCAAAATCTTAAGGTTTGACTCTCCAAATTGCAATCATGGGGGTATTTTTGGTCCAATTCTAAGGCACAAACTAACTTATTGGGTAATGACTCAAAAAGTATCGGGTCCAAGCCATGAATACATTTATCATGACTCATCAAATGCATATTGGGAACAACTTTGTCACACAGAATGCCCTAAATGTTGTGGTTTGACTCTCCAAATGGCAAACATGAGGGTATTTTTGGTGCAATTCCAGGGCAAAAAATAAAGTAGTGGGTAATGACTCAAAAAGTATTGGGTCCAAGCCATGAATACATTCATCATGACTCATCCAATGTTGTTACTCCTGTATTTTTTTACCGACAACATCCAATGCATATTGGGAACAACTTTGTCACATAGAATGCCCAAAATGTTGTGGTTTGACTCTACAAATGGAAAACATGGGGGTATTTTTGGTGCAATTCCAGGGCACAAACTAACTTATTGGGTAAGGACTCAAATAGTATCGGGTCCAAGCCATGAATACATTCATCATGACTCATCCAATGCATATTGGGAACAACTTTGTCACATAGAATGCCCAAAATCTTAAGGTTTGGCTCTCCAAATTGCAATCATGGGTGTATTTTTGGTGCAATTCCAGGGCACAAACTAACTTATTGGGTAATGACTCAAATAGTATCGGGTACAAGCCATGAATACATTCATCATGACTCATCCAATGCATATTGGGAACAACTTTGTCACATAGAATGCCCAAAATCTTAAGGTTTGACTCTACAAATGGCAATCATGGGGGTATTTTTGGTGCAATTCCAGGGCACAAACTAACTTATTGGGTAATGACTCAAAAAGTATCTGGTCCAAGCCATGAATTTATTCATCATGACTCATCAAATGCATAGTGCGAACAACTTTGTCACATAGAATGCCCAAAATCTTAAGGTTTGACTCTCCAACTGACAAACATGAGGGTATTTTTGGTGCAATTCCAGGGCACAAACTAACTTATTGGGTAATGACTCAAAAAGTATCCGGTCCAAGCAATGAATACATTCCTCATGACTCATCAAATACATATTGGGAACAACTTTGTCACACAGAATGCTGTAAATGTTGTGGTTTGACTCTCCAAATGGCAAACATGGGTGTATTTTTGGTGCAATTCCAGGGCACAAACTAACTTATTCGGTAATGACTCAAAAAGTATCTGGTCCAAGCCATGAATACATTCATCATGACTCATCAAATACATATTGGGAACAAGTTTGTCACACAGAATGCCCAAAATGTTGTGGTTTGACTCTCGAAATGGAAAAGATGAGGGTGTTTTTGGTGCAATTTCTGGGCACAAACTTACTTATTGGGTAATGACTCAAAAAGTATCTGGTCCAAGCCAGGAATACATTCATCATGACTCATCCAATGCATATTGGGAACAACTTTGTCACATAGAATGCCCAAAATCTTAAGGTTTGACTCTACAAATGGCAATCATGGGGGTATTTTTGGTGCAATTACAGGGCACAAACTGAGTTATTGGGTAATGACTACATTAATATCTGGTCCAAGCCAGGAATACATTCATCATGACTCATCCAATGCATATTGGGAACAACTTTGTCACATAGAATGCCCAAAATGTTGTGGTTTGACTCTACAAATGGAAAACATGGGGGTATTTTTGGTGCAATTCCAGGGCACAAACTAACTTATTGGGTAAGGACTCAAATAGTATCGGGTCCAAGCCATGAATACATTCATCATGACTCATCCAATGCATATTGGGAACAACTTTGTCACATAGAATGCCCAAAATCTTAAGGTTTGGCTCTCCAAATTGCAATCATGGGTGTATTTTTGGTGCAATTCCAGGGCACAAACTAACTTATTGGGTAATGACTCAAATAGTATCGGGTACAAGCCATGAATACATTCATCATGACTCATCCAATGCATATTGGGAACAACTTTGTCACATAGAATGCCCAAAATCTTAAGGTTTGACTCTACAAATGGCAATCATGGGGGTATTTTTGGTGCAATTCCAGGGCACAAACTAACTTATTGGGTAATGACTCAAAAAGTATCTGGTCCAAGCCATGAATTTATTCATCATGACTCATCAAATGCATAGTGCGAACAACTTTGTCACATAGAATGCCCAAAATCTTAAGGTTTGACTCTCCAACTGACAAACATGAGGGTATTTTTGGTGCAATTCCAGGGCACAAACTAACTTATTGGGTAATGACTCAAAAAGTATCCGGTCCAAGCAATGAATACATTCCTCATGACTCATCAAATACATATTGGGAACAACTTTGTCACACAGAATGCTGTAAATGTTGTGGTTTGACTCTCCAAATGGCAAACATGGGTGTATTTTTGGTGCAATTCCAGGGCACAAACTAACTTATTCGGTAATGACTCAAAAAGTATCTGGTCCAAGCCATGAATACATTCATCATGACTCATCCAATACATATTGGGAACAACTGTGGCACATAGAATGACCAAAATCTTAAGGTTTGACTCTACAAATGGCAAACATGGGGGTATTTTTGGTGCAATTCCAGGGCACAAACTAACTTATTGGGTAATGACTCAAATAGTATCGGGTCCAACCCATGAATGCATTCATCATGACTCATCCAATGCATATTGGAAACAACTTTGTCACATAGAATGCCCAAAATCTTAAGGTTTGACTCTACAAATGGCAAACATGTTGGTATTTTTGGTGCAATTCTAGGGCAAAAACTAACTGATTGGGTAATGACTCAAATAGTATCGGGTCCAAGCCATGAATGCATTCATCATGACTCATCCAATGCATATTGGAAACAACTATGACACATAGAATGCCCAAAATCTTAAGGTTTCACTCTCCAACTGACAAACATGAGGGTATTTTTGGTGCAATTCCAGGGCACAAACTAACTTATTGGGTAATGACTCAAAAAGTATCGGGTCCAAGCCATGAATACATTCACTGACTCCAAAAGTATCCGGTCAAAACTATGAATACATTTATCATGACTCATCAAATGCATATTGGGAACAACTTTGCCACTCAGAATGCCCAAAATGTTGTGGTTTGACTCTACAAATGGCAAACATGATGAGGGTATTTTTGGTGCAATTCCAGGGCACAAACAGTCTCATTTGGTAATGACTACCAAAGTTTTTGTACCAGGCCATGAATGCATATCACATGACTTACGAAATGCATGTGGGGAACAACTTTTAAATGCATATTGGGAACAACTTTGACACACACAGTACAGACAATGATGTGGTTTGTAGATACAAATGGCACACAAGACAGTACGGTATGTTAGGTGCAGCAGTCTACGAGATTCTACATGTGACTAGAGGATTGAAATACATAACCTTAGTGTGATCAAATGTTTCCCTTCTGAAAAAATTATGGCGCGGGAGGGGTGGCTGGCACAGGTACGTGATCTACTGCTTCAAATATAACAGCGCGCCCAAAACCAGACAACACACAGAAGATGTTCGGGCAAACAACATAGTACAGAACCCACGGAAAAATTCTACACACAAAACATCGTACACATACTACACGAAACACCGTACACACACACACACACACGACACACACAACACACACAACACAAAACACCGTACACAACCCGACAAATTATTAGTACACACACAAAACCACACAAAAAGAAACACATGATTCTTGATCGACACCGTATTCAGAAAATAAAATAAAAAAATATGAATGCTATCGGAAAGACACGACGAAGCAAAAAATCCGAGGGGAAGACCCTTCGAAACAACAAAACCATCCGGCCCGGTGATCATCAAAATACAGGGGACAACAACGGTAAGAAAAGAAGAGTTAAAACAAACACCGCAATTACTAACAAAGTGTGTAACAGTAATACCACAACTATGAACGCATCAAAGGGCAACAGTAAAAAAAATGGTTCCGACAACACAATTTCTACTACTACAAACACGGAAGAACAAAACACCATCAACCAGAGTAACGAACCAGCGCTGACCATTACCAACACAACCACCACTACAGTAACGAACCAACAGAAAGAAGGAACAAAAACCAATGTGGTAGAGAAAACATCTAACGGAGAATGCTACAATTTAGAGTATATTGCCGAACATGTCATGAAAAATATCCAATATGACAAATTGGCAGAGGAAGTGGCAAAACGCTTACGGAAACAAGAGAGGGAACCACATATAGGGGTGGGAAAGGTAGTAATGGTACCTAAACAAACGGAGGCAACCATGCAGGGAGAGGGGAGTTACAATGCCGGCGACACAAGAGAACGAGCAGTAAGTACAATTACAGACGAATATGGACTTATAATAGACAACGATATGCTTAAGGCTTTGAGTGATATGAGTGAAAGAGTGGAGAAGCAGCTAAGGGATTACGTCAAAAAACATTGGTACCCCAACATGAAGTTCCCTATCAATGACAAGGTAACGGCGCTTGTAATAAATAAAGCTGTTGGAGAAAGTGCGGTTATGAAGCCACAAAATATTCCACTTGCGGCATTCTGTTCCTTTTACAGGAAACGAGTAGGGACAGTACTGACCGCATTGAGGCACAACTCACAAACATTAGCGAGAAAAAACTGGATAGGTAAATACAGACAGGAGAATTGGTTGTTGAAATTAGGATTTTGAGAATCTATTTTTGGTCCGACAACACTAACATGCTGCACGTTGATACTTATGATACTTCCGTACAGACGATTACAGAAAAGGTCGAGTCCCTATCACATTCCCTGGTACTGTTGCAGTTATTCAAGACACAGAATATGAAAACACAGGTATTTTAAACCCTCAATACAGAACATACAAAGACGCGGAAGATGAAGATTTTTATTATTTTGTTACAAGAATCATGTCGGCAATCAATCCGACAAATTCCAATTTCAAACAACGGAAGGAGAGGCACTTGCTGAGTGATATATTTACTATAGCAGATGAAGCATTTGCATTGGTACTAATCTACAATGAGCATCATGTATGGGTGAACCAGCAGCGGCGAAAGGGTGATGCCACGATTCCGCGACAAAAAAAAAAATTCTGCGATTCAGACAGTGGAAGCAGAAATGGATGGATGGAGGAAGGTCGCGAGTTGTTCAGTGACTTGTGCGACAAAATTGGCGAGATGCGAAAACACCCAGAAACAGGAAGGAAATTGGAAGAAATGATGAGGGACAGATTTAGGAACGAAAGTTCGACAAATTACACCAACAATAAGCAGGGCGATGCAAATATTACTAGTAGCAGCTCCACTAATTGTAGTGGACCAAAAAAGAAAAAGAAAAGAAACGTCTATATTGATCCGGCAATAACAGCATTGATGAATGAAAGTTTATCTATGGGTGAACTAATGTAGAAAATAACAGTACATACATAATACAAAACTACTACTAATCTTGAACTTAATTTTGAGAATATTAGAAATAATGGAGGATTCGTAATACGTAGCAATAGGAATAAATCAAGCATAATAGAATCTACATTTTAAAAAGGGAATATTGTAGTCAAGAAATAGAATTCACAACTAGGGGAGCAGAATCGAATTGTTGTTTGGTAGATTAATATTTTGGAATTAATACTGACTCAAGATTTCTTTTTTATTCGTGAATAGAAGTAAGTGTTGTTCGTACAGAATAATAATTCGGTTCTGCTAGAGACTGAAATAAATTATTTTTATTTGAGAGTAGAGTAATGTGCATCACGCGCACAGAAATAGTGCTGAGTTTACATATACCCTTATACAATCGGCGCGAATTTCAGGGTGTCCAGAAATATTGCCGTGTTAAAATCACGCACAAAATTTGTGCGCGAGAAGTAAATTCGAACCCCGCGAAACAGTTCTCGGACGTAAGGGATTACGCCAAAAAACATTGGTACCCCAACATGAAGTTCCCTATCAATGAAAAGGTAACGGCGCATGTAATACAAAGGGCTGTTGGAGCAAGTGCGGTTATGAAGCCACCAAATATTCCACTTGCGTCATTCTGTTCCTTTTACAGGAAACGAGTAGGGACAGTACTGACTGCATTGAGGCACAACTCACAAACATTAGCGAGAAAAAACTGGATAGGTAAATACAGACAGGAGAATTGGTTGTTGAAATTAGGAATTTTGGAATCTATTTTTGGTCCGACAACACTAACATGCTGCCCGTTGATACTGATGATACTTCCGTACAGACGATTACAGAAAAGGTCGAGTCCCTATCACATTCCCTGGTACTGTTGCAGTTATTCAAGACACAGAATATGAGGACACAGGTAGTATTTTAAACCCTCAATACAGAACATACAAAGACGCGGAAGATGAAGATTTTTATTATTTTGTTACAAGAATCATGTCGGCAATCAATCCGACAAATTCCAATTTCAAACAACGGAAGGAGAGGCACTTGCTGAGTGATATATTTACTATAGCAGATGAAGCATTTGCATTGGTACTGATCTACAATGAGCATCATGTATGGGTGAACCAGCAGCGGCGAAAGGCTGATGCCACGACTCCGCGACAAAAAAAAATTCTGCGATTCAGACTGTGGAAGCAGAAATGGATGGATGGAGGAAGGACAAGAGTTGTTCAGTGACTTGTGCGACAAAATTGGCGAGATGCGAAAACACCCAGAAACAGGAAGGAAATTGGAAGAAATGATGAGGGACAGATTTAGGAACGAGGAACGAAAGTTCAACAGATTACACCAAGAAAAATAAGCATGGCGATGCAAATATTACTAGTAGCAGCTCCACTAATTGTAGTGGACCAAAAAAGAAAAAGAAAAGAAACATCTATATTGATCCGGCAATAACAGCATCGATGAATGAAAGTTTATCTATGGGTGAACTAATGTAGAAAATAACAGTACATACATAATACAAAACTACTACTAATCTTGAACTTAATTTTGAGAATATTAGAAATAATGGAGGATTCGTAATACGTTGCAATAGGAATAAATCAAGCATAATAGAATCTACATTTTAAAAAGGGAATATTGTAGTCGAGAAATATAATTCACAACTAGGGGAGCACTATCGAATTGTTATTTGGGAGATTAATATTTTAGAATTAATACTGAGTAAAGATTTCTTTTTTATTCGTGAAAAGAATTAAGTGTTGTTCGTACGGAATAATAATTGGGTTCTGCTAGAGACTGAAATAAATTATTTTTATTCGAGAGTAGAGTAATGTGCATCACGCGCACAGAAATAGTGCTCTGTTAATTTATAGCCCGCCACTTGCCCGCAAATTTCAGGGTGTCCAGAAATAGTGCCGTGTTAAAATCACGCACAAAATTTGTGCGCGAGAAGTAAATTCGAACCCCGCGAAACAGTTCTCGGACGGGGAAGGCCGACCTACCAAAGGGGAAGGCCGAATCTCCAAGGGTGACAGGCCCCCCGCAAAACGACAACGAACAAAACGAAACCGGCCCCCCACAAAACGAATCCGGCCCCCCACAAAACGAAAACGAACACAGCGCAACCAGCGCCGTCCAATACAACAACGGGACCGAATATCCGATACACACGGGGGCAGGGGCATATCAGATTCAAGCCATCCCCAAACTAATACAATTCTACCACGCAGCAGCAGGGTACCCCACTAAAGAAACATGAGTCCGCGCCATCGAACGCGGATCATATGCCACCTGGCCGGGCCTCACGGCACAACGTGTCAACCGGCACCTCCCACTCACAGAAGAAACTACTATGGGACACCTACAAATGGTTCGGCAAGGCATACAAAGCACGCACAAACCGAAGAAGGTGAAGAACAAAACTACAACCGGTACAGAACCACCCCAAGTCGGCCGGAAGAAAATACACAATGTCTGCGTGGACATAGTTACCGCGAATGAAATGCAACCAACCAACCACACAGGGCCACAAACCAAAGACGAACCAAAGGAGCTCATTGCTTGGGACCTACCGGGGAGATACCCTGTCACGTCACGTCCTGGACACCAGTACGTATTCCTCATGTACGACTACGATTCCAATTTTATTGACGTAGAATCCATCCAGTCGCGCAAGAGCAAAGACCTCCTACAGGGATTTACAGCATGCTACACACGCATGAAGGAGGACAACGTAAGCGCAAAAATAGTGCGAATGGACAATGAGACCTCCAAGAAACTAATCGCATACATCACAAGGAACAACCTTGATTACCAACTAGCATCGCCTGGGGACCACCGGCTCAACCATGCCGAAAGGGCGATTCAGACCTTCAAGAACCACTTTATACCGGGATTGAATGGCGTGGATGATAAGTTCCCGATAGACGATTGGGACCTACTAATCCCACAGGCCCTCATTACCCTCAACTTGTTACGTGCCTCACGTACCCAACCCAAACTATCGGCATATGAGCTCAGACGTGGGATCTATGACTACAACAAACACCCCCTCGCCCCTATGGGTTGTCGGGTGATTATCCACGACAGGGCTCAGGAACGAGGTGCATGGCAGGACCATGGAACGAGGGGCTACTACATCGGACCGGCCTTAAAGCACTACAGGAACTACACATGTGTCGGGGAGGCCAGCTGCGCTACCAGAATCAGCAACACGGTGGCATTCTTCCCCAAGGCGGAGATGCCACGTACCTCTTCTACTGATCGGTTGCTTATGACACTCCAAGACCTAAAAGAAATTGCTAGTAAACCCCATCCACCAAACCCTTATATGGAACAGGGAACACAACTAAACGAGGCCCTTCGGAGCATACAAGAACTATTGCATATAAATACGCGACAAGCTCGAAATATGCCCAAAGATACCAAGCGACGTGATACAACCAAAAACACGCCCAAACCACTCAAGGTATCAAACAGGCCGAATACAAAAACCAATGTACCCGAGAATGCGCGCGAACCTCCAAGGGTGACACCTACACAACAACACAGTGCGCGCCGGGGACACCCCTGGGCCGTGGGCACGATCATTAGAAAGAAGTTCAACTCAGGGTGGTATGAAGGTGAAGTCATAAGTTATGACCAAACCAATCAATACTACAGAGTAAGATTCACTGATGGGGACGTTGCGGACTACATGCACGGTGAAGTGTCCCGGTACTACAAGTCCGACCAATACTACTCAAAAGCTAAGCCTACGCCCAAGGCCCTAATGGGAACTTACCCGCGTGACCCGGTCCAGCTTCCCGTACCGAAACAGGCTCCTCTGCGAATGAACGATTTATCGTATGTGCCCCAAGTAGCGTGTGGGGGGTCCATATGGGATGAGGACTTGAACAAGTGGGCGGCGTACCGTGATCTAATCAGGCACCCCAAAGCACAGATACAAGAATTATGGCTCAAGTCAGGCGAGGACGAGTTCGGCCGGTTATTCCAAGGCTTCCAACAGAATAAAATAGAGGGGATGGACGTATTGGACTGGATCCGGAGAACTGACGTGCCCATACACAAAAGAGTCACATATCCCCGATATACAGTCGCCATACGCCCCGAGAAGGCCGACCCCTACAGGACGAGAATTACAGCAGGGGGAGACCAACTGGAGTACCATGGTAACGTGTCCACCCGGACAGCAAGCATGGAAACCATCAAAACCCACTGGAACAGCGTAGTGTCCTCCCCTGGGGCCAAATACTGTACCGGCGACATTTCTAACATGTACTTATGCTCAACACTGGATGAACCCGAATACGTAAAGTTCCGGTGGGACATGATTCCCCCCCCGCGTTAGACTGGCGTACAAACTGGTAGGACTCAAACAAGGGGAATATGTATATGCCCGGATCAAAAAGGCATGGTATGGATTAAAACAGAGTGGAAAGATCGCCCACGATGACCTCGTTGACCACCTACAGAAGTACGGCTACAGGAAGGCACCCCACACAGAGGGACTATTCCTACATGATGAAAGGGACATTAACTTTACCCTCGTGGTGGATGACTTTGGGATCAAGTACACCCGACAGGAAGACGTAAATCACCTAGTAGCGGCAGTCGGAGCCAAATATACGTTCAAAGTGGACTGGTCGGGGAAACAGTACGTCGGGGTGCATCTGCGTTGGGACTACGACAAACGTGAAGTACAATTGTCTATGGACGGGTACGTGGAACAAGCATTGAAAGAATTCGAACACGTGAGACCGACACGCACGTTCGCGGGCCCTTCACGCGCAGATGTCCCTGCCTACGGCGTAAAAATACAATACGCAAAGCTCGAGGACACGTCCACACTGCCGGACGAAGAAATAAAATTCATCCAACAAGTCACAGGAAAATTCCTGTTTTATGCCCGAGCAGTCAATAACACAATGTTACATGCACTCAACGATATAGCCTCTGCCAAGAATAACAAAACAACCTTAGCGGCTACGAAATACTTTCTCAACTATGCTGCGTGTAATCCCGACGCGACCATAATCTACAGGGCAAGTGACATGATACTCCGGGTAGATAGCGATGCTGCCTACCTAGTATGCCCAGAGGCCAAGAGCCGAGCTGGGGGATATCATTACCTGGGGGACACAGCCGATCACACATTCAACGGCGCTATACTAGTATTGGCAAAGGTAATCAAGAATGTTATGACGTCAGCGGCCGAGGCCGAAGTTGCATCGTTATTCTTGAATGCACGGGAAGCGTTACCCATACGACAATGTCTGATTGAACTCGGCCACCCACAACCAGCCACTCCACTGAAAACCGACAATAATACAGCAGAGGGCATACTCAACGGCACGATCAAACAAAAACGGTCCAAGGCCATTGATATGCGATTCTATTGGTAAAAAGACAGGGCGCAACAAGGGCAATTCAATATTTTCTGGGAGCCGGGAAAACATAATCTGGCTGACTACCCCACCAAACACCATCCGGGGAGCCACCATAAGAAGGTACGTCCGATATATCTCTATGAACCCGATAGTCCAAGGACCATCCAAGGGTGTGTTGAATTACTAAAAAATACGTAATACTAAAAACTACGGAATACGTAAACGTACAATTTACGTATACGTGAAACGTAACACGTAAACGTAACACGTAAACGTAATACGTAAACGTAATACGTAAACGTAATACGTAAACGTAATACGTAAAAGTACGATTTACGTATACAAGGGAATTTCCGTAAACGCGATACAGATACGCGCTACGTAAATACGGGGAAGATCTTCTATCCTATCACCAGATGAGCGCAATAAGTGAATAATACATAAGCGCACGTGAGTATCAAGAGATACTTAAAGCACTGAGTACGAGTAGAGATAAGCGATAAGAGGAACGAACTCTCAACGCGAGAGTCCCTACATCACATCCCCACACAAAGGAAAAACAAATTAGTAATTGAGAGAACAAGATGGTCCAGAAACAATTCGATCATAATCTTATCGATAACTATTTCCAACACCGTAAAAAGAGCAAAATAACGTAAATACTAAAAGTAATCAAATTAACCAACGTTGCCGTACAGCTTTGGTCTTATTAACTACTACCAACCACTTTCCCAGTTTTGATACTGATATGAAGAAGATACTCGTATCTCTACTCAACGTAACAAGTGAGGCTAATAGCAAGTTGTGTTTAGCTCTCAAGGAAGGCGGATTATGCGAGTGGAATGCATTCCTCGACGCACTTATCGAACCGGACTTTGCACGCGAGCTTACCTATACTGAGGGAGGGCTACCAACGCATATCCCTCGATCCATTCAAAGGAGCATAGAAGCACTCGCGGATTTCGCTATCGATCTACAAGAAGACGATGTCGTTCTAGAAGAAGACGAGAGAAATTGGAAGGATGTAAAATCATATACATATAAGGAATTCCAGTCATTCCGCGAAGAGCGTGCCCAACGCTTGCGTAACGAATCTGTTCTGAACCCCCCACCTCCTCCTGCGGGAAGTAACAAAAAGTCACCTCAGCAGGTAAAGTATGAATCTTGGTGCCGAAAAGCACGGGATGAAAAGTCCTTTACGCCCCTCACGAATGACTCAAGATTCGAACACTGGCTTGTAGGTTTCAAAGCTAAACTCGAGGCATATGACATCGACACAGAAACATTTCTTGATGAAACTTGGCCTCCAGCTACGCTTCTGGGTTATACCCGTGATCTCTTTGTCAAACAGTGTGCCTTCTTCTGGGTACTGATGTTGGAAGTCTTCAAAAGTGATCTTTCTGCATCGTGTGTACACAGCCATTCTACCACCCGTGATGGACGTAAAGCATACTTCGATTTCGTAAACCTTCACAGCAAATCCAAAGCCAAGGTATATGACAATTCGACTCAGCTACAAGCGTTGCTAAAGTTGAATCTCAACAATTGGAAAGAATCCAAAGTGAAATTCATTACACATTGGTTTGATGAATTAAATCACCTCAATAAGCTCCGTCCTCCCAACAAGCCCCTTGAGTACCACACTGCAAAATCAGCATTATGTCAGGCATGCTATTCCAGTTTTCAGCTAAGTGAACAGTTTGCCAAAGTCAAGGATCCAGGTGGGACGAATAGTACCGTGACAGATGCAGTCGCTGAAGCAGCTGCTATCCACGAACTTAAAATCACGCTTTTACTCGAAGCAACTCGACTCGATTCCCAGTCCGCGATGTCTGCTCCTCGATTGACTGTACGTGCACACGTTCATGACTTCTCATCTGAACCAAGACAAAACCATGATGACTTTGCTCTCCCTATCCAATTTGAAGGAGACTATCAAGATTATGCGGTATTTAAGGCTGGACGTACCCCTGACCCTACCACACGGCTGCCTACAAACATATGGAAGGCTCTGTCACGACAGGACATGAAGAGTTGGCTTAGTTTTTCTCCGGAAGGCAAGAAAATTGTGGTCGCATTGTTACGACACGACTTACTTAACACGGATCAACCTGACCCCAACAATGTCAAACCCATTACCCGGAAGGCATTATTGAATTACTAAGTCAAGCGTGAAGTGTACGTATACGCGATACGTAAATTGTGTCACACGTAACGTACAATTTACGTATACGTATTGTTTTACGTAAACGTGATACGTAATACGTATTATTGTTTTACGTAAACGTAATACGTAATACGTATTATTGTTTTACGTAAAACAATAATACGTAATACGTATTATGTTTTGCAAAACAAGACATACGAATCCAAAGGGTTCTAGACCTTTTATCACAAGAAGAGCGCAATAAGTAAGGTATACATAAGCGCTCGTGAGTATCAAGAAATACTTAAAGCGCTGAGGGTCGAACACACCACGCGAGTATCTATGAGTATCAAACTACCGATACGCGTATTCCCACACAAAGGAAAGACAAATTAGTAAATGAGAAAACAATATGGTCCGGAAACAATCCAATCATAATCTTATCGATAACTCTTTCCAACATCGTAACAGTAACAGATAAAATAACAAATAATAACGACGTAGCGATCTTTGGTCCTATTAGTTATCGATAAGATTACTACACCAGCAATTAACACAGCAGATGCCAGAAGGGAACAATACAGAACACAACAATTCTCCAACCTACAGAGGAGTCACACCAGACACCAGCATCGACACTGAACACGAACTCCGATACCTACGAGGGCGACTAGAGGACCTGACCGAAGACAACTACGACCTACGTGAGTATACGCTCAGCCAAACCAACCAACTACAAAACCAGAATCAATTATTGGCAGAGTACGGAGAAGAGAGCGACAGTGACGAGAGTGAAGACACCATGTCCAAGAAGAGAGGAGACTACTACGACCTGCTGAAGGAACTGATGGAGCCTACACAACTGAAGCCGGTCCAAATCCCGACCAGCATCGACGTGTATGAGTTCAAGAAAGCCCTTACAAACGCACTGGCCGAAGTGACCTCCACAAAATACATACAGGGGGGAGGATACGCTTTTCTCTTAGAGACAGAGGAACAATACCGGGCTCGGGAGAGGAACCCAAACGCAGTGTATCCCACGGCGCCCGCCGAACCCTCCGAGCTAGACAGCACAGTGGAGCTCACGTCAGATACTTACAAACTGTGGAAACGAAGCAGAACTCTATTCGTGGAATGGAACAAGTACAATCGTGAGGCCCTCCTGCTAACCGACAAGAAATTCCCCAGGATGCTCCACGAGTTAAAAGACCCGGGGTTGGAGGCCTTCCCCAGAGGGACCACCGCCCTTGAGGCCTTTCAACACATGGAGGACGAGCTGTGTACGTCGGACGCACAGCGTGATTTGACTGCTGAAATAGCCAAGAAGATGCGGGAACTCGACTACATCCCCAGCCCATTGGGCCCCAAAGAATACTTCCGCCTACTCACCAAATACCAATACCAAATCAACCTCCTACCGGCAACAGCCAAGGTGACAGCAGCCCAAATGATGGACCACGCCCACATGGCCTTCAAGCGGAGCAAACACGACCCCATTACACTCCACAGAGTGGAGGAAGCATGGAAACAACACCGGGCGGCAGACGACGCGAACACAGAGGAACAGGAACTGTCGCAATACAAACGCTTTTGGGGGCTACGCCTCAAGGAACTATACAGTAGCTACCATGCCTCCACTGGGTCGGCTAACAAGGTGGAAATCCAGCATGACCAACGACTTGCCGTCATCGAGGACAACCAACGGGCCCTCGTCAGTGTCTGCCAGGATCTCAAGTCCCAGGCGGAATCGGCAACGGCAGCATCCACCCTCACCATGTCAAACCACCAGTTGGAGTCCGCCCTGTCCGCCCTCACACGTCAAATGGGAATGTTGGTCGCCAGTCAACAAACCCAAAATGGCACCGGCCCACAACAGGTCCCGCAGTCCCACCAACCACAGCAAACGGGACGCCGACAGCACCAGGCTACGAACAAACCACCATCCCAGTGGAAACAGTACAAGCACTACTGTCACTCGTGCGGCGTCAATCTCTCGCACGATGGAGGAGATTGCTTCCGGTTCAAACCGAACCACCAAGTAGGGGCCACATTTGCCAACAAAATGGGTGGATTAACCCAGCGCGAGGACAGATGGATGAAGTGGAGCCACCCCATCACGCGGGACACCCACGACAGCCCCTCCCCCTGACGGTGTGGGGAGGAGCACAGTAACATACTTAATCGTCATAGTAGTAACAGCCCCAAGTCATCGTCATTACTAAGTATCTTACGTGCCCCTTCGAGTCGCACTACCCAACGGCCCACCGGCAACAACAAACGCGTAACCTTTGCCATGGCATCCATCACGCCCCCAGCGCCCGGATTTGGAGCCCTAGACTCAGCCGCCACCGATCATTTCGTGCCCACCTCATATCAGGGAGGTGCCCACCGGGAGACACCCGGGGCCGTCATCGTAGGGTGTGCCAATGGTAGCACTATGGCATCGCAAGCCACCGATGTCCTGGACCTCCCCTTGTTACCACTCGCAGCGCGAGGTTGCCATAAGTTCGATGACGTGGACCTCCCCCTCGTCTCGGTGCCGAAGTTGTGCAACAATGGGTGCAGCGTGACGTTTACCAAGGATAAAGTAGAGGTCATGGGCCCCACCAACCACACCGTGTTGCTCGGCACTCGGGATCCCCTCCGGGACCTTTACATGGTCCCCCTCCATCCAACCATAACAGCTACCCCCCCCCCGTTTCAGACACAGACACAATCACACGGGGGCCGGCTGAATCTCCAAGGGTGACGAACCCCCACCCACCATTTTCAGATACAGACAAACAACTACAGATACACACTGGGGCGGGAGCATACCAGATTCAAGCCGTTCCCAAGCTCATAGCTTTCTACCACGCAGCAGCGGGCTATCCCACCAAGGAAACGTGGATACGCGCCATCGAACGAGGTTCATTTGCCACCTGGCCGGGGCTGACTGCCCAGCGAGTTAATCGGTTCCTACTGGCGTCAGAGGAAACCACCATGGGCCACCTCCAGATGGTCCGACAGGGGATACAAAGCACGCGCAAACCAAAGAAGAAATCACCAAAAATAGACCAAACGGCGCCCAACACTCAGTCATCCCAAGCCCACCAGAAGAAGACACACGAAGTCTGCGTGGACATCGTGTCAGCATCAGACATGCAACCGACCAACGATGAACCCAAGGAACTCATAGCGTGGGACCTACCAGGCAGATACCCCGTCACATCACGCCGTGGACACCAATACGTATTCCTAATGTACGATTACGACTCCAACTACATTGACGTGGAACCCATCAAGTCTCGTAAGAGTGAAGACATACTCTATGGGTTCGCCAAGTGCTACGATCGGATGAAGGAGAACAACGCCCACGCCAAGATCGTACGAATGGACAATGAGACATCCAGGAAGCTAATCACCTACATCACGCGGAACAACTTAGACTACCAATTGGCATCCCCAGGGGACCACCGGCTCAACCACGCGGAGCGGGCAATACAGACCTTCAAAAACCACTTCATAGCCGGGTTGAATGGGGTGGATGATACCTTTCCCATAGACGATTGGGATCTACTAATACCACAAGCGATCATCACCCTCAACCTATTACGCGCTTCCCGAACACAGCCCAAACTGTCCGCGTACGAGCTACGCCACGGGATCTATGACTACAACAAACACCCAATGGCCCCATTCGGGTGTAGAGTCATCATCCATGATAGGGCCCAAGAGCGCGGAGCATGGCAGGACCATGGGACGAGAGGTTTCTACGTGGGCCCAGCGTTAAAGCACTACCGGAACTACACCTGTATTGGGGGAAAGAGTAGGGCCACCAGAGTGAGTAATACGGTGGCATTTTTCCCAAAAGCCCAGATGCCACAAACGTCTTCCACGGATCGATTAATTATGATCCTCCAAGATTTAAAGGAAGTAACAACTAAGCCCCATCCTCCGATTCCCTACGTGGAACAAGGGACGCAGATCAATGAAGCCCTACGCCGAGTGCAAGAACTACTTAACGTGGAGGCGCCACAACCCTTAAGTGGAAAGACGGATCCCCAAGAAACACTGAACGGGCCCAATACCACATCAACCAGCCCAACTGTGAATGCGCGTGAACCTCCAAGGGTGCCGATAGGACGTGAAACAAATTCTACACAACCACATGCGAAGCCTACGCAACGACTCAGCGCCCGACGAGGACACCCCTGGGCCATAGGGACCATCATAAGAAAACGGTTTAACACGGGGTGGTATGAGGGAGAGGTGACCAGCTATGACCAAACCAATCAATACTACAAGGTCCAGTTCACCGACGGGGACACAGCTGACTACACTCATGGTGAAATATCCCGATTCTACAAATCAGACCAATACTACTCGAAATCCAAAATTAAGCCTAAGGCCCTCATGGGGACGTACCAGCATGCCCCATTGGGCTTCCCAGTACCAAAGCAAGCGAACAAACAGCGGGCCGGACCAACATACACCCCACATCTAGCGTGTGGGGGCTCCATATGGGACGAAGATTTGAGCAAGTGGGCTGCCTATCGGGATCTCATCAAGCATCCGAAGAGCCACGTGCGGGAGTTATGGCTCAAATCAGGTGAAGACGAATTTGGGCGATTATTCCAGGGCTTCCGGAGCAATCATATAGAAGGGATGGATGTGTTAGATTGGATACGCAGACAGGATGTACCTGTACACAAGAAAGTAACCTACCCCCGGTACACAGTCGCCATACGCCCCGAGAAAGCAGACCCCTATCGAACAAGAATAACCGCGGGGGGAGACCAATTGGAATACCATGGCAATGTATCAACCCGCACCGCGAGTATGGAGACCATTAAAACCCATTGGAACAGCGTGATATCCACCCCCGGGGCGAAATACTATACAGGCGACATTTCAAACATGTATTTATGCTCCACACTCGATGAGCCCGAGTACGTAAAATTCAGGTGGGATATGATTCCTCCGCGGATACGTGTCGCCTACAACCTGGAGGAACTTAAGCAAGGGGAATATGTTTATGCCCGCATCAAAAAGGCGTGGTACGGACTAAAACAGAGTGGTAAAATAGCGCATGATGACTTGGTAAACCACCTACAACAATACGGCTACCAGAAGGCACCCCACACTGAGGGACTATTTCTCCATGACGAGAGGGACATCAGTTTTACCCTAGTCGTGGACGACTTTGGGATTAAATACACACAACAAGACGACGTCGATCACCTAGTCGAGGCCATAGGGACCAAATACACCTTCAAGGTCGACTGGTCGGGAAAACAATACGTGGGGGTCCACCTACGTTGGGACTACGACAAGCGGGAAGTTCAATTATCGATGGATGGCTACGTGGAACAAGCCCTAAAGGAATTTGAACACGTGAGACCTTCGCGCACATACGCGGGCCCCTCACGTGCTGACATACCGGCCTATGGCGCAAAAATACAATATGCAAAACTCGAAGATACTTCCACATTGACCGACGACGAGGTCAAATTCATACAACAAGTCACAGGAAAGTTCCTGTTCTATGCCCGGGCTGTGGACAACACAATGCTCCACGCACTCAACGACATAGCTTCAGCCAAGGACAACCAAACGACCCTCTTGGCGACGAGACATTTCCTCAATTACGCAGCCTGCAACCCAAACGCCACCATAATCTACAGAGCCAGTGACATGATACTCCGAGTGGATAGCGATGCGGCGTACCTAGTATGCCCAGGGGCCAAGAGCCGAGCGGGGGGATATCACTATCTGGGCGATATGATGGGAAGCACTTTCAATGGTCCCATTCTCGTATTGGCAAAAATAATCAAGAATGTGATGGCATCCGCGGCCGAAGCCGAGGTAGCATCTTTATTCTTGAACGCAAGAGAGGCAATACCAGTCAGACAGTGTTTGGAGGGCTCTGAAATATGGAGGTGAACAGTCGGTATTGGTAGTTTAACTTGTTGGTTATTACATGAAATTGTTACTTGAAATTGTGAGCGAAAACTGCTCTTTTTTACTAAGATCACCATATTGGTGCATCGGACTGCTAATACTCCAATGCACACACTAAATCACTAATAGTCGGCATCGACCCGCTAATACTTCGATGCTGCACGTGTCCTTTGTACCAATGGGCTGTATAAATTACCTTGCGCCCTGTATGTCTGGTACATAAGGCCTTATTTTTAGTAAGAAGGAGAACCGGAATCGGTAAGTGGTAAATTCTCATTCCCACTTCCGTTCCCATCTCCAATCATGTTAGTCCATTCCTGCAGAAGCAATATGACTCGTACGATCGGTCCCAAGACTCATTCGCGTCTCATTCATTCACTCGCGTCTCATTCGTGTCTCATTCATTCACTCGTGTCTCATTCGTGCCTCATTCGTGTCTCATTCATTCATTCGCGCGCGCTCGTTCGATCGACTTCAAACACACTCCCCTGCTTCAAAGGATAATAGACTCAATCGATGATACTGATCCAGAACTTGCTGTAGGCCGAAAACGCCTCCTCTGTGTCTACCGTAGAGAAGCTTGCGTCCTTGTTGCTTTTGGACTTCGTGCAGTATTCATCTTTTCCATAGAACTTGGAGCCGTGCTTTTCAAATAGGACTCCAGTAAGATTCTTGGTGAAAAGGTCACTTGTCATTTCGTCGCCTGTCTTCCACATCACCTTGATAATTCCCATTTCCTTTAGCTCTCGTAGGAAATACTGTTTCACTTCAATGTGCCTGGTGCGACCTGCTATGGACCAATTGTTGCAGAAATCAACTGCGCCCTTATTGTCCACATATATCACCATGGGTAGCTTGATTTGCAATCCGAGACACATCATGACTCTCCAAATGTACAGCATGTCCTGGGCACATAGAACAGCTGCATACAGTTCGGCTTCCATAACTGACAGGGCAATGATTGGCATCATTCTGGACCTTGCTGTGACATTGGCGCCATTGAGCCAAGTCGACCAGCCGTTGACACTGTGTCGAGATTCATCTTTTGCATACTCCGAGTCGCTGAATCCAATCAGCTCAAAAACAAAGTCCTTGGTACCATCCCACACTGCATTAGGGGCTAATGTGAGACCTCTCTTGGGTGTTCCAGCGCAATACTTCATTACTCGCTTCAGCGCCTTCATGTGGGACTTCCTTGCTTCAGTCATGAACCTAGACAGCTCCCGGACAGCATTCTGCGTTTCAATTCTTGACCATCTCATCATGTGCAAAAGGATGGCTGTTCCGGACCTGTACTTGGTTTGGGCTTCCTTGGTGAGAACAGTATCGGTTGGTCCTTCACCTTCTTTCTTCAGCACTGATCCTGGCTCTGCTGGAGTGGTGGGATTGCCTCTGCATTCATCAAGCTCGAACTCATCAACAAATCTCTTGATCTTGACTGGTTGGGTCATTCGGAGAGTCCTGTTCTTCTTGTCCCGCTCAATGTGGCATCCGACATACTCATCCATCTCTCCAACATCCTTGCATTCAAATAGGGACTTGAGTTGCTCCTTGTGCTTCAAAACTTCTGCTGCTTCACCTATGATGCAAAAATCGTCGACCCATAGTAACATCAAAAGGAGTTTGTTGTTGATCCACTTGAAAAATAGACAGGGGTCAGCCTTGCATCTTTCCATCTTCATGGTATGCATTGCCCGTCGCGCTTCTCTCCAGAATTGTATGGCAGCTTGAATTGTCCCATAAAGTGTTTTCTGCAATTGGAGGAGTACATATGATGGATAGAATTTCTGATAGCCTTCTGGAATCTTGGTGAAAATCTTTTCTCCATTCTGAAATTTGCCATTCAGAAAAGCTCCTTCCACATCCACAATGTAAGCCATAAAATTTGCCATGACCATCAATATCATTGCAATTCGAATTGAGATATCACTAACAACCGGTGAAGACTTGTCTTGCCCGTCGTAGTGCTCACCATCTAGCTGCTTGAATCCTCGGATGGCATTCCTGCATCTTACGGTGCCATCAGGTTTCATCTTGTTGGCCCAAGTGGTATCCATTATTTTGGTGCCCGGTGGGATATTGGCTTCATCAATCTCTTCAAAAACGCCGTACTTGACCATCTTCTCATGTTCAGCATCAACACCCTCAGTAAACTTGTCGCGCATTGGACTGGCCATAGATTCTTTGTAGTTCATGGTCTTTAGTTCATTGGTGTTGTCAAAAGCATTCCCAGCTGCGCCAACCAGACTGAGTTCGTTCATGGCGCCTTCCTGAGATGGGATAGAGACTGACAGAAGGTTGAATTCTTTCAGCTTGGTCATCGCCTTGTGGAACTGGATTTCGGCATCGGTGAATTGAGCTGCATAGCTTGCCATGTCCCCATAGCGAATATCCGGATTGAGATGAGAGTTCCTCACAACCCGGCCATACCTTGTGGTTGTTACAACATGTGGATCCTCTGCTTCTGTGTCGTCATTGCTGTCGTAGTCCTCCTTGCTTTCATATTCCATCTTGGTTTCTTCAATATCATCAGAGTAGTAGTCATCATGGCTGTCGAAGGCAGGGTCCTCTGGTTCTGGTTCAGATACAGATTCAGGTTGGAAGGGAATTGCTGGTGCTGTGGCTCCCCCACTTGCATCCTGAAACTGCACTCGTCGATGTCTGGTGCTGGTGCGCAAAATGGAGACAGGTTGTGGTGGGGTGGCAGTGATTGGCAGATCCGTGTGGCCACCCTCAAGAAAATCAGCATGAAAATTAATAGCTTCACCTTTGGGAGCAGTGGTTGGAAAATACATCCGCTTCAGCCAGTAGATGTCACGGGTAGCTGTAAACGTGTTCTGCAAAGGATCATACATCACATAGCAGTCTCCAGGCCGGTCAGTGCAATAGCCAGCGAAGAAAGCCGGGTTCCCTCGATAATTGAGTTTTGGACTTGTGGACCGCTTGACCCGGACTACGCCAGCCTCACCAAAGGTTCTGAGGTGGGCGCTGAAAGCGGGGACTTTGCCAGAGAAATGTTGGATCTTGGGCATAGTATTGCCATTCACAGTGACAGCTTCCAACCAGTCCAACTGTACACCACAACGCATTGCCAAAGAGAAAAATCTGAAACGGTACTCCCTAGGGACGTTGGCTTGAGAGCAAAGAGCCATGGCGCGACAGACTGATCTGTATATTGCCGTTTCTACCAAGCTATTCTGCTGTGGGGTATCCACTGAGGTATACTCGAACTTGCAAGAAAATTTCCAATCTGCTGAGGCCAGGCGAGCTTCAAGTGCTGTATTTTCACCAGCCTTATCACAGCGAATTTGCTTTAGCTGGTGTCCTTTGGACCTCCATTGGTTGAACAACTCGCAAGTGGGTTCAACCATGCCATCCTTGGTGGCAAAGAAATTGACAAATCGGCATGTGGAATATTCGTCAACAATCATCCAAAAATGGGGCTTGGTAATAAATGGGGCTGTCAGCTTGTTGGTTTTGGCAGCTTTGGGTGCTTTGACTGAGGACATATCCACAAAGAGTCTTTCTCCAGGTTTGGTAGCAGCAACATGTTCGCTATCCGTGGGAATCACTTTCCTTTTTTGCTTTTGCTTTGGCACAATCTTCACAAGGAAGCATCGGGCCACGCGTGATGGTCCAGCCAAGTGTTGCAGCTGTTCGGCGTGTCTTGATCTCATTCATGTGTCCCAGGAGCCGGTGGGCTTTGTTGATGTTCATCTTGGTCCCTTCATCCGTAGTGGTGGTAGCAGTCGCTGCATTGATTTCAATGTTGTTTGTAGGGTGTGCAATCCGATCAAAATAGCCAACCCACACACAGCTCGTGTAGGTGGGGATCTGAATATCAAAATTCACTTGGTGATTCCCTTTCTTGAGTGACCATCCGGTCTTGTCACTGCCGGTGGCGATCCAACCATTCTGCAAAGCCAAGTTGGCCGAGAACAGGTTGAATGCAAAATTTGGGTTGAAATTCACACCCTGCAACTGCGTCTGGAACTCCATGTTTCCATCCTTGTCAATCTTCTGACAGGGAATGTCACCAACCTGGCAGCCCTTCAATTCATCTCCACTTTGGGTGGTGATGGTGGCACCACTAGCTCTCAAATTGGTGGCACATCGCAGACTATTGGAACTGTGGCTGGTTGCACCGGTATCAAAAACAAAAACATTGTCATCATATAGCAGGTCAAATCCTTCGGGCACTGCCTCGCCTTTGGTGGCCCGCTTCTGGGCATTGAGTAGTTGGAGTGAAGTGGTAGAGGTTTGCATTGCCGAGAGACAGAAGTCATAGTCAATTGTTGCTCCCTGTACATCCTTCAACTTGGATTTCCAACCGTTTGGGCGTCTGGACGCATTCTTCTCGTCTTCAAAACAAACAGATGTTCCATGATTGCCACCACAAAGTCCACACTTGCGACGTCGGCCCCTGGAGCCATTCCTGTTGTTTCGACTGCCGTTGCCATTGCTGTTGCCATTGCCGTTGCCATGGTTGCCATTGTTGCCGCTGTTGCTGTTCCGATTGTTGTTGTTATTGCGGCTGCCGTTGTTGCCATTGTGGCCGTTGTTGTTGCCATCACCATCGGCACGTGTGTGACTTGCCGCACGTTTGGGACAGTTGTACGCTTTATGACCTTGTTCTTTGCACCAATAACAAACTGCATTGGTGGACCACTTGTCTCTGGGATCAGCAAAATCGGTCATTTCAGCACCAAACAAACTCATTTCTTGGCCTTTACCTCCCCGGCTTTGGATACGCCGAGCTGATTCATATAAACTTTTGGCTTGAACGTTGAGTGCTTCCCAAAACTCCAATTCGGCGGTTCCATTCGCTTGCAGCAAATCAATGAAGGGTGTAAGCTGCATCAGTAGGTAGGCCGGTAGTGCATTTTTGTAGGCCACAATAAGTTGTGCCATAGTGGGTTGAACGGATTTGTATTGGTATTGCCTCTGTAAGTCGTAGATGTCCTCAACCAAATCCTGTGGAGAGGCGCCAATGGTCAACTTTAGGCTCCTTAGGTCAATGTCCAATTGTTGTTGGTCGCGGGACTGGTTCATTATTCTGTATTCCCTCATGAGCTCCTCAATCACACGGTGTACTCTCCCTCGGGGCCACTGTTTCCTGAGCTTTGCATTCTGTTCGGCTGTACCCCCCCTATCGATCTTGGACTTCTCCATGATGGCGAGGGCTGTCCTGTTGTCGGCAAAAGCCCTGTACAGATCATTCAGTGCTTTGTTGTGGTACCGGTAGGCCTTCTTCTGTGCGGTACTCATGTCCTCTCGGGGTGTAAGCTCTCCTTCTGGAGGTAGGTCCTTGTGTGGCTTGGTAGACAACATGTCACGGTACTTCTTGTTATCTGCAAATGCTTCAAACTGGATGTACCAACGCTCGAACTTCTTCTCATCCCCCTTCGCCAATGTGGGCACTTGACTATCCGTATACTCCACCATCTTGTATTTGTACTTTGTCGTGCTCGGATCCTTCGTGTGGACGCTGCTGCTTGCGCTTCCAATGCTTGTGCCGCTACTCTCTGAACTTGACAGTACACTGCTCTCTTCTGATGGCGATTCTTCAGAAAAGGCGATCTCTATCTCTTGGTGCCGGGTGGGTTGATCCTCCTCCATTCAGCTGTAAGTAAATTGTCGTATGCTCAAAGTAGATTGTCGTATTCCGATCCGTATTCCGATCCGAGTAAAGTAAATTGTCGGATTCGTCCGAAGTAAATAAATTGATGCGTATTTTCGTTTGACGTATTCTGTAAATTGATACGTATTTTCGATCCAAACGTAAGTAAATTGCTTGTGGGTCCGATGTGTTGTTTGGAGGGCTCTGAAAATGGAGGTGAACAGTCGGTATTTGGTAGTTTAACTTTGTTGGTTATTACATGAAATTGTTACTTGAAATTGTGAGCGAAAACTGCTCTTTTTTACTAAGATCACCATATTGGTGCATCGGACTGCTAATACTCCAATGCACACACTAAATCACTAATAGTCGGCATCGACCCGCTAATACTTCGATGCTGCACGTGTCCTTTGTACCAATGGGCTGTATAAATTACCTTGCGCCCTGTATGTCTGGTACATAAGGCCCTATTTTTAGTAAGAAGGAGAACCGGAATCGGTAAGTGGTAAATTCTCATTCCCACTTCCATTCCCATCTCCAATCATGTTAGTCCATTCCTGCAGAAGGAAGATGACTCGTACGATCGATCACGAGGCTCATTCATTCTTTCATTCGTGTCTCATTCATTCACTCGTGTCTCATTCGTGTCTCATTCATTGAGTCGCGCGCTCGTTCGATCGACTTCAAACACACTCCCCTGCTTCAAAGGATAGATGGACTCAATCGATGATACTACTCCAAAAATTGTTGTAGGCTTCATGCGCTTCTTCTGCCTTGGAGTCTACAGCCGAGAAGCTCGCATCCTTGTTGATCTTGACCTTGGTGGAGTACTCATCTTTTCCATAGAATTTGGAGCCATGCTTTTCAAATAGAGCTCCAGTAAGATTCTTGGTGAAGAGGTCACTTGTCATTTCATCGCCTGTCTTCCACATCACCTTGATGATGCCCATTTCCTTCAGCTCTCGCAGGAAATATTGTTTCACTTCAATATGCCTGGTGCGACCGGCTATGGACCAATTGTTGCAGAAATCAACTGCGCCCTTATTGTCCACATATATCACCATGGGTAGCTTGATTTGCAATCCGAGACACATCATGACTCTCCAAATGTACAGCATGTCCTGGACACATAGAACAGCTGCATACAGTTCGGCTTCCATAACTGACAGGGCAATGATTGGCATCATTCTGGACCTTGCTGTGACATTGGCGCCATTGAGCCAAGTCGACCAGCCGTTGACACTGTGCCGAGATTCATCTTTTGCATACTCCGAGTCGCTGAATCCAATCAGCTCAAAAACAAAGTCCTTGGTACCATCCCACACTGCATTAGGGGCTAATGTGAGACCTCTCTTGGGTGTTCCAGCGCAATACTTCATTACTCGCTTCAGCGCCTTCATGTGGGACTTCCTTGCCTCAGTCATGAACCTAGACAGCTCCCGGACAGCATTCTGCGTTTCAATTCTTGACCATCTCATCATGTGCAAAAGGATGGCTGTTCCGGACCTGTACTTGGTTTGGGCTTCCTTGGTGAGAACAGTATCGGTTGGCCCTTCACCTTCTTTCTTCAGCACTGATCCTGGTTCTGCTGGAGTGGTGGGATTGCCTCTGCATTCATCAAGCTCAAATTCATCGACAAATCTCTTGATCTTGACCGGTTGGGTCATTCGGAGTGTCCTGTTCTTCTTGTCCCGCTCAATGTGGCATCCAACGTACTCATCCATCTCTCCAACATCCTTGCATTCAAATAGGGACTTGAGTTGCTCCTTGTGCTTCAAAACTTCTGCTGCTTCACCCATGATGCAAAAATCGTCGACCCATAGTAACATCAGAAGGAGTTTGTTATTGATCCACTTGAAAAATAGACAGGGGTCAGCCTTGCATCTTTCCATCTTCATGGTATGCATTGCCCGTCGCGCTTCTCTCCAGAATTGTATGGCAGCTTGAATTGTCCCATAAAGTGTTTTCTGCAATTGGAGGAGTACATATGATGGATAGAATTTCTGATAGCCTTCTGGAATCTTGGTGAAAATCTTTTCTCCATTCTGAAATTTGCCATTCAGAAAAGCTCCTTCCACATCCACAATGTAAGCCATAAAATTTGCCATGACCATCAATATCATTGCAATTCGAATTGAGATATCACTAACAACCGGTGAAGACTTGTCTTGCCCGTCGTAGTGCTCACCATCTAGCTGCTTGAATCCTCGGATGGCATTCCTGCATCTTACGGTGCCATCAGGTTTCATCTTGTTGGCCCAAGTGGTATCCATTATTTTGGTGCCCGGTGGGATATTGGCTTCATCAATCTCTTCAAAAACGCCGTACTTGACCATCTTCTCATGTTCAGCATCAACACCCTCAGTAAACTTGTCGCGCATTGGACTGGCCATAGATTCTTTGTAGTTCATGGTCTTTAGTTCATTGGTGTTGTCAAAAGCATTCCCAGCTGCGCCAACCAGACTGAGTTCGTTCATGGCGCCTTCCTGAGATGGGATAGAGACTGACAGAAGGGTGAATTCTTTCAGCTTGGTCATCGACTTGTGGAACTGGATTTCTGCATCGGTGAATTGAGCTGCATAGCTTGCCATGTCCCCATAGCGAATATCCGGATTGAGATGAGAGTTTCTCACGACCCGGCCATACCTTGTGGTTGTTACAACATGTGGATCCTCTGCTTCAGTGTCGTCATTGCTGTCGTCGGCCTCATCCTCGCTTTCATATTCCATCTTGGTTTCTTCAATATCATCGGAGTAGTAGTCATCATGACTGTCGAAGGCAGGGTCCTCTGGTTCGTCTGGTTCAGGTTCAGATTCAGGTTGGAAGGGAATTGCTGGTGCTGTGGCTCCCCCACTTGCATCCTGAAACTGCACTCGTCGTTGGCTGGTGGTGGTGCGTAAAAAGGAGACAGGTTGTGGTGGGGTGGCAGTGAGTGGTAGATCCATGTGGCCACCCTCAAGAAAATCAGCATGAAAATTAATAGCTTCACCTTTGGGAGCAGTGGTGGGAAAATACATCCGCTTCAGCCAGTAGATGTCACGGGTAGCTGTAAACGTGTTCTGCAAAGGATCATACATCACATAGCAGTCTCCAGGCCGGTCAGTGCAATAGCCAGCGAAGAAAGCCGGGTTCCCGCGATAATTGAGTTTTGGACTTGTGGACCTTTTGACCCGGACTACGCCAGCCTCACCAAAGGTTCTGAGGTGGGCGCTGAAAGCAGGAACCTTGCCCGAGAAATGTTTGATCTTGGGCATAGTATTGCCATTCACAGTCACAGCCTCCAACCAGTCCAACTGTACACCACATCGCATCGCCAAAGGGAAAAATCTGAACCGGTACTCCCTAGGGACGTGGGCTTGAGAGCAAAGGGCCATGGCGCGACAGACTGATCTGTATATTGCTGTTTCGACCAAGCTATTCTGCTGTGGGGTATCCACTGAGGTATACTCGAACTTGCAAGAAAATTTCCAATCTGCTGAGGCCAGGCGAGCTTCAAGTGCTGTATTTTCACCAGCCTTATCACAGCGAATTTGCTTTAGCTGGTGTCCTTTGGACCTCCATTGGTTGAACAACTCGCAAGTGGGTTCAACCATGCCATCCTTGGTGGCAAAGAAATTGACAAACCGGCATGTGGAATATTCGTCAACAATCATCCGAAAATGGGGCTTGGTAATAAATGGGGCTGTCAGCTTGTTGGTTTTGGCAGCTTTGGGTGCTTTGACTGAGGACATATCCACAAAGAGTCTTTCTCCAGGTTTGGTAGCAGCAACATGCTCGCTATCCGTGGGAATCACTTTCCTTTTTGCTTTTGCTTTGGCACAATCTTCACAAGGAAGCATCGGGCCACGCGTGATGGTCCAGCCAAGTGTTGCAGCTGTTCGGCGTGTCTTGATCTCATTCATGTGTCCCAGGAGCCGGTGGGCTTTGTTGATGTTCATCTTGGTCCCTTCATCCGTAGTGGTGGTAGCAGTCGCTGCATTGATTTCAATGTTGTTTGTAGGGTGTGCAATCCGATCAAAATAGCCAACCCACACACAGCTCGTGTAGGTGGGGATCTGAATATCAAAATTCACTTGGTGATTCCCTTTCTTGAGTGACCATCCGGTCTTGTCACTGCCGGTGGCGATCCAACCATTCTGCAAAGCCAAGTTGGCCGAGAACAGGTTGAATGCAAAATTTGGGTTGAAATTCACACCCTGCAACTGCGTCTGGAACTCCATGTTTCCATCCTTGTCAATCTTCTGACAGGGAATGTCACCAACCTGGCAGCCCTTCAATTCATCTCCACTTTGGGTGGTAATGGTGGCACCACTAGCTCTCAAATTGGTTGCACATCGCAGACTATTGGAACTGTGGCTGGTTGCACCGGTATCAAAAACAAAAACATTGTCATCATATAGCAGGTCAAATCCTTCGGGCACTGCCTCGCCTTTGGTGGCCCGCTTCTGGGCATTGAGTAGTTGGAGTGAAGTGGTAGAGGTTTGCATTGCCGAGAGACAGAAGTCATAGTCAATTGTTGCTCCCTGTACATCCTTCAACTTGGATTTCCAACCGTTTGGGCGTCTGGACGCATTCTTCTCGTCTTCAAAACAAACAGATGTCCCATGATTGCCACCACAAAGTCCACACTTGCGACGTCGGCCCCTGGAGCCATTCCTGTTGTTTCGGCTGCCGTTGCCATTGCTGTTGCCATTGCCGTTGCCACGGTTGCCATTGTTGCCGCTGTTGCTGTTCCGATTGTTGTTGTTATTGCGGCTGCCGTTGTTGCCATTGTGGCCGTTGTTGTTGCCATCACCATCGGCACGTGTGTGACTTGCCGCACGTTTGGGACAGTTGTACGCTTTATGACCTTGTTCTTTGCACCAATAACAAACTGCATTGGTGGACCACTTGTCTCTGGGATCAGCAAAATCGGTCATTTCAGCACCAAACAAACTCATTTCTTGGCCTTTACCTCCCCGGCTTTGGATACGCCGAGCTGATTCATATAAACTTTTGGCTTGAACGTTGAGTGCTTCCCAAAACTCCAATTCGGCGGTTCCATTCGCTTGCAGCAAATCAATGAAGGGTGTAAGCTGCATCAGTAGGTAGGCCGGTAGTGCATTTTTGTAGGCCACAATAAGTTGTGCCATAGTGGGTTGGACGGATTTGTATTGGTATTGCCTCTGTAAGTCGTAGATGTCCTCAACCAAATCCTGTGGAGAGGCGCCAATGGTCAACTTTAGGCTCCTTAGGTCAATGTCCAATTGTTGTTGGTCGCGGGACTGGTTCATTATTCTGTATTCCCTCATGAGCTCCTCAATCACACGGTGTACTCTCCCTCGGGGCCACTGTTTCCTGAGCTTTGCATTCTGTTTGGCTGTACCCCCCCTATCGATCTTGGACTTCTCCATGATGGCGAGGGCTGTTCTGTTGTCGGCGAAGGCCCTGTACAGATCATTCAGTGCTTTGTTGTGGTACCGGTAGGCCTTCTTCTGTGCAGTACTCATATCCTCCCGGGGCGTAAGCTCTCCTTCGGGAGGTAGGTCCTTGTGTGGCTTGGTAGATAACATGTCACGGTACTTCTTGTTATCTGCAAATGCTTCAAACTGGATGTACCAACGCTCGAACTTCTTCTCATCCCCCTTCGCCAATGTGGGCACTTGACTATCCGTATACTCCACCATCTTGTATTTGTACTTTGTCGTGTTCGGATCCTTCGTGTGGACGCTGCTGCTTGCGCTTCCAATGCTTGTGCCGCTACTCTCTGAACTTGACAGTACGCTGCTCTCTTCTGATGGTGATTCTTCAGAAAAGGCGATCTCTATCTCTTGGTGCCGGGTGGGTTGATCCTCCTCCATTCAGCTGGGAGTAAATTGTTGTATGCTCGATCCAAAGTAAATTGTCGTATTTCGTTCGACGGAAGTAAATTGATGCGTATTTTGCAAATCGTCGTACTTGTTGTTCAACGTAAGTGAATCGCTGTATTTTGCAAATTGCGGGTCCGATGTGTATCCCGTAAATTGTCGTACTCCTATTCCGACAGAAAAATAAAAATATGTAATTGGCCCAATCGATTCTGGTGTGTCGATACCAATCCTGCTGTGCTTGCTTAATCGGCCCAATCGCTTCTGGTGTGGCGATAATCGGCTCCTTGTAAAATCGGTCCTATCGCTTCTGGTGTGGCGAATAGTCGGCTCCTATCGCTTCTGGTGTGGCGAATAATCGGTTCCTTATAAAATCGGTCCTATCGCTTCTGGTGTGGCGAATAATCGGTCCGTAAAATCGGTTTGCTCTGTGGTCCAAACTTGGTGGACACAAATAGAAATATTCCGCTGAAGACGTGCGGATGAAAAGTAACTGTAGAAAAGTCGCTGGCTCCGAATGGTGGCCAGCAGTCCGCTGAAGAAGGTGCGGACGAAAGAAATGAAATGTAGAAAGAAAGTCGCTGACTCCGAATAGCCAGCCGTCCGTTCTTGGAAAGGGTAAATACTCCGCTGAAGACGCGCGGGTGAAAGAAATGAATCGCTGACTTCGATGATTAGTCAGCCTGCTGTAGAAATAAGAAAAGTCTCTTTCTTCTTCGACCAAGTTCCAATCCTCGGGAGCGCTCCGTAATTCTTCGAAGAATGTTTGGAGGGCTCTGAAAATGGAGGTGAACAGTCGGTATTTGGTAGTTTAACTTTGTTGGTTATTACATGAAATTGTTACTTGAAATTGTGAGCGAAAACTGCTCTTTTTTACTAAGATCACCATATTGGTGCATCGGACTGCTAATACTCCAATGCACACACTAAATCACTAATAGTCGGCATCGACCCGCTAATACTTCGATGCTGCACGTGTCCTTTGTACCAATGGGCTGTATAAATTACCTTGCGCCCTGTATGTCTGGTACATAAGGCCCTATTTTTAGTAAGAAGGAGAACCGGAATCGGTAAGTGGTAAATTCTCATTCCCACTTCCATTCCCATCTCCAATCATGTTAGTCCATTCCTGCAGAAGGAAGATGACTCGTACGATCGATCACGAGGCTCATTCATTCTTTCATTCGTGTCTCATTCATTCACTCGTGTCTCATTCGTGTCTCATTCATTGAGTCGCGCGCTCGTTCGATCGACTTCAAACATGTGTATCCCGTAAATTATCGTACTCCTATTCCGACAGAAAGCAAAAATATGTAATTGGCCCAATCGATTCTGTTGTGTCGATACCAATCCTGCTGTGTTTGTTAATCGGTCCTATCGCTTCTGGTGTGGCGAATAATCGGTCCGTAAATTGTCGTACTCCTATTCCGACAGAAAAAAAATATGTAATTGGCCCAATCGATTCTGGTGTGTCGATACCAATCCTGCTTAATCGGCCCAATCGCTTCTGGACAGGAAGTATTCCGCTGAAAACGCGCGGATGAAAAGTAACTGTAGAAAGTCGCTGGCTCCGAATGGTGGCCAGCAGTCCGCTGAAGAAGGTGCGGATGAAAGAAGTGAATCGCTGACTCCGATGATTAGTCAGCCTGCTGTAGAATAAGAAAATCTCTTTCTTCTTCGACCAAGTTCCAATCCTCGGGAGCGCTCCGTAATTCTTCGAAGAATGTTTGGAGGGCTCTGAAATATGGAGGTGAACAGTCGGTATTGGTAGTTTAACTTGTTGGTTATTACATGAAATTGTTACTTGAAATTGTGAGCGAAAACTGCTCTTTTTTACTAAGATCACCATATTGGTGCATCGGACTGCTAATACTCCAATGCACACACTAAATCACTAATAGTCGGCATCGACCCGCTAATACTTCGATGCTGCACGTGTCCTTTGTACCAATGGGCTGTATAAATTACCTTGCGCCCTGTATGTCTGGTACATAAGGCCCTATTTTTAGTAAGAAGGAGAACCGGAATCGGTAAGTGGTAAATTCTCATTCCCACTTCCGTTCCCATCTCCAATCATGTTAGTCCATTCCTGCAGAAGCAATATGACTCGTACGATCGGTCCCAAGACTCATTCGCGTCTCATTCATTCACTCGCGTCTCATTCGTGTCTCATTCATTCACTCGTGTCTCATTCGTGCCTCATTCGTGTCTCATTCATTCATTCGCGCGCGCTCGTTCGATCGACTTCAAACAGACAGTGTCTCATCGAGCTGGGGCATCCACAACCAGCTACCCCGCTGAAGACCGACAATAACACTGCGGAAGGCATATTAAACGGCACGATCAAACAGAAGAGATCTAAAGCCATTGACATGCGTTTCTATTGGCTAAGAGACAGAGCTGAACAAGGGCAATTTAATATCTTCTGGGAACCGGGAAAACATAACCTGGCGGATTACCCCACCAAACACCATGCTGGAAGCCACCATAAGAAGGTGAGGCCTATCTATTTGTATGAGACAGACAGTCCAAGGACCATCCAAGGGTGTATTGAATTACTAAGTCAAGCGTGAAGTGTACGTATACGCGATACGTAAATTGTGTCACACGTAACGTACAATTTACGTATACGTATTGTTTTACGTAAACGTGATACGTATTACGTATTATTGTTTTACGTAAACGTAATACGTATTATGTTTTGCAAAACAAGACATACGAATCCAAAGGGTTCTAGACCTTTTATCACAAGAAGAGCGCAATAAGTGAAGTATACATAAGCGCTCGTGAGTATCAAGAAATACTTAAAGCGCTGAGGGTCGAACACACCACGCGAGTATCTATGAGTATCAAACTACCGATACGCGTATTCCCACACAAAGGAAAGACAAATTAGTAAATGAGAAAACAATATGGTCCGGAAACAATCCGATCATAATCTTATCGATAACTCTTTCCAACATCGTAACAGTAACAGATAAAATAACAAATAATAACGACGTAGCGATCTTTGGTCCTATTAGGCATATCAACATGGACATTTGGTATCATTCCGAGAAGACGATACTTCGAACAAAGATGAGCACGCCAATTCAGCAGCAGATCTACATCCTGCTGTAGAAAATGATCGTATAGGTGTTTTCCATGCATCCTTAGGTGTATACAAATCAACAACCTCTTCATCCAAGGACCAGCGACCTCTCAAGTCTTCCGTGTCACCTGCGCATCCCGCTCGATTCCTTTCAAACAACCCTGACATTCAGTACAAAAAGGACGGTGACACCCAAATACCTGTAGGAACATCATCATATTCCGCCATTTTGCACCAGTGGTATAATCCTGAAGAAGATCTCACCTTTCCTAACGGTAGTCCAGTAACGTCGTACACATACCGCATACACAAAACTACGGTTACTAGTCCTGGTTTTGCCATGGTCGATCGTGGCGCAAATGGTTGCATCATCGGCAATGATGCATGCCTCATCTCCAAGGATATCCCACCACGATATGTCAATGTCACCGGCATTAACAATCACCAGGTACAGAATATCCCCATTGCTACATGCGGAGCCTATTCCATATCGAACAGAGGCCCCGTCATCCTCATTTTCAATGAATGTGCCTATACAGGACGACACCCTTCTATATTGTCCTCCGGCCAGATGGAAGCATATTTTTCCACTGTCGACAACACATCCATCAAAGCGGGCGGTGGACAGGTCATCACCACCTCCGATGGATATGCGCTACCCCTTAGCATACGGCACGGCTTACCATACCTTGCGATGCGAAAGTACACGACTATTGAGTTTGACACACTCCCACATGTTATCATGACATCTGATAAGCATTGGGACCAATCTATTCTTGATACCACCATTAGTGCAAAAGATGAACAATTTCTCCAGAAATATCCTCCTCAGCCACAGCAACTCCCGTATGCCGATTACGACGAATATGGAAACCCACGTTGTCTTGAAGGATTGGATATCTCTGTATCCCCCAGCTCCTCCACGGTCACGTCCCTCAGTTCATATTCCAGCCAATCCACTCGATCTCCCTTCCTTTGTTGTTACTCTAAAAATCGACCGGATTGGTATAACGAATATTTTAAATTTAAAGAGATGTGAGCTCTGAGAGACGCTCTTATTTTTACTGTATTGGGGCTCTCTGCTGTATTTTACATGATAGAGATCTTCCCCGGTCTTTTCACTAGTAGGGGTTTCTTCGTACCGATACTTCTGTTGCTGTTGCTGTATTAGCGCCGTGTCGGTCTTGCTGTATCGGTCATTCTGTTGGTATCGGTCATTTGTGAGGTTAAGTGTTTTATCCGATGGGGCGTATGCTTGTTCGTTGTATTTAAGGTAGATGAGGCCCATTCGGAATCGGTACTGATTTTCTTGATTCTAATAAGTAGTTTCCTCACGGGATATTAAGTGCATCCTTTCGAATGTACTTAAGGATTCCAAGTGTTTACTTACTGTTCAGGTCTTTGGATATTTCTTGTTTCTAACCGATTATCCTCTTTTGTTTGTAGCCTTAGGTGATATCGTTTTTACCACTTAAGGATTTTAGGTAGTGGAGGTGCGTTTGGTTCTAACGCTTTATCAGCGGAATATTCGTATCTCGTATCGTCTTCCCGCACCTCGGTCGTCGTTTCGTTTTGTCGGCTTTTCCGATCGAATTTGATGCCAACAACAGTCCGTATTTTTCGCCGACAACACACCCCTTGATCCAACACGCTATCAATGTTGGATTACTGTCGGTGTACACCTTTGCTTTGAATCAATTCAAGCCGGTTATCGAATCAACGTCGAGTCGGCTGATTCAGATTGAATCTGAATGGCACTTGGATCGAATCGGAATGGTAATCAAAGTGATCCTTGACTTGTTCACGTAATTCGATTCGAACGTTCGATCGAGTCATTCAAGGTGAATTTAACCTGGGTAGTGTCCCATGATGTATCTTGCGTGTCAAGCGTGCAAGATCCATCCCAATGGTTTGGTTAGATCGTCAGCCGGGTTGATAACTCCAGGAATATGGATCATCTTGATTTCACCATTTTCTTTCCATGCTTGGATGGCAAAGAACCTGATTTCAATATGTCTGGTCCTTTCAGTTGGTTTCTGGGCATTGATGATTTCAATTGCTGATGCATTGTCTTCATAGATCGGAGTTGGACCAACTTGGGTGAATCCTAATTCCTTGAGTATAGATCTGAGATATCTGGCTGTTTTGGCTGCTGTTACTGCAGCGATGAACTCAGCTTCTGTAGAGCTTTGTGCAGTAAGTGACTGAGCTTTAGATCGGTAGACAATTGCTCCACCAGCGTACGTGAAAACATAGCCTGTAATGGACCTACGATGTTTTGGATCATTGCCATATGCAGCATCAACAAAACACATCAGTTTGGCTAGCTTGATATCTTCAGGGAATTTTGGGAGTGATGTGTCTTGGACCACATCGTTGTATGGTTCTCCCGATGGCAAAGTTGGCTCAGCATTCGGTCTGTAGAATCTGATACCCCAAGATCTGGTTGTTCTGAGATAGCGGGCTATGTTCTTCAGACTTGAATAGTGGAAGGCAGTGGGATTGGAACTGTATTTTGACATTAGAGTCACTGCGTAGCCTATGTCTGGCCGGCAACTCACGTATGCAAACATCATTTCACCTAAGAGTGTCCTGTAGGAGAAGCCAGATGTGGATTGCAATTCAGCATGTTCCTTGGTGCCTTCTAATGGTCCATTCGTGTGTGATTGAAGTTGACTCAGTACTTCCGTTGATAATGGTGCTGAAGGCTTGGAGTGAGGTTTCATCTTAGAATCAGTCTCCCAACCATGGGATGTCATGATTCTGTCAATGTAATTTGCACAGGACAGTTCAATGTAGTCAGTGGTCTGTTTGACATCAATTCCGTTGAAGTCTTCAAGCAATCCCATTTTTGTGAAGGGGACAGCATCTTCCTTGGGAAGTTTCAGTTTTGCACCAATTATATCATAGATCTTGTCAGATATGGATTCTGATGTGCATGCCAGTGCAAAATCGTCAACCTGTCTCAGCATGTAGACTGTTTCTCCTTAAAAAACCGTCGTGTAAATTGTTCTGTCATGCGTGGTGGTCTTGAAGTTGAGATCAGGGCCTTTCAATATTTTGTTGATGTGGGTTTCCCAAAGTCGTCCAGATTCTGGATGGCCTTGGAGTGCTCGAAGGACAGGGAGCACCAATCTTCTATCTATGTCCTTGCCATGCTTGTGCCGGTACCATTCTGCGTATGCATCATCAATAGTCATGTATGTAGGAATGTTGGGTCCTGGACTATGCGCATAGGCGTCAGCCGCATCCCCCCCATAGACTTTGAGATTGAGACTTGCTGCAATGGCAAAGAACAGTCTTTGGATGGGGTGTTCAACACATGATGAGTATGACATGGCTATGGCATGCAGAGTTGGAGCTGCGTATTTGCTTCCATTACAACACTGTCTTGCGCGGCGGACACCATTTCTCTTGACACTGTACTGCCAGTGAGGCCTGAGAATAATCGCGTCTGGGTCCTTAGGGTATTGAATTGGTGAGCCAAACATTTCCAAATCTTCAAACTGATCAAGCTGTTTTCGCTCACCAGCTTGTCATTCTGCCCATGTGGATAATGACTTGAGATTCCTTCGAGTAAAGTGCCCTAGTGCTTGTTCTTCAGGTGTAGTTGCCTTGGAATTGATGGCCTTGATTAAGAGTTCAATTTCTTCAGTTGGCAGTGAATCTGCATCTAGAGGTAATGCATGATTTCCTGGTTTATGGAGTTTAGTGATGGCTCTGAGCGATGCAATGTCAATGGTGGGAATGACGACCTCCATGTCATCTTCGAGTGGGGCCAAGTGTTTTTGGATGGAGGCATGGAGTGTTTCAGTGCTATCAACCTGGTTGATTCTTGATTGTATCAGCTGTTTGTATTTGGTACCAATGCGCTGGATAGCCTTGATTGATGAAATCCGGTCCAAGAATGGTGGATCTTCTTCAGCAGTGGGTTCCTTCCAGGAGGTATTGGGAGCAAATAAACCATATTCATTTGAGTGTTTCCTGACCTCCTTCATAGATAATTTTTCTTCAAGTGCAAAGGTAATTGGTGTATCTATTGAAGAATCCCGCACCCCTCGATCGTGGGAGTCCTGCAAGGCTGTGGTAACATCAGCAGCAGTAAAGACACGATTGTGATTGATAGATACAATATAAGCGCCTCGGAGCTTGGAGAGAGTCTTCTTACGGGAGGAGAAAAGCTTGGAGGCAGGACTATTTGGAATGATATCTGTGATGTAAGCTCGGCCAATCAGTGAGTCAGTGGCATATCGAAGACCAAAGGCTGGATCCGCACAAGATGAGGAGACAGTGAGTCGGAGATTTGTGAGATCTGCAAAGGGGGAGATGGAGAACTGGAATTCACTAGATGATACCTCACGGGGTTCTGCAGGAAGTGGAATGTTGTCATCAGTCCGGAGCAGGTGCTTGACATTAGTGGGGAGGTCTGCAAGTGGGAGATCATTCATTCCTTCATCAAACCTGACATGGGTGGCTATTTTGACGCAGTGGGTCTCAGTATCATACCAAAGGATGTTTCTGGTAGTGTATGGGACAAAACCCAGGAAGATGCCTTTGCGAGCATTAGGTTTGAGCTTGGTGGATCGCTTGCCTGGAGGTCTCACCCAAACTCTGCACCCAAAAGGGCGGAAGTCAGCAAGATTTTCCTTGTGACCTGTTGCCAATTCTATGGGTGAATGTTGTTGATTGCCTTCAGGAAATGCATTGGACAACCGTAGAGCGTGATAGAAGGCAAACGGCCAGAACTTGATGGCCAGATTTGCACCACTGAGCATGGTGCGCATGGAATTAGCCAGGGTGCGATGTGCTCGTTCCACTGTGCCATTCTGGTGAGATGCGTCGGCGCCAGTGGGAAAGATGGAGTATCCGAATGCAGAGAAGAGGTTTCTGATGTCAGGATTGTGATAGAGTTCTCCACCTTGATCAACTGAAACATACTTGTTGGCACAAGTTGGGTTGTGCTGGGCGAAGAAATGTTCCAACCAATGTAGTGGTGCTGCTTTAGAGATTCGTGTATCCCCATATTTCATACCAGTGTAGTGATCTGTGATGAGAATCCAAGCTGTTTCTCCATGAATGCCTTCATAATCGTGCTTGCGTTTGCTGTTGGAGGATCTGGCACCTGAGAATGCAAAATCAATGGATAAACCTTGAAAAGGTTGTGTAGCCTTTCGTGTGGAATGTGAGCCAGCAGGTGTTTTGGTTTGCTTACATTGTATGCAAGTTGGGCATTGGTCAAGAATACTTGTTTGACGCTTGAACTTTGGTACTCCAACGATGTGCTTATGAGCCTGATACAGAAAGTCATCGCACGGGTGTCCCAATCGTTGATGCCACAGAAGTTTCGATGTCTTGGTTTTGATGGCGTGGATGGGGATATTTTTGTCCACAATCTTGGTGAAGAACAATTTAGCATCAAACTTTGGCACGTCGCTGGTATCAGACTGAGCTTGAGCTGCTTCGGTGCACTTTTGCAGTGTGACAAGATTGGTGTATACATCGTATCTGTAGGTGCTAATGGCTTCTTTGGAGGCCAGTTCACAAGCTTCCTTGAACTGCATGTCATTCGCCAAAGCATAGGCTGACGATGTTGCACAATTGGCATATGGAGATGCAATATCAACGTCTGGGATCAGTACTGGGTGTGTATAGCATTGACCATCAATGATACTTCCATGGAGGACAATACTGCTGGCAGTGTTCTGCTTGTGATTAACAACTGTAATTCCGGATTATGAGTTAATTAATCTATTTTCTGTTTTTCCAGTGCTTAACCTGAATCCACGTATAATCCCGTGTTAAGCAATCCTCCATATGAGACTGCACGTGTATTCTCATGTTGTAGATTAACTAATATTTCCTCATTGAATTCGTCGGAGAATTGTGTCTCATTTTGTTCGTTTCTAACATAATTGGGCTTCGCGTATCCGTTTCATGTGTCATTGATCTTTTCCGTGTTTCATTGACATACACATGTATATCATTGACATACTTAATATCGGATCCTATGCCTCTATATTTTCTCGTGATACTTTCCTTTGATATTTCACTGTGTCCGATTCTTCTATCATTGATCTATGTATTCAATCGTAACTATCAGTTTGTTTTCTGTGGTAGACTTCCTTCGGTTCCTATATTGCCTTGTCGGTCTTCATATGCCCAAGTGTCTATCCATCAGTAGTATCAGTAATCTGATCTCGCTCATCGTATTTCACGTAGCTTCATAGCTTAGCGTTTCGCCTATTCATAAGGTCGTATGTCGTTCATTTCTCCACGCATCTCATTCATGTGTGCGTGCGCGTCGGCCTGTTTTCTTATTCGCTCGTATTTAACCGCACGTAACGGTTATATCTTGTTTTTACTTAACAACACGATTTGCCGGTTGTTCTCCCCTAAATCCATGGTCTTGGTTTAGATTCCTATCAGATTTTTAGAGGGAAGCATACAACATAGTTTTTAGACATGGATTTTTAGTGTGGTTATTTTATTACTGAATTGTGGTACTTAACTTTGTTTTTACATCGTCATGAATTCATTTAGAAGATTCCTGAATGCATTACTGTTTAGCGGCTTGGTCAGAATGTCAGCATAGTTGTCCTGTGAGTTAATATGACTGATAGATACAACTTTTCCAGCTTGGTGTTGTCTGACGAAATGGTAGGCCAGTGCGATTGATTTCTTGTTGAGTGAACTTGCAGGGTTGGTGGAATTTATTACTACACTTTTGTTATCCACATAAATCTCTGCTGGTTTGGTAATTACAACTCCCATCGATCTAAGGTGATATCTGAGCATGATGGCCAATGCAACCGCGTCTTTCAGGGCAGTAAATTCAGCTCCAAATGTACTCGTGTGAACTGATGTCTGTCTCTTAGACTTCCAGTAGGCTGGCATACACCCAACGAATGCAATCAATCCAGTGATACTCCTTCCAGTAACCAAGTCATGTGCATGATCACTATCACAGAATATGTTCAAATCCATTTCAGGAATTAAAGGCACAGGGAACATTGGATCCAATTCTTCCTTGTAATATTTGTAGTGATGTGTAAATTCTTCGTATTTGAGCTTGACATCTCCATTTGAACTGATCCTTGGAGATCTTGAATCCACTAGAATTCCTTTCTTTTTGTACTTCTTCAAATATCCCAGGATGTGCCTAGCCATCTGCAAATGGCCTTCTCGCGGTCCGGCTGCAAATCTTGAGAGAGATGATACTGCAAATGCAATATCAATTCTTCCAGACAACACCAACCACTGTCCTAGACCAATAATATGTTGGAATTCCTTATGTTCAGATACTGACAGTAATGGCGAATCATCCAGCTCAGGGTGGCAATCAGTTTTCATTGGTAGATTTTCTTTCTTGAGGGTCACTGAATATTTCTCTTGATATTTCCGAATCACCTCACTGATATATTTTGTAGAGTTCATCAACAATCGTCCATCTTTGATTCTTGTAAGACTTGTACCAAGGTAATACTGAGGTTCGGATTCAACATTTCTCAGTGCAAATTCTTGTTCAATTCTGGCTATCCAATCTTGTGGTTTCTTTCCTATTACCATAAGGTCATCGACATGAGTACCAATATATGTGTAGCTTTCTCCTTCTTTCTGCAGCCATAAATCTGGATCTGCTCTTGACGGTCTGAAACCCAAATTCATGAGTGTATCAGCCAGAAAATCCATAAAAGCTCTACCGCTACCTGCCAGTCCATACAGCGCTCTTTGTATTTCTACTTTGCATCCTTTCTTTTCACCAAACTCGTCTCCAGCCCACACCCATACTTTTTCCTGAACCGGCGCAGTTGGAAAAGCATTTCCCACATCTGCTGTCATCAAATCCAGTTGTTGGTGTTGGGCGATTAGAAATAGTAAGTACACAGATAAACTATTGATTTGACTGGAGTATGTGTTGTATTCACTCGAGTCAACTCTGTGGCCTCCTGCTACTAAACGACTCTTGTACCTGCCATCCTCGCTCTTGATATCCCATATCATCTGCAATCTTGCTTGTTGCCAACCTTCTTCTTTTGGAAATTCTTTTTCTGCTGAGTGGTATTTGAAGCATTTTAGTCGTTCCAAATTATCCATCTCTTTCTGAATTGAATCTTTCCATTTTGTATTGCCAGCTTCCGCATCGAATTGCATACATTCTTCATAGGTATTTGGAATCTTCTGTCCAAACTTTTCACGATTCTTCTTCTTTGCCATTCTTTGATTCCTGGATGGTTTCTTCTTGTTGACTGCGCGTTGAACACTCTTGTATATCAAGGACTTCATAAATCGTATCCTTCTAACAATGCCAGATTGTTGTTTTATGACTTGCTCTGCCCATACATTCAATGGTCTGTTATTTCCTCTCCTGCTTTCAACAATATACTCCTTGATATACTTTGCGCATGCCAGTGGTTGATCTTTCTTCAATTGTGGGAATGGAGTATTCAATACGGTATTGCCTTGCAGCTCATCGATGTATTGAGCCTTAAATACCAAAATCCCATTTTCCCAGAAATGGTCCAAAATCTTCCGGAAATCCATATCCAAATTTACTTCTGTGCTTTCCAAGATATCCTGATGTGTTTCAGCATTGTTGCATCCATCTATATCACTCGGTAACATTTCTTCTTCCATGTCCAAGGGGTTTTCCTCTTCATCGGCGTCAAGCTCCCCTGTAGTTGTATTGTCGTTTTCATTTTTATCACTGTCTTCCATTGGATTGGTGCTAGTTGAATTTTCCATTCCTTCAGAGCTCGCGACAAATTTCTCCCCTGAAGATAACAATGGGACTTCATCAGTGCTCTTGATATCTTCCATGTTCTGTTGATGCTCTGACAGAGAAAGAGTAAACTTCTCTGCGTCCGGGTTGTCGTTCACATATTCATCTTTGGTACCAATTTCCTTGCGTCTTGTTCTGACCACAGATCTCATTAACACTTGTCGTTTCTGTTTTGGTGTATCTGGTTCAGTCAGAATATAATAGGTCATTGCATCCCCCGTTGATTCAGCAAAACCCAGAAATCTCCCTTTCAACATGTTGGTTTTGGGGCTCTTGAATCGTGGCTCAAAATACCACACTGGTTCATAGAAATGGAATCTCAGATGGGAGATATCAGGTGTCCAACCTTGGTGCAATTCTAGGGGTACTTTCCAATTCAGGGATTTTCGGGCTGCCAAATTGTTAACTGACACACACCATTTTGCGCACCAATGTGCTAAACTGACTGGTGCCTGAAACATACGTAGACTGTTTTGTACCATCTTGGACAATCTTCCCCATTCCGCTTCACACAGGTTCTGATGGCTGTGATGTGGTTCACTTGTTCTTGTTTTGATCATATTCTCTCGGAGAATTTGAGTCCACTTTACACCTGTTTCAGATCTTGCATTATCACTGAGTATAGTATCTGGTGCACCATGTTCCCGGAGATAATCCTGTAGCGCATTTGTACATTGAGATTCTGTTTTCAGAGGATGAAAAGACCAAAGCTTTGTCTTGGTGCCACTAAAAAATTGCCCCCCGTTGTGTCCTTGAGATGTCTTTTGCGAAAAGTATGTGTAATCCGTGCTCACTGTTTCATTTTGTCTTCTGTAATGAAATGCCTTGAATCTTTTCCTGTAATGTTTCCTGGGGACTTCTCGATTTTCTTCTTCTATTTCTTCATAGTGTTGGGTAGTGTTTTCCAAGGTTTTCAAAACAGTCAATTCTGGTAACATAGCAAAACGCTTTCGTAGTTCCAGCATTGGAAGTTTTGCAAATTTGAATGTTTCTCTTGCTCTCTTTCTTCTCAACATTGGATATTTGCGCATGTCTGGAGGTGCAGGACTGTTCAGTTCAAATTTTTCCAATGTATCAACTTCTCCTTCTGTTGGTTTGGTAATATGAAAATAAACTTTTTCATCGTCATATGAAAATGGTAGGAATGTCGTTCCAATTGTAATGCCACATTTGCTCAACTGTGGTTGTACTCCATTCACCAGCACTCCATGATCACCCATATCGATTGTTGTCAATAGTGATTCACCATCAGTTTGGTCTTTATCCTTGGTCACAAAAGTTGCATAGTGGACCATTAGAAGTACTGGATCTTCTCTTCCTGGAATAAAAGCCTTCGTTACAGCACTGCAAACCGGATGCGCCACATAGGCATTTGTATCATTACTCATGTACGGCCTCATTGCAGATGTCATTCCAGTTTCTCCTCCAATTCGAAGCCATGCTTGTTCCGTAACCGTTGGTCTTTTTCCTCCACCACTATCAATAACTGCAATATTGTCATTTTGTTGGACCTCTCTGTATCGATGTATATTTGTGATTGCTGAATTGCCTGTTGTTGTTCGTCTCGGTCTTCTTCCTTGGTAGATTTTTCTGATTGCTTCTCGGCGGCGACCTCGTTCCGTTTCAGTATCATCCTTGTTGATTTCCTTTTCATCTTCCGAATCAGGTTCCATTCGTGCAACAAGATCTGGTACGTCTTCTCCCTCAGAATCTTCCTCCTCATTTTCACTATCCTCGTCGTCAATTTTATCAGATTTCATTTCCATCTTGTTTCTTCGGGTTGTATAAAAATAGGATGATGCGTTTCTTCGGGGTGTTGAATTTAGATTTACCGTATCTTGTGTTGCCGAATCCTGTGTTGCCGAATTCACCGCATTCTGCGTTGTCTGAGTCAAATTCATTTCATTCTCATGCTGTGTTACTTCAGCATCGTCCCCCCCAGAATGTAGACGAAATCGGACCGTTTTGAGGGCAGTAGAGCCTGGAGGAAATAATTCAGTTTCATCAATCGTTCCAATGCTGTCTTGGTCGCTATCAGCATCCGGAGTGGGAGATTCATCTGGAGAAGATAAGGACAGCGCCGGTGACTCGATTGGAGGTGAATCAGTAGTGGGATTCATTACCCGGCGGACTCTCCGTTGACGGCTGGTAGATTTAGGGATGAAATGATTCATTCCATCATCTTGTGGAGAACCAACAATAACGCCCTCTGGCGTAGGTGGTAGAGTATCGCTGTGTCGGACGGCTTGGTTGTATTTGAGTACCCAATCGCGGTACTGTTGAGATAGCTCTTGCCACGTATCTGGAGGGATTCTGATTATACCTTTGAGATTAGGGTGAATAGTCCCTGTAAGGGTGCCTGTGCCGTAGGAACCCGTGCGTTGTCTTTTGTTAAGACCATCAGGGGTGCGTCGGACACGTTTGTGGCCTCCTCTGTTGCTATCAAATGCAGTGCGAGCAAGCTCTTCATCATGGATTCGAAGCTTAATAATCATTTCTTCTAGGGTCCTGTCGGTTTTATGTTCCAGCAATTCTTCTTTGAATCTCTCCAGGTTGGGGTCACGAATATTCCGAGCGAATATACTTTTTGCATCCCATTCGGTCATGTGGTATGGTGGAATTTTTCGAAGTTTATGATAGGTCAATTCAAAGGTGTTAATGTACTCAGAAATATTGCCGTTGGGGTGCAACAGGTTGTATCGTAGACGAAGCTTTAGTGTCTCAGCATAAGATTCTCTCCGGTTGTCAGAATCATACCAGCCCAATAGTTCTTGCCATGCAGCATGACCATCAAACGTATCTTCATGCTTGATGATTTTTGAATGAGCACTACCGCCACTGCAAGCTGACAACAATGTTCCCCAAAGTGCCTTGTTTTTGCTCGGTGCATTCCGGGCCGCCTCTGCATCATTCATAATCTCCTCATGTCCTGTGGCTGCAAAAGTAGCTGTTGCATCTGATTTCCACTTTGTCCAGTTTTCTTGCTGGCCGTCGAAATCATGGATTGGTTTTGCCTTGAGTAGCTGCTGACCCGTTGCTTTTTCCTTTGCCGATCTCACTTCTTGTCTAAGCGCTTCCATCTCGTCATCCCTGTTGTGTGATTCTCGAATTGTTTGTCTCAGAGTGTTCATTTCCGCTTCATATCTTCTTTCTTTTTCTCGTCCTCGTGCTCTTGCAGCTCTCATCTCTTCCTTTAGTGCATTGATTTCTTCCATTTGGCGTTTGGCTTCTGCTGCTTGTCTTCTGAGGTTAACCAGCTCTGCATCTCTGCGTCTGCCCTCATATCGTCTGCCAGGTCTTGAACCACTATTATCGTCGTCACTTTCTGATGACGAAGATGATGAGGAGGATGGTGAAGACGAAGACGACGATGGTGCATAGTTGGCCCGTCTTGAATGGCGTTTGCGTCGAGTCGTAGGTGGAGTCTGGGTTTCATCATCCTCTCTTGTATTCTGTGGTTCATCCGGTACTTCATTCTGTTTCCACCAATCATTGTTTCTCATCATGTAGAAGGCCGGATAGGTGACGGCTCCCAGAGTTTGAAAGAATCTGTTAGTAAAGGTTGGCATGTTGTCGGGTACGTATTTTTTTATTTTTGTTTCTTGTTATGTATTTTTTATTTTTATTTTTGATATTCTTCTTTGTTGTTCTAGCCAATTCTCAGTAGTATCTGATATATTTTGTTCAAGATAATGGCTTATTCCAGTATTTTCGTACAGAGTTATTAGATTTCAATGGTACAATTACGTCTAGAATTTTCTTCAAGTTCGCGATCGATAAATTCTAAGATCAATTTTTGTTAGTAGGAAATTTCTCGTAAGAAAATACTCCGTACTTCCTGACTCGTAGGTCTGTTTACTCCGGAATGGATTGTAACTCGTAGGTATGTTTGTTAGATAGACTTCGTATGAATCTGCGACTGTTAATCAACAACTGTAATTCCGGATTATGAGTTAATTAATCTATTTTCTGTTTTTCCAGTGCTTAACCTGAATCCACGTATAATCCCGTGTTAAGCAATCCTCCATATGAGACTGCACGTGTATTCTCATGTTGTAGATTAACTAATATTTCCTCATTGAATTCGTCGGAGAATTGTGTCTCATTTTGTTCGTTTCTAACATAATTGGGCTTCGCGTATCCGTTTCATGTGTCATTGATCTTTTCCGTGTTTCATTGACATACACATGTATATCATTGACATACTTAATATCGGATCCTATGCCTCTATATTTTCTCGTGATACTTTCCTTTGATATTTCACTGTGTCCGATTCTTCTATCATTGATCTATGTATTCAATCGTAACTATCAGTTTGTTTTCTGTGGTAGACTTCCTTCGGTTCCTATATTGCCTTGTCGGTCTTCATATGCCCAAGTGTCTATCCATCAGTAGTATCAGTAATCTGATCTCGCTCATCGTATTTCACGTAGCTTCATAGCTTAGCGTTTCGCCTATTCATAAGGTCGTATGTCGTTCATTTCTCCACGCATCTCATTCATGTGTGCGTGCGCGTCGGCCTGTTTTCTTATTCGCTCGTATTTAACCGCACGTAACGGTTATATCTTGTTTTTACTTAACAACACGATTTGCCGGTTGTTATGATGACAGATAATTGTGAGGTTGCCGTTTTGTGGAGCAGATGAGTCATAGTCGTCAATGAATGATTTATGGATTGACTGCCCACTGAACTGACGTCGCATGCGAGATGTCATTCCACAGAGATCATTCTCACTCAGTAATGTCGTTGACAGGGAGGGAGAATAGTAGAAGAAAACTTTGAGATATCCTATGTGGTTTGGTGCTGGGATGTGCAAATATCCCGAGCCTTCAGGGATGCAGGTAGCTGCTTTTCCTCCTATTGCTGCCGTAAGCCTGACAGGACATTTCCTCATCCTGGTGTAAGGTTTGTAACCGTGCAGGATGTGTTTGAGATTGGTGCAGGAAACTTTTGCACCGGTGTCAATCTGAGCCCTGACACCATGTTGGAAGTAGGCTGTAGCTGCAATGGGGTCTGGTGGGACTAGAGATTGCACATTGTATGTATCAACTGGTGTAGGGTTGTCCCTATCAAAGTTGGGATCCTCATTGGTCTTCAGGTGTGATTCCAATGTAGGGGTCGTAGCCCCAAGTGATTCCATATCACAGTAGACATCAATTGGGATTGATGACTGGAGGCTGTCCTTGGGAAGGAGATTGACGGCACCAATTTTGACAGATTCGTAGGAGCTGACACTGCTGGAGTCCAAGGAGGGGCATAAGCTGTTCACTTGGGGCGCTGTGACGTTGTCAAATCCTTGGAGATCATCTTGAGGTGATGTCATAGAGTGGCTGCAAGAAAGACTTTTTATCCTTGGCCATCGCAAAAATTTTGTTCTTCTACTGCATCGTCAGGCGAAACCTCGTCTTGATCTTCATTGCCAATGTTGATCTGAGAGATTTGTTGGGTTGAATCTAAGAGCTGTTGGGTCTGTTTATTGGATTTGTTCAGAAAAACAGCCGCAGCAATCCTATGTTTCTTCAGGGACTCAATATCCTGCAATGCAGGACAATTATCAAAATTGTGACCGGACATGTGGCAAACAATACATTTTCTGGATGTGTCAAAAAGACTAGGTTGCTTATCGAATGCCGTGATAGCATTGCAATATGCTTGGTGGAGGAAGGGATCGTCAGATTCTTCGTCCATCTCCGGGTATCCAAGTGATTCAATCAGGCTGATTGAGTGAGAGGTCAAAGTAGAGGGTGTTCTAACAGTACTGTTGCTAGCGCGTTTTGGAAACCTGTCATTGCGGCGGGAACCTGGTCTAGTGCCTGAGACAGGCAATTGCTTGGACTGGACCGGTTTGGAGGTGTTCCTCTTGTACTTTTGTTCAGCCTGGATCTCTTGCTCATATGTTTGTAGGGTTTGGAGAAGCATACCTGCTTTGTACTTGTCCCGTTTGAATTGATCATCTGAGTCGCGTTCATCTTCAGTTTTCTCAAATAGTTCGTGACTGAGAATGGTCCCTGCAATCAAATTACTGACTTCTTCTGTTGAACTCAATGTGCTAGGTTGGTTTTGGAGGAAAACTCTAAGTCGCAAGTAATCCTTGTATCTGAAGTAGTATTCTTCAAGGGATTCATTTGCATCTTGGTTGGGAGGGTTCCTGACCATTCTGGCTGCATTGGATTCTCTCTTCGAGTTGGGATGTGTCTGAGCAATTACGGTGTACAGAGCTTCATAACCTTGTCCTCCTTCAAAGCTTTGAATTGTGGACTTCATTCTAACGCATGAGTCAGGGATGATCTTATCGGTTCTGAGTGCAGTGTAGATGAGATTACCCCATTCGTGAATTGCCAATTCATATCTTGCAGGTAGGTCGTGTGGTAGTTCATCACCAATGGTAAATCCTCTAAGATGGTCAGCTTCGCGTCTGTAGAGATAGTAAGGGTGAATGTAAATATGATGCTGCTGTGCATGTGCAGTGATCTCTCTGTACCACTTTCTGACCTGAGGGTGGCTGTCATCCTTAAGCTGTGGAAACCTCGAAAGGAAAAGGTTGTCTCTAGCTGCTTCCTTGGACTTGTCAGAAGCTCTGGTTAGATCAAAACAGTCACCACTTCTGGTGATCAGGCGCTGGTCATTTCTCCCACTGCCTAGGTTGTGTAGGTAGTAGTTTTGCCTGATGACCGTTTCATTTCCGGATGAGTCGATGTAGGTGATTGGAAAGTCTTTCAAATCATCTTTGGTGAGGAATTCATCTCGCCTGTAATATCGCTCTTTCACAGGTGGTGGTAATGTTGCTGGGTTCCATGGAAGGTCAAGAGCTTGGTGGTTGGCGCCGGTATTGTTGTTGGTGTTGTTGTTGCCGTTGTTGACCAATTGTTGGAGTAGGGTGGTTAACTGTCCCATCTCGGTAGGGGAGACGGTTGCAGCCGTTGCAGCAGGTGGTGCCGTTGCGGCAGGTGTATCTGGAACGTCTACCTCATCATCTGATGGTGGGTCTCCAGTGTAGGCTTCCATGAATAGGTCTGGGCGCCAATTTTTCTTGAAACGCCAGTGGGTAATTGTGATTTCGATTAGAACAATTGGCTCATCATCTGTGTTCGTCCGAATGGCATGTTTCGCAGCAGCGTCAAATTCTGTTTTGTATCTCATGCGTTTTGTAGATCCACCATTTCTGACATGCTTGATAACACATTTGTCGAGGAGATTGGCAATGTGGCCTTTTGTTATTTCATCCGGTGGTGGCTCTACTAGGTTGATGGCTATGGCCTTTGCAATGCAATTGAGGATGTGGAGTTGTGGATCCGGAGCTATTTCTAGTGGTCCTTCTTCTTCTTCTTCATCCTCGCGGGTCACAAAGAATTCTGAGAGTTCATCTTTGCCAATGATTTCAGAGTAGGCTTTGTTTAGGGATGTGGCCGCAGTTGGGTTGCTAGCACTTGCAAATCAGAATTCGATTCCAAAAATTGGAGTCCAGTCAAATGGAGCTGTTGGCATGGCTCAATTTGTTTGTTGTTAACCGGCGAATAATCGTTGTTAATGTCGTCGTCGTCGTAGAAAACCATCGGAGAAACAATCAATCGTACGGTGTTCTCGCAATTAATAACGATCGATCGTTGGTAGAATTCTTTGGTGTTGTGTATCTACGTCGGGGTCGGCGTCGGGGTCGGCGTCGGCGTCCTTGTAGCTTGTTTGTCCGGAGACGGTGATAATTAACCTTGCGGGCCGGTCGCTGCTTGCCGGTCGTGATGTCCGGAACGTTCGTCGGAGAAACAATCGTCGGCGTTCTTGTATTAACCGGTGCCGTGCTTGGTCGTGGATTACAAAAGAAGATGCTGGTAGGATCTGTATCACACCCCTTGATTCACGAGCAGGGAGGTGAAAAGGAAAAGAGAGAGAAAGAATGAGATGTGGGGAGGCCGAGAATGTGCCGCACAGGGAGCTAAGCACAGAATTTCCTCTGGATTTAACCGACAGTGGAGGTGCTGAACGGCCGGAGATAGGTAGCTTAAGGTAAACACTGGTGCTCTTGCGGGACACAAGTGTAAGTTATAAGGGCTCTATAACCTGTTGTTACTCTAAAAATCGACCGGATTGGTATAACGAATATTTTAAATTTAAAGAGATGTGAACTCTGAGAGACGCTCTTATTTTTACTGTATTGGGGCTCTCTGCTGTATTTTACATGGTAGAGATCTTCCCCGGTCTTTTCACTAGTAGGGGTTTCTTCGTACCGATACTTCTGTTGCTGTTGCTGTATTAGCGCCGTGTCGGTCTTGCTGTATCGGTCATTCTGTTGGTATCGGTCATTTGTGAGGTTAAGTGTTTTATCCGATGGGGCGTATGCTTGTTCGTTGTATTTAAGGTAGATGAGGCCCATTCGGAATCGGTACTGATTTTCTTGATTCTAATAAGTAGTTTCCTCACGGGATATTAAGTGCATCCTTTCGAATGTACTTAAGGATTCCAAGTGTTTACTTACTGTTCAGGTCTTTGGATATTTCTTGTTTCTAACCGATTATCCTCTTTTGTTTGTAGCCTTAGGTGATATCGTTTTTACCACTTAAGGATTTTAGGTAGTGGAGGTGCGTTTGGTTCTAACGCTTTATCAGCGGAATATTCGTATCTCGTATCGTCTTCCCGCACCTCGGTCGTCGTTTCGTTTTGTCGGCTTTTCTGATCGAATTTGATGCCGACAACAGTCCGTATTTTTCGATGATCATAGAACCAACGATCGCTCATTTTGGCTTACTTCCACCGACTACATTCATCAAGAACGCCTCGCATGCTGCACTTTACCCGAAGCCTCTGGGACAGTCACTGCGTTTCCGACGGATTGCACTGACAGTGATACTACACGTATTGCAGCTACGCCCCATGAGAGATACCCCAACAAACATGACTACCTATCCCTGAAATCTTTCTTTTGCTGGGTTTCCACCGATCGCATCAAGGCCACGTTTGAAAACTCAACCCAATATGGTTCATTGACGATTAGCCCTGATGGAAACATTTAAAGAAAGTGTGTCGTAACAAACAGCAAACGCAATCAGTCTTATGACTGATTGATTTAGTGAGTAGAATCATTGTTACGGTCCAATCGGCCTTGCCGATTGACAGGTTAATTAATCGTCATCAAATTACTCGTCGTATCGTGTAATTTCAGGCATACAAAACACAAGTAATCTTAAGACACAAAACACACGCAAAACCATCTTCGATCGGTCTTTTGTTACTGTATAATTCACCGTGATATTCTCATTGAATATCACATGTGATTGTACCTTATTATGTAGAATTAGTACTAGGTTGTACGTAGATTTTAGGGCATGATGGTGTTTTAGAGTTGTTAATTCTTCGAAGAGTGAGCTGATGGGGAAATTTGGTAAAGAGACAAACCACATGAAACGCCGACGATTATTCACTCAAGTTAAATAACCTTACGAATAAGGTTATTTGCCCTTATGACTTTTCGTACAGTACGCGTTACACGGTGAATTCTTTTCAGTCCCCTTCAGTCATAAATCCTCCAACCGTTAAGCGGCTGGATTCTATGGCTTAATATGTTCATCGTGAGTTGAATACCAAACTGTATCCAGTCTACCATCAGAGGCCCTATCAAAAAGAAATGGGGTGGCGTTTTGCCTTTCATTCTGGCTCGCATCATGGCATTTTGCCCTGATCCTTGCCAGTTTGATATATTGTATTCATGGATCAAATTATCCATTTTCGAAATGCTCATTGCAGATCGATTTGTCTCCATGATCGAACTTAAATCAACTTGTTACTTCAATCGAACAATCGATCGAACATTCCATCAAATGATTGATTTCTTTTACTTTACCACATGCAACGAGAACAATGTTCTCTGAAAACAGCGCCACTCATTAGCTTTGTAAACAAATCAGCAATATTTGTTGAACCTGGTTCCTTTGCAACTCTGATAATTCCTGCTGCAATAGATTCGCGCGCTTTGTGGTATGCAATGCTGTTGTGCTTCTTCTTACATGGGCTTTCAGGTCGTGTAACATTTGTGACAACTGAATCATTATCACAATACACATTTGTGCTCCCATCAATTGGAACACCCATCATTCTCAACTTGTACCTTAGACCTTCAACCAATTCGATTGCAATTTTCAAAGCAATGATTTCAGATCCAAAAGTTGATGTCTCAACTGTTGTTTGTCTTTTGGAAAACCAAATGATCGGTGCATTATTAATGAAGATAATAACACCAGTATGAGATCTCCTTGTTGCCTTGCATCCGGCATGATCAGCATCGACAAAACAGCTCATCGTCACATGTTTTCCCAAAGCTTCAGGCATATCTGTTGGTATGACTTCAGCGGCACCAGGATAAAATTCAGACCAGTCACATTTTTGAAATTTACTTTCATCAACACTTGGTACAGTATCATCAAAAACCAGTTTTGACCTGTTGTACTTTTTCAAATATGCAAATATGTGAAACAACTGATTCAAATGCCCGATCCTTGCCTGTGCCAAATACCTTGACATCAGTGACACTGGCATTACTATGTCAAGTCTTCCTAATTCGCAAATCCACCTGAGAACTCCAATTAAACCTTGATAGTAATTTTGCAATTCAGGATTCAATTCTTCTGATATATCAATTTCCGGTCGATAATCATGTGACAGTGGACTTGATGCTGATTTTGGTAGATACTTGTAGCCATATTTTTCAGTTCCTAACTCTTGTTCAACTGCTGCAACAGCTTTCGCTGTGTACTTAGTGCTTGATAATGACCATCTTGGCTTTGAATCACCTTCAAAGTAGAATTTCCCAATATCAGCTCCCAAATACAGAGTTGGCTCTTCAATTGTATCATCCTTCAATTTGAACTTTCGTTCAATGTTTTCAAGCTGGAACTTTGGATCTTCACCAGAACATAGGATATCATCTACATATGCAATGAGCATTGCCCAGTATCTGGATCCATCTTTCCTGGTTTCAATTCTTAAGTGCACATCCGGATCTGCCTTGCAAGGTGAATATCCAAGATCTCTCAAATGCTGGGTGAGGTATGACCTGAAAGATGCACCAGCAACCGGCAGTCCATACAATGCCCGGACAATCTTACAAGGTCTTCCTGCAAGGTGAGGTGGAAAACCATCTTCTTCTCTCGCTTTTAGGAAGTATTTCTCTTTAATCGGGGCTGTCAAATATGCATTTTGAATATCAGCTGAGAGAACCTTCAAATCATTCAGCGCTGCCAGCAGAAAGAATATTCTTACTGAGTCTCGACTGGGAACCGATGAATAAGTATTTTCTTTGGCCACTGCAGGGACTTTGTGACCGTCCCCTACCAACCTGGCCTTCCTTGTTAGGGACCCAAGCTTGATGTCAAAAATCATGTGGGTTGTTATCTGTTTATGGCCAACTGGAATAACATCATCATCAGAAAATTCAAACGCTGCCATATTATTTGTCATTTCCTTATGAATTGCTCTTTCCCAGTGGTCAGTCCCTGTTTTCTTATCAATAGCCAGCGCTTGTTTGATTGAATGTGGCAATTCAACTCCATATTTGTGAGTCTTCAACCAATACTTTGCTGTTTTGGCCGCTTTAAGGATTCGTTCCTTCCTCCTCAAAATTTTGTGCACCCACCATCTGAAAGCTGGTGATTTTTCAAGATTATTGTTAACTGCATACTCGGCTAATTGCACTGGAAATGATTCTTTCACATCACTTAACTTACACCAAGATTCAGTGCCATCTTTCCAACTGGCTAAAATTCTCCAACCTCTAGTTGTAGGTTTATGAGTTTTCCTGTCATTTTTTGCTATGGTCGTGGCTTCATCATCAGTTAGTGCAGTGTTGTCGCATTCGTGGTCAATGAGCTCATCTAGTAGAGTGAACATCCTCCCGTCATCATCAACAGAGCTGTATAGGCTTTCTGCAACAATATTTGCCGTGTATTCCTCCATGGTGCCATCAGGTAGTTGCAATTTATACAGCCTCGTGTCTAGTATGGGATTCTCATTTCTGATTCCTATTGGTCTGTTTTGCAAGTCGCGAACCCTGTCCTTGACAACGCACCTGAGTCTTTCATCACCTCTTTCAATGATCACTTCATTTCCCAGATATTCATCTGGTTCATCAACATCTTCTACTGATGCATCTGGCTCAGCCATTTCGAGTTTCATATCCGGTGTTTTTACTGGTTGATTCTCAAATAGCTCTATTTGGGGCTCTGGGTAGTTTTCCTGGAAGAATGATGCGCTGTCCTTGACTTCATCTCCAATCTTGGATTCAATTGATTTGTCGATCGCTTCCATTCTTCTTAGGACATCTCTATCCCTCCATTCATATTCCTTTACAGGCCTTATTGAATTTGTAGATATTGGTATTGCCGACTCGGGCAGTAGCCAAAAACAATCCCCCCCACCTACCCTATTTCCACAGGGACCCAACCATCGCGCCAGCCTTTCAACACCTCGGGTGGAAGAATCACCTTTTTCATAATAAAACACAAAATCATACCATTCTGATGAAGTATATAATGTAATATCGGGTCTATAGCCATGGACCAATTCAAATGGGGTTCTCCCCATTGAAGAAGGGTTGTTCGAGGCTGTTCGCTGCCTGATATTAGCACATAGCTCACCACAAAATGACCATAATCTTCTCGGTGACTTCTTCTTTGCAGACTTGGTTGTGATTGCGCTACCAAGATGACCAATTGCTTGTTCTGCTCGATTTTGGAATGGGCAATGTGGCTGGATGAATGTCTGATGGATATGGTTGCGCTTTACAATTGAATTCCAGTGTGTTTTGTAGGTTCTTGGGGATCCTTGTTCTGGCGCACCATCAGAAATCAAATGCTCTGGAATTCCAATTTCATGAATAAATGTCTTCAATCCTTGGTGGGCTTGTGATTTGTCCTGTATTGGTATAAATACTTCAAACCCATTTCCATTTGTAAAGATCTGTGCACATTTTTCTTGCCTCATAATACTCGTGGTTCTTGCATGCCAGGTATCAGTGTACCAGGTTCCTTGTGCGACTCTCTTGTTCCTGAAGCGCTGAGTAGGAAGTCGCTTCATCAATGGTGATTGCAAATTCCTGAGTGCCTTCTGCGTCGTGACTTTCAGTGTCTGTTCAGCTTTCTTGAAACTAATGTTCCAAGTTTTGGCTAGGCGTTCACAGTCAACTTTGTTTGGACCTTCAATTGTTATCACTGATGGCCCCCATTGATTTCTTCTGTCAAGAGACCTCCTTTCTAGTGTATTGTCAATTTCTTGCAAGCTAGGGGCCTGTTTTGATTCTGCTTCAGGAGCCTCCATAAAGTCAAATTCTGTATCATCAAACAAAAATTGGTCTACCCTTCGCGCGCTTGAAATATTCCTTACTGAAGAAATCCGATGAGCGATATTTCCATCTGTTGCAATCTGGCATTCAGTTAGCATTCTCCTTGTGGATACTTGATGAACCCTCATCAGTTTGCATTGCTGCATGACACTTGGATGCCGTTCCTTTCCTAAGCTGGTCTTGGGAAGTTTATTTGTAACATTACTAGCAGGTTCTGTTACAACAGAACTTTCCTCCATTGCTTGGTCCTCTTTGGTTGACATAGCTTGAAGGCTGAATTGGTCCCCTGAAATTGGATCTCCATTGTCGATCGCTAACTCAGCCATTCTGAACTTTAGTGAATGTGGATCCCAGGGGGTATCATTTGTTGCTATCAAATGTTGACATTCATCAAGTTCCATTCTTGTGGGCTTTCTTGTGGGAAAATATGAGATCACATTTCTCATACTCAGTTTGATAAAAACTTTCTTCGGATCATCATCCTCCAGTGGAGTTTGAATTGTAATTCCATGCTTGGATCGTGGATCAAATTGGCGAGGTGTCTCTTCAACAGAGTTGAAATTGCAGTCCCTCACTTGATTTGGGCATATCAAGCTGTTTTTCAATTTGTCCCCAAAGTACAGTGCTTGATGGAACACTATGATATATACTTGGCCTGATGTTGGATTTGTCCATGCAGTCGCACAGCTTCCAATGGGGATTTTCTTGATGGGCTTGTACTCTTCAGAAAAAGGTGCAACATCGACGTGTGTTGTGATTTGATCAGGATTCAGCAATACCATATTGCTTCCTGCTGCAGTAGTATCTGCATGTGAGTCTAACTCACAATATCCTTCTTCATTTTCCCCATCATCAAAACCTACAGGGACATTCATCTGGTATAATGACCGGCTCACCATTTTTAACAATTTGTGTTCTAGTGATAGTGTCCGGTTATTATGTCATTTCTTAGATTTTGATCCAAAACTGTCACCAGCGCCTTCATTTGTTTCTTTCTTTTTAGTCTCAGCAGCCTTGAGATTTCGTTTCTTTTTAGCCTGTCTCATCTGGTAAAGCTCCTGGCGCTGTTCTTTTGACATTGTTTTATAAACACTTGTTGGGTAAGGCTTGCACTCAACTTTTCCTGTAAAAGTTCCAGTTGTCTTTTGCTTCTTGTTGCTGGTTGTGCCCATAGAATACAAACTTCTGGAACCTCTTTTACTCTTCCCTGTTGCAAGCTTTTTCAATCCAAGACGATTGGTGAATAGAATCAAACATTCATTGAAGTTGTCACGATAGTCTTTGCTCTCATCAATTGCATCTGCTTTTGCAGCATCAAGTCGCTCGTCACTGATTGAATTGATAAAATCCCAGACAAATCTTCTTTCATTATGATTCTTTTCAAATCTCAAAATCGTTCCATGGAAAGCAGTCCAATTTCGCTTGTGCTTGTTCCAGTCATAACCCTTGGAATCTCCAGTGTAGTGTGAATCTTTCATATCCTGATATGTCTTATTCAGAACCATAGTGATATTGGTATCAGTGTAAGCGTGTTGCATGAGAGAAATGAAAGCGTTTCTGGCATTACCAGAATTCAGTGCAGTGTTCTGGAAATGTGCCACATATTCCCAACCGGGACCTTTTCTAGTTGCATCACACAGCAACCTCCAGACGACGTTGTTGTCCTCATCATACTGGGGACCTGACAGGACACCACATCTTTCATTGTAATCACTCCAAGTTGGATAAGTATCTGTTGTACTTTGCCCGACTGTTCCAGCCCTGGCTTCATCAGTAACTTCTTCCTTTTCTTGGGGTCTTATGACATACAAGATTGGAAAACCCTCAGAGTTGAATCTGTATCTCAAGTTTTGTCGGAAGCCTTCCTCCCACTCCCTGAATTTTGTGAGATCCTTCAGCTCGGGTGGAGTTGCCTTTTCCTGTGATTTCACACTTGATTCCATCATCTTGATTCTGAATTGCTGCAGTTCCAAGTTGTTTGGGTTTGCGTTCCAGTCGATAGCCATTGGCTTGACCCCAATCAATGGTTGATACCGGGCCCAATTTGCCCAAGTTAGGAGCCTCGATGATAGTCTGTTACCATAGTGGATACTTTTCGGATTAGGACAGTCCGGACTGATAGATTTCAGTCCATGCATGAACGATTTAATGCTTTCCTTGTTGAGGTCTGTAATTTCTCGGATATTAGACATCCCTCCCCTCATAATTTCTTCAGCTGATTCATAGTTGATACCAAAATCCATTAGGCTGCTCCTGAAAGCAAGCTGTTCTGGGTTCAGAAATCTACCATTGTTGAATCCCCTTATTTTTATCCTGGGTTGGGATGACCTTCTTCCCAGCCGTTCAGCTCTTGCGTTCTCTGCATTTTGGTCAGCATCGTTTCCTTCATCCTCATTTTCGCTATCCGCGTCATCTGGATTCACACCCTTTCTTTCTGCATCTCTCATTGCCCTGACTCTTTTCTTTATTTCTTGGTCGATGATTCTCTTCATGGTTGAGTTTGATTCTGGGTCCTCAAAGGCCCTTTCCATGATTTCCATGATTTTATCTTCCAATTTCTCTTCCAAATCGTCATCGTCTGAATCGTCATCGTCATCCACTTCCATTTTTGTTTCTTCCATGTCGTCGTCCGCTCTAGTTCGTACCATGGTGATGAATTGTGTATTCTAATGGAGTTTCGAATTATATTGGAGGAGTATGGATGGTTGATTCGTAGGGGAAGGTTCGAAATGTTCGTTTCGGAATATTTGGAGTATTCGGAGGATGGATATTCGATGGACGTTGCGATCGAATATTCAATCGAAAGGTGGTATGTGTGGGAAGAGAGTGTAATTTAATCGAAGGGTCGGATGTGAGATGGTTGGTAGATGTTGTATGACTGTTGATTCGCTTATCTATTTTGTATTCTGTATATCCGGATCGAATTTTCGTTCCGGTTTGTATATACTTTTGTTCGGATCGAGTTTTCGTTCCGGTTTGTGTGAGCTTTTGCTTTTGTTGCAAATCAAGATTGTGAGCTTTCCTATCCTTTCTCGGGATTTGCTCATTCTGTATATCTGTGGTGAAAGATTGAAAGATTGTTTCCTGAGAATTTAGTGTTCTCCTTTTAGTGTTCTCCTTTTCATTTTGGATCTTTCCGATCTTCGGATCTTCGATTTTTGGTGTTCTCGGTTCTCTTGCGAGCAGATGTTTCTTGCGCAATCTGTTCCTTCGCAAGCAGATGTTCTTCGCAATCCGTTTCTGTTTCACCACAGAATACTCCAGGCTCAATCTTCTGGCTCACGTCATTCTATTTTCAGTGAAAGATCAGTGTTCTCGAATATTGATTCCTTTCAACTGATGCCAACCTGGGCGATTCGTTCAGCTGAATCGTCCAGTGTCTTTTCCCTTGCTTGTTTTGCTGGATCCCGAAACCCGGTGGAGCCACCACCTTGGTTCGGTTCTTCGGCCTCTTCTTTCAAGGGAGGCCGCCCTGGTGTTGGTCTATTCCAGGGCTCCACAAGCAACTGCCCCTTTTACATCCTTGAGGGTTGATGCCGGTAGCTGATCAGGCTAATCCGGATTCTTTGTCTTCGAGCTCAACTGCGTTTCTCCGTGGAAACGCCATTCGTCCTCAGCATTGTAGGATGCTGGGTCTGATAAACTAAAGAAAGTGTGTCGTAACAAACAGCAAACGCAATCAGTCTTATGACTGATTGATTTAGTGAGTAGAATCATTGTTACGGTCCAATCGGCCTTGCCGATTGACAGGTTAATTAATCGTCATCAAATTACTCGTCGTATCGTGTAATTTCAGGCATACAAAACACAAGTAATCTTAAGACACAAAACACACGCAAAACCATCTTCGATCGGTCTTTTGTTACTGTATAATTCACCGTGATATTCTCATTGAATATCACATGTGATTGTACCTTATTATGTAGAATTAGTACTAGGTTGTACGTAGATTTTAGGGCATGATGGTGTTTTAGAGTTGTTAATTCTTCGAAGAGTGAGCTGATGGGGAAATTTGGTAAAGAGACAAACCACATGAAACGCCGACGATTATTCACTCAAGTTAAATAACCTTACGAATAAGGTTATTTGCCCTTATGACTTTTCGTACAGTACGCGTTACACGGTGAATTCTTTTCACATTTTCAAACGTTTCCATTCCCCACAACCGGCCATGAACGTTCATCCCTTCAATGACAATGTTATGTCCGATGCCGTCTATTCAGATGTCCCAGCGATTGATGGTGGCTCCAAGATTGCTCAGATCTTCTTTGGCCAAAAATCACATATTATACACGTTGAAGAAATGCGTACCACCGGTGATTTTCTATCTTGCTTCCAGAACTTTGTTTGAAAATGGTGCAGGCCCATTCGCCTCCTTTGCGACCACGGTAACTATCAATCTAGTAAGAAGGTCATCAATTATCTCAAAATGCTATGGATTGGACTCTGGCAAAGTGAACCTTATCACCAACACCAGAATCAATTCGAACGCCGATACCAAACGTTCAAGCGCATTGTCAATCGCGTCATGGATCGTACCGGCACACCACCACATCTATGGCTACTGTGCATGACATATGTCGCTGGTCTTCTCAATGTTATTTCTGATCCTACGCTGTCAGATAAACAACCAGTCTTCATTGCTACCGGTACACTTGGCGACATCAGCGCATACACCAGTTTCTTCTGGTTTGAACCTGTGTATTTCAAGACCAATGACTCCCCTTTCGGTACCCAGTCTACCGAACGCCTAGGTCACTTCGTCGGCATCTCCGAACATGTTGGCAATAGACTCTGCTTCCGAATCTGGGATCCCGTTACCAACAAGTTACTTGACCGGTCCGGTGTCCGCTCTGCTCTTACACCTGAGTCCCGTAACAAACGCGCAGGCCTATTCACTGATGATGGTTTCATCAAATGGCGTAACGCCAAGGATTCCTTGCCCCGTTTATACGCCACTGGAGACGCTCCAGCATTCAAACATGGGGAGCATACCATTCAGAGTGAACTCATTGACGCGTCTACAAAACCAGGTAACTCAATTCCCCCCAGCATCTCACCCACTGATTCTGAGACTGCCGATGACACCATCCCATCTGTACCCAACGAACCATCAGGTACTACGCCTCCCGCATCTGGCACTCAACCTATTCTTCAACCTATTGGAATACTAAACCAATCGTGATTACGTTCTACGTTTTACGTATACGCAATACGTAAATACGCAATCTTTACGTATTACGTAATACGTATTACGTAAAATGTATTACGTAAAACGTATTACGTAAAATGGTTTACGTAAAACGTAAAACGCGACGTTTACGAAAACGTAAAAGCCACAAGTTTCTATCACAAGCTGAGCGCAATAAGTAAATAATACATAAGCGCTAGTGAGTATCAAAATGATACTTAAAGCAATGAACAGAGGTACGAACTCCCGTACCTCCACACGAAAGAAAGACAAATTAGTAAATGAGAGAACAATATGGTCCAGAAACAATCCGATCATAATCTTATCGATAACTCTTTCCAACACCGTAAAAAGAGCAAAATAACGTAAATACTAAAAGTAACTAAACTAACCCAACGCCGTCTTACAGCCTTGGTCTTATTAGTTATCGATAAGATTAGCACTCCCAATGCCAGAAGGAATACAAACCGAAGGAATACACAGTCCCCCAACCAGAGGAGTTACCCCCGACACCAGTATCGACAATTCCAGGAACATAGGCTCAACCGAAATTCGTAATCTGAGAGACCAACTGGTAGAGCTCGAACAGTACAGCCGGGATATACTTGAGTACACCGAGGAACAGAACTCACAATTACAGACTCAGAACAGGCTGCTATACGACTATACCGAGGACAGTGAACAGGATAGTGATACCGACGACGAGATGACCAAGAAAAAGGACTACGCTACCCTCAAGGATCACTTCTTGGATGAGACCCAATTGAAGCCGGTAACCGTACCAACGAGCATAGACGTATACGAGTTCAAGAAGGCACTAGCAAATGCATTAGCCGAAGTACCCTCCATCAAGTACATTCAGGGAGGGGGGTACGCCTTCCTGCTGGAAACCGAAGCACAATACCACGCAAGGGACCCCCAAGCGCCATTCCCCAAGGCGCCGACAGAACCACAAGAACTCGATAGAGCAATCGAGCTCACGTCAGATGCATACAAGCTGTGGAAACGGAGCCGGGCCCTATATGTAGAATGGAACAAATATGACCGGGAGGCCCTACTAATCACGGACAGAAAGTTCCCCAACATGCTTTGGGATCTGAAGGACCCGGGGTTGGAAGCCTTCCCCCGGGGAACCACAGTGTTCGCGGCCTTCCAAGCCATGGAAGAGGACCTTTGTACGACCGACGCCCAGCATCAGCTCACTCGCGAACTCACCAAGAAAATGAATACGTTGGCATATACACCAAACCCAATCGGACCCAAGGAGTACTTTCGACAACTCACTAAATACCAACATCAAATCAACTTGCTCCCAGAGACGGCGAATGTGGCCGACGCACAGATGATCGATTACTCGCGAGAGGCGTTCGCACGCAGCAAACACGACCCCACCACGCTGCACCGAGTAGACGAGGATTGGAAGAAGCACCGGAATACATTGGCCACGAGTGGATTCACCCAATACAAAAAGTTCTGGGGACAACGCTTGAAGGAACTGTACAGCAGCTACCGCAACACAACAAATACAGCAAACCTAGCAGACATCCAGGCAGCACAACGCGTCACCGAGCTCGAAAAACAACAACGTGAGCTGGCCCAGGTATGCCAAGAAATATACTCTCAGGTCACCGAAACCGCGACAGCGGCGTCGACCATGACCATGACAAACCAATGGGAGACAACAATGGCCGCCCTCCAAGCCGATGTGAATCGACTCAAGTCAGCTGACGCAAGTCGCAACAATGGGTCCAACACACGCCAGCCCGCTCTTCAAGCATGGAAGCAGTACAAATACTACTGCCACTCATGTGGCGTCAATCTCACCCATGATGGCCGGAGTTGCTACAATCGCCGCAACAAGACCGACCACCAGGAAGGCGCCACCTACGACAATCAGATGGGTGGGGCCACCTAGAACACCGACCGGTGGTTGAAGTGGAATGGTCCCAATCCTAATGGCAACGGCCGGACCATGATAGTTGATGTTCCCCTGAGATCCTGACGGTGTGGGGGGGACCACAGTAGTAGCATACATAAAGATAGTAATCACGATTCTCAATTACTCAGTATCCTACGTGATCCCTCATCTTTGTTCGAAGTATCGTCTTCTCGGAATGATACCAAATGTCCATGTTGATATGCCTTCCGGGTAATGGGTTTGACATTGTTGGGGTCAGGTTGGTCCTTGTTAAGTAAGTCGTGTCGTAACGATGCGACCACGATTTTCTTGCCTTCCGGAGAAAAACTTAGCCAACTCTTCATATCCTGACGTGACAGGGCCTTCCATATGTTTGTAGGCAGCCGTGTGGTAGGGTCAGGGGTACGTCCAGCCTTAAATACCACATAATCTTGATAGTCTCCTTCAAATTCGATAGGGAGAGCAAAGTCATCATGGTTTTGGCTTTGGTCAGAGGAGAAGTCATGAACGTGTGCACGTACAGTCAATCGAGGAGCAGACATCGCGGACTGGGAATCGAGTCGAGTTGCTTCGAGTAAAAGCATGATTTTAAGTTCATGGATAGCAGCTGCTTCAGCGACTGCATCTGTCACGGTGCTATTCGTCCCACCTGGATCCTTGACTTTGGCAAACTGTTCACTTAGCTGAAAACTGGAATAGCATGCCTGACATAATGCTGATTTTGCAGTGTGGTACTCAAGGGGCTTGTTGGGAGGACGGAGCTTATTGAGGTGATTTAATTCATCAAACCAATGTGTAATGAATTTCACTTTGGATTCTTTCCAATTGTTGAGATTCAACTTTAGCAACGCTTGTAGCTGAGTCGAATTGTCATATACCTTGGCTTTGGATTTGCTGTGAAGGTTTACGAAATCGAAGTATGCTTTACGTCCATCACGAGTGGTAGAATGACTGTGTACACACGATGCAGAAAGGTCGCTTTTGAAGACTTCCAACATTAGTACCCAGAAGAAGGCACACTGTTTGAGGAAGAGATCACGGGTATAACCCAGAAGCGTAGCTGGAGGCCAAGTTTCATCAAGGAATGTCTCTGTGTCGATGCCGTATGCCTCGAGTTTAGCTTTGAAACCTACGAGCCAGTGTTCGAATCTTGAGTCATTCGTGAGGGGCGTAAAGGACTTTTCATCCCGTGCTTTTTGGCACCAAGATTCGTACTTTACCTGCTGAGGTGACTTTTTGTTACTTCCCGCCGGAGGAGGTGGGGGGTTCAGAACAGATTTGTTACGCATGCGTTGGGCACGCTCTTCGCGGAATGACTGGAATTCCTTATATGTATATGATTTTACATCCTTCCAATTTCTCTCGTCTTCTTCTAGAACGACATCGTCTTCTTGTAGATCGATAGCGAAATCCGCAAGTGCTTCTATGCTCCTTTGAATGGATCGAGGGATATGCGTTGGCAATCCTCCCTCAGTATAGGTAAGCTCGCGTGCAAAGTCCGGTTCGATAAGTGCGTCGAGGAATGCATTCCACTCGCATAATCCGCCTTCCTTGAGAGCTAAACACAACTTGCTATTAGCCTCACTTGTTACGTTGAGTAGGGATACGAGTATCTTCTTCATATCAGTATCAAAACTGGGAAAGTGGTTGGCAGTAGTAACTTCGGCGTCATTCTTCTCTTCGCCCCCAAATACATTGCCGGGCATCGTCGTTATGTTCGGCATCTGTGACGGTTCCGATCCTTCGAAAGAATTGCGCGGTGACTGGGAATGAGAACTGCTTCGTGTACGGTGTGCAACTGGCATATGCCAGCGTAGAGATTGTATTCAATTCCGTTCCTGTTCCTTTTTGTGTGCAAGCCACCTTGGAGCTTGCGACTGTTAATCTATTATTTTCCTTTTGATTCATGTCCGTCGAAGGTCTGATTCAAAGGCTTCTGAAGAACAGCAACGCTGCGTTAGTGTGTTAGTAGACGAACGATTGTACTCTACGCGTGACAATTGTGTTGGATACTTTCGGCAACGGATAATCGGACTACAGGCGAAGCTAGGGAAACGCCAGATCTCTTCTTGCTGTGACTTATTCAGATTGCAGCAAGACAGACCTTAGTATGTAGATTACAAGTAGTTGGTAGCAACTAGTGTGAATTTTGGGATATAAATCAGTTGAATGTTAAAAGTATGAGATAAAGTGAAATCTTGCCGAAATGCAAGATATCTCTTTTATTGAGATGAATACGTTGCAACTGCTGTTGCGTAGTGATGAGATTACTCGCTGATTATTTCCGTACATGTATTGGTTGTTGACCATATATATCTGTATGCATGTATATGTATTGTGTGAGAATCACACGCCAACGGTTTTCTTCTCTTGTTCCGTTAGGAAGACTCCATGGATAGTTTATCATTAAGGTCAGGAATTGCTCCCGTAGCTCGTGTGATATTTTATGAAGTCAGAGTTTGCTCACCGAAGAACGATGGCAATACTGTAAAACAGGGATTGCTCACTGTTGATGCGCGATGGGAATCGATGCGCCGTGGGAATTGATATGCCGTGGGAATCGATTACTTTGATTGATACGGGACTCATGGATTTGTACGAATAAGGTATCTACCATCTGGTAGCTTTGGTACTTCTGGTCACGAAAGGAATTTAATATTCCTCACAGGATATCAAGTATATTCTTCTGAATGTACTTATGGGTTCCAAGTGTTTACTTACTGTTCAGGTCTTTGGATATTTCTTGTTTCTAACCGATTATTCCTTTTTTGTTTGTAGCCTTAGGTGATATCATTTTTACCACTTAAGGATTCCAAGTAGTGGAGGTGCGTTTGGTTCTAACGCTTGATCGTTCTCGTATCCCGCACCTCGGTCGTCGTTTCTTTCGTTTTGTCGGCTTTTTCGATCGAATTTGATGCCGACAACAGTCCGTATTTTTCGCCGACAACATGTACCAAGGCTACTTGTGAAAAACAGATTTTTTAAATATTTCTACATATTCCCTCCCCCAAACCCCCCATAAACTCCGTCTAGAAGGTTACGCTGTCAACTCTTAGGGGTAGTGTTTAACGTTCAACTAACAACTCCACCAATTGTGTGGGAAGCTGCAAACAACGGTTTTCTTCTCTTGTTCCCTTAGGAAGATCCTATGATATGTTTATCAATAGAATCAGGAATTGCTCCCGTAGCTCATGTGATACTTTACAAAATCAAAGTTTGCTCATCGAAGAACAAGGGCAATATTAGAAAACAGAGATTGCTCACCGCCAATACGCGATATGCCGTGGGAATTGATTACTTGGTGTGGTATTCCAACGCTCACGATTGAAATTACCCACGATTCGAGAAAAATCTGAAATACAATGCCACGCAAGCCGGTCTTCAATATTGAAGACTGGATGAAGAACATATCCAAATTCTCTATGTGCAATGTACGTTGAATTTCCATTCAACGCCTTTTTACTGTTACAAGCTTTCTCAACGGCTCCTCGGAGTAGTTGACAAAGCTAGCTTACAATCTTAGTTTTTAACCAATACATAAACCTTATTTTAGTACCTTTTTCTAGAGGCATACGACACTTGGTTGATACGGGACTCATTGATTCGTACGAATAGAATAACTGCCGTTGTGTAGCTTTGGTACTTTTGGACACGAAAGGAATTATTTAATACCATCATACAGATGTGATGGTTCGATACTTAATGATTCCTAGAGTAGTCCTAAGTCTCATTAGTTCGATCGTACGTATCTTTCGATGGTATCTTGGATAGTACGACTTTGTACGTTACAGAAAGCTCTACCAGTCTGATAAAGAAACGTGTCCCACTGAAGTCATGAAGATGATGCCTTACATGATTTCAGAACGCACTTATAGGAATGAATTGCTTATGCTCCTTTCGAACACGAACATTGATGATGATCTACATAGTTAAGGATGGTGGTCTTCATGTAAGAAAAGAAATGTCATGATTAACAAAATGCGCCATCAGCTTTAAAATTCTCCTGGCCTTGATCAAGCTTGAATAAATTCGGCTCTGATTAAAGTTCAGGAATGAGTGATTCCCACCAGATGAAAGTGAATAGAATCGAAAGTTAATAAAAAGTATATAGAATGGATACTTTTTTATCACACCCAACGGACGAATACTTTTATTAGCTGCCAAATTTGGAATTTGGAATCCCTAAAGAAGAAACAGTAACTGTCTGTTTAATCACTACTCGCGCCACCTACCGGCCTATTTTGCCAAGCAAGCCTGTTAAGTATTCAAGGATGGCATTCAATGATATCAGTCTTTTACGAGGTTAAGTAATAGTATCGGTGGGCCCTTTGCTTGATCAGAATATATGGAATAAATGAGGTCCATTCCGATCCGGTATTGATTTTCATGATTCCAATAAGTAATTTCCTCACGGGTTTGCTATATGTACTCTTTTGAATGCACATATGGGATCCAAGTGTTTACTTATTGATCCGGTTTTTAAGGATGCCTTGGTTCGAATCTTGTAACCCGTTTCTTTTGTACCCTTAAGTGATTCGTCCGTTGGGTGACTGAAATCTTTGATTTTTAAGATTCCGTTGAAATTTATTCAGTGTTAAAAAAGTGAATAAAAACTGTCAGTCGGACACATGTCGACTGACAAATTTTATTCAGAAATGAATAAATCTATGTAGAAAACACATACTTTTTATGTGTTTTTTAATTAATTTTATTCGTTTTCATCTGGTGGGAATCACTCAATACAAATACTTTGGTATTTGTTTGAATGGGGATTGCTATGCCCTGTCTAAAAATTCTTATTTCCCCTGCTCATCATACGTACACAGGGTTCTTTCTTAAAGACATATGATTATGATTGCGATGAAAGAACAAAACAAATGATTTTCACTCTTACGTTATCAGAATCAGAAGCACGTGTAAGAAGTATATAACAATGGTTCGGTCTTTATTAAGTGGAGAGTTTTTATAGTTATTGCCTTACGCCATCACGAATACCGATACACTCTTCAGGAATAATAATCACAATTGAAGCCATAATAATATTTTGTTCTACAGTACGGTAGAAGTAAGTACCTCAATTGAGGTACATAATCACAACTTTAGCACTTTATTCCATCTGAACGGCCCTGAGGAAACCAACCATTTCAAACGACAAAGCTAGTCCTTATATATGACGCGTGTTTATTTTACGCTTCTTTTGTTCATTTATTTGAATGGAAGTGTTCATTTTTCACTTACGTTGATTAGACGTCATCTTTCGCAGCAGGACCAGATGCAGTGTCCAGAAATCACATCACATACGAAACAAGTCAAGACAAGACAAGACAAGACAACACCATACCGGTACGTACCGTGCCATTCGATATCAAATCAATCACATCACATCACCGGCACTACCGAAATCAAATCGAATCGAATCGAATCGAATCGAATTCAATCATCTATCATTTATCATCTATCATCTGTCAACCATGATGCAAATGTATCGCAAGCGCGAATCCATCTGTTCCGTTTCCGACGTTAGTGTCCTCTCAACGGATTCTGAGTGGTACCACGACGACAACAACGACGACGACAAGAACAACGATAACGATAACGATAACAACAACACTTGCGAAACCAATAGCACCCGAAGCAGCAGCTTCAGCTTCAGAAAAAACTCCAACAACGACAACGACAACGATAATGATAATGATAATGATAATGATAACAACAATGATAATGATACACAAACCACAACCACGACGACCGACCCAATGGATACCAACGAGCCCGCGGTCTTTTCCGCCAAGGACTTTGACGCCCTCCTGGCCAGCGATCTCAACAAGATGTCCTTCCAGGAAAGGGAAAACCTGAGTGACGAAATCCACGGAATCGGTCTGAACCGGAAATACAGACAGCACCAAATAGTGGAGGAGTCTCCGGAGATGCTGGAAGAATCCCTCCAGGAACTCGCCAGAGAATTGGAACGGTTGCGGTTATCCGGAAGCAAAGACACAGCGGCCTTTGCCCGGTCCCAGGAGCTCTTTGGATCCGAACGGGAAAAGGGCACGTACATCAACGAAAAGGAGTTTCGGCTCTTGTTCTTGCGAACGTACCGCTTCGATTCCACCGAGGCCGCCCGTCGCATGTGCATCTACCTCGAACGCGTCCAAGAGCTCTTTGGGGACAAGAACCTGCAGCGACGGATCTCGTTGTTGGACATGAACGACCGCGAGATGGAGTTCATTCGGAAGGGATTCACGCAGCTGGTGCCGGGCCGGGATCGGGCCGGCCGACGCATCTACATCCATTTTGCCAGCGAGCGGGACATCATCCTCGAGGAGGGCGTCGACAGGTCCGAGTTGATAGTCTCCCGGATGCGGATTGCCATTTATATGCTCATGTGCCTCATCGAGGGAGACGTCCAATCGCAGCGGCTGGGAGTCGTCGTAGTCTTTATGATGCACCAACTCAAGATGGACGCCACCGATTTCTTTTTGCGATCCAAGTCCCAGACCAAGACTGCCCATGCAATCCCCGCGCGCTTCGGGGTGGTCCATTACTGTTTTCCGTCCGGCGAATACGGGATGTTGACGGGGATCATGAAAAAGATATCCGGGAGCCTGCGAGCACGGGTCCGGGTGCACACGGGCTCGCCCGTCGAGTGTCTCTACACACTCCAGTCCTTTGGAATTCCCGCCGTGAACTTCCCCCTCAACACCGCCACGGGGGAGCGGAAGCTGGAGAACCACAAAAAGTGGTTGGAATTGTGCGCTCTGAAGGAGGAAACCAGCGGGGCCGGCGCCGCTTTCCGCAAGCGCATCATCGAGTGTCCCACCCACTCCGATATCTTGTTCGGACGGGGGAAGATCGTAATGAAACATCCCGGGAACATGATGTTTCGGAACCTCATCCAATCGAGGCTCGCGGAATACATCGGTGTCCAGACCCAGAAGGAATCGACCAATCTGACCTGGGAAATTGTCCGGGCTCTAAAGAGCGAATACGGGGCCCGCTTTTTGAAGGAAGGCATGGTTGAAACCAATGGCTTGTTCTGGGTGGAGGTCTCCAACAAGGTCGCTCGGAACAAGGTTCGGGTCGCCTTTCGGGACGCCCGGGCCCGCCAAAACCGAGCCGCAAAGGCGTTGCAGAATGGAGCCGACAATGGCAACAACAACAACAACAACAATTATTCGCAATCGAAGGCGGCCAAACGCAAAAACGACCAAACATTGTCCCATTCGCAGCAGGGACCCGAATCTGTCGTAGTTTCTACGGCTCAATCGCTTGCGCAGATGCAGCACGAGGTGTTCGACAGCACGTATGGCTCTGCTATGACTCACAACAATAACAATAACAATATCAATCACAACCTGTGCAACTTCCACCTTCTACCATCAACATCTGGAAAGAACATCGACAATGATAACTGGGACAATCTTTTCGACGATACACCGAGAAGGGAACCGCAAGCGTGTGTCGACAGCAGCACGTCGATCTTTTTGGAAATGAACAGCGGTCACGTGAATTGTAATGGTGATGGTGTAGAAGGAGGACAGGGTATGGGTATCCAGACCAAACGGCAACGAACGTGCCTCCAGCAAAACATTTTTGATTGCAGCGACTTTACCACCACTAATAACTTGCTCTGAACCGACGAATCGAATCGGCAGAAAGTGGCAACAAACAAATCTGGTCGCTTTTGAAAAAATACAGAATTTTGAAAGGAACTTTGTTTGAGGTCGATCGAAAAGAGGCTTTCGATCGTACTAGTCATCTTGCTTCTACAGGAATCTGATCGAACGAATGAGACGCGAATGAATGAGACGCGCGGGTCGATCGAATGGAATCCAGGATTGGAATTTCTGTGAATGAATGGAGAGGGAATGAGAATTTTCCTCGACTGTGGAGAAGGGCCATCATCATGTGAAGAACAGCTGTCACCGGATGATGTGGCAGGAAAAGTATCTTCTCCAGAGGCCCCCTTATGTACTAGAATCTACAGGGCACAAGGAAGAGGCCTACAGCCCCTGGTAATAAAGGTGAAGGGCATCTGAGAATTGCACCGGAGTATTAGCGGGCCGGTGCAAATATTAGTGATTTAGTGTGTGCATCCAAGTATTAACAGATCGATGCACCAATTTAGTGATCTTAGGAAAGAGCGGATTCGTCCGCTCACAGTATTTCAGTAATTTCAGTTTAAGTCAATGTAATAACCAATTCAAATAGCCAAAACGCCAGTCTTCTCCTGCATCGTTCAGGTTCCTTCAAACAACTTTGCTTAGAATGAAGATGCTGTACCGGTATGCTCAATGCGACTGTTGAGTATCGAAGCGAGCGAGCGCGCGCAACCAAAGTATGTGCGCACGTATTTGCAAAATAGACCGGAAGGATTAGTTGCTCCCCGGAGTGATTGATTGTTCACCGGAACGATTGAAGATGCTCAGAACAATCAAGATCGAGAATCACAATTACATATAATATGTCAAGGTAATAGAACCAAATTCGTAAATTATTACCTTAGTCTGTTAGTATTCTTTTATCTGTTACTTTTACGGTGTCGGAAAGAGCTATTGATAAGATTATGATCCGATTGTTCTGGACAATATTAATCTCCCAATTGCTAATCTGCAGCCTCGTTTTGTGGGTATCGAACGGGGTAGATCTATTGAATTACTAAGTCAAGCGTGATACGTGATACGATACGTACAACTTACGTGATACGAAACGTACAATTTACGTATACGTGAACATACAGTTTACGTATACGTGATACGTAAATTACGTGATACGTAACGTACAATTTACGTATACGCGAACATACAAGTCCAAGAGAATCCAAGATGAGTACGATAAGTAAATTATACATAAGCGCTGGTGAGTATCAATCGATACTTAATGCACTGAACAGAGGTACGCAATATGGGAACCGAACTCTTGATATAATACGCGTATCTCCACACAAAGGTATGACAAATTAGTAAATGAGAGATCAATATGGTCCAGAAGCAATCCGATCATAATCTTATCGATAACTCTTTCCAACACCGTAAAATAAATCGAAATAACAATCTAACTATATAACCTAACAACGTTTACGACCTTGGTCTTATTAGTTATCGATAAGATTACACTATTGGAATATTAAATCAAGCGTGAATATACGTACGCACAAAATCGCTTCACGTACGAGATACGTGATACGTCACGTACAATTTACGTATACGTAATACGTAACGTACGATTCCAAGATGAGCGCAATAAGTAAAAGTGAGACGCGAACAAAGTGATGAGTACCATAAGTATATTATACATAAGCGCTGGTGTGTATCAAACCATACTTAAAGCACTGAACAGAGGTACACAATATGGGAATCGAACGCTTGATACGATACTCGTATCTGTTAATTTCCTTCTGAAACTGGCTGTTGAGCTGATTCAGTCCAAAGGCAAAGAAGAGCAACAGGGGCGTTAGATGCAGACCGGTTGAGGTGCCGGTCTGTTGTTTCTAATATTTCTCTGATATCCACTACGACTGGATGCGAATCCAATCAGATCTATTCTGACTATCGACCAATCGACGCAATCAGTTAGATCTTAGGCTTGTAGTTCTACAAATGAGACGCAAAAGGAGGCGTCCGGTGTGTAAGGTTTAAGGTTGAATAATCAAATAGTCTAAAAGTATAAGCGATTGCTCTTGCTGGAGAGCAAGATAGCGCTTTAAAGGTCGTACTGCCGCTAATACAGCACGATATGAGTATTTTGTACGGTAAAATACCGTATTACGGGGAATACCGTGTTGCCGCTAATACAACACGTATTTTGTGCAGCAGACAAACAGGTTCGTGAGCACAAAGATCGAACCTCTGCTGTCTTTTCTTGAAAACAAACACTTAACGAGATGGCTAGCATATGCTAGTTTCTGTCGTGTGTTCTCTCTTTGATCTCTTAAGTATCGATAATTCGATCGTACGAGTGACGATCATTTGGCTCGCAAGATTGAGCCATTTGGTAAATAATGAGACACCTGGCTTACACGATCAAGCCATTTGGTCAGAAAATGAGATATTTTGGCTCACAGATTGAGCCATTTGGTCCATAACGTTAAACATCATGATATCAAACCAAGTAAGCTGAACTCGTGTGAGTAAAGAATGAGATACCACTGTACCACTGTTACATACGCTATGCCGGACATGAAAGGAATTTAATACTCCCCATGTGTCCATGGGAAAGCATTGACTAAGATCCGATGCAATCGTCCTGCAACAGGTCACCTGTGTTTCCACAGTAGTGAAAGATGGGCTTGAGCAATGGATACACCACTGAATGTCCCCAATGCTTTGTGAGGATATCAGCGCAATTATCTTTGCCCGCAAGATGTTGCATGAGGATGAAGCCTCTAGCTATCATGCTTCTGACATAGTTATATGAGAGAATGTGATGCCTCTTGTGGAGCCTCGCGTATGGGAATGTGGAGGTTTGGATCATCTTTTCATTGTCTCCCCATGTGTAGGATGTGTCGTGTACTCTAGTACCAAGATACCTGAATGACTGTCGAATGTCAACAATTTGCTCAATGCAGGTTCTAGCAGATACAAACTCAGCCCCAAAGGTGGCTGTTTCAGATGTTGCTTGCTTCTTGGAAAACCACATGATGGGGGTCTTGTTTGCAAAATGCAGGATGCCGGTGACAGCCTTGCCACTTAGGATGTCACGCATTAGGTTTGCGTCATAAAAATGAGACAACACAACCACCTTACCCAGGGGTTTAGGAGCATCACTAGGGAGGTCCTCGGAGTGCTCCCCATACACTGTATTGGACCAGTCTGTGCTGGTACCTTCAGTGAGTACAAAATCTGGTATGCCCACTCTGAATCGGATTTTGAAGTGTCGAAACTTAGAGATGTAACCATAGATTCTTTTGGCTCTGTTGAGATGGCCTTCCCTAGGTTGGACTCGGAAGCTTGACAATGTCATAACAGCAGTCTGCACGTCAAAACGTCCAATAGCTATGACCCATTGAAGTGATCCAATCATGCTTTGATACTTTTGGATATCAGTATCACTTAGGAAGGATGTTGAGTCTAGCTCTGGGTGGTCGTTCTCAGCAAGTGGTGAATGGAATCTGGTGGTAGGTTTGCAGCCAAACATTTGTACATACGAGGCCTCCATTTTCTCGATGAACTTGATGGGGTTCATGCAGAGCACACCATGTTCATCTCTTTCGAATCCACATCCCAAATGAAAGTTCATTGGCCCAGAACCCTTTAATTTGAAATTGTAGGGTTCAGACTGTAGGATTATCAGAAAGGCTTCGGGATTGGCCATACATAAGCAGAGGTCATCAACATATGTGCATATGAGCTCATATACTGGCTCCCCATGTTTGTTGTTGCCAGGCTTGATAAAGATTTCGGGCTCTGCCTTGGATCTTTCAAAACCTAGTTCAACGAGGCAGGCAGCAAGTAGATCACCAAAGCACTTGCCAGATGATCGAAGTCCATAGAGGGCCTTGTAAATCAATAGGAGGTGGCCTTCTAGTGATCCAAATTCAGCGCCAGCCTTGATGCATACTTTTTCGCAGGTAACAGCTTCAAGGTATGCATTACCAATGTCAGTTCCCCATGCTTCTAAGCTATTCAGCTCAGCAAGGAATAGGCACATGCGCAAGCCACAAAGGGAAACAACCCCTGCATACACACTGTGAATGGGAGCTTCAGTGAGATTGCCATTTGCAACTAGCCGGGCTTTGTGTCGGCCATCGTGCTTGACTGCATAAATCATGTGGACCTTGATCTGTTGGAAGCCAATGGGTATATTGCTTGCCTTGTAGATACCTTTGTCAATAAAGGTGTCATATTCTTGAAGCTGTGACATTTCCAGCGCTATGGCATCCTGCCATTTGGTGTTGCCATTTGCTGTATCAAACTGGATGGCCTCGTCATGATTTCGAGGTACTTTGAATCCATACTGGTACTGTGGAGCAGTTCAAAAGGAGCGGAGCTTGGCTTGGTGGATTAGCCGGTCTAGTTTCTTGGTTCTTCGGGCAAGGGAAACAATGCGTTTGAGATGTTTCCAACCAGGTTGATCGAGCATGTTGTTGTCCTTTGCATATTTGGCTACAGTAACAGGGTCGTCTGCAGCTACATTGGAGAGAGGTTCATAGGTACGCTCCATGTTTTCCCACTCAATCCAAAGGTTGTATTTGGAACCTTTGTATTGGGGGTGCTTGTTGTCAAGGGGACCTTGGTGACCAAGTATGCGTCGAAAGGACCAAAGTTTGCCATCTTCTTGAGTGATATCTCTGTGGATATAATTCATGACATCATTGTAGGCGATGATATCTTCAAGTTCGTCATCTGTATGCTTGCACTTGAACTTGATGAAGTCTTTGTTTTGCTCAATGCTGTTTTCAACATCAACAACTGTCATTCTTTTCTGTGTGCCATCTGGGAGGGCCATTAGAAAGGAGCGACCTTGCAAGTCAGCAGCGGGGATGGCAGGGATGGTGATGGGTTTGCCATCAGCGTGAAATTGGGCATTGCCTTCTTCATCAGTAACAACTACCTCAGATGGGCCTACAGAAGGGGTAGCAGGATTGATGAGTGTAGGTGCGACTTCACTAACATCAAAATATGCTAGCTCAGGGGGACCAAAATCCTCTTCAGTAACAGGGACGCCACCAGGAGTTTTGCTGAAGATATGAGGGGTTGGAGGACCATCAAGAATCTCCCCATAGTTGTTAGGGATTGGAGAAGGGACATAGCTTCTTGTATTAGGAACCTTGGAATAAAGAAAAGTAGGCAGGGATGGCTGGCAGATGCGTAGAGGAGGTGATGCGGTGACTGAGCTGGGAGGTGTAGGAGGTGAATAGGAGGGACTATCACCAGAGGACTTAGGAGTGATGGAAGCATCTTTGGCCTTGCGCCATGCAAGAAAGCCATCATCAGTGAACAAGCCAGCACGCTTGTTGCGATGCTTGGAAGTTAAAGCAGTGCGTACACCAGAGCGGTCAAGGAGCTTATTGGTGATGGGATCCCAGATGGTGAAACATAAGCTATTGCCAACATGTTCAGCAATGCCAACAAAGTGGCCAAGACATTCAGTGGTCTGAGAGCCAAACTGTGTATCTGGAGTCTTGTAGTATACGGGCTCAAACCAGAAGAAACTAAGGTAGGGACTGATGTCACCAATGATACCAGTAGCAATGAAGAAAGGCTGTTTGTCAGAGAGAGTGGGATCAGACAAATGATTCATGAGGCGGCCAACATATTGCATACAAAGAAGCCAGAGGTGTGGTGGAGTGCCCGTGCGATCCATGATTCTATTGACAATGCGTTTGAAGGTCTGGTACCGCCGTTCAAAAAGATTTTGGTGTTGATGGTATGGTTCACTTTGCCATAAGCCAATCCACATCATCTTGAGGTAGTCAAGAACAGATTTGCTGGACTGGTAAGATCCATGATCACAGAGCAATCTGAGTGGTCTACCCCATTGCCGAACAAAATTTTGGAGACAAGGGAGAAAATCAGCAGTAGTCCTCATTTCTTCAACATGGATGATATGAGATTTGCGACCAAAGAAAACTTGAGCAATCGTGGAACCACCATTGATAGCAGGGGTGTCTGAATAGATGACATCAGAGAGGACATCATCATTGAAAGGCCGGACATTCATGGCAGGTTGTGGTGATTGGAACCTTTTGAAGATGTTACCATCGGGACTAAGTGACAGTGAGCCATACTGAGTGGAATTGTTGAAGGTGGCCTTGATACGGTCAAGGGAGATCCATCCAAAGAAAGGCTTCAGTGACAAGTAATCTATATCAGTGGGCGATTGAACATGGGCTGCAGCAGTAATGGAGGTGGAAAGAGTCTGATTAGAGCACCGACTGAGGACTGCTTGGTGAATATAATCAGCTGGGCTGAGCCAAAAAGAGGGATCAGAAGCATCTAATGCCTGGATGGGTGAAGCGGCGCTGTTGGACAAGAATGAGGTGACCGTAGGGGATATGCCAATGTTGATATCCCTGAGGGAGCCGAATTCATCATAGTCTTTATATGGAAGTGATGTGACAAGAGGCGGGTATTTCTGGATGAAGGTATCATCCTGGGGGGTATATTATTAAATTCCTTTCGTGACCAGAAGTACCAAAGTTACCAAAGGGTAGATTTCCTATGCGCATGAATCAATGAGTCCCGTATTCATCTAAATAATCGGTTCCCACGGCGCATCGATTCCCACCGCGCATAAACGGTGAGCAATCCCTGTCTTACGATATTGCCATTGTTCTTCGGTGAGCAAACTCTGACTTCATAAAATATCACACGAGCTACGGGAGCAATTCCTGACCTTAATGATAAACATTTCATGGAGTCTTCCTAACGGAACAAGAGAAGAAAACCGTTGGCATGTGATTCTCACACAATACATATACATGCATACAAATATATATGGTCAACGACTAATACATGCACGGAAATAATCAGCGAGTAATCTCAGCACTACGCAACAGCAGTTGCAACGTATTCATCTCAATAAAAGAGATATCTTGCATTTCGGCAAGATTTCACTTTATCTCATACTTTTAACATTCAACTGATTTATATCCCAAAATTCACACTAGTTGCTACCAACTACCTGTAATCTACATACTAAGGTCTGTCTCGCTGCAATCTGAATAAGTCACAGCAAGAGGAGATCTGGCGTTTCTCTAGTCTCGCCTGTAGTCCGATTATCCGTTGCCGAAAGTATCCAAACACAATTGTCACGCGTAGAGTACAATCGTTCGTCTACTAACACACTAACACAGCGTTGCTGTTCGTCAGAAGTCCTTGAATCAGACTCTCAACGAATCGGATTCAGAAGGAAATTAATAGATTAACAGTCGCAAGCTCTAAGAAGGCTTGCACACAAGAAGGAACAGGAACGGAATTGAACATAATCCCTACGCTGGCATATGCACGTCGCACATCGCACAAGAAGCAGTTCCCATTCTCAGTTAACACGCAATTCTTTCCAAGGCTCCGAACCACCACAGATGCCGAACATACCGTTAATGCCCGGCAATGCACTCGGAGGCGAAGAGAAGAATGACGCCGAAGTCACCACTATCGAACGCTTTCCCAGCTTCGATGCTGATATGAGAAAGATACTCATATCATTACTCAACGTAACAAGTGAGATTACTAGCAAGTTGTGCCTAGCTCTCAAAGAAGGCGGATTATGCGAGTGGAAGTCGTTCCTCGACGCACTTATCGAACCGGATTTTGCACGCGAACTTACCTATATGGAGCAAGGATTGGCAACGCATATCCCTCGATCCATCCAAAGGAGCATAGAAGCACTTGCGGATTTCGCTATCGACCTACAAGAAGAAGGTGTCGACCTAGGAGAAGACGAGAAGGACTGGAAAGATGTAAAGTCATATACATACAGGGAATTCCAGGCATTCCGCGGAGAGCGTGCCCAACGCTTACGTAACGAATCTGCTCTGAACCCACCACCTCCTCCGGCGGGAAGTAACAAAAAGTCCCCTCAGCAGGTAAAGTAAGAATCATGGTGCCGAAAAGCACGAGATGAAAAGTCCTTTACACCCCTCACGAATGACTCGAGATTCGAACACTGGCTCGTCGGTTTCAAAGCTAAACTTGAGGCATACGACATCGATACAGAGACATTCCTCGATGAAACTTGGCCTCCAGCCACGCTTGTGGGTTACACCCGTGATCTCTACGTCAAACAATGTGCCTTCTTCTGGGTACTAATGTTGGAAGTCTTCAAGAGTGACCTTTCTGCATCATGTGTACACAGTCATTCTACCACTCGTGATGGACGCAAGGCCTACTTCGACTTCGTAAACCTTCATAGCCAATCAAAAGCAAAGGTATACGACAACTCGACTCAACTACAAGCGTTGCTCAAGTTGAACCTCAACAATTGGAAGGAATCCAAAGTGAAATTCATCACACATTGGTTTGATGAATTGAATCACCTCAACAAGCTCCGTCCTCCCAACAAGCCCCTTGAGTACCATACCGTAAAATCAGCATTGTGTCAGGCATGCTTATTATTTTCCTTCTGAATCCGATTCGTTGAGAGTCTGATTCAAGGACTTCTGACGAACAGCAACGCTGTGTTAGTGTGTTAGTAGACGAACGATTGTACTCTACGCGTGACAATTGTGTTTGGATACTTTCGGCAACGGATAATCGGACTACAGGCGAGACTAGAGAAACGCCAGATCTCCTCTTGCTGTGACTTATTCAGATTGCAGCGAGACAGACCTTAGTATGTAGATTACAAGTAGTTGTTAGTAACTAGTGTGAATTTTGGGATATAAATCAGTTGAATGTTAAAAGTATGAGCTAAGAGAGTAATCTTGCTGGAGAGCATGATATCTCTTTTGGTGCAGTAATGAATACAGTACACCGCTAATCGTACAGCACTGTAGAATCACTGCTATCGAACTTGTATATATATGTATCATGAGAAGCTTTCTTCTAATCGTGATCACTGAAGCAGCTGTTACAGGAAGCTTCTTCGAACCTCCCTTTTGATCATGAGTATCGAAACACATGATTGGGAGTATCAAAATGGCTATACCGGAACCAGGCAATTCACTTTGTTTTGGTCATGAAAACAAAAGGAATCTTGCTTCCGATCTTAAGTATTGAACTTCGATCGTGAAAACATAAAAGAAATGGGCCTTCCCGGTCATTTTCCATAAGATATGAGCTGGATGCAGTCATCGAACATTCCAGTTCGGTCGTGAACGAACCTTGCTTCCGATCTTAAGTATCGAACTTCGGTCGTGAAAACAGAAAGAATGGGCCTTCCCGGTCATTTACCATAAGATATGATAATATTCCAATCCTGTTTACAGAAAGTATGGGCCTTCCTGGTCATTCGGTCTTCGAGAAGAATATTCCAATCCTGCTTACAGAGGTGCATATGACCCGAACGTTATTATCGTACCACTCCAGCTGTAGTACTGTAAATTACGTAGAAATCTACGTAAGTTCAAGTACCGGCCTGTGGTTCCCTCTACATACGTACGAAAGGAATTTAATATGCCCCATCTTCTTGAACGTGATCAAGTGAGTCACATAGCTCGAAAAGAAGAACAAGTAAATTTCGTGAGTACGTATGTGGAAGCAATTTAATATGCCCCATCTTCTTGCACGTGATCAAGTGTATCACATACAAAGGATTCAATCGTAGAATTGATTGCAGGCAAATTCATAGATGTCCCAGATGAGCATCAACTGATTGTAGATTTGGATCAGGAAGCTTGAATCGTAGAGTCGAATCAGGGGATGCGATTGATCAAATACAATTTGAAGTTTGATCGGGGAATCTAATAGGGGATTGATAATCGATTCTGTAGATACAACCATAGTCGGTTCGTAGGAGATTTGTAGATATCAATCTTGGAACTGTCGTAAGGTATACATCAGATCGTGGATTTTGCTCGTGCACGAATCGTAGATCTTGCTCGTGGACGAATCGTAGAATGGAATCGATTGAGTATGAAATCAAGGATGAAGGTCGACTTGTAGAGATCGGAAGATTGATCGGATTTGTGGATGTCAACTTGAAATGAATCGTATAATCGATGGAATGGAGAATCGATTTGTAGATGCCAAGCTTGGAATGAAAATAGGAATCGATTCGGGGGAAACCAACTTGAAGGGATCGTAGAATCATTTGACTGATCAAATCGTAGATTTCTAACGTAATTTAGGATCAATCGTTGGATCAATTGTAATCGAAGCTCAAATCGTAGTAATCGAAATGGAAACATAGAGTCGAATCTCCAAATCGAATCGGATCAATCGTAGAAACGTCAATCTACTCATTGTAGAATATGATCAAATCGTAGAAAAACCGATCGAGTTGGAGGAATCCAGACATGCCCCATATCAAGCAATGTCATCGTAAGTCCAATTAGCAACCAAGAGAGTAGCATGTAGGTGATACAGCTTGAGCTTGATAGCATCACGATGCCGTTTGGTGAAGCACACAGCAGGCAAGTCGTAGGTCAAAGAATGTACCCCATAAATAGTAGCCTCCCGATTAGGGCAAGAAGGTACACCTGACTGTGAATAGACATGTGCTGGGTTTGGAACGGCACTATGGTTGGCATGAACTGAGCGTGGAACAACACTATCCTTAGAAAATGCCCCAGATGGTGGAAGTTGCAATGAAGGAATGCAAGTACTGGGCTTGTGAGAAGAAAATTTCTTGGGTGACCGTTGGAATGTCACAGTAGCAGATTTAGGATGAAACGTCCATGCTGTATTAGCTGAAGGCTTAGGGGAAGGACGTGATGAGTGACGCTTATGGTTCGGTGTAGAGAAAACATCACCAGGTGGAGTGTCCGGGTGGACAATAGGAATGGTTGAAGAGATTACTCGTTTGAATCGGACTGATTCAGTGCTGGGGAAATAAGTCCAAGTGTAGGATGGAGTATTTGTGGAAGCAGGGACGAGATCAGTATTGGGAAGGGCTAACTTATGCGGTTCAGGAGATCCAAGCGGGTTCTCATTGGTGGCAATAGTAGTAGAGATGGCAGGCGTTTCACAAGCAGGTTTAGGTGCTTGAGATGGGAAGGAAGCCGGTGCTTGAGGTGTAACAGAAACATGTGCTGGAGGCATGACGAGAACAGGTACTGGAGGCGTTATGGAAGCAGATACCGAAGATGACACCGCCAGTAAGACTGGTGGTTTTGTCAAGCAAGGTTTAGCTTGTATGCTGGGTCGTGAGGCCAGAGGAACTTGAGCAGTGACATGTGGGAATGGTGCTAAACGAATTTTAGCAGTAGCCTTGTTTTGGATAGCAGCTATTCCAGGAGAGCGATTTCGACTATCGCAAAATGCAAGGAAAACATCCCGAGTGTACTGATGATGGTCATACCAGTTGCGGCCAGCTCGAGAATTGATGAGAAATATAAGATCAACGAATGTGGTTAATGTTTGTTGATCGTCCATACTGATAGAACGATAGCCGGTCTGAACGTGGTATTCTAGGTCAGCAACATAACCATAATCAATGATAGTTGTAATAAACCTATCCCAGGTGGTTAAACCTGCCAGAATGAGGGCTTCACATAGATGGTTACAAGCTTCCTGAGGAACATCCAGTGTTGCATTTAGGATTTCTGCAAGTTTCAAATCAAATGATGGAAACAGTAATCTGAGATCAGGGCCGTAAATGGACATAGTGAAGTGACAAAGCGACGAAAATTCGTTGGATTGAGTATTGTCTGTGTTGTCGTTGTTGTTGGTGGAGGGATATTCGATTACTTCGAAAACCGATGAAAATTCGATAATCGGATCGTCGTCGTTGGTGGCGACGTTGTTGATAATAAATAGCGTCGGCGTTAGCGTTGGCGTCGGCAGCAAAGAATCGATCGTAAGATTTGGTTATTGTCGATGTTTGTTGCTGTTTGATGCGCGGCGGTGAAAACAACGAAAAATTCGTTTGTTGTAGAAACAATCGGCGATGGTAGTTGCTAAACGATGTTACGGCGAATACGTTCTTGTCACTGTCGGCGTTGGCGTTGGCGTCGGCAGCAAAGAATCGATAGTAAGAAAGAGTTTGCAAAAGACAAGAAGATTGTTGTTTTCAAAAATTCGATATCGTTGTTGTCGTTGTTGAAAAACGTCGTGTTTGCTGTTGTTGTTCTTGATATCGTTGTCGTCGACGAAGAATCGATCGTATAATCGACGGGTCGGTGAAGTGGCGAAGTGGCGAAGCGACGGCAAATTCGTTACCGTTGTAGTTGTAGACGGCGACGGAGCGGCGTCGTTGACGAGGGATATTTGTATTACTTCGAAAACCGACGAAAATTCGTTTAATCGGACCGTCGTCGTTGGTGGCGGCGGCGTTGATAATAAATAGCGTCGGCGATTTCGATGGAATACGACGGGCCGGTGAAGGTGTGATGTCGTCGGTGAATAAGCAATCGTAGATTTGGTGATTGATTGTAGAATCAAATGGTAAGCATCGTACGAGTGGTTCTGATAAGGCAATTATTGATGGAACAATTGCAGTCGGTGGTTTATGGTGCTTAGCACAATCAAATGGGCGTCGGGATCGGAATGCGAGGTATTATTTCACTGTGGATTGCGACGCGGAAGAAAATGGAATCTGTCGAGTGAGAGATTCTTGGATGGAGATATTGCTATTGGCGTGTCCAATGCAATGGGCTTCTAATAAAGACTTCGGCGTGTCCGATTGGTGTCTTTCTTGTGTGTAATCGGATCAGAGAACTATCGAATCGATGGGTCTTCTGTCGGATTGTCGTCGACTGTTCTTCTTATGCAAGCTGCCTGAGAGCTTGCGACTGTTAATCTATTATTTTCCTTCTGAATCCGATTCGTTGAGAGTCTGATTCAAGGACTTCTGACGAACAGCAACGCTGTGTTAGTGTGTTAGTAGACGAACGATTGTACTCTACGCGTGACAATTGTGTTTGGATACTTTCGGCAACGGATAATCGGACTACAGGCGAGACTAGAGAAACGCCAGATCTCCTCTTGCTGTGACTTATTCAGATTGCAGCGAGACAGACCTTAGTATGTAGATTACAAGTAGTTGTTAGTAACTAGTGTGAATTTTGGGATATAAATCAGTTGAATGTTAAAAGTATGAGCTAAGAGAGTAATCTTGCTGGAGAGCATGATATCTCTTTTGGTGCAGTAATGAATACAGTACACCGCTAATCGTACAGCACTGTAGAATCACTGCTATCGAACTTGTATATATATGTATCATGAGAAGCTTTCTTCTAATCGTGATCACTGAAGCAGCTGTTACAGGAAGCTTCTTCGAACCTCCCTTTTGATCATGAGTATCGAAACACATGATTGGGAGTATCAAAATGGCTATACCGGAACCAGGCAATTCACTTTGTTTTGGTCATGAAAACAAAAGGAATCTTGCTTCCGATCTTAAGTATTGAACTTCGATCGTGAAAACATAAAAGAAATGGGCCTTCCCGGTCATTTTCCATAAGATATGAGCTGGATGCAGTCATCGAACATTCCAGTTCGGTCGTGAACGAACCTTGCTTCCGATCTTAAGTATCGAACTTCGGTCGTGAAAACAGAAAGAATGGGCCTTCCCGGTCATTTACCATAAGATATGATAATATTCCAATCCTGTTTACAGAAAGTATGGGCCTTCCTGGTCATTCGGTCTTCGAGAAGAATATTCCAATCCTGCTTACAGAGGTGCATATGACTCGAACGTTATTATCGTACCACTCCAGCTGTAGTACTGTAAATTACGTAGAAATCTACGTAAGTTCAAGTACCGGCCTGTGGTTCCCTCTACATACGTACGAAAGGAATTTAATAATGCTATTCCAGCTTCCAGCTAAGCGAACAGTTTGCCAAAGTCAAGGATCCAGGTGGGACGAATAGCACCGTAACGGATGCAGTTGCCGAAGCCGCTGCTATCCACGATCTTAAAATCACCCTTTTACTCGAAGCAACTCGACTTGATTCCCAGTCTGCGATGTCTGCTCCTCGGTCGACCGTACGTGCACACGTTCATGATTTTTCTTCTGACTCGATCCAAAACCATGAGGACTATGCTCTCCCCATCGAATTTGAAGGAGACTATCAAGATTATGCTGTGTTCAAGGCTGGACGTACCCCTGACCCTACCACAAGGTTGCCTACAAACATATGGAAGGCCTTGTCACGTCAGGACATGAAGAGTTGGCTCAGTTTTTCTCCGGAAGGCAAGAAAATCGTGGTTGCCTCATTGCGACACGACTTACTTAACACGGACCAACCTGACCCCAACAGTGTCAAACCCATTACCCGAAAGGCATACCAACATGAACACTCGGTATCTTTTCAAGAAGAAGGTACTTCGACCAAGGATGAGCATGCCAATTCCGCAGCAGACCTACATCCTGCTGTAGAGAATGATCGTAGAGGCGTTTTCCATGCATCCCTAGGTGTATACAAATCCACGACATCCTCGTCTAAGGACCAGCGACCTCTCAAGTCTTCCGTGTCACCCGCGCATCCAGCTCGATTCCTTTCAAACTAGCAAAAGTGTGTCGTAACAAACAAACGCAAACGATCTTAGGATCGATTGATTTAGTGAGCAAGAGTAATCATTGTTACAGTTCATTCGGCCTTGTCGATGCCGATCGACAGGTTAATTACTCGCCGTATCGTCGTGTCGGTTTACAGCATATTACCGTGTAATTCTAAGCATACAAAGCACACGTAAATAAGACACGAAACACACGCAAACCACCTTGAATCGGTCTTTCGTGTTACCGTATAATTCACCGTGATATTCTCATTGTAATATCACAGTATTTGTACCTTATTGTGTAGAATCAGTACTAGGTTGTACATAGATTTTAGGGCATGATAGTGTTTTAGAGTTGTTAATTCTTCGAAGAGTGAGCTGATGGGGAATCCGGTAAATCGGTAAAGAGACTATCCACATGAAAGCGCCGACGATTATTCACTCAAGTTAAATAACCTTACGAATAAGGTTATTTGCCCTTATGACTTTTCGTACAATACGCCCGCTTAGTACGTACGAATACGCGTTACACGGTGAATTCTTTTCAGTCCCCTTCAGTCATAAATCCTCCAACCGTTAAGCGGCTGGATTCTATGGCTTAATATGTTCATCGTGAGTTGAATACCAAACTGTATCCAGTCTACCATCAGAGGCCCTATCAAAAAAAAATGGGGTGGCGTTTTGCCTTTCACTCTGGCTCGCGTCATGGCATTTTGCCCTGATCCTTGCCAGTTTGATATATTGTATTCATGGATCAAATTATCCATTTTCGAAATGCTCATTGCAGATCGAACATAAAATCAACTTGTTACTTCGATCTAACAATCGATCGAACATTCCATCGAATGATTGATTCTTTACTTTACTTTACCACATGCAACGAGAACAATGTTCTCTGAAAACAGCGCCACTCATTAGCTTTGTAAACAAATCAGCAATATTTGTTGAACCTGGTTCCTTTGCAACTCTGATAATTCCTGCTGCAATAGATTCACGCGCTTTGTGGTAAGCAATGCTGTTGTGCTTCTTCTTACATGGGCTTTCAGGTCGTGTAACATTTGTGACAACTGAATCATTATCACAATACACATTTGTGCTCCCATCAATTGGAACACCCATCATTCTCAACTTGTACCTTAGACCTTCAACCAATTCGATCGAAATTTTCAAAGCAATGATTTCAGATCCAAAAGTTGATGTCTCAACTGTTGTTTGTCTTTTGGAAAACCAAATGATCGGTGCATTATTAATGAAGATAATAACACCAGTATGAGATCTCCTTGTTGCCTTGCATCCGGCATGATCAGCATCGACAAAACAGCTCATCGTCACATGTTTTCCCAAAGCTTCAGGCATATCTGTTGGTATGACTTCAGCGGCACCAGGATAAAATTCAGACCAGTCACATTTTTGAAATTTACTTTCATCAACACTTGGTACAGTATCATCAAAAACCAGTTTTGACCTGTTGTACTTTTTCAAATATGCAAATATGTGAAACAACTGATTCAAATGCCCGATCCTTGCCTGTGCCAAATACCTTGACATCAGTGACACTGGCATTACTATGTCAAGTCTTCCTAATTCGCAAATCCACCTGAGAACTCCAATTAAACCTTGATAGTAATTTTGCAATTCAGGATTCAATTCTTCTGATATATCAATTTCCGGTCGATAATCATGTGACAGTGGGCTTGATGCTGATTTTGGTAGATACTTGTAACCATATTTTTCAGTTCCTAACTCTTGTTCAACTGCTGCAACAGCTTTCGCTGTGTACTTAGTGCTTGATAATGACCATCTTGGCTTTGAATCACCTTCAAAGTAGAATTTCCCAATATCAGCTCCCAAATACAGAGTTGGCTCTTCAATTGTATCATCCTTTAATTTGAACTTTCGTTCAATGTTTTCAAGCTGGAACTTTGGATCTTCGCCAGAACATAGGATATCATCTACATATGCAATGAGCATTGCCCAGTATCTGGATCCATCTTTCCTGGTTTCAATTCTTAAGTGCACATCCGGATCTGCCTTGCAAGGTGAATATCCAAGATCTCTCAAATGCTGGGTGAGGTATGACCTGAAAGATGCACCAGCAACAGGCAGTCCATATAATGCGCGAACAATCTTGCAAGGTCTTCCTGCAAGGTGAGGTGGAAAACCATCTTCTTCTCTTGCTTTCAGAAAATATTTCTCTTTAATCGGGGCTGTCAAATATGCATTTTGAATATCAGCTGAGAGAACCTTCAAATCATTCAGCGCTGCCAGCAGAAAGAATATTCTTACTGAGTCTCGACTGGGAACCGATGAATAAGTATTTTCTTTGGCCACTGCAGGGACTTTGTGACCGTCCCCTACCAATCTGGCCTTCCTTGTTAGGGACCCAAGCTTGATGTCAAAAATCATGTGGGTTGTTATCTGTTTATGGCCAACTGGAATAACATCATCATCAGAAAATTCAAACGCTGCCATATTATTTGTCATTTCCTTATGAATTGCTCTTTCCCAGTGGTCAGTCCCTGTTTTCTTATCAATAGCCAGCGCTTGTTTGATTGAATGTGGCAATTCAACTCCATATTTGTGAGTCTTCAACCAATACTTTGCTGTTTTGGCCGCTTTAAGGATTCGATCCTTCCTCCTCAAAATTTTGTGCACCCACCATCTGAAAGCTGGTGATTTTTCAAGGTTATTGTTAACTGCATACTCGGCTAATTGCACTGGAAATGATTCTTTCACATCACTTAACTTACACCACGATTCAGTGCCATCTTTCCAACTGGCAAGAATTCTCCAACCTCTAGTTGTAGGTTTATGGGTTTTCTTGCCATTTTTTGCTATGGTCGTGGCTTCATCATCAGTTAGTGCAGTGTTGTCGCATTCATGGTCAATGAGCTCATCTAGTAGAGTGAACATCCTCCCGTCATCATCAACAGAGCTGTATAGGCTTTCTGCAACAATATTTGCCGTGTATTCCTCAATGGTGCCATCAGGTAGTTGCAATTTATACAGCCTCGTGTCTAGTATGGGATTCTCATTTCTGATTCCTATTGGTCTGTTTTGCAAGTCGCGAACCCTGTCCTTGACAACGCACCTGAGTCTTTCATCACCTCTTTCAATGATCACTTCATTTCCCAGATATTCATCTGGTTCATCAACATCTTCTACCGATGCTTCTGGCTCAGCCATTTCGAGTTTCATATCCGGTGTTTTTACTGGTTGATTCTCAAATAGCTCTATTTGGGGCTCTGGGTAGTTTTCCTGGAAGAATGATGCGCTGTCCTTGACTTCATCTCCAATTTTGGATTCAATTGATTTGTCGATCGCTTCCATTCTTCTTAGGACATCTCTATCCCTCCATTCATATTCCTTTACAGGCCTTATTGAATTTGTAGATATTGGTATTGCCGACTCGGGCAGTAGCCAAAAACAATCCCCCCCACCTACCCTATTTCCACAGGGACCCAACCATCGCGCCAGCCTTTCAACACCTCGGGTGGAAGAATCACCTTTTTCATAATAAAACACAAAATCATACCATTCTGATGAAGTATATAATGTAATATCGGGCCTATAGCCATGGACCAATTCAAATGGGGTTCTCCCCATTGAAGAAGGGTTGTTGGAGGCTGTTCGCTGCCTGATATTAGCACATAGTTCACCACAAAATGACCATAATCTTCTCGGTGACTTCTTCTTTGCAGACTTGGTTGTGATTGCACCGCCAAGATGACCAATTGCTTGTTCTGCCCGATTTTGGAATGGGCAATGTGGCTGGATGAATGTCTGATGAATATGGTTGCGCTTTACAATTGAATTCCAGTGTGTTTTGTAGGTTCTTGGGGATCCTTGTTCTGGCGCACCATCAGAAATCAAATGCTCTGGAATTCCAATTTCATGAATGAATGTCTTCAGTCCTTGATGGGCTTGTGATTTGTTCTGTATTGGTATAAATACTTCAAACCCATTTCCATTTGTAAAGATCTGTGCACATTTTTCTTGCCTCATGATACTCGTGGTTCTTGCATGCCATGTATCAGTGTACCAGGTTCCTTGTGCGACTCTTTTGTTCCTGAAGCGCTGAGTAGGCAGCCGCTTCATCAATGGTGATTGCAAATTCCTGAGTGCCTTCTGCGTTGTGACTTTCAGTGTCTGTTCAGCTTTCTTGAAACTAATGTTCCAAGTTTTGGCTAGGCGTTCACAGTCAACTTTGTTTGGACCTTCAATTGTTATCACTGATGGCCCCCATTGATTTCTTCTGTCAAGAGACCTCCTTTCTAGTGTATTGTCAATTTCTTGCAAGCTAGGGGCCTGTTTTGATTCTGCTTCAGGAGCTTCCATAAAGTCAAATTCTGTATCATCAAACAAAATTGGTCTACCCTTCGCGCGCTTGAAATATTCCTTACTGAAGAAATCCGATGAGCAATATTTCCATCTGTTGCAATCTGGCATTCAGTTAGCATTCTCCTTGTGGATACTTGATGGACCCTCATCAGTTTGCATTGCTGCATGATACTTGGATGCCGTTCTTTTCCTAAGCTGGTCTTGGGAAGTGTATTTGTAACATTACTAGCAGGTTCTGTTACAACAGAACTTTCCTCCATTGCTTGGTCCTCTTCGGTCGACATAGCTTGAAGGCTGAATTGGTCCCCTGAAATTGGATCTCCATTGTCAATGGCTAGCTCGGCCATCCTGAACTTCAGTGAATGTGGATCCCAGGGGGTATCATTTGTTGCTATCAAATGTTGGCATTCATCAAGTTCCATTCTTGTGGGCTTTCTTGTGGGGAAATATGAGATCACATTCCTCATACTCAGTTTGATAAAAACTTTCTTCGGATCATCATCCTCCAGTGGAGTTTGAATTGTAATTCCATGCTTGGATCTTGGATCAAATTGGCGAGGTGTCTCTTCAACAGAGTTGAAATTGCAGTCCCTCACTTGATTTGGGCATATCAAGCTGTTTTTCAATTTGTCCCCAAAGTACAGTGCTTGATGGAACACTATGATATATACTTGGCCTGATGTTGGATTTGTCCATGCAGTCGCACAGCTTCCAATGGGGATTTTCTTGATGGGCTTGTACTCTTCAGAAAAAGGTGCAACATCAACGTGTGTTGTGATTTGATCAGGATTCAGCAATACCATATTGCTTCCTGCTGCAGTAGTATCTGCATGTGAGTCTAACTCACAATATCCTTCTTCATTTTCCCCATCATCAAAACCTACAGGGACATTCATCTGGTATAATGACCGGCTCACCATTTTTAACAATTTGTGTTCTAGTGATAGTGTCCGGTTATTATGTCATTTTTTAGATTTTTGATCCAAAACTGTCACCAGCGCCTTCATTTTCAAGTTTCTTTTTAGTCTCAGCAGCCTTGAGATTTCGTTTCTTTTTAGCCTGTCTCATCTGGTAAAGCTCCTGGCGCTGTTCTTTTGACATTGTTTTATAAACACTTGTTGGGTAAGGCTTGCACTCAACTTTTCCTGTAAAAGTTCCAGTTGTCTTTTGCTTTTTGTTGCTGGTTGTGCCCATAGAATACAAACTTCTGGAACCTCTTTTACTCTTCCCTGTTGCAAGCTTTTTCAATCCAAGGCGATTGGTGAATAGAATCAAACATTCATTGAAGTTGTCACGATAGTCTTTGCTCTCATCAATTGCATCTGCTTTTGCAGCATCAAGTCGCTCATCACTGATTGAATTGATAAAATCCCAGACAAATCTTCTTTCATTATGATTCTTTTCAAATCTCAGAATCGTTCCATGGAAAGCAGTCCAATTTCGCTTGTGCTTGTTCCAGTCATAACCCTTGGAATCTCCAGTGTAGTGTGAATCTTTATTAAATTCCTTTCGTGACCAGAAGTACCAAAGCTACCAAAGGGTAGATTTCCTATTCGTACGAATCAATGAGTCCCGTATCCATCTAAGTAATCGATTCCCACGGCATATCGATTCCCACGGCGCATCGATTCCCATCGCGCATCAACGGTGAGCAATCCCTGTCTTACAATATTGCCATTGTTCTTCGGTGAGCAAACTCTGATTTCATAAAATATCACACGAGCTACAGGAGCAATTCCTGACCTTAAAGATAAACATTTTATGGAGTCTTCCTAACGGAACAAGAGAAGAAAACCGTTGGCATGTGATTCTCACACAATACATATACATGCATACAAATATATATGGTCAACGACTAATACATGCACGGAAATAATCAGCGAGTAATCTCAGCACTACGCAACAGCAGTTGCAACGTATTCATCTCAATAAAAGAGATATCTTGCATTTCGGCAAGATTTCACTTTATCTCATACTTTTAACATTCAACTGATTTACATCCCAAAATTCACACTAGTTGCTACCAACTACCTGTAATCTACATACTAAGGTCTGTCTCGCTGCAATCTGAATAAGTCACAGCAAGAGGAGATCTGGCGTTTCCCTAGTCTCGCCTGTAGTCCGATTATCCGTTGCCGAAAGTATCCAAACACAATTGTCACGCGTAGAGTACAATCGTTCGTCTACTAACACACTAAAACAGCGTTGCTGTTCATCAGAAGTCCTTGAATCAGACTCTCAACGAATCGGATTCAGAAGGAAAGTAATAGATTAACAGTCGCAAGCTCTAAGAAGGCTTGCACACAAGAAGGAACAGGAACGGAATTGAACATAATCCCTACGCTGGCATATGCACGTCGCACATCGCACAAGAAGCAGTTCCCATTCTCAGTTACCACGCACTTCTTTCCAAGGCTCCGAACCACCACAGATGCCGAACATACCGTTGATGCCCGGCGATGCACTCGGAGGCGAAGAGAAGAATGACGCCGAAGTCGCCAATCTCAACGACCGCTTTCCCAGCTTCGATACGGACATGAGAAAGGTACTCATATCATTACTCAACGTAACAAGTGAGATTACTAGCAAGTTGTGCCTAGCTCTCAAAGAAGGCGGATTATGCGAGTGGAAGTCGTTCCTCGACGCACTTATCGAACCGGATTTTGCACGCGAACTTACCTATATGGAACGAGGATTGGCAACAAATATCCCTCGATCCATCCAAAGGAGCATAGAAGCACTTGCGGACTTCGCTATCGACCTACAAGAAGAAGGTGTCGATCTAGGAGAAGACGAGAAGGACTGGAAGGATGTAAAGTCATATACATACATGGAATTCCAAACATTTCGCGGAGAGCGTGCCCAACGCTTACGTAACGAATCTGTTCTGAACCCACCACCTCCTCCGGCGGGAAGTAACAAAAAGTCCCCTCAGCAGGTAAAGTACGAATCATGGTGTCGAAAAGCACGAGATGAAAAGTCCTTTACACCCCTCACGAATGACTCGAGATTCGAACACTGGCTCGTCGGTTTCAAAGCTAAACTCGAAGCATACGACATCGATACAGAGACATTCCTCGATGAAACTTGGCCTCCAGCCACACTTGTAGGTTACACCCGTGATCTCTACATCAAACAATGTGCCTTCTTCTGGGTACTAATGTTGGAAGTCTTCAAGAGTGACCTTTCTGCATCATGTGTACACGGTCATTCTACCACTCGTAATGGACGCCAGGCCTACTTCGACTTCGTAAACCTTCATAGCCAATCAAAAGCAAAGGTATACGACAACTCGACCCAGCTACAAGCGTTGCTAAAGTTGAACCTCAACAATTGGAAAGAATCCAAAGTGAAATTCATCACACATTGGTTTGACGAATTGAATCACCTCAACAAGCTCCGTCCTCCCAACAAACCCCTCGAGTATCACACTGTAAAATCAGCATTGTGTCAGGCATGTTATTCCAGCTTCCAGCTAAGCGAACAGTTTGCCAAAGTCAAGGATCCAGGTGGGACGAATAGCACCGTAACGGATGCAGTTGCCGAAGCCGCTGCTATCCACGATCTTAAAATCACGCTTTTACTCGAAGCAACTCGACTTGATTCCCAGTCTGCGATGTCTGCTCCTCGGTCGACCGTACGTGCACACGTTCATGATTTCTCTTCTGACTCGATCCAACACCACGATGACTATGCTCTTCCCATCGAATTTGAAGGAGACTATCAAGATTATGCTGTGTTCAAGGCTGGACGTACCCCTGACCCTACCACAAGGTTGCCTACAAACATATGGAAGGCCTTGTCACGACAGGACATGAAGAGTTGGCTTAGTTTTTCTCCGGAAGGAAAGAAAATCGTGGTTGCCTCATTGCGACACGACTTACTTAACACTAACCAACCTGACCCCAACAGTGTCAAACCCATTACCCGAAAGGCATACCAACATGAACACTCGGTATCTTTTCAAGAAGACGATACTTCGACCAAGGATGAGCATGCCAATTCCGCATCAGACCTACATCCTGCTGTAGAGAATGATCGTAGAGGCGTTTTCCATGCATCTCTAGGTGTATACAAATCAACGACCTCCTCGTCTAAGGACCAGCGACCTCTCAAGTCTTCCGTGTCACCCGCGCATCCAGCTCGATTCCTTTCAAACAACCCTGACATTCAGTACAAAAAGGACGGTGACACTCAAATACCTGTCGGAACACCATCGTATTCCGCCAACTTTCACCAGTGGTATACTCCCAAGGACGATCTCACCTTTCCTAATGATGGGCCCGTAACGTCATACACATACCGCATACACAAAACTACGGTTACTAGCCCTGGTTTTGCCATGGTCGATCGCGGCGCAAATGGCTGCATCATCGGTAATGATGCATGTCTCATCTCCAAGGATATTCCACCACGATATGTTAACGTCACCGGCATTAACAATCATCAGGTACAAAACATTCCCATTGCTACATGCGGAGCATATTCCATGTCGAACAGAGGCCCCGTCATTCTTATTTTCAATGAATGTGCCTATACAGGACGACATCCTTCTATATTGTCATCCGGCCAAATGGAGGCATATCTTTCCACTGTAGACGACACGTCCATCAAAGCAGGCGGAGGACAGGTCATCACCACCTCCGATGGCTATGCACTGCCTCTTAGCATACGACACGGCTTACCATACCTTGCGATGCGGAAGTATACGACTGTCGAATTTGACACGTTACCTCATGTTATCATGACGTCCGATAAACATTGGGACCCATCTGTTCTCGATACCACGATCAGTGCAAAGGATGAACAATTTCTCCAGAAATATCCTCCCCAACCACAGCAACTCCCTTATGCCGATTACGACGAATATGGGAACCCACGCTGCCTTGAAGGATTCGATATATCTGTCTCTCCCGGGTCCTCCACGGTCACATCCCTCAGCTCGTATTCCAGCCATTCCACCCGATCTCCCTTTCTTCCAATTGATGATCATAAGAACAACGATCGCTCCTTTTGGCTTACTTCCACTGACTACGCCCATCACGAACGTCTCGCATGCTGCGCGCCAAACGCAGTCTCTGGAACAGTCACTGCGTTTCCGACAGATTGTACAGCAAGTGACACTACACGCATTGCAGCCACGCCCCGTGAAAGATACCCAAATGATCATGACTACTTATCCCTCAAACCTTTCTTTTGTTGGGTTTCCACCGATCGCATCAAAGCTACTTTCGAAAACTCGACACAATACGGTTCGTTAGCGGTTAGCCCTGATGGTAACATTTTCAAACGGTTTCATTCCCCTCAACCGGCCATGAACGTTCGCCCCTTCAATGACGATGTTATGTCCGATGCAGTCTATTCAGATGTCCCAGCAATTGATGGTGGATCCAAGATTGCTCAGATCTTCTTTGGCCGAAAATCACATATTATTCACGTTGAAGAAATGCGTACCACCGGCGATTTTCTACCCTGCTTTCAGAACTTTGTTCGAAAATGGGGCAGACCCATCCGCCTCCTTTGCGACCACGGTAACTATCAATCAAGCAAGAAAGTCATGGATTACCTCAAGATGTTATGGATTGGACTCTGGCAAAGTGAACCGTACCATCAACATCAGAATCAATTCGAACGACGATACCAAACGTTCAAACGCATTGTCAATCGCGTCATGGATCGTACCGGCACACCACCACACATGTGGTTACTGTGCATGACATACGTTGCAGGTCTCCTTAATGTTGTCTCTGACCCTACGCTGTCCGATAAACAACCGATCTTCATTGCCACGGGTACAATTGGCGACATCAGCGCATACACCAGTTTCTTCTGGTTTGAACCTGTGTATTTCAAGACCAATGACTCTCCTTTTGGTACCAAATCTACCGAACGCCTAGGTCATTTCGTCGGCATCGCCGAACATGTTGGCAATGGACTCTGCTTTCGAATCTGGGATCCAGTTACCAACAAGTTACTAGACCGGTCCGGTGTTCGATCTGCTCTTACACCTGAGTCACGTAACAAGCGCGCGGGCTTATTTACTGATGATGGTTTCATCAAATGGCGTAATGCAAAGGATTCCTTACCCCGTATATACGCCACTGGAGAAGCTCCAGCTTTCAAACATGGGGAGCATACCAATCAGAATAAACTCATTGACGAGTCTACTAAACCAAACAGCTCAGTTTCCCCTAACGGTTCACCTGCTGATTGTGACACCGCCGATGACACCGTTCCATCTGCACCAACAGATACCACGCCCCACGCATCTGGCACTCAAACAATTCTTCAACCACCCGCCCACCCCTCGTTACCGAGCTTTCTTTATAAGAAGGTCGATGACAGCCCAAGCTGGTCACCTTCTCCACTCCCTAACAACTATGGGGAGAGTTTTGATGGTCCTCCTACGACACACATCTTCAGCAAGACATCCGATGGCGTCCTCCTTACTGAAGATGATTTTGATCCACCGGAATTAGCATACTTTGATGTTAGTGACGTCACAACTCCACACACCAACCCCGCTACTCCCTCAGTAGACCCATCACAGGTAGTTGTTACCGACGAAGAAGGCAACGCACAATTTGACGATGATGGTAAACCTATTACCATCCCTACGATCCCGATTACCGATCTACAAGGACGTTCCTTCCTTGTAACCAATCTCGATGGCACTCGGAAACGACTCACCATTGTCGATGTTGAAGACAGTCTTGAACGCAATAAAGACTTCATCAAGTTCAAGTGCAAACACTCCGATGACGAACTCGATGATATCATTGCATACAATGACGTCATGAATTACATCCATCGTGATTCAACACAAGAAGACGGCAAACTCTGGTCGTTTCGCCGCATCCTAGGACACCAAGGTCCACTGGATAACAAGCACCCTCAATACAAAGGTTCCAAGTATAACCTCTGGATTGAATGGGAGAATATGGAACGTACATATGAACCTCTGGCCAATATTGCGGCTGATGACCCAGTCACTGTTGCAAAATATGGGAAAGACAACAACTTGCTTGACCTCCCAGGTTGGAAACGTCTCAGGAGAATCACCAACCTAGCCCGACGAACCAAGAAACTTGATCGACTCGTACACCAAGCCAAACTACGTTCTTTCCGTACCACTCCGCAGTATCAATATGGATTCAAAGTGCCTCGTAACCACGAAGAAGCCCTCCGATTTGATCAAGCCAACGGGAACACCAAATGGGAAGATGCCACCACTCTGGAAATGGCACAACTCAATGAATACAATACATTCATTGATAAAGGCATATACAAGACAAGCTCCATTCCCACGGGATTCCAACAGATCAAGGTACACATGATATACGCTGTCAAACACGACGGAAGACACAAGGCTCGCCTCGTTGCTAACGGTAATCTCACTGAGGCCCCTATCCACAGTGTTTACGCAGGCGTCGTATCTCTTCGCGGTCTACGTATGTGCCTATTCCTAGCTGAACTCAACGATCTAGAAGCATGGGGTACCGACATAGGTAATGCCTACTTAGAAGCAGTCACCTGCGAGAAAGTATGCATCAAGGCAGGTCCCGAATTCGGATCGCTGGAGGGTCACCTGTTGATCATCTACAAAGCCCTATATGGTCTCAGGTCTTCAGGCAAGTGCTTTGGAGACTTACTCGCGGCTTGTCTCATCGAGCTCGGCTTCGAAAGATCCCGCGCAGAACCGGAAATATTCCTCAAACCCGGAACGAACAAGCATGGTGAACGGGTATATGAGCTCATATGCACATATGTTGATGACCTATGTCTCTGCATGGCAGATCCCAATTCCTTCTTGAAGATATTGCAATCGTCACCATATAACTTCAAATTGAAGGGATCCGGACCTATGAACTTTCATTTAGGATGTGGATTTGAGCGCGACGAACATGGTGTTATGTGCATGAATCCCATAAAGTTCATCGAAAAGATGGAAGCATCTTACGAACAAATGTTTGGATGCAAACCTAACACTAGGTTCCGATCACCCATCGCGGAGAACGATCACCCTGAATTGGACTCCTCAGCCTTTCTTGAAGAAACCGGTATACAGAAATACCAAAGTATGATCGGTTCACTGCAATGGATCATCGCTATTGGCCGTTTCGATGTACAAACAGCCGTGATGACGCTCTCAAGTTTCAGAGCTCAGCCACGAGATGGGCATCTCGAACGTGCTAAACGTATCTATGGATATATCTCCAAATTTAGACATTTTAAAATCAGATTCCGTGTGGAACCGCCCGATTTTATATTGACTAAACCCGACACCATCGACTGGTCCAATACCGTCTATGGGGAGCATTCTGAGGAGCTACCCGACGACGCCCCTGCACCGCTTGGAAAGACAGTAGTGTTATCACACTTCTATGATGCCAACCTCATGCATGATATTCTCAGTGGCAAGGCCGTTACCGGCATTCTTCATTTCGCGAACAAGACTCCCATGATGTGGTTCTCGAAGAAGCAGTCTACTACGGAAACAGCCACCTTTGGAGCTGAATTTGTTGCAGGAAGAACTTGCATCGAACAGATTGTCGATCTACGCCACTCATTCCGATACCTCGGAACACGAGTACATGATATCTCATACTCTTGGGGTGACAACGAAAAGATGATCCAGACGTCGACCTTTCCTTACGCAAGGTTGCATAAGCGTCATAACATTCTATCGTTTCACTACGTACGGAGCATGATAGCGAGAGGTTTCATTTTAATGATGCACATCCCAGGTAAGGATAACTGTGCAGACATTCTCACCAAGCATTGGAGTCACTCAGTTGTGTATCCACTGCTCAGGCCCATCTTCCACTTCTGTGGTAATACTGGCGACCTTCTCCAGGATGATGGAAGCATCATGTAGAGCGTGATGACCCTTCACGAGGAGACATGGGGAGTATTAAATTCCTTTCGTGACCAGAAGTACCAAAGCTACCAAAGGGTAGATTTCCTATTCGTACGAATCAATGAGTCCCGTATCCATCTAAGTAATCGATTCCCACGGCATATCGATTCCCACGGCGCATCGATTCCCATCGCGCATCAACGGTGAGCAATCCCTGTCTTACAATATTGCCATTGTTCTTCGGTGAGCAAACTCTGATTTCATAAAATATCACACGAGCTACAGGAGCAATTCCTGACCTTAAAGATAAACATTTTATGGAGTCTTCCTAACGGAACAAGAGAAGAAAACCGTTGGCATGTGATTCTCACACAATACATATACATGCATACAAATATATATGGTCAACGACTAATACATGCACGGAAATAATCAGCGAGTAATCTCAGCACTACGCAACAGCAGTTGCAACGTATTCATCTCAATAAAAGAGATATCTTGCATTTCGGCAAGATTTCACTTTATCTCATACTTTTAACATTCAACTGATTTACATCCCAAAATTCACACTAGTTGCTACCAACTACCTGTAATCTACATACTAAGGTCTGTCTCGCTGCAATCTGAATAAGTCACAGCAAGAGGAGATCTGGCGTTTCCCTAGTCTCGCCTGTAGTCCGATTATCCGTTGCCGAAAGTATCCAAACACAATTGTCACGCGTAGAGTACAATCGTTCGTCTACTAACACACTAAAACAGCGTTGCTGTTCATCAGAAGTCCTTGAATCAGACTCTCAACGAATCGGATTCAGAAGGAAAGTAATAATCTTTCATATCCTGATATGTCTTATTTAGAACCATAGTGATATTGGTATCAGTGTAAGCGTGTTGCATGAGAGAAATGAAAGCGTTTCTGGCATTACCAGAATTCAGTGCAGTGTTTTGGAAATGTGCCACATATTCCCAACCGGGACCTTTTCTAGTTGCATCACACAGCAACCTCCAGACGACGTTGTTGTCCTCATCATACTGGGGACCTGACAGGACTCCACATCTTTCATTGTAATCACTCCAAGTTGGATAAGTATCTGTTGTAGTTTGCCCGACTGTTCCAGCCCTGGCTTCATCAGTAACTTCTTCCATTTCTTGGGGTCTTATGACATACAAGATTGGAAAACCCTCAGAGTTGAATCTGTATCTCAAGTTTTGTCGGAAGCCTTCCTCCCATTCCCTGAATTTTGTGAGATCCTTCAGCTCGGGTGGAGTTGCCTTTTCCTGTGATTTCACACTTGATTCCATCATCTTGATTCTGAATTGCTGCAGTTCCAAGTTGTTTGGGTTTGCGTTCCAGTCGATAGCCATTGGCTTGACTCCAATCAATGGTTGATACCGGGCCCAATTTGCCCAAGTTAGGAGCCTCGATGATAGTCTGTTACCATAGTGGATACTTTTTGGATTAGGACAGTCCGGACTGATAGATTTCAGTCCATGCATGAACGATTTAATGCTCTCTTTGTTGAGGTCTGTAATTTCTCGGATATTAGACATCCCTCCCCTCATAATTTCTTCAGCTGATTCATAGTTGATGCCAAAATCCATCAGGCTGCTCCTGAAAGCAAGCTGTTCTGGGTTCAGAAATCTACCATTGTTGAATCCCCTTATTTTTATCCTGGGTTGGGATGACCTTCTTCCCAGCCGTTCAGCTCTTGCGTTCTCTGCATTTTGGTCAGCATCGTTTCCTTCATCCTCATTTTCGCTATCCGCGTCATCTGGATTCACACCCTTTCTTTCTGCATCTCTCATTGCCCTGACTCTTTTCTTTACTTCTTGGTCGATGATTCTCTTCATGGTTGAGTTTGATTCTGGGTCCTCAAAGGCCCTTTCCATGACTTCCATGATTTTATCTTCCAATTTCTCTTCCAAATCGTCATCGTCTGAATCGTCATCGTCATCCACTTCCATTTTTGTTTCTTCCATGTCGTCGTCCGCTCTAGTTCGTACCATGGTGGAGTGGGGTGCGATATTTCAAACGAAGTTTCGAAAGGATTTCAAATGGTCGTTTTGGAGTGTGAACGGTCGATTCGTAAGATGGTATTCGATGGAAGTTGATATTGAATATTCAATCGAAGGTGGTATGTGGTGGAAGAGTGTAATCGAATCGAGGATTGGATGTGAGAGATGGATATGATTAGTTGAAAAGAATTCACCGTGTAACGCGTACTGTACGAAAAGTCATAAGGGCAAATAACCTTATTCGTAAGGTTATTTAACTTGAGTGAATAATCGTCGGCGTTTCATGTGGTTTGTCTCTTTACCAAATTTCCCCATCAGCTCACTCTTCGAAGAATTAACAACTCTAAAACACTATCATGCCCTAAAATCTACGTACAACATAGTACAAATTCTACATAATAAGGTACAATCACATGTGATATTCAATGAGAATATCACGGTGAATTATACGGTAACAAAAGACCGATCGAAGATGGTTTTGCGTGTGTTTTGTGTCTTAAGAATTACATGTGTTTCTTGTACGATGGAAATTACACGATGAAGACGGTAATTTGACGATGATTAATTAACCTGTCGATCGGCATCGACAAGGCCGAATGAACTGTAACAATGATTACTCTTGCTCACTAAATCAATCGATCGTAAGATCGTTTGCGTTTGTTTGTTACGACACACTTTCTTTAGTTTATCAGACCCACAGCACTCTACGGGCTGTGGAGGACCGAATTGAATGGCGTTTCCCAAGAGAAACGCAGTTGAGCTCGAAGACGAATCCGGATTAGCCTGATCAGCTACCGGCATCAACCCTCAAGGATGTAAAAGGGGCAGTTGCTTGTGGAGCCCTGGAATAGACCAACACCAGGGCGGTCTCCCTGAAAGAAGAGACCAAAGACCTGAACCAAGATGGTAGGCTCCATCGGGTTTCACGATCCAGCAAAACAAGCAAGGGAAAAGACACTGGACGATTCAGCTGAACGAATCGCCCAGGTTGGCATCAGTTGAAAGGAATCAATATCCAATCCGAGAACACTGATCTTTCACTGAAAACAAGAATGAAGTGAGCCAGAAGATTGAGCCTCAAGTATTCTGTGGTGAAACAGATTGCGAAGAACATCTGCTTGTAAAGGAACAGATTGCGAAAGAACATCTGCTCAAAAATCGAGAACACCAAATATCGAAGATCGGAAGATCGCAAAGATCCAAAAGGAAAAAGAGAACACTAAAAGGAGAACACTAAATTCTCAGGAAACAATCAATCTTTGAAATTCACCACAGAAATACAGAATGAGCAAAATCCCGAGAAAGGATAGGAAAGCTCACAATCTTGATTTGCGACAAAAGCAAAGGCTCACACAAAATACAAAACAAACCGGAACGAAAATTCGATCCGGATATACGAATACAAAAACAGATAAGCGAATCACACTTGACGGCAGTCAACATTTACCCTCCATATCTCACACCCAAAACTCTCGATTCGATTACATTCTCTCTCCACATACCATCTATCGATTAAACATCCTACGAATCAACCATCCATACTTCATCAAATAATCCGAAACTTCGTTTGAAATATCGCACTCCTCTCCACCATGGTACGAACTAGAGCGGACGGCGACATGGAAGAAACAAAAATGGAAGTGGATGATGATGACGATTCAGACGATGACGATTCAGAAGATGACGATTTGGAAGAGAAATTGGAAGATAAAATCATGGAAGTCATGGAAAGGGCCTTTGAGGACCCAGAATCAAACTCAACCATGAAGAGAATCATCGACCAAGAAATAAAGAAAAGAGTCAGGGCAATGAGAGATGCAGAAAGAAAGGGTGTGAATCCAGATGACGCGGATAGCGAAAATGAGGATGAAGGAAACGATGCTGACCAAAATGCAGAGAACGCAAGAGCTGAACGGCTGGGAAGAAGGTCATCCCAACCCAGGATAAAAATCAGGGGATTCAACAATGGTAGATTTCTGAACCCAGAACAGCTAGCTTTCAGGAGCAGCCTAATGGATTTTGGTATCAACTATGAATCAGCTGAAGAAATTATGAGGGGAGGGATGTCTAATATTCGTGAAATTACAGACCTCAACAAGGAAAGCATTAAATCATTCATGCACGGATTGAAAGCTATCAGTCCAGACTGTCCTAATCCAAAAAGTATCCACTATGGTAACAGACTATCATCGAGGCTCCTAACTTGGGCAAATTGGGCCCGATACCAACCACTGATTGGAGTTGAGCCAAGGGCTATCGACTGGAACGCAAACCCAAACAACCTGGAATTGCAGCAATTCAGAATCAAGATGATGGAGGCAAGTGTGAAATCACAGGAAAAAGCAACCCCACCTGAATTGAAGGATCTTACAAAATTCAGGGAATGGGAGGAAGGCTTCCGTCAAAACTTGAGATACAGATTCAACTCTGAGGGATTCCCAATCTTGTATGTCATAAGACCCCAAGAAAAGGAAGAAGTTACTGACGAAGCCAGGGCTGGAACAGTCGGGCAAAGTATGACAGATACCTACCCAACTTGGAGTGACTACAACGAAAGATGTGGTGTTTTGTCAGGTCACCAGTATGATGAGGATAACAGCGTCGTCTGGAGATTGTTATGTGATGCAACAAGAAAGGGACCTGGTTGGGAATATGTTGCACATTTCCAAAACACTGCACTGAATTCTGGTAATGCCAGAAATGCTTTCATTTCTCTCATGCAACACGCTTACACTGATACCAATATCACTATGGTTCTGAATAAGACATATCAGGATATGAAAGATTCACACTACACTGGAGATTCCAAGGGTTATGACTGGAACAAGCACAAGCGAAATTGGACTGCTTTCCATGGAACGATTTTGAGATTTGAAAAGAATCATAATGAAAGAAGATTTGTCTGGGATTTTATCAATTCAATCAGTGACGAGCGACTTGATGCTGCAAAAGCAGATGCAATTGATGAGAGCAAAGACTATCGTGACAACTTCAATGAATGTTTGATTCTATTCACCAATCGTCTTGGATTGAAAAAGCTTGCAACAGGGAAGAGTAAAAGAGGTTCCAGAAGTTTGTATTCTATGGGCACAACCAGCAACAAGAAGCAAAAGACAACTGGAACTTTTACAGGAAAAGTTGAGTGCAAGCCTTACCCAACAAGTGTTTATAAAACAATGTCAAAAGAACAGCGCCAGGAGCTTTACCAGATGAGACAGGCTAAAAAGAAACGAAATCTCAAGGCTGCTGAGACTAAAAAGAAAGAAACAAATGAAGGCGCTGGTGACAGTTTTGGATCAAAATCTAAGAAATGACATAATAACCGGACACTATCACTAGAACACAAATTGTTAAAAATGGTGAGCCGGTCATTATACCAGATGAATGTCCCTGTAGGTTTTGATGATGGGGAAAATGAAGAAGGATATTGTGAATTAGACTCACATGCAGATACTACTGCAGCAGGAAGCAATATGGTATTGCTGAATCCTGATCAAATCACAACACACGTTGATGTTGCACCCTTTTCTGAAGAGTACAAGCCCATCAAGAAAATCCCCATTGGAAGCTGTGCGACTGCATGGACAAATCCAACATCAGGCCAAGTATATATCATAGTGTTCCATCAAGCACTGTACTTTGGGGACAAATTGAAAAACAGCTTGATATGCCCAAATCAAGTGAGGGACTGCAATTTCAACTCTGTTGAAGAAACACCTCGCCAATTTGATCCACGATCCAAGCATGGAATTACAATTCAAACTCCACTGGAGGATGATGATCCGAAGAAAGTTTTTATCAAACTGAGTATGAGAAATGTGATCTCATATTTCCCCACAAGAAAGCCCACAAGAATGGAACTTGATGAATGTCAACATTTGATAGCAACAAATGATACCCCCTGGGATCCACATTCACTGAAGTTCAGGATGGCCGAGCTAGCCATTGACAATGGAGATCCAATTTCAGGGGACCAATTCAGCCTTCAAGCTATGTCAACCGAAGAGGACCAAGCAATGGAGGGAAGTTCTGTTGTAACAGAACCTGCAAGTAATGTTACAGGTATGCTCCCCAAGACCAGCTTAGACAACAGGCATCCAAGTGTCATGCAGCAATGCAAACTGATGAGAGTACATCAGGTATCAACAAGAAGAATGCTAACTGAATGCCAAATTGCAACAGATGGAAATATTGCTCACCGAATTTCTTCAGTAAGGAACATTTCAAGCGCGCGAAGGGTAGACCAATTCTTGTTTGATGATACAGAATTTGACTTTATGGAAGCTCCTGAAGAAGAATCAAAACAGGCCCCTAGCTTGCAAGAAATTGACAATACACTAGAAAGGAGGTCTCTTGACAGAAGAAATCAATGGGGGCCATCAGTGATAACAATTGAAGGTCCAAACAAGGTTGACTGTGAACGCCTAGCCAAAACTTGGAACATTAGTTTCAAGAAAGCTGAACAGACACTGAAAGTCACGACGCAGAAGGCACTCAGGAATTTGCAATCACCATTGATGAAGCGACTTCCTACTCAGCGCTTCAGGAACAAGAGAGTCGCACAAGGAACCTGGTACACTGATACATGGCATGCAAGAACCACGAGTATCATGAGGCAAGAAAAATGTGCACAGATCTTTACAAATGGAAATGGGTTTGAAGTATTTATACCAATACAGGACAAATCACAAGCCCATCAAGGACTGAAGACATTCATTCATGAAATTGGAATTCCAGAGCATTTGATTTCTGATGGTGCGCCAGAACAAGGATCCCCAAGAACCTACAAAACACACTGGAATTCAATTGTAAAGCGCAACCATATCCATCAGACATTCATCCAGCCACATTGTCCATTCCAAAATCGAGCAGAACAAGCAATTGGTCATCTTGGTAGCGCAATCACAACCAAGTCTGCAAAGAAGAAGTCACCGAGAAGATTATGGTCATTTTGTGGTGAGCTATGTGCTAATATCAGGCAGCGAACAGCCTCGAACAACCCTTCTTCAATGGGGAGAACCCCATTTGAATTGGTCCATGGCTATAGACCCGATATTACATTATATACTTCATCAGAATGGTATGATTTTGTGTTTTATTATGAAAAAGGTGATTCTTCCACCCGAGGTGTTGAAAGGCTGGCGCGATGGTTGGGTCCCTGTGGAAATAGGGTAGGTGGGGGGGATTGTTTTTGGCTACTGCCCGAGTCGGCAATACCAATATCTACAAATTCAATAAGGCCTGTAAAGGAATATGAATGGAGGGATAGAGATGTCCTAAGAAGAATGGAAGCGATCGACAAATCAATTGAATCCAAGATTGGAGATGAAGTCAAGGACAGCGCATCATTCTTCCAGGAAAACTACCCAGAGCCCCAAATAGAGCTATTTGAGAATCAACCAGTAAAAACACTGGATATGAAACTCGAAATGGCTGAGCCAGATGCATCAGTAGAAGATGTTGATGAACCAGATGAATATCTGGGAAATGAAGTGATCATTGAAAGAGGTGATGAAAGACTCAGGTGCGTTGTCAAGGACAGGGTTCGCGACTTGCAAAACAGACCAATAGGAATCAGAAATGAGAATCCCATACTAGACACGAGGCTGTATAAATTGCAACTACCTGATGGCACCATGGAGGAATACACGGCAAATATTGTTGCAGAAAGCCTATACAGCTCTGTTGATGATGACGGGAGGATGTTCACTCTACTAGATGAACTCATTGACCATGAATGCGACAACACTGCACTAACTGATGATGAAGCCACGACCATAGCAAAAAATGGCAGGGAAACCCATAAACCTACAACTAGAGGTTGGAGAATTCTTGCCAGTTGGAAAGATGGCACTGAATCGTGGTGTAAGTTAAGTGATGTGAAAGAATCATTTCCAGTGCAATTAGCCGAGTATGCAGTTAACAATAATCTTGAAAAATCACCAGCTTTCAGATGGTGGGTGCACAAAATTTTGAGGAGGAAGGAACGAATCCTTAAAGCGGCCAAAACAGCAAAGTATTGGTTGAAGACTCACAAATATGGAGTTGAATTGCCACATTCAATCAAACAAGCACTGGCTATTGATAAGAAAACGGGGACTGACCACTGGGAAAGAGCAATTCATAAGGAAATGACAAATAATATGGCAGCGTTTGAATTTTCTGATGATGATGTTATTCCAGTTGGCCATAAACAGATAACAACCCACATGATTTTTGACATCAAGCTTGGGTCCCTAACAAGGAAGGCCAGGTTGGTAGGGGACGGTCACAAAGTCCCTGCAGTGGCCAAAGAAAATACTTATTCATCGGTTCCCAGTCGAGACTCAGTAAGAATATTCTTTCTGCTGGCAGCGCTGAATGATTTGAAGGTTCTCTCAGCTGATATTCAAAATGCATATTTGACAGCCCCGATTAAAGAGAAATACTTCCTAAAAGCGAGAGAAGAAGATGGTTTTCCACCTCACCTTGCAGGAAGACCTTGTAAGATTGTCCGGGCATTGTATGGACTGCCGGTTGCTGGTGCATCTTTCAGGTCATACCTCACCCAGCATTTGAGAGATCTTGGATATTCACCTTGCAAGGCAGATCCGGATGTGCACTTAAGAATTGAAACCAGGAAAGATGGATCCAGATACTGGGCAATGCTCATTGCATATGTAGATGATATCCTATGTTCTGGTGAAGATCCAAAGTTCCAGCTTGAAAACATTGAACGAAAGTTCAAATTGAAGGATGATACAATTGAAGAGCCAACTCTGTATTTGGGAGCTGATATTGGGAAATTCTACTTTGAAGGTGATTCAAAGCCAAGATGGTCATTATCAAGCACTAAGTACACAGCGAAAGCTGTTGCAGCAGTTGAACAAGAGTTAGGAACTGAAAAATATGGCTACAAGTATCTACCAAAATCAGCATCAAGTCCACTGTCACATGATTATCGACCGGAAATTGATATATCAGAAGAATTGAATCCTGAATTGCAAAATTACTATCAAGGTTTAATTGGAGTTCTCAGGTGGATTTGCGAATTAGGAAGACTTGACATAGTAATGCCAGTGTCACTGATGTCAAGGTATTTGGCACAGGCAAGGATCGGGCATTTGAATCAGTTGTTTCACATATTTGCATATTTGAAAAAGTACAACAGGTCAAAACTGGTTTTTGATGATACTGTACCAAGTGTTGATGAAAGTAAATTTCAAAAATGTGACTGGTCTGAATTTTATCCTGGTGCCGCTGAAGTCATACCAACAGATATGCCTGAAGCTTTGGGAAAACATGTGACGATGAGCTGTTTTGTCGATGCTGATCATGCCGGATGCAAGGCAACAAGGAGATCTCATACTGGTGTTATTATCTTCATTAATAATGCACCGATCATTTGGTTTTCCAAAAGACAAACAACAGTTGAGACATCAACTTTTGGATCTGAAATCATTGCTTTGAAAATTGCAATCGAATTGGTTGAAGGTCTAAGGTACAAGTTGAGAATGATGGGTGTTCCAATTGATGGGAGCACAAATGTGTATTGTGATAATGATTCAGTTGTCACAAATGTTACACGACCTGAAAGCCCATGTAAGAAGAAGCACAACAGCATTGCATACCACAAAGCGCGCGAATCTATTGCAGCAGGAATTATCAGAGTTGCAAAGGAACCAGGTTCAACAAATATTGCTGATTTGTTTACAAAGCTAATGAGTGGCGCTGTTTTCAGAGAACATTGTTCTCGTTGCATGTGGTAAAGTAAAAGAAATCAATCATTTGATGGAATGTTCGATCGATTGTTCGATTGAAGTAACAAGTTGATTTAAGTTCGATCATGGAGACAAATCGATCTGCAATGAGCATTTCGAAAATGGATAATTTGATCCATGAATACAATATATCAAACTGGCAAGGATCAGGGCAAAATGCCATGATGCGAGCCAGAATGAGAGGCAAAACGCCACCCCATTTCTTTTTGATAGGGCCTCTGATGGTAGAATGGATACAGTTTGGTATTCAACTCACGATGAACATATTAAGCCATAGAACCCAGCCGCTTAACGGTTGGAGGATTTATGACTGAAGGGGACTGAAAAGAATTCACCGTGTAACGCGTACTGTACGAAAAGTCATAAGGGCAAATAACCTTATTCGTAAGGTTATTTAACTTGAGTGAATAATCGTCGGCGTTTCATGTGGTTTGTCTCTTTACCAAATTTCCCCATCAGCTCACTCTTCGAAGAATTAACAACTCTAAAACACTATCATGCCCTAAAATCTACGTACAACATAGTACAAATTCTACATAATAAGGTACAATCACATGTGATATTCAATGAGAATATCACGGTGAATTATACGGTAACAAAAGACCGATCGAAGATGGTTTTGCGTGTGTTTTGTGTCTTAAGAATTACATGTGTTTCTTGTACGATGGAAATTACACGATGAAGACGGTAATTTGACGATGATTAATTAACCTGTCGATCGGCATCGACAAGGCCGAATGAACTGTAACAATGATTACTCTTGCTCACTAAATCAATCGATCGTAAGATCGTTTGCGTTTGTTTGTTACGACACACTTTCTTTATAGTTTGTGACTGTCGAGTGATGTGCTTATATTTGGATCGAATTTTCGTTCCGGTTCGTTTATACTTTTGTTCGGATCGAGTTTTCGTTCCGGTTGTCTGTATTTGTGTGAGCTTTTGCTTTTGTTGCAAATCAAGATTGTGAGCTTTCCTATCCTTTTCTTGGGATTTTTGCTCATTCTGTATTTCTGTGGTGAAAGGTTGAAAGATTGTTTCCTGAGAATTTAGTGTTCTCTTTTTGTTCCGGATCTTTTCGATCTTTCGTTCTTCGAGATTTGGTGTTCTCATATCTTTGGATTTTCTTCCTTGCGGGCAGATGTTCTTCGCAATCTGTTCCTTCCAATCTGTTTCACCACAGAATACTTGAGGCTCAATCTTCTGGCTCACGTCATTCTTGTTTTCAGTGAAAGATCAGTGTTCTCGGATTGGATATTGATTCCTTTCAACTGATGCCAACCTGGGCGATTCGTTCAGCTGAATCGTCCAGTGTCTTTTCCCTTGCTTGTTGCTGGATCTTGACACCCGGTGGAGCCACCACCTTGGTTCGAGTCTTCGGCCTCTTCTTTCAAGGGAGGCCGCCCTGGTGTTGGTCTATTCCAGGGCTCCACAAGCAATTGCCCCTTTTACATCCTTGAGGGTTGATGCCGGTAGCTGATCAGGCTAATCCGGATTCTTTGTCTTCGAGCTCAAACTGCGTTTCTCGATGGGAAACGCGGTCCTCAGCATTGTAGGATGCTGGCCACAGCTCGTAGAGTGCTGTGGGTCTGATAAACTAGCAAAAGTGTGTCGTAACAAACAAACGCAAACGATCTTAGGATCGATTGATTTAGTGAGCAAGAGTAATCATTGTTACAGTTCATTCGGCCTTGTCGATGCCGATCGACAGGTTAATTACTCGCCGTATCGTCGTGTCGGTTTACAGCATATTACCGTGTAATTCTAAGCATACAAAGCACACGTAAATAAGACACGAAACACACGCAAACCACCTTGAATCGGTCTTTCGTGTTACCGTATAATTCACCGTGATATTCTCATTGTAATATCACAGTATTTGTACCTTATTGTGTAGAATCAGTACTAGGTTGTACATAGATTTTAGGGCATGATAGTGTTTTAGAGTTGTTAATTCTTCGAAGAGTGAGCTGATGGGGAATCCGGTAAATCGGTAAAGAGACTATCCACATGAAAGCGCCGACGATTATTCACTCAAGTTAAATAACCTTACGAATAAGGTTATTTGCCCTTATGACTTTTCGTACAATACGCCCGCTTAGTACGTACGAATACGCGTTACACGGTGAATTCTTTTCAAAACAACCCTGACATTCAGTACAAAAAGGACGGTGACACCCAAATACCTGTCGGAACACCATTGTATTCCGCCAATTTTCACCAGTGGTATACTCCCGAGGATGATCTCACCTTTCCTAATGATGGTCCCGTAACGTCATACACATACCGTATACACAAAACTACGGTTACTAGTCCTGGTTTTGCCATGGTCGATCGCGGCGCAAATGGCTGCATCATCGGTAATGATGCATGTCTCATCTCCAAGGATATTCCACCACGATATGTTAACGTCACCGGCATTAACAATCATCAGGTACAAAACATTCCCATTGCTACATGCGGAGCATATTCCATGTCGAACAGAGGCCCCGTCATTCTTATTTTCAATGAATGTGCCTATACAGGACGACATCCTTCTATATTGTCATCCGGCCAGATGGAAGCATATTTTTCCACTGTAGACGACACGTCCATCAAAGCAGGCGGAGGACAGGTCATCACCACTTCCGATGGCTATGCACTGCCTCTTAGCATACGACACGGCTTACCATACCTTGCGATACGAAAGTATACGACTGTCGAATTTGACACGCTACCACATGTTATCATGACGTCCAATAAACATTGGGACCCATCTGTTCTCGATACCACGATCAGTGCAAAGGATGAACAATTTCTTCAGAAATATCCTCCCCAACCACAGCAACTCCCTTATGCCGATTACGACGAATATGGGAACCCACGCTGCCTTGAAGGATTCAATATATCTGTTTCTCCCGGGTCCTCCACGGTCACATCCCTCAGCTCGTATTCCAGCCATTCCACCCGATCTCCCTTTCTTCCAATTGATGATCATAAGAACAACGATCGCTCCTTTTGGCTTACTTCCACTGACTACGCTCATCAAGAACGTCTCGCATGCTGCGCGCCAACCGCAATCTCTGGAACAGTCACTGCGTTTCCGACAGATTGTACAGCCAGTGACACTACACGCATTGCAGCTACGCCCCGCGAAAGATACCCCAACGAACATGACTACTTATCCCTCAAACCTTTCTTTTGTTGGGTTTCCACCGATCGCATCAAAGCTACTTTTGAAAACTCAACCCAATACGGTTCGTTAGCGGTTAGCCCTGATGGTAACATTTTCAAACGGTTTCATTCCCCTCAACCGGCCATGAACGTTTGCCCCTTCAATGATGATGTTATGTCCAATGCAGTCTATTCAGATGTCCCAGCAATTGATGGTGGATCCAAGATTGCTCAGATCTTCTTTGGCCGCAAATCACATATTATTCACGTTGAAGAAATGCGTACCACCGGCGATTTCCTATCCTGCTTTCAGAACTTTGTTCAAAAATGGGGCAGGCCCATCCGCCTCCTTTGCGACCACGGTAACTATCAATCAAGTAAGAAAGTCATGGATTACCTCAAAATGTTATGGATTGGACTCTGGCAAAGTGAACCGTACCATCAACACCAGAATCAATTCGAACGACGATACCAAACGTTCAAACGCATTGTCAATCGCGTCATGGATCGTACCGGCACACCGCCACACATGTGGTTACTGTGCATGACATACGTCGCGGGTCTCCTCAATGTTGTCTCTGACCCTACGCTGTCCGATAAACAACCGATCTTCATTGCCACGGGTACACTTGGCGACATCAGCGCATACACCAGCTTCTTCTGGTTTGAACCTGTGTATTTCAAGACCAATGACTCTCCTTTCAGTACCAAATCTACCGAACGCCTCGGTCATTTCGTCGGCATCGCCGAACATGTTGGCAATGGACTCTGCTTTCGCATCTGGGACCCAGTTACCAACAAGTTACTAGACCGGTCCGGTGTTCGATCTGCTCTTACACCTGAGTCACGTACCAAACGCGCGGGCCTATTTACTGATGATGGTTTCATCAAATGGCGTAATGCAAAGGATTCCTTACCCCGTCTATACGCCACTGGAGAAGCTCCAGCTTTCAAACATGGGGAGCATACCAATCAGAATAAACTCATTGACGAGTCTACTAAACCAAACAGCTCAGTTTCACCTAACGGTTCACCTGCTGATTCTGACACCGCCGATGACACCGTTCCATCTGCACCCAACAAACAAACAGATACCACACTCCACGCATCTGGCACTCAACCAATTCTTCACCCACCTGCCCACCCCTCGTTACCGAGCTTTCTTTATAAGAAGGTCGATGACAGCCCTAGCTGATCACCTTCTCCACTCCCTAACAACTATGGGGAGAGTCTTGATGGTCCTCCTACGACACACATCTTCAGCAAGACATCCGACGGCGTCCTCCTTACTGAAGATGATTTTGACCCACCGGAATTAGCATACTTTGATGTTAGTGACGTCGCAACCCCACACACAAACCCAGCTACTCCTTCCGTAGACCCATCACAGGTAGTTGTTACCGACGAAGAAGGTAACGCACAGTTTGACGATGACGGTAAACCTATTACCATTCCTACGATCCCGATTGCCGATCTACAAGGACGTTCCTTCCTTGTAACCAATCTCGATGGCACCCGGAAGCGTCTTACCATTGTCGATGTTGAAGACAGTCTTGAACGCAATAAAGACTTCATCAAGTTCAAGTGCAAACACTCCGATGACGAACTCGATGATATCATTGCATACAATGACGTCATGAATTACATACATCGTGATTCAACACAAGAAGACGGCAAACTCTGGTCGTTTCGCCGCATCCTAGGACACCAAGGTCCACTGGATAACAAGCATCCTCAATACAAAGGTTCCAAGTATAACCTCTGGATTGAATGGGAGAATATGGAACGCACATATGAACCTCTGGCCAACATTGCAGCCGACGACACGGTCACCGTTGCAAAATATGGGAAAGACAACAACTTGCTTGATCTCCCGGGTTGGAAACGTCTCAGAAGAATCACCAACCTAGCCCGACGGACCAAGAAACTTGATCGACTCGTGCACCAAGCCAAACTACGTTCCTTCCGTACCACTCCGCAGTATCAATATGGATTCAAAGTTCCTCGTAGCCACAAAGAAGCCCTCCGATTTGATCAAGCCAACGGAAACACCAAATGGGAAGATGCCACCACTCTGGAAATGGCACAACTCAATGAATACAATACATTCATTGATAAAGGCGTATACAAGACAAGCTCCATTCCCACGGGATTCCAACAGATCAAGGTACACATGATATACGCTGTCAAACACGACGGAAGACACAAGGCTCGCCTCGTTGCTAACGGTAATCTCACTGAGGCCCCTATCCACAGTGTTTACGCAGGCGTCGTATCTCTTCGCGGTCTACGTATGTGCCTATTCCTAGCTGAACTCAACGATCTAGAAGCATGGGGCACCGACATAGGTAACGCCTACTTAGAAGCAGTCACCTGCGAGAAAGTATGCATCAAGGCAGGTCCCGAATTCGGATCGTTGGAGGGTCACCTGTTGGTCATTTACAAAGCCCTATATGGTCTCAGGTCTTCAGGCAAGTGTTTTGGAGACTTACTCGCGGCTTGTCTCATCGAACTCGGCTTCGAAAGATCCCGCGCAGAACCGGAAATATTCCTCAAACCCGGAACAAACAAGCATGTGAACGTGTATATGAGCTTATATGCACATATGTCGATGACCTATGTCTCTGCATGGCAGATCCCAATTCCTTCTTGAAGATATTGCAATCGTCACCATATAACTTCAAATTGAAGGGATCCGGACCTATGAACTTTCATTTAGGATGTGGATTTGAGCGCGACGAACATGGTGTTCTGTGCATGAATCCCATAAAGTTCATCGAAAAGATGGAAGCATCTTACGAACAAATGTTCGGATGCAAACCTAGCACTAGGTTCCGATCACCCATCGCGGAGAACGATCATCCTGAATTGGACTCCTCAGCCTTTCTTGAAGAAACCGGTATACAGAAATATCAAAGTATGATCGGTTCACTGCAATGGATCATCGCTATTGGGCGTTTCGATGTACAAACAGCCGTGATGACGCTCTCAAGTTTCAGAGCTCAGCCACGAGATGGGCATCTCGAACGTGCTAAACGTATCTATGGATATATCTCCAAGTTTAGACATTTTAAAATCAGATTAAAGAAAGTGTGTCGCTTAGTACGTACGAATACGCGTTACACGGTGAATTCTTTTCAAGATTCCGCGTGGAACCGCCCGATTTTATATTGACTAAACCCGACACCATCGACTGGTCCAACACCGTCTATGGGGAGCATTCTGAAGAGCTACCCGACGACGCTCCTGCACCGCTTGGAAAGACAGTAGTGTTAACACACATCTATGATGCCAACCTCATGCATGATATTCTCAGTGGCAAGGCAGTTACCGGCATTCTTCATTTCGCGAACAAGACTCCTATGATGTGGTTCTCGAAGAAGCAGTCTACTACGGAAACAGCCACCTTTGGAGCTGAATTTGTTGCAGGAAGAACTTGCATCGAACAGATTGTCGATCTACGCCACTCATTCCGATACCTCGGAACACGAGTCCATGATATCTCATACTCCTGGGGTGACAACGAAAAGATGATCCAAACGTCGACATTTCCTTACGCAAGGCTGCATAAGCGTCATAACATTCTATCGTTTCACTACGTACGGAGCATGATAGCGAGAGGATTCATTTTAATGATGCACATCCCAAGTAAGGATAACTGTGCAGACATTCTCACCAAGCATTGGAGTCACTCAGTTGTGTATCCACTGCTCAGGCCCATATTCCACTTCTGTGGTAATACTGGCGACCTTCTTCAGGATGATGGAAGTATCATGTAGAGCGTGATGACCCTTCACAAGGAGACATGGGGAGTATTAAATTCCTTTCGTGACCAGAAGTACCAAAGCTACCAAAGGGTAGATTTCCTATGCGCATGAATCAATGAGTCCCGTATTCATCTAAATAATCGGTTCCCACGGCGCATCGATTCCCACCGCGCATAAACGGTGAGCAATCCCTGTCTTACGATATTGCCATTGTTCTTCGGTGAGCAAACTCTGATTTCATAAAATATCACACGAGCTACGGGAGCAATTCCTGACCTTAATGATAAACATTTCATGGAGTCTTCCTAACGGAACAAGAGAAGAAAACCGTTGGCATGTGATTCTCACACAATACATATACATGCATACAAATATATATGGTCAACGACTAATACATGCACGGAAATAATCAGCGAGTAATCTCAGCACTACGCAACAGCAGTTGCAACGTATTCATCTCAATAAAAGAGATATCTTGCATTTCGGCAAGATTTCACTTTATCTCATACTTTTAACATTCAACTGATTTATATCCCAAAATTCACACTAGTTGCTATCAACTACCTGTAATCTACATACTAAGGTCTGTCTCGCTGCAATCTGAATAAGTCACAGCAAGAGGAGATCTGGCGTTTCCCTAGTCTCGCCTGTAGTCCGATTATCCGTTGCCGAAAGTATCCAACAAAATTGTCACGCGTAGAGTACAATCGTTCGTATACTAACACACTAACACAGCGTTGCTGTTCGTCAGAAGCCCTTGAATCAGACTCTCAACGAATCGGATTCAGAAGGAAATTAATATATATGCGCGATCTAGTGTAGATGGGTCCCAGTGTTGATCACTGGTCATGACAACATGAGGAAGATGAGCAAATTCCTCGCTGGTATACTTGCGCATGGCAAGATAAGGCAACCCATGGGATATACTGAGTGGAAAGACATAACCATCGGTGGTGGTGATGACTTGGGTGCCGCCCGTCTTGATGGAGGTGTCATCTACAATCGAGAAGTATGCTTCCATCTGAGGAGAAGACAAGATGGATGGGTGTTGTCCAGTGTAGGCACACTCATGAAAGATGATGATGACAGGGCCCCTGTTGGAAACAGAGTACGCGCCACATGTGGCAATAGGAATGTTTTGAATTTGATGATTGTTGATACCAGTGACATTGACATATCTCGGTGGAATGTCTTTGAAGATGAGACATGCATCATGCCCTATGATACACCCATTCGCGCCTCTGTCAACCATAGCATAACCGGGTGTGGAGACGTTGGTTTTGCTAGAGTGATATGTGCCAATGGAGTGTGAAGGTGAAACATGAGATTCACACTCAGGTGATGCCCAATGGTGGAATTTCACAGACATTGAAGACTGACCGACAGGGACATACACATTGCCTTGTTTCTTGTAAAGAATGTCAGGATTATCTGCTAGGAAGCGAGCTGGATGTGCAGGAGAAACAGAAGACTTGAGGGGCCTGGTATCCTTGTGAGAAGATGTCTTGTATACACCTAGGGATGCATGGAACGCAGATCTGGCCGAGCTTTCCTCATCAGCTGAGAGGACTTGCTCATCGTCATGTGATGAGGGGACCTGCTCATCAGTAAGGTGTTCATAAGCTCGTCGCGTGATTGGCTTGCTGGAATTGGGGTCCGGTGGCAGTGCAGCATCAAGGAGCTCAGATCGAAGGCAAGCAACTAGGCGCTTCTTGTCATCAGCTGTGAAGCCAAGCCAATGTTTCATACCTTGCTTGGATAGAGTTTTCCAGACGGCAGAAGGTAACCTTGTGGTTGGGTCTGGGGTTCTTCCCGCCTTGTAAACAGCATAGTCTTGATAGTCGCCATCAAAATCAATAGGAGGCAAATATGATGCTGAGTCATCGGTTATTCCAGAATATGTGGATGGTGTCACAGAGGAGAAATCATGGGAGTTGGCCTTAACAGCCGTTCAACTGCGAGGCTGGGTCAGTGATGCTTGGGAATCCAGCCTGGTTGCTTCAAGGAGGAGGGTATTTTTCAATTCACTGATAGCAACAGCTTCATGCTGTCGGAACTTAATCAAGTCCTGTGCTGCAGGGGGATCATCGACCTTGTAGAACTGTTCACTGAGCTGGAAGCTGCTACTACAGGCCTTGCAGAGGTGCGTTTTGACAGTATCAAAATCAAGTGGCCTCTGTGGGTCGCGTAGTGTGTTGAGATGTTCCAACTGTGCAAACCACTGGGTGATGAACTTGACCTTGGTATCCTTCCATGTCCTCAAATCAATGTCCAATAGTTGTTGCATCACGATGGAGGTGTCATATACTTTGGATTTGGATCTGTCGTGCAATGATACAAAGTCAAAGAAGGCTTGTCTACCATCCCTTGCGGAGGTATGGCTGAGCACGCAGGAATAGGAGAGATCACTCTGGAGGGCATGTAGGACAAGAGTCCAGAAGAAAGCACATTGCTTGTCATGAAGAGCTTTTTCATACCCGACGAGTGGTGTATCAGGCCAGTTTGGATCGAGGAATGTATGAGTATCTATATCATATGTTTCCAGCTTCTCCTTGAATTTGACAAGCCAGCGTTCAAACCTTGCATCATTCTGCAGAGTTGGAAAGGTGGTTTCATCCCTTGATTTCTTGGTCCAGGATTCATATCTAAGCTGTTCGATGGGCTTGGAGGATCTTTCCTGTTGTCGTCAAGGTGTACCGGTGTTGTTGAGTGTGCTAGTGATTCCCATATCCGTTCCAGATGCTCTTCTGGCTCTGACAGCACTAAAACAGTAGCTCTGAAAGGTGTCTTTGGTATACTGGGTTCTATCCTCTGAGTCTAGTCCTTGTGCTGTGAGGTGTTGGCCGAAGTCGATGACTTGTTGTATGGACATCTGTACATGTCGATAAATTGGTGTTCTTGCGCCCCCTTCGAGGAAAGCTAGGTCTCCAATGTTCTTGATGTACAAGAAGGCTAGCCATGTCTTGATCCTTCCGGCAATGAGAGCCTCACACAGGGCGTCATTTCGTTCCCTTGGTATATCAAAGATTTCATGCAAGAAGGTGGCTAGTGGTGGGTCAAACGATGGGAAGAGGTCCGCGATAGATGTGTCCTCTTCCTCCTCTCGGCTTGGATTATTCTGTTGATCGGGTGCCACGTCTGCTGCGGGTAGCCGAGGTGTGGTTGCTGCGCTCCCAGGTTGGAGTGTTTGGAATCGTCCTGTCGATCTGCTTTGTCCAGCCGACCTGCTTCTTGTTCTCCCAGCAACCGGAATGGTAGGCATTGTTACCGTGTAATCGTAGGTCGATGGCGAATGATTTCGTTTCCGCTGTCATGTATATGAAAATAGATGTGATCTGGGGGCGTGTCCAATGCAATGGGCTTCTATTAAAGACTTTGGCTTGTCCGATTTGTGTCTTTGTTATGCTGTAATTGGATCAGAGAACTATCAATCGTCGTCCGTAGTCGAGTCAATTGATGATCTGCTGTCGGATTGGTTGCGTCGTCGTCGAGTGCTTCTGCTGTCGTCTTCTTTTGCAAGCTTCAACAAGCTTGCGACTGTTAATCTGTTAATTTCCTTCTGAAACTGGCTGTTGAGCTGATTCAGTCCAAAGGCAAAGAAGAGCAACAGGGGCGTTAGATGCAGACCGGTTGAGGTGCCGGTCTGTTGTTTCTAATATTTCTCTGATATCCACTACGACTGGATGCGAATCCAATCAGATCTATTCTGACTATCGACCAATCGACGCAATCAGTTAGATCTTAGGCTTGGAGTTCTACAAATGAGACGCAAAAGGAGGCGTCCGGTGTGTAAGGTTTAAGGTTGAATAATCAAATAGTCTAAAAGTATAAGCGATTGCTCTTGCTGGAGAGCAAGATAGCGCTTTAAAGGTCGTACTGCCGCTAATACAGCACGATATGAGTATTTTGTACGGTAAAATACCGTATTACGGGGAATACCGTGTTGCCGCTAATACAACACGTATTTTGTGCAGCAGACAAACAGGTTCGTGAGCACAAAGATCGAACCTCTGCTGTCTTTTCTTGAAAACAAACACTTAACGAGATGGCTAGCATATGCTAGTTTCTGTCGTGTGTTCTCTCTTTGATCTCTTAAGTATCGATAATTCGATCGTACGAGTGACGATCATTTGGCTCGCAAGATTGAGCCATTTGGTAAATAATGAGACACCTGGCTTACACGATCAAGCCATTTGGTCAGAAAATGAGATATTTTGGCTCACAGATTGAGCCATTTGGTCCATAACGTTAAACATCATGATATCAAACCAAGTAAGCTGAACTTGTGTGAGTAAAGAATGAGATACCACTGTACCACTGTTACATACGCTATGCCGGACATGAAAGGAATTTAATAGTATCTCCACACAAAGAAACGACAAATTAGTAAATGGGAGATCAATATGGTCCAGAAACAACCTGATCATAATCTTATTGATAACTCTTTCCAACACCGTAAAAAGAGCAAAATAACGTAAATACTAAAAGTAACTAAACTGACCCAACGCCGTCTTACAGCTTTGGTCTTATTATACACTACCCAATGCCAGAGGGAACACAAACTGAAGAAAACAATACAGAACCCGCAACCAGGGGAATTACCCCGGACACCAGCCTAGACACATCCCACGTAACCGGTACACACGAACTTAGAGACCTCAGAGACCAACTGGAGGAACTTGAACTCTACAATCGGGATATACTTGAGTATACCGGGGAGAGACAGACCCAGTTACAACAACAGAACAAACTACTGTACGACTACACCAAACAAGGCGACAGCAGCGACGAAGACAGTACCGACAACGAGATGGTCAAGAAGAAGGATTACACCGGGGTCAAGGACCACCTGGATGAGACCCAATTGAAGCCCATCTCAGTACCGACGAGTGTGGACGTGTACGAGTTCAAAAAGACCCTAGCCAACGCATTGGCCGAAGTAGTATCCATCAAATACCTACAAGGAAGTGGGTATGCATTCCTGTTGGAGTGTGAGGAACAATACAAGGCAAGAGACGCTGGTGCCCAATATCCCACAGCGCCGACAGAGCCACATGAACTCGATAGTTCGATAGAGCTCACATCAGACACGTATAAACTATGGAAACGCAGGCACGCACTATATGTGGAATGGAACAAATATGATAGAGAGGCACTACTCATTGCAGACAAGAAGTTCCCCACCATGCTGGATGACTTAAAAGACCCGGGCTCCGAGGCATTCCCCAGGGGAACCACCGTACTAGCTGCATTCCAGACCATGGAGGCTGACCTCTGTACAACTGATGCCCAGCACCGGCTTACCCGCGAGCTCTCGAAGAAAATGAATGACCTATCGTATACACCGAGCCCAATTGGTCCCAAGGAGTACTTCAGACAATTAACTAAGTATCAATGGCAGATCAATCTACTCCCGGAAACTGCAGAAGTATCCTCAGCACAAATGATCGATTATGCCCGGGACGCCTTCATGCGCAGCAAGCATGACCCAATTACCCTCCACAGGGTTAATGAAGACTGGAAACAGCACATGACAACCATAGCCACGGGTGACGAGTTCATACACTACAAAAAGTTCTGGGGCCAACGGCTGAAGGAGTTGTACAGCGCATACCACAACAAAACTGCATCGGCCAACATGGTGGACATACACAACGACCGACGTTTCACTGACCTCGAGACTCAACAACTTGAGCTGGCCAACGTGTGCCAAGAGATCTATTCTCGGGTGTCCGAAACTACAGCGTCGACGGCGACGGCGGCATCTACGATGACAATGTCACACCAGTGGGAAACAGCCATGACATCCCTACAAGCAGACGTCAATCGGCTTAAGGCAGCAGACGCCAGTCGCCCCAGACTGGCAGAGTCAGGACGCCCGCTGGCCCACGAGTGGAAACAATACAAATATTACTGCCACTCGTGCGGTGTCAACCTCTCACATACCGGACGAGAATGCTTCAACAGGAGGAACAAGGCCGCCCACCAGGAGGGAGCCTCCTACGACAACCAGATGGGAGGATCCACCAGAAACAACGACAGGTGGATGAAATGGAATGGACCCAATCCCAATGGCGACGGACGTGGGGTGTTTGAGGCCCCCCTCCGATCCTGACGGCGTGGGAGGGACCACAGTAGTAGTATACATAAATCTAGTAATCATGATTCACAATTACTCAGTATCCTACGTGCTGGTCCCTCGAGTGATAAACTACCTCAGCCACCACGATCCGTGACCTTTGCACAAGACGCTGCGTTCCATATCAGGGCATCACCCGGATATGGGGCCCTGGATTCAGCGGCAACAGACCATTTTGTCCCATCAACGTACCAAGGGGGGGCACATCAAGACACACCGGGGGCGCTGACCGTAGGTTGTTTGGAGGGCTCTGAAAATGGAGGTGAAACAGTCGGTATGTAGTTGGTTTTAACTTGTTGGTTATTACATGAAATTGTTACTTGAAATTGTGAGCAGAAATTGCTCTTTTACTAAAATCACCATGTTGGTGCATTGGCCCGCTAATACTCCAATGCACACACTAAATCACTAATAATCACATCGACCCGCTAATACTCCGATGTGATGCACGTGCCCCTGTACCAATGGGCTGTAGGGATCTACCTTGTGCTCCGTAGAATTGGTACATAAAGGTCTATTTTTAGTAAGAAGGAGAACCGGATCGGTAAGTGGTAAAATCTCGTTCCCACTTCCACTCCCGTCTTCCATTCATGTTGGTCCATTCCTGTAGAAGCAAGATTCATCGGACGATCGATTCTTGTCTCATTTGCGTCTCATTCATTCACTCGTGTCTCATTCCACTCATTCACGTCTCATTCGTTCAGTCGTGCGCGCTCGTTCTATCGACCTCAAACATAGGTTGTGCGAATGGGAGCACTATGCTGTCCACTGCAACCGACCTGTTAGACCTACCCCAACTCCCCCTCGAGGCCCGCGGTTGTCACAAGTTTGATGAAGTGGAGCTACCATTGGTCTCGGTGCCCAAACTCTGCAATAACGGGTGCGAAGTGGCATTCTCTAAGGACAACGTGGCCATTTTTGGCCCCACCAAACAAATCATACTCACCGGTCAACGTGACCCCCTAAGGAATCTATACATGGTTCCCCTCCATCAGCCCGCCAAACAGGAGACGGCTAAATCTCCAAGGGTGACAGTCCCCCCGCAAAACGAATCCCCGCAAAACGAAAATGAAAACAGCGCAACCAGCGCCATCCAAAACAACAACGAAACCAAATATCCAATACACACGGGGGCAGGAGCATACCAGATTCAAGCCATCCCCAAGCTAATACGATTCTACCACGCAGCAGCAGGGTACCCCACTAAAGAGACATGGGTCCGCGCCATCGAACGCCGCTCATTTGCCACATGGCCGGGTCTCACGGTACAACGTGTCAACCGACACCTCCCACTCACAGAAGAAACTACTATGGGACACCTACAAATTGTTCGACAAGGTATTCAAAGCACGCGCAAACCGAAGAAGGCAGAGAACAGACCGACAGCCAATACAGAGCCACCCCAAGTCGACCAAAAGAAGATACATAACGTCTGCGTGGACATAGTTTCCACGAATGAAATGCAACCAACCAACCACGCAGGGCCACGAGCCAAAGATGAACCAAAGGAACTCATCGCGTGGGACCTACCGGGGAGATACCCAGTCACGTCACGCCGTGGGCACCAGTACGTATTCCTCATGTACGACTACGATTCCAACTATATTGACGTGGAACTCATCCAGTCACGCAAGAGCGAAGACCTCCTACATGGATTTACGGCGTGCTACGCACGGATGAAAGAGGACAACGTGAGCGAAAAAATAGTGCGAATGGACAACGAAACCTCCAAGAAACTAATTGCATACATCACAAGGAACAACCTCAATTACCAACTAGCGTCACCCGGGGACCACCGTCTCAACCATGCAGAAAGGGCAATACAGACCTTCAAGAACCACTTTATAGCGGGATTGAATGGGGTGGATGATAAGTTCCCGGTAGACGATTGGGACCTACTGATCCCACAGGCCCTCATTACCCTCAACTTGTTACGCGCGTCACGTACCCAGCCCAAACTATTGGCTTATGAGCTCAGACGCAGAATCTATGACTACAACAAACACCCCCTCGCCCCTATGGGCTGTCGGGTGATTATTCATGACAGGGCTCAGGAACGCGGCGCATGGCAGGACCATGGGACGAGGGGTTACTACATTGGACCGGCCTTAAAGCACTACAGGAATTACACATGTGTCGGGGAGACCAGCCGCGCTACCAGAATCAGCAACACAGTAGCGTTCTTCCCCAAGACTGAGATGCCACGTACCTCTTCTACAGACCGACTGCTCATGACACTCCAAGACCTAAAGGAAATTGCTAGTAAACCCCATCCGCCAATCCCTTATATGGAACAGGGAACTCAAGTGAACGAGGCCCTTTGGAGTATACAAGAGCTATTGCATATAAGTACGCGACAAAAACGAAATGTGCCCAATGACACGCTTAGTGATACAACCAAAATAACACGCGAACCTCCATCAGTGTCAAACAGGCCCAATACAAAATCAAGCACAAACGGGCCCAATACAAAATCAATCAATGAACCAGGGAATGCGCGCGAACCTCCAAGGGTGCCACCTACACAACAACGCAGCGCCTGCCGGGGACACCCCTGGGCTGTGGGCACGATCATTAGAAAGAAGTTCAACTCAGGGTGGTATGAAGGTGAAGTCGTAAGCTATGATCAGACCAACCAATACTACAAAGTAAGATTCACCGATGGAGACATTGCCGACTACACACATGGTGAAGTGTCGCGATACTACAAATCTGACCAATACTACTCAAAACCCAGGGTTAAGCCCACGGCCCTAATGGGGACTTACCCGCGTGACCCGGTACATTTTCCCGTACCCAAACTGGCCCTACAAACAAACGATTTAACATGTAGGCCCCAGTTAGCATGTGGGGGGTCCATATGGGATGATGACTTGAACAAGTGGGCGGCATACCGTGATCTAATCAAACACCCCAAATCACAGATACAAGAATTATGGCTCAAGTCAGGTGAAGACGAGTTCGGCCGGTTATTCCAAGGCTTCCAACAAAACAACATAGTAGGGATGGACGTATTGGATTGGATCAGGAGAACCGAAGTGCCCATACACAAGAAGGTCACATATCCCCGGTATACAGTCGCTATACGCCCCGAGAAGGCCGACCCCTACAGGACAAGAATCACTGCAGGGGGAGACCAACTGGAATACCATGGAAACGTGTCCACCCGAACAGCAAGCATGGAAACCATTAAAACCCACTGGAACAGCGTAGTGTCCTCCCCAGGGGCTAAGTACTGTACCGGAGACATTTCCAACATGTACTTATGCTCCACACTGGACGAACCCGAATTCGTAAAGTTCCGGTGGGACATGATTCCCCTTTGTATCCGAGAAACATACAAGCTGGAGGGGCTCAAACACGGGGAGTATATATATGCCCGGATCAAAAAGGCATGGTTAATATGGGTTAAAACAGAGTGGAAAGATCGCCCACGACAACCTAGTTGGACACCTCCAGAAATACGGATACAGGAAGGCACCTCATACAGAGGGACTGTTCTTACATGACGAGAGGGACATCAACTTTACCCTCGTGGTGGACGACTTTGGGATCAAGTACACCCGACAGGAAGATGTAGATCACCTAGTAGCGGCCGTCGGAGCCAAATATACCTTCAAGGTGGACTGGTCGGGCAAACAGTACGTCGGGGTCCATCTGCAGTGGGACTACGACAAACGTGAAGTGCAATTGTCCATGGATGGTTACGTGGAGCAAGCGTTGAAAGAGTTCGAACACGTGAGGCCCGCGCACACGTACGCGGGCCCTTCATGCGCGGACGTCCCCACCTACGGCAAAAAGATACAATACGCAAAACTCGAGGACACGACTACACTATCGGACGAGGAAATAAAGTTCATCCAACAAGTCACAGGAAAATTCCTATTCTATGCCCGAGCGGTCGATAACACGATGTTACATGCGCTCAACGATATTGCCTCTGCCAAGAATAACAAAACGACATTAGCTGCCATGAAATATTTCCTCAACTACGCGGCGTGTAATCCTGATGCGGCCGTAATATACAGGGCAAGTGACATGATACTCCGAGTGGATAGTGACGCAGCATACTTAGTATGTCCAGAGGCCAAGAGCCGCGCAGGGGGTTATCACTACCTAGGGGATACGACCGGTCACACGTTCAACGGCGCTATACTAGTATTGGCCAAGATAATCAAGAACGTCATGGCGTCAGCTGCAGAGGCTGAGGTGGCATCCTTGTTCCTGAATGCGAGGGAAGCCTTACCAATTAGACAATGTCTGATCAAACTAGGGCACGCGCAACCCGCCACCCCGTTAAAAACAGACAATAATACCGCCGAAGGTATATTGAATGGTACAATCAAACAAAAACGGTCCAAGGCAATCGACATGCGTTTCTATTGGCTGAAAGATAGGGCGGAACAAGGGCAGTTCAATATCTTCTGGGAGCCAGGAAAACATAACTTAGCGGATTACCCCACCAAACACCATCCGGGCAGTCACCATAAGAAGGTAAGGCCAATATATCTGTATGAACCGGATAGTCCAAGGACCATCCAAGGGTGTATTGAATTACTAAGTCAAGCGTGATACGTGATACGATACGTACAACTTACGTGATACGAAACGTACAATTTACGTATACGTGAACGTACAGTTTACGTATATGCGATACGTAAATTACGTGATACGTAACGTACAATTTACGTATACGCGAACGTACAATTCCAAGAGAATCCAAGATGAGTACGATAAGTAAATTATACATAAGCGCTGGTGAGTATCAATCGATACTTAATGCACTGAACAGAGGTACGCAATATGGGAACCGAACTCTTATCTCCACACAAAGGTATGCCAAATTAGTAAATGAGGGATCAATATGGTCCAGAAGCAATCCGATCATAATCTTATCGATAACTCTTTCCAACACCGTAAAATAAATCGAAATAACAATCTAACTATATAACCCAACAACATTTACGACCTTGGTCTTATTTGTAATCAGTAATCTCACTGCAAGCAGCAATCGAATTACAGGCTAAGCACTAACAAGCCGGCAAATGTTGTCGGCGAAAAAAATACGGACTTCTTGTCGGCATCAAATTCGATTGGAAAAGCCGACAAAACGAAACGAATCAACGACCGAGGTGCGGACACGAAAATACGAATATTCTGATGATCAAGCGTTAGAATCAAACGCACCTCCACTACTTGGAAATCCTTAAGTGGTAAAAATGATATCACCTAAGGCTACAAACAAAAGAGGATAATTGGTTAGAAACAAGACATATCCAAAGACCTGACCAATAAGTGAACACTTGGAACCCTTAAGTATGTTCGAAAGAATATACTTGATATCCCGTGAGGAAATTACTTATTGCAATAAAGAAAATCAATACCGATTCCAGATGGGCCTCATATCTAGCATATATACCACGAACAAGCATACGCCCCATCGAATAAATCACTTAACCCCGTAAATGACCAATATCATCGAATGACCGATAGAGTAAGACCGGCACGGCACTAATACAGCAACAGCACCAGTATCGGTACGATGAAGACCAAATAACCGGGGAAGATCTCTACCAGGTAAAATACAGAGTAACAACCGGCAAATCGTGTTGTTAAGTAAAAACAAGATATAACCGTTACGTGCGGTTAAATATGAACGAATAAGAAAACAGGCCGACGCGCACACATGAATGAGACGCGCGGTGAAACGAACAACGTATGTTCTTACGAATACAATGAATGCAATGAGGAGTAAGACTAGATTACTGATGGATAGACACTCGGGCATATGAAGACTAACAAGGCAATGTAAGCACCGTAGGAAGTCGATCACAGAAAACAAAAGAATGAGTCACGACCAAAGGAATTGATCATTGATAGAAGAATCGGACACAGCAAAGTATCACAAGAAAGTGGTACGCGAAAATTTAGAGGCATAGGATCGGATATTAAGTATGTCAACGATATACATGTGTATGTCAATGAAACACGGAAAATATCAATGACACATGAAACGGATACGCGAAGCCCAATTATGTTAGAAACGAACAAAATGAGACACAATTCTCCGACGAATTCAATGAGGAAATATTAGTTAATCTACAACATGAGAATGCACGTGCAGTCTCATATGGAGGATTGCTTAACACGGGATTATACGTGGATTCAGGTTAATCGCTGGAAAAACAGAAAATAGATTAATTAACTCATAATCCGGAATTACAGTTGTTGATTAACAGTCACAGCTTCATACGAAGTCTATATAACAAACATACCTACGAGTTACAATCCATTCCGGAGTGTTAATACCTACAAGATTTCTACATAAAGTTTTCTACTAACAAAAACCGACGAATAGAATTTATCGATCGCGAACTTTGGTAACTTCCATACCCACTTATACCATTGAACCAAATCTAACACACTGCTACGAAACTACTGAAATAAGCGATTATCTCGGACGCAAGCCATTGAATACTACTGAGACTTGGCTAGAACAACAAAGAAGAATATCAACATAAAAAAAAAAAATAAAAAAAAAATAAAAAAAAAAATACATAACAAGAAACAAAAACAAAATAAAAATACGTAACAACCGAAAAGAAAAATACACGACAACATGCCAACCTTTACAAACAGATTCTTCCAAACCCTGGGTGCAGTCACCTACCCGGCTTTTTACATGATGAGAAACAATGATTGGTGGAAACAGAATGAAGTACCGGATGTATCACAGAATACAAGCAAGGACGATCAGACTCCATTGCCAACATGACAACAACGCTCGAGACATAGAGGCAGGGAGAAACGGGCTAACAGAAATTTGGATTCATCATCATCGGAATCATCGTCATCGGAATCAGAAAGTGATGATAGCAGCACCTCAAGTTCCGAAAGACGCAGAAATGAAAAATCGGTTAACATTAGGAGACAAGCAGCAGAAGTCAAACGTCAAATGGAAGAAATCAATGCACTAAAGGAAGAAATGAGAGCGGCAAGAGCTCGAGGACGAGAAAAAGAAAGAAGATACGAAGCAGAGATGAACGCTCTGAGACAAACCATTCAAGAATCACGCAACAAAGATGATGAGATGGAAGCGCTTAGACAAGAAGTGAGGTTGGCAAAAGAAAAAGCAACAGGTCAGCAGTTACTCAAGGCAAAACCAATCCAGGATTTTGATGGCCAACAAGAAAATTGGACAAAGTGGAAATCTGATGCGATCGCTACTTTTGCTGCAACAGGACATGAGGAAATTATGAATGACCCAGACGCCGCCCGCAATGCCCCAAGCAAAAACAAGGCACTGTGGGGAACATTACTGTTGGCTTGTAGTGGAGGTAGTGCTCATTCCAAAATCATCAAGCATGAAGATACATTCGATGGACACGCAGCATGGCAGGAACTACAGGGCTGGTATGATTCTGACAACCGGAGAGAATCTTATGCTGAGACACTGAAGCTTCGTCTACGATACAACCAGTTGCACCCCAACGGCAATATTTCTGAGTACATTAATACTTTTGAACTGACCTATCATAAACTTCGGAAAATTCCACCATATCATATGACTGAATGGGATGCAAAAAGCATATTTGCTCGAAATATTCGTGACCCCAACCTGGAGAGATTCAAAGAAGAATTGCTGGAACACAAAACAGACCGGACTCTCGAAGAAATGATTGTTAAGCTTCGCATCCATGATGAAGAACTTGCCCGCACAGTATTCGATAGCAACAGAGGAGGCTCAAAACGTGTTCGGCGCACCCCAGATGGTCCTAACAAAAGACACCAAACTGGGTCCTCCGGCACTGGCATTCTCACAGGGACTATTCACCCCAATCTCAAGGGTATTATTTGAATTCCTCCAGACACATGGCAGGAGCTATCTCAACTTTATCGTGACTGGGTGCTAAAATACAATCAAGCCATCCGACACAGTGATACTCTACCACCTACTCCAGAGGGTGTCATTGTTGGTTCTCCACAAGATGATGGAATGAATCACTTCATCCCTAAATCTACCAATCGTCAACGAAGAGTACGACGTGTCATGACTCCCACTACCAATCCACCTCCGATCGGGTCACCGCCGCTGCCCTCGTCTTCTCCAGCTGAATCACCCACTCCGGATGCTGATAGTGATCAAGATAGTATTGGAACAATTGATGAAACTGAATTATTCCCTCCAGGCTCTACTGCCCTCAAAACGGTCCGATTTCGTCTACATTCTGGGGGGGATGGTGAGGACCAGGCGACGCAGAATGCGGTGAATTCGGCAACAGGTGAGGACCAGGCAACGCAGAATGCAGTGAATTCAACACCAAGAAGAAACGCATCATCCTATTTTTATACAACACGAAGAAACAAGATGGAAATAAAATCCGGCGAAAGCGATGATGAGGATAGTGAAAACGAGGATGAGGATGCGAATTGTAATGGAGAAGATGTACCAGATCTTGTTGCAAGAATGGAACCCGATTCGGACGATGATCGACAATAATGATACTGCAACAGAACGGGATCGCCGAAAAGCAACCAGAAAAATCTACCAAGGAAGAAGACCGAGAAGAGCAACAAGAAATCCGACAGTTACCAATATACATTGATATAGAGAGGTTCAACGAAATGACAACATTGCAGTTATTGACAGTGGTGGAGGAAGAAGACCAACGGTTACAGAACAAGCATGGCTTCGAATTGGAGGAGAAACTGGAATGACACCTGCAATGAGGCCGTACATGAGTAATGATACCAACGCCTATGTGGAGCATCCAGTTTGCAGTGCTGTAACGAAGGCTTTTATTCCAGGAAGAGAAGATCCAGTAATTCTAATGGTCCACTATGCAACTTTTGTCACCAAGGATAAAGATCAAACTGATGGTGAATCACTATTGACAACAATCGATATGGGTGATCATGGAGTACTGGTGAATGGAGTGCAACCACAGTTGAGCAAATGTGGAATTACAATTGGAACGACATTCCTGCCATTTTCATATGACGATGAAAAAGTTTATTTTCATATTACCAAACCGACGGAAGGGGAAGTTGATACATTGGAAAAATTTGAACTGAACAGTCCTGCACCCCCAGACATGCGGAAATACCCAATGTTGAGAAGGAAGAGAGCAAGAGAAACGTTCAAATTTGCAAAACTTCCAATGCTGGAACTACGAAAGCGGTTTGCTATGTTACCAGAATTGACTGTTTTGAAAACACTGGAAAATACTACCCAACACTATGAAGAAATAGAAGAAGAAAATCGTGAAGTCCCCAGGAAACATTACAGGAAAAGATTCAAGGCATTCCATTACAGAAGACAAAATGAAACAGTGAGCACTGATTACACATACTTTTCGAAGAAGACATCTCAAGGACACAACGGCGGACAATTTTTTAGTGGCACCAAGACAAAGCTTATTCTTGGCCATTGCAAAAATTTTGTCCTTCTACTGCAGCATCAGGTGAAACCTCATCTTGATCTTCATTACCAATGTTGATCTGTGAGATTTGCTGGGTGGAATCCAAGAGTTGTTGGGTCTGCTTATTGGATTTGTTCAGAAAAACAGCCGCAGCAATCCTATGTTTCTTCAGGGACTCAATATCTTGCAATGCAGGACAATTATCAAAATTGTGACCGGACATGTGGCAAACGATACATTTTCTGGATGTGTCAAAAAGACTAGGTTGCTTATCGAATGCCGTGATGGCATTGCAGTATGCTTGGTGGAGGAAGGGATCGTCAGATTCTTCGTCCATCTCCGGGTAGCCAAGTGATTCAATCAGGCTGATTGAGTGAGAGGTCAAGGTAGAAGGTGTCCTAACAGTGCTGTTGCTAGCGCGTTTTTGAAATCTCTCATTGCGCCGGTGACCTGGTCTGGTACCTGAGACAGGCAGTTGCTTGGGCTGGATTGGTTTGGAGGTGTCCCTCTTGTACTTTTGTTCAGCCTTGATCTCTTGTTCATAGGTTTGAAGGGTTTGTAGAAGCCTACCTGCCTTGTATTTGTCTCTTTTGAATTGATCATCAGAGTCGCGTTCATCTTCTGTCTTTTTGAAGAGCTCTTCTGAGAGGGTGGTTCCTGCAATCAGGTTGCTAACTTCTTCTGTTGAACTGATAGTGCTGGGTTGGTTTTGGAGGAACACTCTAAGTCTCAGATAATCCTTGTACCGGAAGTAGTATTCTTCAAGAGATTCATTTGGATCTTGGTTGGGAGGGTTTCTGACCATTCTGCTGGCATTGGATGGCCTTTTTGAGTTGGGATGTGTTTGAGCGATAACTGTGTATAGTGCTTCGTATCCTTGTCCGCCTTCAAAGCTCTGAATAGTGGCTTTCATACTTGTACATGAGTCAGGGATGATTTTATCAGTTCTCAGTGCTGTGTAAATGAGATTTCCCCATTCATTGATAGCCAATTCATATCTAGAAGGTAGGTCGTGTGGAAGGTCATCACCAATTGTGAATCCTCTGAGGTGGTCAGCTTCACGTCTGAATAGATAGTATGGGTGTACATAGATATGATGTTGCTGGGAATGAGCTGTGATTTCTCGGTACCATTTCCTAACCTGAGGGTCTGTTGCATCCTTTAGTTGTGGGAATCCTGAGAGGAACAGTTTGTCTCTAGCTGCTTCTTTGGACTTGTCAGAGGCTCTGGTCAGATCAAAACAGTCACCACTTCTGGTGATCAGACGTTGGTCATTTCTCCCGCTGCCTAGATTGTGTAGGTAGTAGTTTTGCCGGACAATGGTTTCATTTCCCGATGAGTCGGTGTAGGTGATTGGGAAGTCTTTCATGTCATCTCTGGTGAGGAATTCATCTTTCCTGTAGTAACGGTCCTTCACTGGTGGTGGTAAGGTCGCCGGATTCCATGGGAGGTCAAGTGACGCTTGGTGGTTGGCGCCGGCATTGTTGTTGTTGTTGCCATTGTTGACCAGTTGCTGTAGTAGGGTGGTTAACTGTCCCATCTCGGTAGGGGAGACAGTTGCAGCCGTTGCAGCAGGTGGTGCCGTTGCAGCAGGTGTATCTGGAACGTCTACCTCATCATCTGATGGTGGGTCTCCAGTGTAGGCTTCCATGAATAGGTCTGGGCGCCAATTTTTTTTGAAACGCCAGTGGGTAATTGTGATTTCGATTAGAACAATTGGCTCATCATCTGTGTTGGTCCGAATGGCATGCTTTGCAGCAGCGTCAAAATCAGTTTTGTATCTCATGCGTTTTGTAGATCCACCATTTCTGACATGTTTGATAACGCATTTGTCAAGGAGATTGGCAATGTGGCCTTTTGTTATTTCATCCGGCGGTGGCTCCACTAGGTTGATGGCAATAGCCTTTGCAATGCAATTGAGGATGTGGAGTTGTGGATCCGGAGCTATTTCTAGTGGTCCTTCTTCTTCTTCTTCATCCTCGCGGGTCACAAAGAATTCTGAGAGTTCATCTTTGCCAATGATTTCAGAGTAGGCTTTGTTTAGGGATGTGGCCGCAGTTGGGTTGCTAGCACTTGCAAATCGGAATTCGATTCCAAAAATTGGAGTCCAGTCAAATGGAGTTGGCATGGTTTCGATATCTCAATATCGTCGTTGATTGGTAATTGATTGGAGAAAACAATCGTCGGCGTTCTTGTATTGTAATTAATCCGTCGTCGTCGTCGTCTCTGTGGGCGTTTCTGTGGCGGCGTGATTAAAGAGGAGATTCTTGTACGACAATCGTCAGTGGAACAATGGTTGTGGGTAGAAACGGATTGGTAGAATCAAACGGGCGTCGATGGTCCTTTAGGGGGATGATGGACGCGGGAAAGAAAATATGGAGTAATGCAATTGACTTGTGTAATCGTGATCGTGCGGTCGTTGGAACGATCCGCGGAGGTTTGGAGGAGAGGGCCGAAGAACGGGATCGATGTAATGTTGGTGACAATGTTCGGAGAAACAATCGGTGCTGTCGTCACAGATGTCCTGAACGTTCCTTGTATTAACCGGTATTGGTCGTGGATTACAAAAGAAGATGCCTGTAGAAGGATCGGTGTTACACCCCTTGATCCGCGAGCAGGGAGGTGAAGGAAAAGAGAGAGAAAGAATGAGACGTAGGGAGGCCGAGAATGTGCCGCACAGGGAGCTAAGCACAGAATTTCCTCTGGATTTAACCGACAGTGAAGGTGCTGAACGGCCGGAGATAGGAGCGTAGCTTAAGGGAGACACAAGTGCTCTTGCGGGACACGAGTGTGAGTTATAAGGGCTCTATAACCTGTTGTTACTCTAAAAATCGACCGGATAGGTATAACGAATATTTTAAATTTAAAGAGATGTGAGCTCAGAGAGAGGCTCTTATTTTTACTACGTATTTTCACTGTGTATCGGGGCTCTCTGCTGTATTTCATGTGGTAGAGATCTTCCCCGGTTATTTGTTACTGTCTGCTTTACCGTCGTACCGATTCTTCTGCTGCTGTTGCTGTGTTAGCGTCGTGTCGGTTTTACTGTATCGGTCATTCGATGGTATCGGTCATTATGGGGTTAAGTATTCTGTTCGATGGGGCGTATGCTTATTCGCGGTATATATGCTGGATATGAGGCCCATCTGGAATCGGTACTGATTTTCTTGATTGCAATAAGTAATTTCCTCACGGGATATTAAGTATATTCTTTTGAATGTACTTATGGGTTCCAAGTGTTTACTTACTGTTCAGGTCTTTGGATATTTCTTGTTTCTAACCGGTTATTCCTTTTTGTTTGTAGCCTTAGGTGATATCGTTTTTACCACTTAAGGATTCCAAGTAGTGGAGGTGCGTTTGATTCTACCGCTTAATCATTGGAGTACTTGTATCTCGTATTCCGCACCTCGGTCGTCGTTTCGTTTTGTCAGCTTTTCCAATCGAATTTGATGCCAACAAAGTCCGTATTTTTCGCCGACAACAGCTTTGGTCTTTTCACCCTCTGAAAACAGAATCACAATGTACAAATAACCTACAGGATTATTTTGAGAACATGGAGCACCAGATACTATTCTCAGTGATAATGCAAGGTCTGAAACAGGTGTAAAGTGGACTCAAATTCTTCGAGAAAATATGATAAAAACAAGAACAAGTGAACCACATCACAGCCATCAGAACCTGTGTGAAGCTGAATGGGGAAGATTGTCCAAGATGGTACAAAACAGCCTACGTATGTTTCAGGCACCAATCAGTTTAGCACATTGGTGTGCAAAATGGTGCGTGTCAGTTAACAATTTGGCAGCGCAAAAGTCCCTGAATTGGAAAGTACCCCTAGAATTGCACCAAGGTTGGACACCTGATATCTCCCATCTGAGATTTCATTTCTATGAACCAGTGTGGTATTTTGAGCCAAGATTCAAGAGTCCCAAAAACAACATGTTAAAAGGGAGATTTCTGGGTTTTGCTGAATCAACGGGGGATGCAATGACCTATTATATTCTGACTGAACCAGATACACCAAAACAGAAAAGACAAGTGCTGATGAGATCGGTAGTCAGAACAAGACGCAAGGAAATTGGCACCAAAGACGAATATGTGAATGACAACCCGGAAGCAGAGAAGTTTACTCTTTCTCTGTCAGAGCACCAACAAAACATGGAAGATATCAAGAGCACTGATGAAGTCCCATTGTTATCTTCAGGGGAGAAATTTGTCGCGAGCTCTGAAGGAATGGAAAATTCAACTAGTACAAATCCAATGGAAGGAAGGGATGAAAACGACAATACAACTTCAGGGGAGCTTAATGCAGATGAAGAGGATGCGGATCCGGAAAACACTTTGGATATGGAAGAAGAAACGTTACCAAGTGATATAGATGGATGCAACAATGCTGAAACCCACCAGGACATTTTGGAAAGCACAGAAATGAATTTGAATATGGACTTTAGGAAGATTTTGGATCATTTCTGGGAAAATGGAATTTTGGTATTCAAGGCACAATACATTGATGAGCTGCAAGGAAATACAGTCTTGAATACTCCATTCCCACAATTGAAGAAAGATCAACCACTGGCATGTGCAAAGTACATCAAGGAGTACATTGTTGAAAGCCGGAGAGGAAATAACAGGCCGTTGAATGTATGGGCAGAACAAGTAATAAAACAACAATCTGGTATCGTCAGAAGAATACGATTGATGAAATCCCTGATACACAAGAGTGTTCAACGTGCAGTCAAGAAGAAACCATCCAGGAATCAAAGAATGGCAAAGAAGAAGAATCGTGAAAAGTTTGGACAGAAGATTCCAAATACCTATGAAGAATGTATGCAATTCGATGCGGAAGCTGGCAATACAAAATGGAAAGACTCAATTCAGAAAGAGATGGATAATTTGGAGCGTCTAAAATGTTTCAAATATCACTCAGCAGAAAAAGAATTTCCAAAAGAAGAAGGTTGGCAACAAGCAAGATTGCAGATGATATGGGATATCAAGAGCGAGGATGGCAGGTACAAGAGCCGTTTAGTAGCTGGAGGCCACAGAGTTGACTCGAGTGAATACAACACATACTCCAGTCAAATCAACAGTTTATCTGTGTACTTACTATTTCTAATCGCCCAACACCAACAACTGGATTTGATGACAGCAGATGTGGGAAATGCATTTCCAACTGCGCCGGTTCAGGAAAAAGTATGGGTGTGGGCTGGAGACGAGTTTGGTGAAAAGAAAGGGTGCAAAGTAGAAATACAAAGAGCACTATACGGACTGGCAGGTAGCGGTAGAGCTTTCATGGATTTTCTGGCTGATACACTCATGAATTTGGGTTTTCGACCGTCAAGAGCAGATCCAGATTTATGGCTACAGAAAGAAGGAGAAAGCTACACATATATTGGTACTCATGTCGATGACCTTATGGTTATAGGAAAGAAACCACAAGATTGGATAGCCAGAATTGAACAAGAATTTGCACTGAGAAATGTTGAATCAGAACCTCAGTATTACCTTGGTACAAGTCTTACAAGAATCAAAGATGGACGATTGTTGATGAACTCTACTAAATATATCAGTGAAGTGATTCGGAAATATCAAGAGAAATATTCAGTGACCCTCAAGAAAGAAAACTTACCAATGAAAACGGATTGTCACCCAGAACTAGATGATTCACCCTTATTGACCATACTGGAGCACAAGGAATTTCAACATATTATTGGTCTAGGACAGTGGTTGGTGTTATCTGGAAGAATAGATATCGCATTCGCAGTATCATCTCTCTCAAGATTTGCAGCCGGACCGCGAGAAGGTCATTTGCAGATGGCTAGACACATCCTGGGATATCTGAAGAAGTACAAGAAGAAAGGAATTCTAGTGGATTCAAGATCTCCAAGGATCAGTTCAAATGGTGATGTCAAGCTCAAATACAAAGAATTTACACATCATTACAAATATTACAAGGAAGAATTGGATCCAATGTTCCCGGTGCCCTTAATTCCTGAAATGGACTTGAACATATTTTGTGATAGCGACCATGCACACGACTTGGTTACTGGAAGGAGTATCACTGGATTGATTGCATTCGTTGGATGTATGCCAGTCTACTGGAAGTCCAAGAGACAAACATCAGTTCACACAAGCACATTTGGAGCTGAATTTACTGCCCTGAAAGACGCGGTTGCATTGGCCATCATGCTCAGATACCATCTTAGATCGATGGGAGTTGTAATCACCAAACCAGCAGAGATCTATGTGGATAACAAAAGTGTAGTAATCAATTCCACCAACCCTGCAAGTTCACTCAACAAGAAATCAATCGCACTGGCCTACCATTTTGTCAGACAACACCAAGCTGGAAAAGTCGTATCTATCAGCCATATTAACTCACAGGACAACTATGCTGACATTCTGACCAAGCCGCTAAACAGTAATGCATTCAGGAATCTCCTAAATGAATTCATGACAATGTAAAAACAAAGTTAAGTACCACAATTCAGTAATAAAGCAACCACACTAAAAATCCATGTCTAAAAACTATGTTGTATGCTTCCCTCTAAAAATCCGATAGGAATCTAAACCAAGAACATGGATTTAGGGGAGAACAACCGGCAAATCGTGTTGTTAAGTAAAAACAAGATATAACCGTTACGTGCGGTTAAATATGAACGAATAAGAAAACAGGCCGACGCGCACACATGAATGAGACGCGCGGTGAAACGAACAACGTATGTTCTTATGAATACAATGAATGCAATGAGGAGTGAGACTAGATTACTGATGGATAGACACTCGGGCATATGAAGACTAACAAGGCAATGTAAGCACCGTAGGAAGTCGATCACAGAAAACAAAAGAATGAGTCACGACCAAAGGAATTGATCATTGATAGAAGAATCGGACACAGCAAAGTATCACAAGAAAGTGGTACGCGAAAATTTAGAGGCATAGGATCGGATATTAAGTATGTCAACGATATACATGTGTATGTCAATGAAACACGGAAAATATCAATGACACATGAAACGGATACGCGAAGCCCAATTATGTTAGAAACGAACAAAATGAGACACAATTCTCCGACGAATTCAATGAGGAAATATTAGTTAATCTACAACATGAGAATGCACGTGCAGTCTCATATGGAGGATTGCTTAACACGGGATTATACGTGGATTCAGGTTAAGCGCTGGAAAAACAGAAAATAGATTAATTAACTCATAATCCGGAATTACAGTTGTTACAGAGAGCCCTGATACAGAGAAATACACAGTAAAAATAAGAGCGTCTCTCTGAGCTCACATCTCTTTAAATTTCAATTATCCTATATCTTTCGGTCGATTTTTAGAGTTACAACAGCAAAGGATTCCTCCAGCAACAACCAAGCCTACAGCTCACTCTTTTTGCTCCTAAAATGATTAGTAGTAGAATAAGTAAAAGGCTTATACGTCCAGGTCCAATAGTCTTCCTTATTGTACCTGTACAAGCCTATCTTGGTCCGATAGTCAGCTATTGTGCCGATTCCTCCCAACGTGAGTATCACCGGAAGGCCCAACGCGCCTACCTAAACGCATCGGTTCTCCTAACGCGAGAACCTCAGGGCCCAACGTGCCACTACAAGAACAAATCAGACAGACCGACAACCGGTGCACCAAATCCGCAGAAGGCACACGTGCCTAGACAATAACCGACCAACTCACCGGACGCGCCTGTGATAATACATCCCAGCCACACGCGCCTACGTAGGGGTGCCATGATGAACTACCGGGAGTTCTTCGGAGGGGGAGGCCCCTTTGGGGACACACCTGCTAGGAACGACGTCTACCAAGCCATCTATACGCTCTTTGCTCAGTCAGCAGGTGCCCTTCTACTCCCCCTCCTCTTGGACATCTTCGACTCCCAAGCCATTGGAGGCCTGGGAATATTTCAAGAAGACTCCTCTGGGATAGTACGACTACGAGTCATCCATGGCCTCCGGCGCTACCCAGGTACAATCACTCAGCCCTCAGCCAACCGGGGCCACACCTTTGGCTACATCAATGATGTGGAAGGTCAAGAGGGTGAGCTGGTACAAGTGGACGCCGCCCTACTCTCCAAGGCCGCCGCCAGTCGAGTATACCTAATGGCCCATCACGAGGCCGCAGTATCCCGGCGTACAGAGCTAGACTACATCCCATTCATACCCGAAGGGACTGCCCACACTGAGATGATCCAGGCACACAAGGTGTGCTCCCTCCCCTTCGAAATGGTCCCACTTGTTTTGTGCCGCGGCCTCACCCCCAAACAAGCCTTCCAAGTTCTTCACCCCCATGTTCTCCAGCAAGGGCTTGCCGATGCATGTAAGCCCCTACTGGACACACTACGAGCTGTGGGGACTCGACCCAACACTACCTTGGGAAAAATTAGCCTCTTGGAACCTGGCCCGTCCTTCCGGGCTGAGGCCAACCTTGGTGCCTACATGAAAAAGCACGTGCTCCTGCGAGACCTACCGGACCTAGGCCCCCCAGCTCCAGCCGACCCAACGCTCACTGCAGCCTTTGCAACACTCACAGACCATCAACTGCAACTGAGCGAGAACCTCGACCAAAGGAGGCAAGAATCCTCCAAGTTGCACACAGTCAGAGAGGTTTGGGGCCCCCTTTACACTGAAAGACTTCTCCTCCTCCTCTGTGGCAAAACAACTGAATCAGACCTTCCCCCCATCTACACAGCCTGGGCCAAGAAGAGCAAACACGAGAAGACCCACATGATCCTCCAAAGTCAAGTAGCCACCGATGCCTACAACCTTGGCATCCAGACGCCACTCATCACCACAGCTGTACTCAAATGGTTCCAAGACTGCAACTTCTATGGAACAGACCCCTTTGACGTCGTAGATGGAATCCTCCCCCTAGCCTTCACTCCCCCAGGGGGATCAGCCGCCTCCCTGAAGAGGGAACACAAAGAGGTGGCCAACGTGGCAGCCTATGATACCATGATCTCTACCCAAGGCAATTCACTCTCTCTCAAGGACTCCCTGGAATTGCAAAAGACCAAAGCCTACATTCCCCTGGATTGGACAGAGGCCACCACCCAGCTGAAAAGTTACCTAGCTGTCCTCACTACTCTCTTGGGCGCCACACACGACGTAGTGAAATGTTACCAACGAGGTCTCTCCAGACTAGAGTGGCAACAAATGCCCCTCCGAAGGGCCATTGCAGATGAAGTGGGAGAAAGAATCACCCCTGCAATAGTGGTGTATTACTTCCAAGTCCAGGTCCGGGGGTGGCTAGAAGAGCAATGGGAATCCCACATCCCCCTCCCTTCCCCAGACTTTGGGGAAAACATCCACAGGTTCAGAATGACCCAGAACCTCAACTGGCTCCCAAATGTGTCCAACGTCGATGCATTACAAGCCCTCCAGCAGCCTACCCAAGTGGGCGCCCCTCCGGCGGGCGCCCTTCTAGCGCCACCTACTGTGTGTGTGGGGGGGGAGGGCAGCGTCTGACTCGAGATGATCAGCTTTACAATCCCACCAGAGACTCCCGCTTCTCCAACCCTTCCAACCCGATCAGCGCTAGAATCAAGAACAGGAGCAACACCATGAGATCAATCATCACCTCGATGAAAGCCAAAGGCAACCCCCCCATCAAACGCCCCAATGGCACGGAACGCTGCCACTCCTGGCACATACGGGGCAACTGTTTCACTGGCTCCAGGCACCTCTATGATCACTCAACCACCATATCCAAGGAACAAGATCGGCTCTGGGAGTGGTGCCAAGAGGCCTATGCAGCCTGATTCCCTGGCAAGCGCCCCCTACGCGGCGCCGCGCCCCCTCTCACTCTATTTGCCACGGGGGCCATCCACACGCCCCCACCCAGTGTCCACCTCTCCCTTCCCACCCATTCGCCTCCTCCCACCCACTCGCCTCCTCCTCCCTTAAATTTGCCTCCTCCTCCCTTCCACCTCACCCATGAATTAGGTAAGCCCCACACCCTCGTCCACATGTATGCACCTTCCCTCCCGGCACCGGCACCTTCTTCCCCGGCACCGGCACCTTCTTCCCCGACACCCAAATCCTCCCCGCACCTTCTTCCCCGGCACCTTCCCCGGAACCCACTTCTTCCCCGGCACCGGCCCCTGCTTCCCCGGCACCTTCCCTGGCACCAACGCCGGCCCCGTCTCCCTCTTTCCCGGCACCGACGCCTTCCTCGGCGCCCACCCCTTCCTCTTCACCCAGCAACGCGCTGTCCTATACCCCCAGCGACAGGCTGGCCTCTTCCCCCAGCAACAAGCTGGCCCCTTCCCCCAGCGCCGCGCTGGCCTCTCCTCCCTGCACCACTACAGGCGCCGCGCCCCTAGTCACCCCCTCCGCCTACCCCATCGACCGGCTAGACGTGCATATCGCCCGGGCTATCAGTGTCTACAACAACAGCACTGGCTGGGCGGACTTCATCCGGACCATCCACGGACCAGGTGACATCCACCCAGATGTGGGTAGTATCCCCCATTCAGCCAGTCACCTCTTAGACCACTTTGGGCAAGAGGGCACCCCTGCCTCCATGACCGGACCCCCTTGGACCCCTGCCAGGATTGCCGGGGCCCTCGCCAGGGGTCCTCACCAATCCTCCCACCAGGGCATTGCCTTCCTGCGGGACGAATATGCCAACATGATGGACAAGCAGCAATGGACTGTCCTCCCAGCCAGCCTCATCCAAGATCTTCCAAACCTCCGGCTGAGTCCACTGGGGCTAGTCCCACAGCCAGGGCGCCGACCCCGCATGATCTCGGACTACACCTATTCTGAGGTCAACCAAGACACCATCCCCCTAGCCCCATCAGAAGCCATGCAATTTGGCCAGACACTCCCACGACTCCTCACCAAGCTGCACCGCGCTAACCAAAGGTTTGGCCCAGTGTATATGTCCAAGATTGACCTTACGGATGGGTTCTACCGGGTCCAGTATCATTGAATGACCAATACGGTGAGACCAATACACGACACTAATACAGCAACAGCAACAGCAGTATCGGTACGATGAAACCCATAGTGAAAAGACCGGGGAAGATCTCTACCATGTTAAATACAGGGAGCCCCGATACAGTGAAATTACACAGTAAAAATAAGAGCGTCTCTCTGAGCTCACATCTCTTTAAATTTAAACAATTCGTTATACCTATCCGGTCAATTTTTAGAGTAACAACAGGTTATAGAGCCCTTATACCTTCCACTAACAAGTGGATACCTTAAGCTACCTATCTCTGCCCCGTACAGCACCTCCACTGTCGGTTACAGCCAGTATATAATTGGTACGGGACTCGGCGACGGGCCGTACTAGTACTATGTTTCTGCCTTGTTTCTATGTCACGACGTTTCTTTTTTCATACCATCATGCCTTTTCATGCTCGATCCGATAGCATCATGCTCATTTTCATCATGTTCATTTAACACCCCCATCGAAACCATTTCTCCCCCTCCCTTCTTCCATTAGAAGAACATGTCACAACCTAGTAAAAATCGCCATCACTTCAAGAGTGGTTGTTATACCAAAATTCCCAAATCATTTATATGTCGTAGCTGCCTGACCTGTAAGGGCAAATCAAAGACATTCATCGGAAGCAGACAAGATTCGTCTACACACAAATCATACCGATATGTATCATGAGGCCTTTCACGTCACCTTGATTCAATAGCTTATTGCCGTGATTTCTATTTAAAGCATAACCTAATGGAATTTTCGTCATCTGCCAAAGAAGAAACCACTAGTACAGTTCGTCATTCACCTACACAATATGGCCTGACATTGACGGAGAATGGTCCAATCGTTCCTTCCGCTTCTGTTGCTGCCGCTCACACTAACAAGGCATCCTCAAACGAAACGTTCAACTCTGTTCTAAACAGTCAGGTAGTACACAACTTATTTGTTCCACCAATGGATAGAAATGTAATGCAATCACAGTTGTTTCCTTCAGAAGACAACAGCAACAACGATGACATGGTTATTCATGAAGAAATTTGCCTTCCTATTCAGAACGATAATGGTATGGATGGTTCGGAACCCACCGCATCCCAACCAAACATCAATGAAAAAGAGGAATTGATCCGATCTCATCTTTCTTTTTCAACTACCAATAGGCTCATTGCTGAAATAAAGCTCATGAATCTAATGACGAAACACAAGTTACCTCTAAACACATTCAAATCTATTTTTCAATGGGCAAACAAATGTCAAACTATTCATGGTGTTGACTTTAGCTCTATCTACCCCCGTCATCGAGAAGCCATATTTAGTGAAATCAAGTCCAAGTTGGGTATTTCAGAGACCAAGTTTGAGCCACACATAATTAACTGGTTACCTTGCAGTTTACCCACCCAAATATTTGTTCGATCCTTCCCAGACGCACTTCATTCCCTTCTGACCAATAAGGAGTTGATGCAAGAAACCAATTTGTCTTTTCCGAATGTCGAGACTCCTCTTTCACCCAAAAACAACCCACCACTCACCAATGAAACATACATAACAGAACTACACCACGGCTCTTGGTGGACGGAATCGTGGAAGCAGATCTGCAATGAAAATGATGAAACCCTTGTTCCGATCATTTTCTACATGGATGGAATCAGCTTGGATGCACATGGTCGTCTGTCACTCACTCCTCTCAACATGACTCTTGGTATTTTCAATACTGAAGCAAGAAAACGACCTGACGCTTAGACTACAATTTATTTTCATCCCGACACTGAAATTGAGAGCATGAGACACACGAAAAAAACCACGGCGAAAGATAATATTCAAAATCTACACACCGCGCTTGCATCGGCTTTGCAATCTTTCAAGGAAGTATGTGAAATGCAGGGCGGGTTGGAGTGGGATTATCTTCCGTATGCAGGAAAAGTGTTCAAAGTGAAAATGAAATTTGCAATTGCCTATGTTGTTGGGGATACAGAACTTCATGACAAACTATGTGGAAAGTATGGATCCTACACGCAAAAGGTGAAGAAATTGTGCCGACATTGTACATGTCCTACACGTGTCATCCATAAACCAAAAGCCCAAGTGGAGGAACTGACTCGGCTCTGGGTTCCAGAAGATTTTGAATCCCCCCCAAACAATTCTGCACGGGAACACCTGGAGTACTTCAAAAGCATTTCGCACCATCCCATAAAAAATGCTTTTCACAGCCTCAATTTTGGTAGTAATGTCAACAACATTCACTTTGCTACTCCCAGTGAGTGTTTGCATATGCATCAACTGGGTGTAGCACGTCGGGCAGTAGAATCACTTGATTCATTGTTAAAAGGTAGTCCTAAGTGTTGGTATGCCCCTGATTTAAACACGAATGGCACATCAGCTACTATTGGTTCACTTGCGCAGTTATACGGTGCTCTTTTGTCAAGGCAATCGGACAGAGATTTCCCCAGAACCAAGTTTTCCAGTCAGCTTCTCTCCATTACCAAAAAGGAGGGTAATGATTATTCGGGAATGCTCATTTCCATTCTGATCACCCTTTGTTCCGATGTGGCAATAAACATCATCAAGGACGCGACATTTATTCAGAAACAAGTAGAGGTAATTCAACTGATACTGTCCATGGAAGAATTCTTGAAGCATGGGAATATACCCATTGTTGTCGGCGAAAAAAATACGGACTGTTGTCGGCATCAAATTCGATCGAAAAAGCCGACAAAACGAACCGACGACCGAGGTGCGGGAAGACGATACGAGATACGAATATTCCAACGATCAAGCATTAGTATCAAACGCACCTCCATTACGTGAAATCCTTAAGTGGTAAAAACGATATCACCTAAGGCTACAAACAAAAGAGGATAATCGGTTAGGAACAAGAAATATCCAAAGACCTGAACAGTAAGTAAACACTTGGAATCCTTAAGTACATTCAAAAGAATATACTTAATATCCCGTGAGGAAATTACTTATTGGAATCAAGAAAATCAATACCGATTCCAAATGGGCCTCATCTATCTCAAATACCACGAACAAGCATACACCCCATTGGATAAAACACTTAACCTCGTATACGACAAAATGACTGATACAGTAAGACCGACACGACACTAATACAGCAACAGCAACAGCAGTATCGGTACGATGAAACCTATAGTGAAAAGACCGGGGAAGATCTCTACCATGCAAAATACAGCAGAGAGCCCCGATACAGTAAAAAAATACACAGTAAAAATAAGAGCGTCTCTCTGAGCTCACATCTCTTTAAATATTAACATCATATACCATTGGTCGATTTTTAGAGTAACAACACCCATTTCTGGATTGGAAAATCTCCCCAAGATGATAATCCATTTTATCAATTGTATTAATTCGACCTGCCTCAGAGAGGGAATGGGTACGAAACTGATCAAAAACCATCTATACTTTCACCTTGTTGAGTACATTAAACTTTGGGGACTTCCATGCGGATGGGATTCTTCTTATTCCGAATCACACCACAAAACTGAAATCAAAGCACCCTCGAAGAACACTCAACAGAATGCTTCGACATTGATAATGCAAACGGCAAAGCGACAGGAAGAAAAAATGCTGCTACGAGTAGCTACTTCCAAGTTTAATTTAGTGACGGCAGAAGATGTTTCTGGTAATCGAGTCCCTCCCAAAGTTTCTGGTTCAAAATTTCACGTTTTCACTAACGACGATGGGGCAAGTACTATGAGATGGGTTAGGTCATTGAACAAAACAAAACCCTATATTTCTCCCATCGTGTTGTCTTTTGTATGTCAGAATGTGCTTCCACTTTTGGAGGACTCTACGTTTGTGAAAGGATTTACTGAACATAACAGGTTTGACGAATGCACACAGCAAAATTACTTGTTTCGGAGCCACCCTTCATATCGTTCTGATGGTGGCCAACTAAACTCTGTCTGGTATGATTGGGCGTTGTTTGATGTCGACGCATGTGAAATACCCTGCCATATTATGTGTTTCCTTGAACTCTACAATCTGAAGCAGCCTTACTCATTTGTTTCTGAGTACGAAATTGCCGACGAAGGCATTTATGCAGTAGTGACCAAGTTTAAATCCACTCCACTACCAACAGCTTCGTCGTTTGTGACTAGAGGTGAAGTAGACGACAATTCCCTGTTCTTCTTTCATGTCGACAGCATACTTTCCGATGTAGCAGTTGTCCCAGAACTTGATGCAATTGGTACGTTGCAATCTAACTCATATCTAGTTGTCTCTAATCGAAGGGCTTGGCTGGATGAATTCCACAAGACAACGTCATCTTTGCCTAATGAAGAGGCACTCTACTCCCAATGCACTATTGTTGAAGAGGACAGCGACAATAATGTAATGATGATTCTACTAATTCAGGTGATGATTGTTCAATGTCATCGAACGATGATGACTATAGTGAGGTCCTCTCTGATACATCCAATACTTAATTGTTTTCCTACTACAATATCCATAATCACTTAGTATTAGTGAAGAATTGAATGCTCCTCCATATTGATCGTAACATATTTCTCCTACGTTTTGATTGATAGCTACTCCGAAACGATTGCACAATGTCGCAGTAAAACAAACGAAGTGAATGGAACGTCTAACTTTAAATTATTGTTTAATATATTATAGAGGATCAGCTCTTCTCACAGTTTTTGTCGACACATAGGCACTCATAATATAACAGCCTTCGTATTTTGGATTCGAACAGCTATGTAATACTAATGGATTGAACAATAGAGTATCGCCTGACCTCAATGGAACTTTCACTTTATACGTTGGGAACACAAAGTAATAAATCACCTCGTCATCACTTACATGTTTTGGAGCAATAACCGTCAGCCTTGTATAGAACATATCGGCATCGGTATGGCATTTCGAGTGATAATCCTTTCCAATAGAAAAGGCCGTTGCGTGATGGCCGATTGCATTCAGTGTTGTACGACTAACAACCTCATTCATCACAGTTGTTTCAAGGTTGACAAATTTGTACATTTTACGTAAACAAAGCTGCATTTCCTTCACAATGTGTAGGGCTTTCTGTTCAAGGTGGTCTTGTGTTTTCGGTTCCACATTCTTGTTGAAAACATACACACCATTTCCCGATTTCAATCGATTTGGTCTCATCCCAATAATAGCATATCCACTGTTTACACTGTCACGTTTGGTTCCTCGGCCTATTTTGGGTTTAGATTGAACAATTTCCACAGCAAATGTTCTTGTAATTTCTATATTTTTGGGAGTACCCAAGCGTTGTTTTGCACATTTTTTGGAACCTTTTGCAAAGATTCTCAATGATGGTTCTGATTCGGCGACTGCTAAAAGCAACTTATCGTCGGTACTATCCAATGTCATGAAACTATCAATAGACACCGCCTCTTCCGATGTGTGTTCCCTTTCTCCAATTGTTTTAAAACCCCATCGTGTTTCCATTAATTTACCTCGAAACCCATTCTTGTGAACTGTTTTCAATGCTATTTGCTCGACATGTTGTACAATTTCCTTCATACTTTTACACTTCTTGTGTTTTATCTCCGACAAGTGTTTGTAAGTCTGGTGGATTGTTGATGATGACGTTTCTCCGTTTTGGAGAAATTTTGATTTCATTCTCTTTCTCTCTGTCTTCCCCCGTTTCCTCTTTGATTTTTGCTTCATTGATTTTGTTGCCAATTGCTTTGTTGTTGTAGTCAATCCCATTGCACCGGGTGCCTTTCTTGTGTGACCGTTGCCAGACTCTTTGCAGATAAGATGTTTGAGGAAGACGATGAATCGATTTGCCCATGGAGTGTGTTTCCGTGTCAAGTTTGTGGAACGGCGTTTCAGATTCAGTTGTCGGGAATGGCATTTGTGACTTTTGTGGCCGCTTCGAATGTTCCCACCTGTTGATATCGCTGCCGCTGTTGGTTAGTTCGTTCCCGGTTTCGTCCGCTTGAAAATCCGCAGAATCTCTGTAGTGGCGTTTCTGGGTCAAGTTTGTGGAACGGCGTTTCAGATTGAGTTGTCTGGAACGGGAATTATGACTTGAACGTCTGGTGTATTGGCGTTTCTTGGTCAAGTTACTGGAACGGCGTTTCAGATTGAGTTGTCTTGAACGGCAATTCTTACTTGAACGTTTGCTGTTTTTGCGTTGCCGGGTCAAGATTATGGAACGTCGTTTCAGATTGAGTTGTCTGGAACGGCAATTCTTACTTGAACGTTTGCTGTATTTGCGTTGCCGGGTCAAGATTATGGAACGGCGTTTCAGATTGAGTTGTCTGGAACGGCAATTCTGATTTGAACGTCTGGTGTATTGGCGTTTCTGGGTCAAGATTCTGTAATGGCGTTTCGGACTTACTATTCTGGAACGGTAATTGTGTCTGTATTTTTGTTTCAGGGTAAACTTTCTGGAACGGCGTTTCAGAATGAGTTGTTTGGAACCGCAATTCTTACTTTTGCGGGCGGTTGGATTGTTCCCTATTGCTGCTGTTGCTATTGGTGTTGCCGCTTGCTGCTGTTGCTGGCGCTGTTGTTGGTATCGCTGCCGCTGTTGGTTCGATGGTTCCGGGTTGCGGCCGCTTGGATCGTTCTCGCTTGCTGCTTTTGCTATCGCTGTCGCTAGGTTTCCGGTTGCTGTTGTTGCTCTATGTCGTTGCCGTAGTCTACGACTGTATTCGAGTTTATCATGATATGTGAATTGAACCAAATGGGTAAGTATCTATGGATGTGCTACATTTAGTAAATAATAACAAAAGAATAGTATAATCTACGTGTCACTAACCTACACTGTTGGCCTTCTTTTGTTGTTGCGTTCAATTCGTCCGATCAAATTGTTACGATCCTGCGTCCGCCTTGTCCGACGTTGTCTCAAATTGATTGTTCTACTGATCCGTACCTATGAAAATAAGAAGGAGGGAAACACAAGTAAGGAGGACATCATGAGCAATGCAGGATGTAGGCATCATTTTCCCTCTATCTTACGTTGTTGTTTTTTCCGCCTTCGACCCAGTGTTGCCTTCCGATCCGTTGTTTCCAATACGGTCCTGTGAAAATAGCAAAATAGAAAAAGGAGGAAATACATTCTTATCAGCAATGCAGGTGGCATTGTAATCATTGCCTATCTCTCCCATTTGTACCCTTCTTGCTTGTTCTTACAATAGTTGTTCGCCGTACCTCCGTCCGTTGTTCCGATACTTTGTTCCGAATCGTTCTCTCAAACTACAGGGGAAAATTGTCGGTCAAATTGTTGTTGCCAATACGTTGTTCAATTTTACTCCTTTCTCACGAAAAACTGGATCTTTATCCTGTTGATATATCTACGCAATGGATGCAGATTCATTGATTTCAAGACGTATATGTAAGGCTGCAGTCCAAACAATATCTATCCAGCAATTCCTCTACAGTCCAATGCCGTCCAATTCTTTTTCCAGCAAAGGCAGTTTATTCGGATTAAAATATCTCGAGCCTGAATTCCCTGCATAATAGTGACCATTGCTGATCAGTTAAGTGGGATCCCGCGTTCTCGGACGGAGTGCTTTGTCGTACAAGTACGGTAAACCAACTCTGCTCAAGATAAGTTTGGTAAGATGATTATGAAGGGAAACAGTATTTTTTGACTCGAAAAGAAAAAAAATTCACGCTGTAAAATCACACTGTAAAATCACACTGTAAAATCACCACACTGTAAAATCACAGTGTAAAATCTGTTCGAAAAAAAAATGTTTTCACTGTGTGTGTGTGTGTGTGTGTTTGTGTGTGTGGCCATGTGTGTTCCAAACAAAGAATCGAGACTTACTAACCTGTCAGATCTACCGCTGTAAATCTAGAACAATGAAGAATAATTCCATTTACTTATTTAAAAATAAGAACATTAAGTAAATAAATCTCCACCCGCGCTATTTTTGAATAGAGAACAATAAAAAGTAGTGCAATGAGTTTTATTGTTAACGTTCTCAACTTGTGATGCAGTGAGAACTTTTATGTACCGGTGAGGTTGTACTTCTTAACAACAACACATGTGTGCCGGTGATCTTACTGGTAATGAATTTGCCTAGTTTTGTCCACCAGTATTCTATGACATTAGTAGCTACGTAGACAGAAACCTTTGTGTATAGGTATAATATGATAGTAGTATACGTAGTAGTACTAGTGTACGTATGATAATACTAATGACTTCTGTTTCGGTTGTGAAGGGTGATTTTGTATAATTCATGTCATCAATCATGGAATGGCGTTTCAGAATTGAGTCACCGGAACGGCGTTTCAGGCTTTATGTGTTTGGATCATGTACCAATTTGCAATTTTGAATCATGTTTCAATTTCAAAACTCAAAATGAAGTACTACGTATGGTTCGGTGGTGAAACGGTTTCTTGGACAATTCATGTCAACAGTCATGGAACGGCGTTGCAAAGTTTGAGTTCCATTTTGGTTTCAATTGCAAATCACCAAATTACTGGGTTTTAAACTATTTGTCGGAAAATCTTAACATACATTACCGTATCTCAAAATGGATGATCGGTGTTTCGTACCGTTGTGGTTTGTTTTGGTAACGTTTTCACTTTTTGTTTGCAACGGCGTTGCAGGCCGTACCATTTGTTTACCGTTAAAGTGGAAATATTTGTACATTGTTGCGTGATGTTTGTTTGTTTGAAAAGAATTCACCGTGTAACGCGTATCGCACGTACGAAGAGTCACAAAGGCAAATAACCTTATTCGTAAGGTTATTTAACCTGAGTGAATAATCGTCGGTGATTAATCCATGTGGATTGTCTCTTAGGGAAATTCTTCCCGTCAGCTCACTCTTCGAAGAATTAACAACTCTAAAACACTATCATGCCCTAAAATCTACGTACAACCTAGTACTAATTCTACATAATAAGGTACAATCACATGTGATATTCAATGAGAATATCACGGTGAATTATACGGTAACAAAAGACCGATCGAAGATGGTTTTACATGTGTTTTGTGTCTCTTTACGTGTGCTTTGTATGCTAAGAATTACGCGGTAATATGCCGTAAATCGACACGATGATACGAGAGTAATTAACCCGTTGACTCGATCGTCGAAGACAATTGACTGTATCAATTGCTCACTAAATCAATCGATCGTAAGACCGTTTGCGTTTGTTTGTTACGACACACTTTCTTTAGTTTATCAGACCCACAGCACTCTCTACGAGCTGTGGCCAGCATCCTACAATGCTGAGGACCGCGTTTCCCACCGAGAAACGCAGTTTGAGCTCGAAGACAAAGAATCCGGATTAGCCTGATCAGCTACCGGCATCAACCCTCAAGGATGTAAAAGAGGCAGTTGCCTGTGGAGCCCTGGAACAGACCAACACCAGGGCGGTCTCCCTGAAAGAAGAGACCAAAGAATCGAACCAAGGTGGTGGCTCCACCGGGTTTCGAGATCCAGCAAAACAAGCAAGGGAAAAGACACTGGACGATTCAGCTGAACGAATCGCCCAGGTTGGCATCAGTTGAAAGGAATCAATATCCAAATTCGAGAACACTGATCTTTCACTGAAAACAAGAATGAGTGAGCCAGAAGATTGAGCCTGAAGTATTCTGCGGTGAAACGGATTGCGAAGAACATCTGCTTGCAAGAAGGAACAGATTGCGAAGAGCATCTGCCCGCAAGGAAAACGAAAATCCAAAGATATGAGAACACCAAATCTCGAAGATCGGAAAGATCCAAAAGGAAAAGAGAACACTAAATTCTCAGGAAACAATCTTTCAATCTTTCACCACAGAAATACAGAATGAGCAAATCCCGAGAAAGGATAGGAAAGCTCACAATCTTAAATTGCGACAAAAGCAAAAGCTCACAAAAATACAGACGAACCGGAACAAAAATTCGAACCGGATATACAAATACAAAAACAGCAGATAAGCAGACCACCTGACAGTCACCAACGATAAATACCCATCCCTCACATCCAAACCCCGATTACCTTCTCTCTCCAACATACCACCTCCGACTCACACTGAATACCACCCAAAACGAATATTCGAAACTTACTACGAATCAACCATCCATACTCCTCCAATATAATTCGAAACTCCGTTACAATTCATCACCATGGTACGAACTAGAGCGGACGACGACATGGAAGAAACAAAAATGGAAGTGGATGACGATGACGATTCAGACGATGACGATTTGGAAGAGAAATTGGAAGATAAAATCATGGAAGTCATGGAAAGGGCCTTTGAGGATCCAGAATCAAACTCAACCATGAAGAGAATCATCGACCAAGAAATAAAGAAAAGAGTCAGGGCAATGAGAGATGCAGAAAGAAAGGGTGTGAATCCAGATGACGCGGATAGCGAAAATGAGGATGAAGGAAACGATGCTGACCAAAATGCAGAGAACGCAAGAGCTGAACGGCTGGGAAGAAGGTCATCCCAACCCAGGATAAAAATCAGGGGATTCAACAATGGTAGATTTCTGAACCCAGAACAGCTAGCTTTCAGGAGCAGCCTAATGGATTTTGGCATCAACTATGAATCAGCTGAAGAAATTATGAGGGGAGGGATGTCTAATATCCGCGAAATTACAGACCTCAACAAAGAGAGCATTAAATCGTTCATGCATGGATTGAAATCTATCAGTCCGGACTGTCCTAATCCAAAAGTATCCACTATGGTAACAGACTATCATCGAGGCTCCTAACTTGGGCAAATTGGGCCCGGTATCAACCATTGATTGGAGTCAAGCCAATGGCTATCGACTGGAACGCAAACCCAAACAACTTGGAACTGCAGCAATTCAGAATCAAGATGATGGAATCAAGTGTGAAATCACAGGAAAAGGCAACTCCACCAGAGCTGAAGGATCTCACAAAATTCAGGGAATGGGAGGAAGGCTTCCGACAAAACTTGAGATACAGATTCAACTCTGAGGGTTTTCCAATCTTGTATGTCATAAGACCCCAAGAAAAGGAAGAAGTTACTGATGAAGCCAGGGCTGGAACAGTCGGGCAAACTACAACAGATACTTATCCAACTTGGAGTGATTACAATGAAAGATGTGGTGTCCTGTCAGGTCCCCAGTATGATGAGGACAACAACGTCGTCTGGAGGTTGCTGTGTGATGCAACTAGAAAAGGTCCCGGTTGGGAATATGTGGCACATTTCCAAAACACTGCACTGAATTCTGGTAATGCCAGAAACGCTTTCATTTCTCTCATGCAACACGCTTACACTGATACCAATATCACTATGGTTCTGAATAAGACATATCAGGATATGAAAGATTCACACTACACTGGAGATTCCAAGGGTTATGACTGGAACAAGCACAAGCGAAATTGGACTGCTTTCCATGGAACGATTCTGAGATTTGAAAAGAATCATAATGAAAGAAGATTTGTCTGGGATTTTATCAATTCAATCAGTGACGAGCGACTTGATGCTGCAAAAGCAGATGCAATTGATGAGAGCAAAGACTATCGTGACAACTTCAATGAATGTTTGATTCTATTCACCAATCGTCTTGGATTGAAGAAGCTTGCAACAGGGAAGAGTAAAAGAGGTTCCAGAAGTTTGTATTCTATGGGCACAACCAGCAACAAAAAGCAAAAGACAACTGGAACTTTTACAGGAAAAGTTGAGTGCAAGCCTTACCCAACAAGTGTTTATAAAACAATGTCAAAAGAACAGCGCCAGGAGCTTTACCAGATGAGACAGGCTAAAAAGAAAAGAAATCTCAAGGCTGCTGAGACTAAAAAGAAAGAAACTGAAAATGAAGGCGCTGGTGACAGTTTTGGATCAAAATCTAAGAAATGACATAATAACCGGACACTATCACTAGAACACAAATTGTTAAAAATGGTGAGCCGGTCATTATACCAGATGAATGTCCCTGTAGGTTTTGATGATGGGGAAAGTGAAGAAGGATATTGTGAGTTAGACTCACATGCAGATACTACTGCAGCAGGAAGCAATATGGTATTGCTGAATCCTGATCAAATCACAACACACGTTGATGTTGCACCTTTTTCTGAAGAGTACAAGCCCATCAAGAAAATCCCCATTGGAAGCTGTGCGACTGCATGGACAAATCCAACATCAGGCCAAGTATATATCATAGTGTTCCATCAAGCACTGTACTTTGGGGACAAATTGAAAAACAGCTTGATATGCCCAAATCAAGTGAGGGACTGCAATTTCAACTCTGTTGAAGAAACACCTCGCCAATTTGATCCACGATCCAAGCATGGAATACCGATATGTATCATGAGGCCTTTCACGTCACCTTGATTCAATAGCTTATTGCCGTGATTTCTATTTAAAGCATAACCTAATGGAATTTTCGTCATCTGCCAAAGAAGAAACCACTAGTACAGTTCGTCATTCACCTACACAATATGGCCTGACATTGACGGAGAATGGTCCAATCGTTCCTTCCGCTTCTGTTGCTGCCGCTCACACTAACAAGGCATCCTCAAACGAAACGTTCAACTCTGTTCTAAACAGTCAGGTAGTACACAACTTATTTGTTCCACCAATGGATAGAAATGTAATGCAATCACAGTTGTTTCCTTCAGAAGACAACAGCAACAACGATGACATGGTTATTCATGAAGAAATTTGCCTTCCTATTCAGAACGATAATGGTATGGATGGTTCGGAACCCACCGCATCCCAACCAAACATCAATGAAAAAGAGGAATTGATCCGATCTCATCTTTCTTTTTCAACTACCAATAGGCTCATTGCTGAAATAAAGCTCATGAATCTAATGACGAAACACAAGTTACCTCTAAACACATTCAAATCTATTTTTCAATGGGCAAACAAATGTCAAACTATTCATGGTGTTGACTTTAGCTCTATCTACCCCCGTCATCGAGAAGCCATATTTAGTGAAATCAAGTCCAAGTTGGGTATTTCAGAGACCAAGTTTGAGCCACACATAATTAACTGGTTACCTTGCAGTTTACCCACCCAAATATTTGTTCGATCCTTCCCAGACGCACTTCATTCCCTTCTGACCAATAAGGAGTTGATGCAAGAAACCAATTTGTCTTTTCCGAATGTCGAGACTCCTCTTTCACCCAAAAACAACCCACCACTCACCAATGAAACATACATAACAGAACTACACCACGGCTCTTGGTGGACGGAATCGTGGAAGCAGATCTGCAATGAAAATGATGAAACCCTTGTTCCGATCATTTTCTACATGGATGGAATCAGCTTGGATGCACATGGTCGTCTGTCACTCACTCCTCTCAACATGACTCTTGGTATTTTCAATACTGAAGCAAGAAAACGACCTGACGCTTAGACTACAATTTATTTTCATCCCGACACTGAAATTGAGAGCATGAGACACACGAAAAAAACCACGGCGAAAGATAATATTCAAAATCTACACACCGCGCTTGCATCGGCTTTGCAATCTTTCAAGGAAGTATGTGAAATGCAGGGCGGGTTGGAGTGGGATTATCTTCCGTATGCAGGAAAAGTGTTCAAAGTGAAAATGAAATTTGCAATTGCCTATGTTGTTGGGGATACAGAACTTCATGACAAACTATGTGGAAAGTATGGATCCTACACGCAAAAGGTGAAGAAATTGTGCCGACATTGTACATGTCCTACACGTGTCATCCATAAACCAAAAGCCCAAGTGGAGGAACTGACTCGGCTCTGGGTTCCAGAAGATTTTGAATCCCCCCCAAACAATTCTGCACGGGAACACCTGGAGTACTTCAAAAGCATTTCGCACCATCCCATAAAAAATGCTTTTCACAGCCTCAATTTTGGTAGTAATGTCAACAACATTCACTTTGCTACTCCCAGTGAGTGTTTGCATATGCATCAACTGGGTGTAGCACGTCGGGCAGTAGAATCACTTGATTCATTGTTAAAAGGTAGTCCTAAGTGTTGGTATGCCCCTGATTTAAACACGAATGGCACATCAGCTACTATTGGTTCACTTGCGCAGTTATACGGTGCTCTTTTGTCAAGGCAATCGGACAGAGATTTCCCCAGAACCAAGTTTTCCAGTCAGCTTCTCTCCATTACCAAAAAGGAGGGTAATGATTATTCGGGAATGCTCATTTCCATTCTGATCACCCTTTGTTCCGATGTGGCAATAAACATCATCAAGGACGCGACATTTATTCAGAAACAAGTAGAGGTAATTCAACTGATACTGTCCATGGAAGAATTCTTGAAGCATGGGAATATACCCATTTCTGGATTGGAAAATCTCCCCAAGATGATAATCCATTTTATCAATTGTATTAATTCGACCTGCCTCAGAGAGGGAATGGGTACGAAACTGATCAAAAACCATCTATACTTTCACCTTGTTGAGTACATTAAACTTTGGGGACTTCCATGCGGATGGGATTCTTCTTATTCCGAATCACACCACAAAACTGAAATCAAAGCACCCTCGAAGAACACTCAACAGAATGCTTCGACATTGATAATGCAAACGGCAAAGCGACAGGAAGAAAAAATGCTGCTACGAGTAGCTACTTCCAAGTTTAATTTAGTGACGGCAGAAGATGTTTCTGGTAATCGAGTCCCTCCCAAAGTTTCTGGTTCAAAATTTCACGTTTTCACTAACGACGATGGGGCAAGTACTATGAGATGGGTTAGGTCATTGAACAAAACAAAACCCTATATTTCTCCCATCGTGTTGTCTTTTGTATGTCAGAATGTGCTTCCACTTTTGGAGGACTCTACGTTTGTGAAAGGATTTACTGAACATAACAGGTTTGACGAATGCACACAGCAAAATTACTTGTTTCGGAGCCACCCTTCATATCGTTCTGATGGTGGCCAACTAAACTCTGTCTGGTATGATTGGGCGTTGTTTGATGTCGACGCATGTGAAATACCCTGCCATATTATGTGTTTCCTTGAACTCTACAATCTGAAGCAGCCTTACTCATTTGTTTCTGAGTACGAAATTGCCGACGAAGGCATTTATGCAGTAGTGACCAAGTTTAAATCCACTCCACTACCAACAGCTTCGTCGTTTGTGACTAGAGGTGAAGTAGACGACAATTCCCTGTTCTTCTTTCATGTCGACAGCATACTTTCCGATGTAGCAGTTGTCCCAGAACTTGATGCAATTGGTACGTTGCAATCTAACTCATATCTAGTTGTCTCTAATCGAAGGGCTTGGCTGGATGAATTCCACAAGACAACGTCATCTTTGCCTAATGAAGAGGCACTCTACTCCCAATGCACTATTGTTGAAGAGGACAGCGACAATAATGTAATGATGATTCTACTAATTCAGGTGATGATTGTTCAATGTCATCGAACGATGATGACTATAGTGAGGTCCTCTCTGATACATCCAATACTTAATTGTTTTCCTACTACAATATCCATAATCACTTAGTATTAGTGAAGAATTGAATGCTCCTCCATATTGATCGTAACATATTTCTCCTACGTTTTGATTGATAGCTACTCCGAAACGATTGCACAATGTCGCAGTAAAACAAACGAAGTGAATGGAACGTCTAACTTTAAATTATTGTTTAATATATTATAGAGGATCAGCTCTTCTCACAGTTTTTGTCGACACATAGGCACTCATAATATAACAGCCTTCGTATTTTGGATTCGAACAGCTATGTAATACTAATGGATTGAACAATAGAGTATCGCCTGACCTCAATGGAACTTTCACTTTATACGTTGGGAACACAAAGTAATAAATCACCTCGTCATCACTTACATGTTTTGGAGCAATAACCGTCAGCCTTGTATAGAACATATCGGCATCGGTATGGCATTTCGAGTGATAATCCTTTCCAATAGAAAAGGCCGTTGCGTGATGGCCGATTGCATTCAGTGTTGTACGACTAACAACCTCATTCATCACAGTTGTTTCAAGGTTGACAAATTTGGACATTTTACGTAAACAAAGCTGCATTTCCTTCACAATGTGTAGGGCTTTCTGTTCAAGGTGGTCTTGTGTTTTCGGTTCCACATTCTTGTTGAAAACATACACACCATTTCCCGATTTCAATCGATTTGGTCTCATCCCAATAATAGCATATCCACTGTTTACACTGTCACGTTTGGTTCCTCGGCCTATTTTGGGTTTAGATTGAACAATTTCCACAGCAAATGTTCTTGTAATTTCTATATTTTTGGGAGTACCCAAGCGTTGTTTTGCACATTTTTTGGAACCTTTTGCAAAGATTCTCAATGATGGTTCTGATTCGGCGACTGCTAAAATAAAGAAAGTGTGTCGTAACAAACAGCAAACGGTCTTACGATCGATTGATTTAGTGAGCAAGAGTGTGGTTGTTACTGTTCATTCGGCCTTGTCGTTGTCGACAGGTTAATTTCTCATCGTCAAATTACTCGTCGTATCGTGTAATTTCAAGCATACAAAACACATGTAATTCTTAAGACACGAAACACACGCAAACCATCTCCGATTGGTCTTTCTCAGTATCGTATTACCGTATAATTCACCACAATATTCTCATTTGAATATCACAGTATTTGTACCTTATTACGTAGAATTAGTACTAGGTTGTACATAGGTTTTAGGGCATGATGGTGTTTTAGAGTTGTTAATTCTTCGAAGAGTGAGCTGTTGGGAAAATTCCCGCTAAGAGACAATCCACATGGATTAATCACCGACGATTATTCACTCAGGTTAAATAACCTTACGAATAAGGTTATTTGCCTTCGTGACTCTTCGTACGTATGAATACGCGTTACACGGTGAATTCTTTTCAGTCCCCTTCAGTCATAAATCCTCCAACCGTTAAGCGGCTGGATTCTATGGCTTAACCTATTCATCGTGAGTCATTATCGTGTGTTGAATACCAAACTGTATCCAGTCTACCATCAGAGGCCCTATCAAAAGAAAATGGGGCGGCGTTTTGCCTTTCATTCTGGCTTGTATCATGGCATTTTGCCCTGATCCTTGCCGGTTTGATATATTGTATTCATGGATCAAATTATCCATTTTTTCGAGGCGAAATGCTCATTGCAGATCGGCTTATTCCATGATCAAACAAATCAACTTGTTACTTCAATCGAACGATCGATCGAACATTCCATCGAATGATTGATTTCTTTTTACTTTACCACATGCAACGAGAACAATGTTCTCTGAAAACAGCGCCACTCATTAGCTTTGTAAACAAATCAGCAATATTTGTTGAACCTGGTTCCTTTGCAACTCTGATAATTCCTGCTGCAATAGATTCACGCGCTTTGTGGTATGCAATGCTGTTGTGCTTCTTCTTACATGGGCTTTCAGGTCGTGTAACATTTGTAACAACTGAATCATTATCACAATACACATTTGTGCTCCCATCAATTGGAACACCCATCATTCTCAACTTGTACCTTAGACCTTCAACCAATTCGATTGCAATTTTCAAAGCAATGATTTCAGATCCAAAAGTTGATGTCTCAACTGTTGTTTGTCTTTTGGAAAACCAAATGATCGGTGCATTATTAATGAAGATAATAACACCAGTATGAGACCTTCTCGTTGCCTTGCATCCAGCATGGTCCGCATCGACAAAACAGCTCATCGTCACATGTTTTCCCAAAGCTTCAGGCATATCTGTTGGTATGACTTCAGCGGCACCAGGATAAAATTCAGACCAGTCACATTTTTGAAATTTACTTTCATCAACACTTGGTACAGTATCATCAAAAACCAGTTTTGACCTGTTGTACTTTTTCAAATATGCAAATATGTGAAACAACTGATTCAAATGCCCGATCCTTGCCTGTGCCAAATACCTTGACATTAGTGATACTGGCATTACTATGTCAAGTCTTCCTAACTCGCAAATCCACCTGAGAACTCCAATTAAACCTTGATAGTAATTTTGCAATTCAGGATTCAATTCTTCTGATATATCAATTTCCGGTCGATAATCATGTGACAGTGGACTTGATGCTGATTTTGGTAGATACTTGTAGCCATATTTTTCAGTTCCTAACTCTTGTTCAACTGCTGCAACAGCTTTCGCTGTGTACTTAGTGCTTGATAATGACCATCTTGGCTTTGAATCACCTTCAAAGTAGAATTTCCCAATATCAGCTCCCAAATACAGAGTTGGCTCTTCAATTGTATCATCCTTCAATTTGAACTTTCGTTCAATGTTTTCAAGCTGGAACTTTGGATCTTCACCAGAACATAGGATATCATCTACATATGCAATGAGCATTGCCCAGTATCTGGATCCATCTTTCCTGGTTTCAATTCTTAAGTGCACATCCGGATCTGCCTTGCAAGGTGAATATCCAAGATCTCTCAAATGCTGGGTGAGGTATGACCTGAAAGATGCACCAGCAACCGGCAGTCCATACAATGCCCGGACAATCTTACAAGGTCTTCCTGCAAGGTGAGGTGGAAAACCATCTTCTTCTCTCGCTTTTAGGAAGTATTTCTCTTTAATCGGGGCTGTCAAATATGCATTTTGAATATCAGCTGAGAGAACCTTCAAATCATTCAGCGCTGCCAGCAGAAAGAATATTCTTACTGAGTCTCGACTGGGAACCGATGAATAAGTATTTTCTTTGGCCACTGCAGGGACTTTGTGACCGTCCCCTACCAACCTGGCCTTCCTTGTTAAGGATCCAAGCTTGATGTCAAAAATCATGTGGGTTGTTATCTGTTTATGGCCAACTGGAATAACATCATCATCAGAAAATTCAAACGCTGCCATATTATTTGTCATTTCCTTATGAATTGCTCTTTCCCAGTGGTCAGTCCCCGTTTTCTTATCAATAGCCAGTGCTTGTTTGATTGAATGTGGCAATTCAACTCCATATTTGTGAGTCTTCAACCAATACTTTGCTGTTTTGGCCGCTTTAAGGATTCGTTCCTTCCTCCTCAAAATTTTGTGCACCCACCATCTGAAAGCTGGTGATTTCTCAAGATTATTGTTAACTGCATACTCGGCTAATTGTACTGGAAATGATTCTTTCACATCACTTAACTTACACCACGATTCAGTGCCATCTTTCCAACTGGCAAGAATTCTCCAACCTCTAGTTGTAGGTTTATGGGTTTCCCTGCCATTTTTTGCTATGGTCGTGGCTTCATCATCAGTTAGTGCAGTGTTGTCGCATTCATGGTCAATGAGCTCATCTAATAGAGTGAACATCCTTCCGTCATCATCAACAGAACTGTACAGACTCTCTGCAACAATATTTGCCGTGTATTCCTCCATGGTGCCATCAGGTAGTTGCAATTTGTACAGCCTCGTGTCTAGTATTGGATTCTCATTTCTGATTCCTATTGGTCTGTTTTGCAAGTCGCGAACCCTGTCCTTGACAACGCACCTGAGTCTTTCATCACCTCTTTCAATGATCACTTCATTTCCCAGATATTCATCTGGTTCATCAACATCTTCTACTGATGCATCTGGCTCAGCCATTTCGAGTTTCATATCCGGTGTTTTTACTGGTTGATTCTCAAATAGCTCTATTTGGGGCTCTGGGTAGTTTTCCTGGAAGAATGATGCACTGTCCTTGACTTCATCTCCAATCTTGGATTCAATTGATTTGTCAATCGCTTCCATTCTTCTTAGGACATCTCTATCCCTCCATTCATATTCCTTTACAGGCCTTATTGAATTTGTAGATATTGGTATTGCCGACTCGGGCAGTAGCCAAAAACAATCCCCCCCACCTACCCTATTTCCACAGGGACCCAACCATCGCGCCAACCTTTCAACACCTCTGGTGGAAGAATCACCTTTTTCATAATAAAACACAAAATCATACCATTCTGATGAAGTGTATAATGTAATATCGGGCCTATAGCCATGGACCAATTCAAATGGAGTTCGCCCCATTGAAGAAGGGTTGTTTGATGCTGTTCTCTGCCTTATGTTTGCACATAGTTCACCGCAAAATGACCATAATCGTCTCGGTGACTTCTTCTTTGCAGACTTGGTTGTGATTGCGCTACCAAGATGACCAATTGCTTGTTCTGCCCGATTTTGGAATGGGCAATGTGGCTGGATAAATGTCTGATGGATATGGTTGCGCTTTACAATTGAATTCCAGTGTGTTTTGTAGGTTCTTGGGGATCCTTGTTCTGGCGCACCATCAGAAATCAAATGCTCTGGAATTCCTATTTCATGAATAAATGTCTTCAGTCCTTGATGGGCTTGTGATTTGTCCTGTATTGGTATAAATACTTCAAACCCATTTCCATTTGTAAAGATCTGTGCACATTTTTCTTGCCTCATAATACTGGTAGTCCTGGCATGCCACGTATCAGTGTACCAGGTTCCTTGTGCGACTCTCTTGTTTCTGAAACGCTGAGTAGGCAGCCGCTTCATCAATGGTGATTGCAAATTCCTGAGTGCCTTCTGCGTCGTGACTTTCAGTGTCTGTTCAGCTTTCTTGAAACTAATGTTCCAAGTTTTGGCTAGGCGTTCACAGTCAACCTTGTTTGGACCTTCAATTGTTATCACTGATGGCCCCCATTGATTTCTTCTGTCAAGAGACCTCCTTTCTAGTGTATTGTCAATTTCTTGCAAGCTAGGGGCCTGTTTTGATTCTTCTTCAGGAGCTTCCATAAAGTCAAATTCTGTATCATTAAACAAGAATTGGTCTACCCTTCGCGCGCTTGAAATGTTCCTTACTGAAGAAATTCGGTGAGCAATATTTCCATCTGTTGCAATTTGGCATTCAGTTAGCATTCTTCTTGTTGATACCTGATGTACTCTCATCAGTTTGCATTGCTGCATGACACTTGGATGCCTGTTGTCTAAGCTGGTCTTGGGGAGCATACCTGTAACATTACTTGCAGGTTCTGTTACAACCGAACTTTCATCCATTTCTTGGTCCTCTTTGGTTGACATAGCTTGAAGGCTGAATTGGTCCCCTGAAATTGGATCTCCATTGTCAATGGCTAGCTCGGCCATCCTGAACTTCAGTGAATGTGGATCCCAGGGGGTATCATTTGTTGCTATCAAATGTTGACATTCATCAAGTTCCATTCTTGTGGGCTTTCTTGTGGGAAAATATGAGATCACATTTCTCATACTCAGTTTAATAAAAACTTTCTTCGGGTCATCATCTTCCATAGGCGTTTGAATTGTAATTCCATGCTTGGATCTTGGATCAAATTGACGAGGTGTCTCTTCAACAGAATTGAAATTGCAGTCCCTCACTTGATTTGGACATATCAAGCTGTTCTTCAATTTGTCCCCAAAGTACAGCGCTTGATGGAACACTATGATGTATACTTGACCTGATGTTGGATTTGTCCAAGCAGTAGCGCAACTTCCAATCGGGATCTTCTTGATGGGCTTGTATTCTTCAGAAAAAGGTGCAACATCAACATGTGTTGTGATCTGATCAGGATTCAGCAATACCATATTGCTTCCAGCGGCAGTGGTATCTGCATGTGAGTCTAACTCACAATATCCTTCTTCATTTTCCCCATCATCAAAACCTACAGGGACATTCATCTGGTATAATGACCGGCTCACCATTTTTAACAATTTGTGTTCTAGTGATAGTGTCCGGTTATTATGTCATTTCTTAGATTTTGACCCAAAACTGTCACCAGCGCCTTCATTTGTTTCTTTCTTTTTAGTCTCAGCAGCCTTGAGATTTCGTTTCTTTTTAGCCTGTCTCATCTGGTAAAGCTCCTGGCGCTGTTCTCTTGACATTGTTTTATAAACACTTGTTGGATAAGGCTTGCACTCAACTTTTCCTGTAAAAGTTCCAGTTGTCTTTTGCTTTTTGTTGCTTGAAGTGCCCATAGAATACAAACTTCTGGAACCTCTTTTACTCTTCCCTGTTGCAAGCTTTTTCAATCCAAGACGATTGGTAAATAGAATCAAACATTCATTGAAGTTGTCACGATAGTCTTTGCTCTCATCAATTGCATCTGCTTTTGCAGCATCAAGTCGCTCATCACTGATTGAATTGATAAAATCCCAGACAAATCTTCGTTCATTATGATTCTTTTCAAATCTCAGAATTGTTCCATGAAAAGCAGTCCAGTTTCGCTTGTGCTTGTTCCAGTCATAATTCTTAGAATCTCCAGTGTAGTGTGAATCTTTCATATCCTGATATGTCTTATTCAGAACCATAGTGATATTGGTATCAGTGTAAGCATGTTGCATGAGAGAAATGAAAGCATTTCTGGCATTACCAGAATTCAGTGCAGTGTTTTGGAAATGTGCAACATATTCCCAACCAGGACCCTTTCTTGTTGCATCGCACAGCAACCTCCAGACAACGTTGTTGTCCTCATCATACTGGGGACCTGACAGGACACCACATCTTTCATTGTAATCACTCCAAGTTGGATAAGTATCTGTTGTAGTTTGCCCGACTGTTCCAGCCCTGGCTTCATCAGTAACTTCTTCCATTTCTTGGGGTCTTATGACATACAAGATTGGAAAACCCTCAGAGTTGAATCTGTATCTCAAGTTTTGTCGGAAGCCTTCCTCCCATTCCCTGAATTTTGTGAGATCCTTCAGTTCTGGTGGAGTTGCCTTTTCCTGTGATTTCACACTTGATTCCATCATCTTGATTCTGAATTGCTGCAGTTCCAAGTTGTTTGGGTTTGCGTTCCAGTCAATAGCCATTGGCTTGACTCCAATCAATGGTTGATACCGAGCCCAATTTGCCCAAGTTAGGAGCCTCGATGATAGTCTGTTACCATAGTGGATACTTTTTGGATTAGGACAGTCTGGACTGATAGCTTTCAATCCGTGCATGAATGATTTAATGCTTTCCTTATTGAGATCTGTGATTTCGCGAATATTAGACATCCCTCCCCTCATAATTTCCTCGGCTGATTCATAGTTGATACCAAAATCCATTAGGCTGCTCCTGAAAGCAAGCTGTTCTGGGTTCAGAAATCTACCATTGTTGAATCCCCTGATTTTTATCCTGGGTTGGGATGACCTCCTTCCCAGTCGTTCAGCTCTTGCATTCTCTGCATTTTGGTCAGCATCATTTCCTTCATCCTCATTTTCGCTATCCGCGTCATCTGGATTCACACCCTTTCTTTCTGCATCTCTCATTGCCCTGACTCTTTTCTTTATTTCTTGGTCGATGATTCTCTTCATGGTTGAGTTTGATCCTGGGTCTTCAAAGGCCCGTTCCATGACTTCCATGATTTTATCTTCCAATTTCTCTTCCAAATCTTCATCGTCTGAATCGTCATCGTCATCCACTTCCATTTTTGTTTCTTCCATATCTTCGTCTGCTCTAGTTCGTACCATGGTGATGAATTGTGTATTCTAATGGAGTTTCGAATTATATTTTGTGATGGAGTATGGATGGGCGATTCGTAGTATGGTGATGGAAGTTGGTATTGGGTGGAAGAGTGTAATCAAATCAAGGATTGGATGTGAGAGATGAGTATTAATCGTTGGTGACTGTCGTGTGTGATTCGCTTATCTGTTTTTGTATTTGTATATCCGGATCGAAATTTCGTTCCGGTTTGTGTACTGTTGTTCGGATCGAGTTTTCGTTCCGGTCTGTGAGCTTTTGCTTTTGTTGCAAATCAAGATTGTGAGCTTTCCTATCCTTTCTCGGGATTTTGCTCATTCTGTATTTCTGTGGTGAATTTCAAAGATTGATTGTTTCCTGAGAATTTAGTGTTCTCCTTTTAGTGTTCTCCTTTTCATTTTTGGATCTTTCCGATCTTCGGGATTGGTGTTCTCATATCTTTGGATTTTCGTTTTCGTTCGGGCAGATGCTTTTTTCAATCTGTTCCTTCCGGGCAGATGCTCTTTGCAATCTGTTCCTTCCAATCTGTTTCACCACAGAATACTTCAGGCTCAATCTTCTAGCTCGCGTCATTCTTGTTTTCAGTGAAAGATCAGTGTTCTCAGATTGGATATTGATTCCTTTCAACTGATGCCAACCTGGGCGATTCGTTCAGCTGAATCGTCCAGTGTCTTTTCCCTTGCTTGTTTTGCTGGATCCCGAAACCCGGTGGAGCCACCACCTTGGTTCGGTTCTTTGGTCTCTTCTTTCAGGGAGACCGCCCTGGTGTTGGTCTATTCCAGGGCTCCACAGGCAACTGCCTCTTTTACATCCTTGAGGGTTGATGCCGGTAGCTGATCAGGCTATTCGGATTAGTCTTCGAGCTCAAACTGCGTTTCTTTAACGCCGTTGAGTCCTCCACAGCTCGTAGAGTGCTGTGGGTCTGATAAACTAAAGAAAGTGTGTCGTAACAAACAGCAAACGGTCTTACGATCGATTGATTTAGTGAGCAAGAGTGTGGTTGTTACTGTTCATTCGGCCTTGTCGTTGTCGACAGGTTAATTTCTCATCGTCAAATTACTCGTCGTATCGTGTAATTTCAAGCATACAAAACACATGTAATTCTTAAGACACGAAACACACGCAAACCATCTCCGATTGGTCTTTCTCAGTATCGTATTACCGTATAATTCACCACAATATTCTCATTTGAATATCACAGTATTTGTACCTTATTACGTAGAATTAGTACTAGGTTGTACATAGGTTTTAGGGCATGATGGTGTTTTAGAGTTGTTAATTCTTCGAAGAGTGAGCTGTTGGGAAAATTCCCGCTAAGAGACAATCCACATGGATTAATCACCGACGATTATTCACTCAGGTTAAATAACCTTACGAATAAGGTTATTTGCCTTCGTGACTCTTCGTACGTATGAATACGCGTTACACGGTGAATTCTTTTCAAAAAGCAACTTATCGTCGGTACTATCCAATGTCATGAAACTATCAATAGACACCGCCTCTTCCGATGTGTGTTCCCTTTCTCCAATTGTTTTAAAACCCCATCGTGTTTCCATTAATTTACCTCGAAACCCATTCTTGTGAACTGTTTTCAATGCTATTTGCTCGACATGTTGTACAATTTCCTTCATACTTTTACACTTCTTGTGTTTTATCTCCGACAAGTGTTTGTAAGTCTGGTGGATTGTTGATGATGACGTTTCTCCGTTTTGGAGAAATTTTGATTTCATTCTCTTTCTCTCTGTCTTCCCCCGTTTCCTCTTTGATTTTTGCTTCATTGATTTTGTTGCCAATTGCTTTGTTGTTGTAGTCAATCCCATTGCACCGGGTGCCTTTCTTGTGTGACCGTTGCCGGACTCTTTGCAGATAAGATGTTTGAGGAAGACGATGAATCGATTTGCCCATGGAGTGTGTTTCCGTGTCAAGTTTGTGGAACGGCGTTTCAGATTCAGTTGTCGGGAACGGCATTTGTGACTTTTGTGGCCGCTTCGAATGTTCCCACCTGTTGATATCGCTGCCGCTGTTGGTTAGTTCGTTCCCGGTTTCGTCCGCTTGAAAATCCGCAGAATCTCTGTAGTGGCGTTTCTGGGTCAAGTTTGTGGAACGGCGTTTCAGATTGAGTTGTCTGGAACGGGAATTATGACTTGAACGTCTGGTGTATTGGCGTTTCTTGGTCAAGTTACTGGAACGGCGTTTCAGATTGAGTTGTCTTGAACGGCAATTCTTACTTGAACGTTTGCTGTTTTTGCGTTGCCGGGTCAAGATTATGGAACGTCGTTTCAGATTGAGTTGTCTGGAACGGCAATTCTTACTTGAACGTTTGCTGTATTTGCGTTGCCGGGTCAAGATTATGGAACGGCGTTTCAGATTGAGTTGTCTGGAACGGCAATTCTGATTTGAACGTCTGGTGTATTGGCGTTTCTGGGTCAAGATTCTGTAATGGCGTTTCGGACTTACTATTCTGGAACGGTAATTGTGTCTGTATTTTTGTTTCAGGGTAAACTTTCTGGAACGGCGTTTCAGAATGAGTTGTTTGGAACCGCAATTCTTACTTTTGCGGGCGGTTGGATTGTTCCCTATTGCTGCTGTTGCTATTGGTGTTGCCGCTTGCTGCTGTTGCTGGCGCTGTTGTTGGTATCGCTGCCGCTGTTGGTTCGATGGTTCCGGGTTGCGGCCGCTTGGATCGTTCTCGCTTGCTGCTTTTGCTATCGCTGTCGCTAGGTTTCCGGTTGCTGTTGTTGCTCTATGTCGTTGCCGTAGTCTACGACTGTATTCGAGTTTATCATGATATGTGAATTGAACCAAATGGGTAAGTATCTATGGATGTGCTACATTTAGTAAATAATAACAAAAGAATAGTATAATCTACGTGTCACTAACCTACACTGTTGGCCTTCTTTTTGTTGTTGCGTTCAATTCGTCCGATCAAATTGTTACGATCCTGCGTCCGCCTTGTCCGACGTTGTCTCAAATTGATTGTTCTACTGATCCGTACCTATGAAAATAAGAAGGAGGGAAACACAAGTAAGGAGGACATCATGAGCAATGCAGGATGTAGGCATCATTTTCCCTCTATCTTACGTTGTTGTTTTTTCCGCCTTCGACCCAGTGTTGCCTTCCGATCCGTTGTTTCCAATACGGTCCTGTGAAAATAGCAAAATAGAAAAAGGAGGAAATACATTCTTATCAGCAATGCAGGTGGCATTGTAATCATTGCCTATCTCTCCCATTTGTACCCTTCTTGCTTGTTCTTACAATAGTTGTTCGCCGTACCTCCGTCCGTTGTTCCGATACTTTGTTCCGAATCGTTCTCTCAAACTACAGGGGAAAATTGTCGGTCAAATTGTTGTTGCCAATACGTTGTTCAATTTTACTCCTTTCTCACGAAAAACTGGATCTTTATCCTGTTGATATATCTACGCAATGGATGCAGATTCATTGATTTCAAGACGTATATGTAAGGCTGCAGTCCAAACAATATCTATCCAGCAATTCCTCTACAGTCCAATGCCGTCCAATTCTTTTTCCAGCAAAGGCAGTTTATTCGGATTAAAATATCTCGAGCCTGAATTCCCTGCATAATAGTGACCATTGCTGATCAGTTAAGTGGGATCCCGCGTTCTCGGACGGAGTGCTTTGTCGTACAAGTACGGTAAACCAACTCTGCTCAAGATAAGTTTGGTAAGATGATTATGAAGGGAAACAGTATTTTTTGACTCGAAAAGAAAAAAAATTCACGCTGTAAAATCACACTGTAAAATCACACTGTAAAATCACCACACTGTAAAATCACAGTGTAAAATCTGTTCGAAAAAAAATGTTTTCACTGTGTGTGTGTGTGTGTGTGTTTGTGTGTGTGGCCATGTGTGTTCCAAACAAAGAATCGAGACTTACTAACCTGTCAGATCTACCGCTGTAAATCTAGAACAATGAAGAATAATTCCATTTACTTATTTAAAAATAAGAACATTAAGTAAATAAATCTCCACCCGCGCTATTTTTGAATAGAGAACAATAAAAAGTAGTGCAATGAGTTTTATTGTTAACGTTCTCAACTTGTGATGCAGTGAGAACTTTTATGTACCGGTGAGGTTGTACTTCTTAACAACAACACATGTGTGCCGGTGATCTTACTGGTAATGAATTTGCCTAGTTTTGTCCACCAGTATTCTATGACATTAGTAGCTACGTAGACAGAAACCTTTGTGTATAGGTATAATATGATAGTAGTATACGTAGTAGTACTAGTGTACGTATGATAATACTAATGACTTCTGTTTCGGTTGTGAAGGGTGATTTTGTATAATTCATGTCATCAATCATGGAACGGCGTTTCAGAATTGAGTCACCGGAACGGCGTTTCAGGCTTTATGTGTTTGGATCATGTACCAATTTGCAATTTTGAATCATGTTTCAATTTCAAAACTCAAAATGAAGTACTACGTATGGTTCGGTGGTGAAACGGTTTCTTGGACAATTCATGTCAACAGTCATGGAACGGCGTTGCAAAGTTTGAGTTCCATTTTGGTTTCAATTGCAAATCACCAAATTACTGGGTTTTAAACTATTTGTCGGAAAATCTTAACATACATTACCGTATCTCAAAATGGATGATCGGTGTTTCGTACCGTTGTGGTTTGTTTTGGTAACGTTTTCACTTTTTGTTTGCAACGGCGTTGCAGGCCGTACCATTTGTTTACCGTTAAAGTGGAAATATTTGTACATTGTTGCGTGATGTTTGTTTGTTGTTAGAGTTGCTGAGGTTTGAAGTTGAGTCGACTCTGTTTTCCGTTACCTCATTTACGAATCTCTTGATATGCGACAAAAAAAACACTTGTAGCAACTTAGATTGCTTTTCACACAATTGTATTTCATTGTTCTCTCAATTAGCAATCAAACAATGCCGAGACTTACAAGAAGTAGCGCTAAACGTAACAAGGCTAATTCACTACCAGATGAAGTCACAGATGCAGCCGCAACTCCAACCAATGTAGCCGGCGCAAATGCGGCGGCACAAGTCAACGGTACTCCATCATCTACTCCACCACGAGATGAAGGGGCAGCCGCAGACCAAGACAGACCTTCAGGTAATACCCCAACAACGTTGTTTGCAAATGATCCAAACGCTCATCCGGTCAGTCAAGGGCGTGCAGTCGATAAACCGAGGAAGAGGAAACACAAAAAATCGAAAAGTAAATCAAAGAAAAAGAAAAGAAGTCATGTGGTACAAAATACCAGCAGTCGTTCCCAAAACACCACATCAAGCAGTCACAGGTGCCACTCAACCTTCGTCGTCTTCGGGAAATGTAGGCGGTCGAAGTTTGTCATTGGAATTATTTGATGATGACTCCCAATACAAGGATCACACGGATGCAATGAAAAGACGTGTCGAAGCTTGTCTGAAGCAACAGGGTCCTAACGGATTCTCTGAGAATATTTTGACGGACGAACTCATCACTGCCGTCAGTCGTGACATCGAATCTGTCTTCCGCCATCTCATGAACAAGGTTTTCATTGTTACTAAACTTTCTTCTTCCGGAACCTGTCCTGACTTCAGAGAGCAAGAAACGTCAGACAAACCATCCTTGGGTCCTATACCAAGGGTTGTTGACGTGATGGTAAATCTTTTCCTACGTGACTCCGGGTCGCAGTTGACAAAGAAGGTCTGTATCTTGAATGCAAAGGAACTGACAACTCGTTTCAAGTAGTACAAAATGAAAGAAAAATGGAACTCCTTCCAGTCAGCCCTCAACTCCGTTATCAAAGTCGGTGAAAATACCACGGAAGGCGAAACACAATTCACCCGGGTTCAAGGACAAGACGAATTATCGGAAGGCACGTCGCATTCTGTCTGGGCAAAGAATGTGGTTAACTACGACACCATACTGAAGTACATGAAAGTTTATTTAAGCTTACTGCATTGGTACGTACGTTGTGTCCAATTCCCCCCTGCGCCTTCACCGGAAAAAGAAGGACCGTTTTTCAATCATAGATTTAAAGACGATGTAAAGAAAGGGAAGCTATACGTCCGGGAGATGGTCTCGTTCTTTGAAGGTCTTTCCTTTAACCGCGCATTGAGGCATTTTCTTTCCTCTAGTCACTCCTTTGATGATTTGGTGAAAGAAATCAATTCTATTAGGGGTAAAGAAGTTGTTGGTGGACCAATAAGAGATGGTGTCGCAGCAGTCGAGATAGTGCCCTTGACTGATTCCCCAAAATACCTCAAGTTGGAATGGCCGTCCCATGTATTAAGGATACCCCTTGCATTTGAAAAGGTCCTCATGAATTTGTGGGTATGCTTCCAACAACAGAAGGCCAGAATTTTTGAAGCACTCAGCCTTGACCACTTCCCCGATGAGTCATTACTACATGACAATTTGTACAACAAACTATTGCCCAATCTCTATGAGTCTTCGTTTTTGATTGGAAAATACACAATACAAGGAGTGGACAATAAGGTGGGGATTATTCTATTCAACCTGTTATCTTCTCTTCACTTTTGCAAGATTTTGGAGCACCGGAAAACTCTTAACCAGTTCTACAGAGTAGGCGTTGACTTTGCCAAACAATTGGTCACTCTTTCCACTGAAAAGAAAACGGCCGAACGTGACATATTTGTGGACGATTACAATCCAGAGAACGAAGTTCACGTGAAGACATTGTTGCAACATTACATCCTGACTTTGTCCTGTGTTGACAATGTTGTTTCGACTTCTGACCAACTTGAAGAGGTGAATCTTGTTTGCGACGAATTGCTCAACTATGTTCTAACATCTCGTTTGTTACGTGATGCTGACGGTACACGTGTTTCGGTTAGTAGGGATATGGTTTCAAAGGAAATAATGAATGCTGTACTTGGCCACGAAGAAGAAATTCCTTTTACCGTTGACCATGCACATGAGGTTCTGGACTATTTGTTGAAAGCAGAGCGAAGTTCTTTGTCGTCGCGCTCTAATCAAGGTGAACCTCACCGCAAAGATCGGTTATTCATTTTCACCAGTGACGGTGCTCGATCCGTTCAATTTGAAGAACCAAGTCCGCCTGAGCTTGTGAGAGGTAAGGAAAGTCGACATACTTACCCTATCGCAAGAGAGGACTACAGCTTATCCGTCACAAGGTTCCTTAATTTTGATGAGAACTGCACGTACACGGTGGACGATCGATTGTTCTGGGAACATACGAGATTCGTATTCAGTGATATTTTCATCACACGACCGGAAATAGTACTCGGAGGTTCTAATTTTTTTGAGAGGTCTTTGCGGTTTCTGACAACTTACAATTATCTACCTGAAGGGGGACAATTGTTCGTCCCCTTGACAAAGGAACTTTTGTGTTCGGTTTTCAATAACAAAAAACACCTGTGGGAAGCAAACTTGCAAGTAACTTTTGTTTCACGAGAGGATGAAAAGACTTTACAATCTGATGGCGACTCATTGATCAAACTATTTGAAAAAATCAAGGTACCCAACAGTCAGAGTTACAAAGCTACCGACATTGCAAAGTGGGACTTCATGAAGAAACACTTGAAGAACTTCAAGAAGTTCATCGAGGAGAATGATACGTATTCCGTACGATGGATAGTGTTCACTAACACAGAGATCCATGAACCGGAATCATTCTTTCGATTTCCTTGGGAAGGCAAATTGACCGACAACTCTAGTGAATCCTCAATTAATGAAGGTAACACAAGCAGCAATGATGATGAGAAGAAGACGACGTAGAAGTAGTAAACGGCAACGTACCTCCCACAGAACCAAACGCAGTTCAAGAGAACGCATCCATGAAGGCAAAGAAGAAGTCGTTCCTCAGGAAACCAAAAAAACGAAACAAGACTGCATCAGACGAATCCAATGGAGAGCCGAAGTACAAGGAGAGGAAGGTCTCTCCGAACCTGGGCCACGTTGAAGATCTTGGATACCTTCTGCAAGTTCCTCGCCCAAAACCAGCCAACGTAATAAGACAGAAGCGCTCTGGAAACGTGAAGGTGTTGTTCGAAGATCCTGACCCGGTGATCTCGTATCCTAAATTTGCAATTGGTAGTGAGGTGACAATCACGGGTTTGCCAGCACCTGGAACTCGTGTTGTGAAAAGTTATGCAGCGAAGAAGAAGGACCAATATCCTCAATACCCTGGATACATGGTGCACAAGAAACTACAAGATGGTACAACAGTGAAGCGCGCAACCTGGTTCCCTTACGACAGAGTGGGATCGGATAAACCACAGTTCACCAAGTTGTCGGATGTATTCAAATAATGGAACTACGCTGTAGAACACAAGAGCAAAGAGGGCCTAAGCGGGAAAGAAGTTATCATATTACTACAACGTCGACACTAATAGTAGTTCTTCTTCTCCAACTTGGATTCAGATTAACCAAAACATTATTCTGTACGTAAGAAATAGTATTCAAAAGTAAAATAGAGTACCTACTACTACTACTAGTGGAGTAGTACTAAAACACGCAGTACTGGATCATTTGAATTGTTTCATATTAGTCTACTATTCTTACATGGTATTGTAGTAATATTGTAGTCATAGTACTAGTACTACATGGATGTTCATAGTGGTTAGTACTAGTTCAAACTTTTAAGAAGATTGTTACCAAAACTTGTAGTACTACTAATATTAGTAGTACCATCAATGCATAGTAACTCCAATCTAATAGTAATTTGCAATTACAAAATAGAAAATCTGACATTTACTGTGATTAGTCCATGAATATTGTTCCTGTTATGGGTGAAATGAATCATGAAGGAAACAGAAGTGAGTTATTATCTGTCATAGTTTGTGTGACACCACCTTGTACTGATAAGTGCATTTGGGTACTGGATTTGTAGGGGAAAAGCACAGTTATTTGCTATTATAAGATAGAAAATCTGAAATTTATTGTGACTAGCCCATGAATATTGTTCCTGTTATGGGTTAGATGAAACATGAAAGAAACAGAAGTGAGTTATCTGTCATAGTTTATGTGTCATCATCTAATGAGTGCATTTGGGTCATGGATTTGGAGGAAAACACACAAATTTGCAACTAGAAAATAGAAAATCTAATATTTTGTGTGATTAGTCCATGAATATAGTTCCTGTTATGGATAAGTTGAATCATGAAAGAAACAGAAGTGAGTTATCTGTCATAGTTTGTGTGTCACCATATACTTAGTGCATTTGGGACATGGATTTGGATGAAAAATACACACAAATTTGCAATTAGAAAGTAGAAAATCAGATATTTTGTGGGATTAGTCCATGAATATTGTTCCTGTTGTGGGTGAGATGAATCATGAAAGAAACAGAAGTGAGTTATCTTGCATAGTTCTTGTGTCACCACCTAATAAGTGCATTTGGGTCCTAGATTTTGAGTATAAATACACAGTAATTTTCAATTAAAAAATAGAAAATCACATATTGCGTGTGATTGAACCATGAATATTGTTCCTGTTGTGGGTGAGATGAAACATGAAAGAAACAGAAGTGAGTTATCTGTCGTGATTTTGGTATCACCACCTAATGATTGCATTTGGTGACTGGATTGGGAAGAAAAATACACACAAATTTGCAATTACAAAATAGAAAATCCCATATTTCGTGTGATTGAAGAATGAATATTGTTCCTGTTATGGGTTAGATGAAACATGAAAGAAACAGAAGTGAGTTATCTGTCATAGTTTATGTGTCATCATCTAATGAGTGCATTTGGGTGATGGATTTGGACAAAAAATACACACAAATTTGCAACTAGAAAATAGAAAATCTGATATTTTGTGTGAGTAGTCCATGAATATTGTTCCTGTTATGGATAAGTTGAATCATGAAAGAAACAGAAGTGATTTATCTGTCATAGTTGGTGTGTCACAATCTAATTAGTGCATTTGGGTCCTGGATTTGGAGGAAAAATACACACAAATTTGCAATTAGAAAATAGAAAATCAGATATTTTGTGTGATTAGTCCATGAAGGTTGTTCCTGTTATGGGTGAGATGAATCATGAAAGAAACAGAAGTGAGTTATCTTGCATAATTTGTGTGTCACCACCTCATAAGTGCATTTGTGTACTGGATTAGGAGCATAAATACACAGTAATTTGCTATTAAAAAATAGAAAATCACATCTTTCGTGTGATTGAACAATAAATATTGTTCCTGTTATGGGTTAGATGAAACATGAAAGAAACAGAAGTGAGTTATCTGTCATAGTTTATGTGTCATCATGTAATGGGTGCGTTTGGGTCATGGATTTGGAGGAAAAATACACACTAATTTGCAATCAAAAAATATAAAATCCCATATTTCGTGTGATTGAACAATGAATATTGTTCTTGTTATGAGTGAGATGAATCATGAATGAAACAGAAGTGAGTTATCTTTCATAGTTTTTGTGTCACCACCTACTAATAAGTGCATTTGTGTACTGGATTTGGAGGATAAATACACAGTAATTTGCAATTAAACAATAGAAAATCCAATATTTTGTGTGATTGAACAATGAATATTGTTCCTGTTATGGGTGAGATGAATCATGAAAGAAACAGAAGGGAGTTATCTGTCGTGATTTGGGTATAACCACCTAATGATTGCATTTGGTGACTGGATTGGGAAGAAAAATACACACTAATTTGCAATTAAAAGTTCCAAAATCAGATTTTTCGTGTGATTGAACAATGAATAATGATAGTGTAATGGATAAGATGATTAATGAAAGAAACAGAATTGACTTATCTGTCAAGGTGGTTTGTGTGTCACAACCTAATTAGTGCATTTGGTTACTGGTTTTGGACAAAAAATTACCAGGGAACAACAGAACTATTAAAACTTTCATAAAGACAAAAGTATCAGCCTTAGAATTGGCAATATACTTTCGTACTCTAACCAATCCATAGAATGAACAGTATTCATCCTTAAAACAACAGAAAGTAACAAACTGTTGCACTCAACAAAAACTTAGAAGCAATCTTTATTTCTTAGGTTACTACTTGTTGTTCATAGAAAAATAAAGAAATAGAACTAGTAGTAGGAACATAAAGTAAGGAGGGAAGTACTACGTATGGACCGTTCTAAGGGGGAGTCGAACCACGAGACACAGTTACTTGAATATAACCGAATCATTGCGAGATGACGAAATTTACACCACTTAAAGTGCGGTAAGAATTATTCCTTCACAGATTGCAACAAGTAATTGAACGAAAATACCTCGGTATTTGCCAAACGTAAATCATTATTACAACGAAGAGCAAAATGGAGAACATAACAACACAATCAGCGTACAAGAGGAAGCCATTGAAGCCTAGGTATGTTTTGGATTCGGCGGAGTACTGTGCAAGAATGACTGAGCTAAATGACGGTGACGAAAACAACGAGAATAATCCATTCTTATATCATTTTGAAACTGGGTTCGATGCGCTATGTGCCGAAAACGGCAACTTGGTACTCACAATACTTAATGGATGCAACAAGATAGACGGCGTTAGAGATAGACTCGACAGCCCAAAAGGGCATTTTGATGAAGAAGAAGCTTTAGAAATTTGGGAACAATGCTTGAAGTACGTAACTGAGGACATATTTCCTTTCTACAAGGAAGGCGACACTGATGCCGTTGACCACGTATGGGCTTTGGGTATCATTGTGGCACACATTTTATGCGGTTATCCGGCATTGAAAGGAACGGAGGACATACAGTGCTACAACAACGTGGGTATTGGACGACCAGTACAATCAGGAGAACGAGTGAGGCTCAAACTCAATGGTCATACAGTTCCACCAAAAAAATGGAGTAACCTGACGCCGGAAGCCAGAAAACACATAAAGCAATGCATACATTTTCACCCGGGTAACCGTCCCTGTCTGACAACCCTTTGGTTAAACGAGTGGCGCACAATGACTGAAGAGGCAATCATTGAAAAAAACAGTATAATGTACATCGAAGAAACCGACGACAGAAAGGAACGAAACAAAGAAACGAAGATAAACAACAACAATAAAAACTATTGGAATTCATTCATGAACAAAGCGAAAAAGCAGTCTAAGAAGAAAAAAAGAAAACTCAAACAATTTGCAAACAAAGAGAAAAGGGAGGAAGAGGATAGAAACGAGAGAAACATTGTGCACTGGCTACAACTTTACGAAAAACGTTGGAATTCACCGGAAGATTTAGAGGAATACAATAACTATCCCGTTCCTTGTGGTGCGTGGGGACGTGTGAAATAGTGCTAGTAAGAAGAAGCTTTACTATGGAAAAACTTACCCCTACTTACCACGAATACGTGCAGAATCCTGTCGTAGTTAAATACGTAAATATAAAAATTAACTACTGTGAAAAACGTTAGTTACAAATGAAAAAGTCAGAATTGCCGTTCCAGGAAGCTAAATCTGAAACGCCGTTCCAGAAATTTAAACCGAAAACGCTAATAAAGACGTTCTGTAAATTTTCCAAAACAGTGAATTGTTACCTGCAACACCGTTCCAGACACACAACACGGAAACGCCGTGGCAAAAATTGTGCTGATTTTCCATTACAGGCTCATCAATGCAACTGGTTCCTTACAAATGAAGAAGTCAGAATTGAGGTTCCAGACAACTCAATCAGGAACAACTTTACAGAAACTTAACCTTAAAACGAAAATGCATACGTTGTGCGGATTTCCCCTAACAGAGAATTGTTGTCTCCAACACCTTTCCATACAATGTGCCTGTTTTTGGTTCTACAGATTTCAATATGAAGTGATGTGATACGGTACTCGTAGTAGGATGGGGAACATCAAAATAAATTGGTATCGTACAATCTAGTACCGTTACTAGTACTACTTGTTGGGAAATAGGAAGCGAATGTACGGAAGAAAAAAAATGGCGCAGCTAGGCAGACAGTTCTTTTTGGTTGGCCCGCGCTCACAAGCCCGCTTAGACAAAGACAAATGTATTGCAAATTGCTGAATTCGTACAATCGATCACAAAACAAGGCAGCATAAAAATTCACAAAATTGCCGAAAACACCAACAATTGAAAAATTTGAAATACAAGATGACGAAACAAAAATGGTCCAACCTACCCAAGGCAAAAATAACACGTCTCCAAGAAAAGAAAATAGCAGAAAAAGCAACCGCAGTCAGGGATGGAGACACTAGAGATAATACCAAAAATACAGGCATTACAACCATGTCCAGCGAGACGAACACAAACATTGCAGCAACACAAAAAGGCACCACCACGACGGTAAGAGAAAAACCACTAAAAAGGAAAGCGGAAAACATTAGCATCATGGACAGCAGCGACAGTGACAGTGAAAGTGACACTGACAGTGACACTGATTCGAGTTCGGTTAGTGAAGACAATGATGGGAGCTCCAAAAAGAATAAGGATACTAGAGAAAATACCAAAGAGAAAAAAAAACAAAAAACTACGGAGGGCGGACGACAGAAAAAGAAAAACGAGAACGAAAAAATATTAAAAGAAATAGCGAATGAGGATCCGGATCTAGTACAGGATTGGATGAAAACGTGGAGCGAAGGTAAGAAGGGAGAGAATTCTAAAGAGAATGCTGCAAAAACTACCAACACGGTACCATTGAAAACAGTGCGGGGCGGCGATAGCAGTGATAAAGTGAGTACATTGAGTGGTGGAACTTGACATAGTATGGAAACGGAAACTATGAAACTATTGAAAACATATAAAGATACAATTGAAGGACAGGTGAGGGCATATGTGAAGAAGAAATGGTACGGTGGCCTGAAATTTATGACAACAAACACACTCTCCAATAAAATAATCGTGCAAGGAATCGATGAGTGTGTAATATCCTATCCAAAAGATATACCCATTAAGAAAATCTGTGAATACTTTCATAATGCAGTACCAAAAGCCCTGGCTAAATTGAGACACAATAATCAAACATTGGCTAGAAAAAATTGGTTTGGTAAGTGACGGCGTATTTGTTGAGTCATCTGGAAATTATGGTACTTTCGACATTCTTCAATATGTGCCTACGGCAGACATACAACTAACCCAACCATACTATGATATCATACTGCCATTTGATGACATCACCGCAGTTGATAGTGAAATGGCAAAAGTGCCGGCATCATTCCCTGGTACTGTAGCTCTAAATACGGACTCGATGGAAATTCTGGCGAAAGAGTACCGGCGATACGGAAATGCGGCAAATGAAGAATTTTATTATTTTGTGACAAGAATCCTGTCTGCCATTAATCCGGGAAAGACTAACTTTAGGCTGAGGAAGACAAAGGATCTTATTAGTACCATCTTTAGTGTTACGGATGAGGCTTTTGCCCTAATGATAATTGACAACGAGTACAGAAATTGGGAAAAATAGAAAAAGTGTGTCGTAACAAACAAACGCAAACGATCTTACGATCGATTGATTTAGTGAGTAAGATCATTGTTACAGTTCATTCGGCCTTGTCGATGCCGATCTTGTCGATGCCGATCGACAGGTTAATTAATTGTTGTCAAATTACTCGTCGTCATTCGTGTAATTTTACCATACAAAACACATGTAAACTTAAGACACAAAACACACGCAAACCATCTTCGATTGGTCTTTTACCGTGTAATTCACCGTGATATTCTCATTGGAATATCACAGTGCTTGTACCTTATTACGTAGAATTAGTACTAGGTTGTACATAGATTTTAGGGCATGATAGTGTTTTAGAGTTGTTAATTCTTCGAAGAGTGAGCTGTTGGGAAAATTCCCGCTAAGAGGTAATCCACATAAAAGCGCCGACGATTATTCACTTATCAGGTTAATAACCTTACGAATAAGGTTATTGCCTTCTTTATGACTTTTCGTACGATATGCCCGTGATACGTATGAATACGCCTTTACACGGTGAATTCTTTTCAGTCCCCTTCAGTCGTAAATCCTCCAACCGTTAAGCGGTTGGATTCTATGACTTAACCTATTCATCGTGAGTCATTTGTTGAATACCAAACTGTATCCAGTCTACCATCAGAGGCCCTATCAAAAGAAATGGGGAGGCATTTTGCCATTCATTCTGGCTCGTATCATGGCATTTTGCCCTGATCCTTGCAGGTTTGATATATTGTATTCATGGATCAAATTATCCATCTTTCGAAATGCTCATTGCAGATCGATTCGTTTCCATGATCGAACTTAGTAAAATCAACTTGTCGCTTCGGTCGAACGATCGATCGAACATTCCACTGAATGATTGATTTGTTCCTTATTTACTTACCGCATGCAAAAACAAAACAAGCTTACCACATGCATCGGGAACAATGTTCTCGAAAGACAGCGCCACTCATTAGCTTGGTAAACAAGTCAGCGATATTCGTTGAACCTGGTTCTTTTGCAATTCTGATAATTCCTGCTGCAATAGATTCACGCGCCTTGTGATATGCAATGCTGTTGTGCTTTTTCTTGCATGGGCTTTCTGGCCGTGTAACATTTGTGACAACAGAATCATTATCACAATACACATTTGTGCTTCCATCAATTGGAACACCCATCATTCTCAACTTGTACCTTAGACCTTCAACCAATTCGATTGCAATTTTCAATGCAATGATTTCAGATCCAAAAGTTGATGTCTCAACTGTTGTTTGCCTTTTGGAAAACCAAATGATCGGTGCATTATTAATGAATATAATAACGCCGGTATGGGACCTTCTCGTTGCCTTGCATCCAGCATGGTCAGCATCAACAAAACAACTCATTGTTACATGTTTTCCCAGAGCTTCAGGCATATCTGCTGGTATGACTTCAGCAGCACCAGGATAAAATTCAGACCAGTCACATTTTTGAAATTTACTCTCATCAACGCTTGGTACAGTATCGTCAAAAACCAATTTTGACCTGTTGTACTTTTTCAAATATGCAAATATATGAAACAACTGATTCAAATGCCCGATCCTTGCTTGTGCCAGATACCTTGACATCAGCGAGACTGGCATTACAATGTCCAGCCTTCCTAATTCACAAATCCACCTGAGAACTCCAATTAAACCTTGGTAGTAATTTTGCAACTCAGGGTTCAATTCTTCTGATATATCAATTTCCGGTCGGTAATCATGTGACAGTGGACTGGACGCTGATTTTGGTAGATACTTGTAACCATATTTTTCAGTTCCTAACTCTTGTTCGACTGCTGCAACAGTTTTCGCCGTGTACTTAGTGCTTGATAATGACCATCTTGGCTTTGAATCACCTTCAAAGTAGTATTTTCCAATATCTGCTCCCAGATACAGGGTTGGCTCTTCAATAGTATCATCCTTCAGTTTGAACTTGCGCTCAATGTTTTCAAGCTGGAACTTTGGATCTTCTCCAGAACATAAGATGTCGTCTACATATGCAATGAGCATTGCCCAGTATCTGGATCCATCTTTCCTGGTTTCAATTCGTAAGTGCACATCCGGATCTGCTTTGCATGGTGAATATCCAAGATCTCTCAAATGCTGTGTGAGATATGACCTGAAAGATGCACCTGCAACCAGCAGTCCATACAATGCGCGGACAATCTTGCAAGGCCTTCCTGCAAGATGTGGTGGAAAACCATCTTCAGCCCTCGCTTTTAGAAAGTATTTCTCTTTAATCGGGGATGTCAAATATGCATTTTGAATATCTGCTGAGAGAACCTTCAAATCATTCAGCGCTGCCAGCAGGAAGAATATTCTTACTGAGTCTCGACTGGGGACAGATGAATAAGTATTTTCTTTTGCCACTGCAGGAACTTTATGACCATCCCCTACCAATCTAGCCTTCCTTGTTAGGGATCCAAGCTTGATGTCAAAAATCATGTGGGTTGTTATTTGCTTATGGCCAACTGGAATAACATCATCATCAGAAAATTCAAACGCTGCCATGTTATTTGTCATTTCCTTATGAATTGCTCGTTCCCAGTGGTCAGTCCCCGTTTTCTTATCAATAGCCAGCGCTTGTTTGATTGAATGTGGCAATTCAACTCCATATTTGTGAGTCTTCAACCAATACTTTGCTGTTTTGGCCGCTTTAAGGATCCGATCCTTTCTTCTCAAAATTTTGTGCACCCACCATCGGAATGCTGGTGACTTTTCAAGATTATTGTTGACAGCATATTCAGCTAATTGCACTGGAAATGATTCTTTCACATCACTTAACTTACACCACGATTCAGTGCCATCTTTCCAACTGGCAAGAATCCTCCAACCCCTAGTTGTCGGCTTATGGGTTTTCCTGCCATTTTTTGCTATGGTCGTGGCTTCATCATCAGTTAGTGCAGTGTTGTTTTTTTCATGGTCAATGAGCTCATCCAGTAGAGTGAACATCCGTCCGTCATCATCAACAGAACTATACAGACTCTCTGCAACAATATTTGCCGTGTATTCCTCCATGGTACCATCAGGTAGTTGCAATTTATACAGCCTCGTGTCTAGTATGGGATTCTCATTTCTGAGTCCTATTGGTCTGTTTTGCAAGTCGCGAACCCTATCCTTGACAACGCACCTGAGTCTTTCGTCGCCTCTTTCAATGATTACCTCATTCCCAAGATATTCATCTGGTTCATCAATATCTTCTACTGACGCTTCTGGTTCAGCCATTTCAAGTTTCAAATCAGGTGATTCTACTGGTTGATTCTCAAATAGCTCCATTTGAGGCTCCGGGTAGTTTTCCTGGAAGAAGGACGCGCTATCCTTCACTTCATCGCCAATCTTGGATTCAATTGATTTGTCAATTGATTCCATTCTTCTGAGGATATCTCTATCTCTCCATTCGAATTCTTTGACAGGCCTTATTGAATTTGTAGATATTGGTATTGCTGATTCAGTCAGGAGCCAGAAACAATCCCCCCCACCTACCTTATTGCCACAGGGACCCAACCATCGCGCCAACCTTTCAACGCCTCGGGTGGAAGAATCACCTTTATCATAGTAAAACACAAAATCATACCATTCTGATGAAGTGTATAGTGTAATATCAGGCCTATAGCCATGGACCAATTCAAATGGGGTTCTCCCCATTGAAGAAGGGTTGCTCGAGGCTGTTCGCTGCCTGATATTAGCACATAGTTCACCACAAAATGACCATTATCTCCTCGATGACTTCTTCTTTGCAGACTTGGTCGTGATTGCACTACCAAGATGACCAATTGCTTGTTCTGCTCGATTTTGGAATGGGCAATGTGGTTGGATGAATGTCTGATGAATATGGTTGCGCTTTACAATTGAATTCCAGTGTGTCTTGTAGGTTCTTGGAGATTCTTGTTCGGGAGCACCATCAGAAATCAAATGCTCTGGGATTCCAATTTCATGGATGAATGTCTTCAATCCTTGATGCGCTTGTGATTTGTCCTGTATTGGTATAAATACTTCAAACCCATTTCCATTTGTGAAGATCTGTGCACATTTTTCCTGTCTCATAATACTGGTCGTTCTAGCATGCCATGTATCTGTGTACCAGGTTCCTTGTGCAACTCTCTTGTTCCTGAAGCGCTGCGTGGGCAACCTCTTCATCAATGGTAATTGCAAATTCCTGAGTGCCTTCTGCGTCGTGACTTTCAATGTCTGCTCAGCTTTCTTGAAACTGATATTCCAAGTTTTGGCTAGGCGTTCACAGTCAACTTTGTTTGGACCTTCAATTGTTATCACTGATGGCCCCCATTGATTTCTTCTGTCAAGAGACCTTCTCTCAAGTGTATTTTCAATTTCTTGCAAGCTAGGGGCCTGTTTTGATTCTTCTTCAGGAGCTTCCATAAAGTCAAATTCTGTATCATCAAACAAAAATTGGTCTACCCTTCGCGCGCTTGAAATATTCCTTACTGAAGAAATTTGATGAGCTATATTTCCATCTGTTGCAATCTGGCATTCAGTTAGCATTGTGGATACCTGATGGACTCTCATCCGTTTGCATTGCTGCATGACACTTGGATGCCGTTTGTCTAAGCTGGTCTTGGGGAGCATATCTGTAACATTACTAGCAGGTTCTGTTACAACCGAACTTGTATCCATGGCTTGGTCCTCTTCGGTCGGCATAGCTTGAAGGCTGAACTGGTCCCCTGAAATTGGATCTCCATTGTCAATGGCTAGCTCGGCCATCCTGAACTTCAGTGAATGTGGATCCCAAGGGGTATCATTTGTTGCAATCAAATGTTGACATTCATCAAGCTCCATTCTTGTTGGTTTTCTTGTGGGGAAATATGAGATCACATTTCTCATACTCAGTTTGATAAAAACTTTCTTCGGATCATCATCTTCCATTGGCGTTTGAATTGTAATTCCATGCTTGGATCTTGGATCAAATTGGCGAGGTGTCTCTTCAACAGAGTTGAAATTGCAGTCCCTCACTTGATTTGGGCATATCAAGCTGTTCTTCAATTTGTCCCCAATGTACAGTGCTTGATGGAACACTACGATATATACTTGGCCTGATGTTGGATTTGTCCATGCCGTAGCACAGCTTCCAATCCGGATTTTCTTGATGGGCTTGTATTCTTCAGAAAAAGGTGCAACATCAACATGTGTTGTGATCTGATCAGGATTCAGCAATACCATATTGCTTCCTGCCGCGGTAGTGTCTGCATGTGAATCTAGCTCACAATATCCTTCTTCATTTTCACCATCATCAAAATCTACAGGAACGTTCATCTTGTATAATGACCGGCTCACCATTGTTAACAATTTGTGTTCTAGTGATAGTGTCCGGTTATTATGTCATTTCTTAGATTTTGAGCCAAAACTGTCACCCGCGCCCTCATTCTCAGTTTCTTTCTTTTTCGTCTCAGCAGCCTTTGTTTGGAGGGCTCTGAAAATATGGAGGTGAACAGTTGGTATTTGGTAGTTTAACTTGTTTGGTTATTACATGAAATTGTTACTTGAAATTGTGAGCAGAAAATTGCTCTTTTACTAAGATCACCATATTGGTGCATCGGACTGCTAATACTCCAATGCACACACTAAATCACTAATAATCGGCATCGACCCGCTAATACTTCGATGCTGCACGTGTCCTTTGTACCAATGGGCTGTATAGATTACCTTGCGCCCTGTAGGTCCGGTACATAAGGCCCTATTTTTAGTAAGAAGGAGAACCGGAACCGGTAAGTGGTAAATTGTCATTCCCAGCACTTCCATTCCCATCTCCATTCATGTTAGTCCATTCCTGCAGAAGCAAGATGACTCGTACGATCAATCACGAGACTCATTCACTCGCGTCTCATTCATTCACTCGCGTCTCATTCATTCGCTCGCGTCTCATTCTACTCCTTCACGTCTCATTTATTCCGTAGCGCGCGCTCGCTCGATCGCCTTCAAACACACTCCCCTGCTTCAAAGGATAATAGATGGACTCAATCGATGATGCTACTCCAGAAATCGCTGTAGGCTTCGTGCGCTTCTTTTGCCTTGGAGTCTACAGCCGAGAAGCTCGTATCCTTGTTGACCTTGACCTTCGTGGAGTACTCATCTTTTCCATAGAATTTGGAGCCATGTTTTTCAAATAGGACTCCAGTAAGATTCTTGGTAAAAAGATCACTTGTCATTTCATCGCCTGTCTTCCACATCACCTTGATGATTCCCATTTCCTTTAGCTCTCGTAGGAAATACTGTTTCACTTCAATATGCCTGGTGCGACCTGCTATGGACCAATTGTTGCAGAAATCAACCGCACCCTTGTTGTCCACATATATCACCATGGGTAGCTTGATTTGCAATCCGAGACACATCATGACTCTCCAAATGTACAGCATGTCCTGGACACATAGAACAGCTGCATACAGTTCGGCTTCCATAACTCACAGGGCAATGATTGGCATCATTCTAGACCTTGCTGTGACATTGGCGCCATTGAGCCAAGTCGACCAGCCGTTGACACTGTGTCGAGATTCATCTTTTGCATACTCCGAGTCGCTGAATCCAATCAGCTCAAAAACAAAGTCCTTGGTACCATCCCACACTGCATTAGGGGCTAATGTGAGACCTCTCTTGGGTGTTCCAGCGCAATACTTCATTACTCGCTTCAGCGCCTTCATGTGGGACTTCCTTGCTTCAGTCATGAACCTAGACAGCTCCCGGACAGCATTCTGCGTTTCAATTCTTGACCATCTCATCATGTGCAAAAGGATGGCTGTTCCGGACCTGTACTTGGTTTGGGCTTCCTTGGTGAGAACAGTATCGGTTGGTCCTTCACCTTCTTTCTTCAGCACTGATCCTGGTTCTGCTGGAGTGGTGGGATTGCCTCTGCATTCATCAAGCTCGAATTCATCGACAAATCTCTTGATCTTGACCGGTTGGGTCATTCGGAGTGTCCTGTTCTTCTTGTCCCGCTCAATGTGGCATCCAACATACTCATCCATCTCTCCAACATCCTTGCATTCAAATAGGGACTTGAGTTGCTCCTTGTGCTTCAAAACTTCTGCTGCTTCACCCATGATGCAAAAATCGTCGACCCATAGTAACATCAGAAGGAGTTTGTTGTTGATCCACTTGAAAAATAGACAGGGGTCAGCCTTGCATCTTTCCATCTTCATGGTATGCATTGCCCGTCGCGCTTCTCTCCAGAATTGTATGGCAGCTTGAATTGTCCCATAAAGTGTTTTCTGCAATTGGAGGAGTACATATGATGGATAGAATTTCTGATAGCCTTCTGGAATCTTGGTGAAAATCTTCTCTCCATTCTGAAATTTGCCATTCAGAAAAGCGCCTTCCACATCCACGATGTAGGCCATAAAATTTGCCATGACCATCAGTATCATTGCAATTTGGATTGAGATATCACTGACAACAGGTGAAGACTTGTCTTGGCCATCATAGTGCTCGCCATCTAGCTGCTTGAATCCTCGGACGGCATTCCTGCATCTTACTGTGCCATCGGGTTTCATCTTGTTGGCCCAAGTGGTATCCATGATTTTGGTGCCTGGTGGGATATTGGCTTCGTCAATCTCTTCAAAAACTCCATACTTGACCATCTTCTCGTGTTCAGCATCAACGCCCTCTGTAAACTTGTCGCGCATTGGACTGGCCATAGATTGCTTGTAGTTCATGGTCTTTAGCTCCTTGGTGTTGTCAAAAGCATTCCCAGCTGCGCCAACCAGACTGAGTTCGTTCATGGCGCCTTCCTGAGATGGGATAGAGACTGACAGAAAGTTGAATTCTTTCAGCTTGGTCATCGACTTGTGGAACTGGATTTCTGCATCGGTGAATTGAGCTGCATAACTTGCCATATCTCCATACCGTACATCAGGATTGAGATGAGAGTTTCTCACAACACGGCCATACCTTGTGGTTGTTACAACATGTGGATCCGCTGCTTCAGTGTCGTCATTGCTGTCGTAGTCCTCCTCGCTTTCATATTCAATCTTGGTTTCTTCAATATCGTCGGAGTAGTAGTCATATTCATCGTGACTATCGAAGGCAGGGTCCTCTGTGGCGGGTTCAGGTTCAGATTCAGATTCAGGTTGGAAGGGAATTGCAGGTGCTGTGTCTCCCCCACTTGCATCCTGAAACTGCACTCGTCTGGTGGTGGTGCGTAAAATGGAGACAGGTTGGGGAGGAGGCGTGGCATTGATCGGGAGATCCATATGCCCGTCTTCAAGGAAATCAGCATGAAAATTAAGAGCTTCACCCTTGGGAGCAGTGGGTGGAAAATACATTCTCTTCAACCAATAGATATCACGAGTAGTTGTAAAAGTGTTCTTCAAGGGATCGTACATCACATAGCAATCGCCAGGCCGGTCAGTACAATATCCAGCAAAGAAAGGTGGGTTCCCGCGATAATTGAGTTTTGGACTTGTGGACCGCTTGACACGGACGACTCCAGCCTCACCAAAGGTTCTGAGGTGGGCGCTGAAAGCGGGGACTTTGCCAGAGAAATGTTGGATCTTGGGCATAGTATTGCCATTCACAGTGACAGCCTCCAACCAGTCCAACTGTACACCACAACGCATTGCCAAGGGGAAAAATCTGAAACGGTACTCCCTAGGGACGTTGGCTTGAGAGCAAAGAGCCATGGCGCGACAGACTGATCTGTATATTGCCGTTTCGACCAAGCTATTCTGCTGTGGGGTATCCACTGAGGTATACTCGAACTTGCAAGAAAATTTCCAATCTGCTGAGGCCAGGCGAGCTTCAAGTGCTGTATTTTCACCAGCCTTATCACAGCGAATTTGCTTTAGCTGGTGTCCTTTGGACCTCCATTGGTTGAACAACTCGCAAGTGGGTTCAACCATGCCATCCTTGGTGGCAAAGAAATTGACAAACCGGCATGTGGAATATTCGTCAACAATCATCCGAAAATGGGGCTTGGTAATAAATGGGGCTGTCAGCTTGTTGGTTTTGGCAGCTTTGGGTGCCTTGACTGAGGACATATCCACAAAGAGTCTTTCTCCAGGTTTGGTAGCAGCAACATGCTCGCTATCCGTGGGAATCACTTTCCTTTTTGCTTTTGCTTTGGCACAATCTTCACAAGGAAGCATCGGGCCACGCGTGATGGTCCAGCCAAGTGTTTCAGCTGTGCGGCGTGTCTTGATCTCATTCATGTGTCCCAGGAGCCGATGGGCTTTGTTGATGTTCATCTTGGTCCCTTCATCTGTAGTGGTGGTAGCAGTTGCTGCATTGATTTCAATGTTGTCTGTGGGGTGTGCAATCCGATCAAAATAGCCAACCCACACACAGCTCGTGTAGGTGGGGATCTGAATATCAAAATTCACTTGGAGATTCCCTTTCTTGAGTGACCACCCAGTCTTGTCACTGCCGGTGGCTATCCAACCATTCTGCAAAGCCAGGTTGGCCGAGAACAGGTTGAATGCAAAGTTTGGATTGAAATTCACACCCTGCAACAATGTCTGAAACTCCTTGTTTCCATCCTTATCAATCTTCTGACAGGGAATATCCCCAACTTGGCATCCTTTCAGCTCATCGCCGCTTTGGGTAGTAATGGTGGCACCACTAGCTCGCAAATTGGTGGCGCACCGGAGACTGTTGGAACTGTGGCTGGTGGCGCCTGTATCAAAAACAAAAACATTGTCATCATACAGTAGATCAAATCCTTCGGGCACAACCTCTCCTTTGGTGGCCCGCTTCTGGGCATTGAGTAGTTGGAGTGAAGTGGTAGAGGTTTGCATTGCCGAGAGACAGAAGTCATAGTCAATTGTTGCTCCCTGTACATCCTTCAACTTGGATTTCCAACCGTTTGGGCGTCTGGACGCATTCTTCTCGTCTTCAAAACAAACAGATGTTCCATGATTGCCACCACAAAGTCCACACTTGCGACGTCGGCCCCTGGAGCCATTCCTGTTGTTTCGATTGCCGTTGCCATTGCTGTTGCCATTGCCGTTGCCATTGCCGTTGCCACGGTTGCCATTGTTGCCGTTGTTGCTGTTCCGATTGTTGTTGTTGTTGCGGCTGCCGTTGTTGCCATTGTGGCCGTTGTTGTTGCCATCATCGTCGGCACGTGTGTGACCTGCCGCACGTTTGGGACAGTTGTACGCTTTATGACCTTGTTCTTTGCACCAATAACAAACTGCATTGGTGGACCACTTGTCCCTGGGATCAGCAAAATCGGTCATTTCAGCACCAAACAAACTCATTTCCTTGCCTTTACCTCCCCGGCTTTGGATACGCCGAGCTGATTCATATAAACTTTTGGCTTGAACATTGAGTGATTCCCAAAACTCCAATTCGGCGGTTCCATTCGCTTGCAGCAAATCAATGAAGGGTGTAAGCTGCATCAGTAGGTAGGCCGGTAGGGCATTTTTGTAGGCCACAATAAGTTGTGCCATAGTGGGTTGAACGGATTTGTATTGGTATTGCCTCTGCAAGTCGTAGATGTCGTCAACCAAATCCTGTGGAGAGGCGCCAATGGTCAACTTTAGACTCCTTAGGTCAATGTCCAATTGTTGTTGGTCGCGGGACTGGTTCATTATTCTGTATTCCCTCATGAGCTCTTCAATCACGCGGTGTACTCTCCCTCGGGGCCACTGTTTCCTGAGCTTTGCATTCTGTTCGGCTGTACCCCCCCTATCGATCTTGGACTTCTCCATGATGGCGAGGGCTGTCCTGTTGTCGGCAAAGGCCCTGTACAGATCATTCAGTGCTTTGTTGTGGTACCGGTAGGCCTTCTTCTGTGCAGTACTCATATCCTCCCGGGGCGTAAGCTCTCCTTCGGGAGGTAGGTCCTTGTGTGGCTTGGTAGATAACATGTCACGGTACTTCTTGTTATCTGCAAATGCTTCAAACTGGATGTACCAACGCTCGAACTTGTTCTCATCCCCCTTTGCCAATGTGGGCACTTGACTATCCGTATACTCCACCATCTTGTATTTGTACTTTGTCGTGTTTGGATCCTTGGTGTGGACGCTGCTGCTTGCGCTTCCAATGCTTGTGCCGCTACTCTCTGAACTTGACAGTACGCTGCTCTCTTCTGATGGTGATTCTTCAGAAAAGGCGATCTCTATTTCTTGGTGCCGGGTTGGTTGATCCTCCTCCATTCAGCTGCTCAAAGTAAATTGTCGTGTTTCGTCCGACGTAAGTAAATTGTCGTATTCCGGTTGACGTAAGTAAATTGTCGTATTCCGGTTGACGTAAGTAAATTGTCGTATTTCTGATTCCGCAAATCGATGTGTATTTCTGATACGTATTTCGCAAATAGATTCAAACGTAAGTAAATTGCTGTAGTCTGCAAATTGGGTGTCCGATGTGTGCCCGTAAATTGTCGTACTCCTATTCCGACAAAAAATATGTGTGTAATTGGCCCAATCGCTTCTGGTGGGGCGATACCAATCCTGCTGTTGTTGTTGATAATGATCGGCCCTATCGATTCTGGTGTGTCAATACCGATCCTGCTGCTGAAAATGTCGGTCCAATCTTGGTGGACAAAAAAGGTATTCCGCTGAAGACGTGCGGATGAAAAGTAACCGTAGAAAAGTCGCTGGCTCAAAATGGTGGCCAGCAGTCTGCTGAAGAAGTGCGGATGAAAAATAAATCGCCGGCTCCGATGATTAGCCAGCCTGCTGTAGAAAGGTCGCTGGCTACGATTGGTTAGCCAGCAGTCCGCTGAAGAAAGGTGCGGATGAAAAGTAAATCACTGGCTCCGATGATTAGCCAGCCAGCTGTAGAGAGAATGTCTCTTCTTCGACCAAGTTCGAATCCTCGGGAGCGCTCCGTAATTCTTCGAAGAATGTTTGGAGGGCTCTGAAAATATGGAGGTGAACAGTCGGTATTTGGTAGTTTAACTTGTTTGGTTATTACATGAAATTGTTACTTGAAATTGTGAGCAGAAAATTGCTCTTTTACTAAGATCACCATATTGGTGCATCGGACTGCTAATACTCCAATGCACACACTAAATCACTAATAATCGGCATCGACCCGCTAATACTTCGATGCTGCACGTGTCCTTTGTACCAATGGGCTGTATAGATTACCTTGCGCCCTGTAGGTCCGGTACATAAGGCCCTATTTTTAGTAAGAAGGAGAACCGGAACCGGTAAGTGGTAAATTGTCATTCCCACTTCCATTCCCATCTCCATTCATGTTAGTCCATTCCTGCAGAAGCAAGATGACTCGTACGATCGATCACGAGACTCATTCACTCGCGTCTCATTCATTCACTCGCGTCTCATTCATTCGCTCGCGTCTCATTCTACTCCTTCACGTCTCATTTATTCCGTAGCGCGCGCTCGCTCGATCGCCTTCAAACAGCCTTGAGATTTCGTTTCTTCTTAGCCTGTCTCATCTGGTAAAGCTCCTGACGCTGTTCTTTTGACATTGTTTTATAAACACTTGTTGGGTAGGGCTTGCACTCAACTTTTCCTGTAAACATTCCAGTTGTCTTTTGCTTTTTGTTGCTTGATGTGCCCACAGAATACACACTTCTGGAACCCCTTTTATGCTTCCCATTTGCAAGCTTCTTCAATCCAAGGCGATTGGTGAATAGGATAAGGCATTCATTGAAATTGTCCCGGTAGTCTTTGCTCTCATCAATTGCATCGGCCTTGGCAGCATCAAGTCTCTCATCACTGATTGAATTGATGAAATCCCAAACAAATCTTCTTTCATTGTGGTTCTTTTCAAATCTCAGGATCGTCCCATGGAAAGCAGTCCAGTTTCGCTTGTGCTTGTTGCAGTCATAATTCTTAGCATCGCCAGTGTAATGTGAATCTTTCATTTCCTGATAGGTCTTGTTCAGAACCATAGTGATATTGGTATCAGTGTAAGCATGTTGCATCAGTGAGATGAAAGCATTTCTGGCATTACCTGAGTTCAGTGCAGTGTTTTGGAAATGTGCAACATATTCCCAACCAGGTCCTTTTCTTGTTGCATCACATAACAGCCTCCAGACATCGCTGTTATCCTCATTATACTGGTGACCTGACAAAACACCGCATCTTTCATTGTAGTCACTCCAAGTTGGGTAGGTATCTGTCGTACTTTGCCCGACTGTTCCAGCCCTGGCTTCGTCTGTAACTTCTTCCTTTTCTTGGGGTCTTATGACATACAAGATCGGGAATCCCTCAGAGTTGAATCTGTATCTCAAGTTTTGACGGAAGCCTTCCTCCCATTCCCTGAATTTTGTAAGATCCTTCAATTCAGGTGGGGTTGCTTTTTCCTGTGATTTCACACTCGCCTCCATCATCTTGATTCTGAATTGCTGCAATTCCAGGTTGTTTGGGTCTGCTTTCCAGTTGATGGCCCTTGGCTCAACTCCAATCAGTGGTTGATATCGAGCCCAACTTGCCCATGTGAGGAGCCTCGATGATAGCCTGTTACCATAGTGGATACTTTTTGGGTTAGGACATTCTGGACTGATAGATTTCAATCCATGCATGAACGATTTGATGCTTTCCTTGTTGAGGTCTGTAATTTCACGAATATTAGACATCCCTCCCCTCATAATTTCTTCAGCTGATTCATAGTTGATACCAAAATCCATCAAGCTGCTTCTAAAGGCAAGCTGTTCTGGATTCAGAAATCTTCCATTGTTGAATCCCCTGATTTTTATTTTTGGTTGGGATGACCTCCTTCCGTACCGTTCAGCCCTTAGGTCGACGTCTAGCTGGTTCTCATCTTCATTGCTGTTATCACTATCACCCTGATTAACGTCATCTGGATTTCTGTGTTGCTCCACCGCATCCTGTATGGCTCTGATCCTTCTCTTTACTTCCTTGTTGATGACTCTTTTCCAAGTTGAGTTTGTTTCTGGATCAGTCATGGCCTTTTCCATTACTCTCATGATTATTAAATTCCTTTCGTGACCAGAAGTACCAAAGCTACCAAAGGGTAGATTTCCTATGCGCATGAATCAATGAGTCCCGTATTCATCTAAATAATCGATTCCCACGTCATATCGATTCCCACGGCACATCGATTCCCACCGCGCATAAACGGTGAGCAATCCCTGTCTTACGGTATTGCCATTGTTCTCCGGTGAGCAAACTCTGATTTCATAAAATATCACACGAGCTACGGGAGCAATTCCTGACCTTAATGATAAACATTTCATGGAGTCTTCCTAACGGAACAAGAGAAGAAAACCGTTGGCATGTGATTCTCACACAATACATATACATGCATACAAATATATATGGTCAATGACTAATACATGCACGGAAATAATCAGCGAGTAATCTCAGCACTACGCAACAGAAGTTGCAACGTATTCATCTCAATAAAAGAGATATCTTGCATTTCGGCAAGATTTCACTTTATCTCATACTTTTAACATTCAACTGATTTATATCCCAAAATTTCACACTAGTTGCTATCAACTACCTGTAATCTACATACTAAGGTCTGTCTCGCTGCAATCTGAATAAGTCACAGCAAGAGGAGATCTGGCGTTTCCCTAGTCTCGCCTGTAGTCCGATTATCCGTTGCCGAAAGTATCCAACCACAATTGTCACGCGTAGAGTACAATCGTTCGTATACTAACACACTAACACAGCGTTGCTGTTTGTCAGAAGCCCTTGAATCAGACTCTCAACGAATCGGATTCAGAAGGAAAATAATAGATTAACAGTCGCAAGCTCTAAGAAGGCTTGCACACAAGAAGGAACAGGAACGGAATTGAACACAATCCCTACGCTGGCATATGCACGTCGCACACCGTACACGAAGCAGTTCCCATTCTCAGTCACCACGCAATTCTTTCCAAGGCTCCGAACCACCACAGATGCCGAACATACCATTGATGCCCGGCAATGCACTCGGAGGCGAAGAGAAGAATGACGCCGAAGTCACCACTATCGAACGCTTTCCCAGCTTCGATGCTGATATGAGAAAGATACTCATATCATTACTCAACGTAACAAGTGAGACTACTAGCAAGTTGTGCCTAGCTCTCAAAGAAGGCGGATTATGCGAGTGGAAGTCGTTCCTCGACGCACTTATCGAACCGGATTTTGCACGCGAACTTACCTATATGGAGCAAGGATTGCCAACGCATATCCCTCGATCCATCCAAAGGAGCATAGAAGCACTTGCGGATTTCGCTATCGACCTACAAGAAGAAGGTGTCGACCTAGAAGAAGACGAGAAGGACTGGAAAGATGTAAAGTCATATACATACAAGGAATTCCAGGCATTCCGCGTAGAGCGTGCCCAACGCTTACGTAACGAATCTGCTCTGAACCCACCACCTCCTCCGGCGGGAAGTAACAAAAAGTCCCCTCAGCAGGTAAAGTACGAATCATGGTGCCGAAAAGCACGAGATGAAAAGTCCTTTACACCCCTCACGAATGACTCGAGATTCGAACACTGGCTCGTCGGTTTCAAAGCTAAACTCGAGGCATACGACATCGATATAGAGACATTCCTCGATGAAACTTGGCCTCCAGCCACGCTTGTGGGTTACACCTGTGATCTCTACGTCAAACAATGTGCCTTCTTCTGGGTACTAATGTTGGAAGTCTTCAAGAGTGACCTTTCTGCATCATGTGTGCACAGTCATTCTACCACTCGTGATGGACGCAAGGCTTACTTCGACTTCATAAACCTTCATAGCCAATCAAAAGCAAAGGTATACGACAACTCGACCCAGCTACAAGCGTTGCTCAAGTTGAACCTCAACAATTGGAAGGAATCCAAAGTGAAATTCATCACACATTGGTTTGATGAATTGAATCACCTCAACAAGCTCCGTCCTCCCAACAAGCCCCTCGAATACCATACCGTAAAATCAGCATTGTGTCAGGCATGCTATTCCAGCTTCCAGCTAAGCGAACAGTTTGCCAAAGTCAAGGATCCAGGTGGGACGAATAGCACCGTAACGGATGCAGTTGCCGAAGCCGCTGCTATCCACGATCTTAAAATCACGCTTTTACTCGAAGCAACTCGACTTGATTCCCAGTCTGCGATGTCTGCTCCTCGGTCGACCGTACGTGCACACGTTCATGATTTTTCTTCTGACTCGATCCAAAACCATGAGGACTATGCTCTCCCCATTGAATTTGAAGGAGACTATCAAGATTATGCTGTGTTCAAGGCTGGACGTACCCCTGACCCTACCACAAGGTTGCCTACAAACATATGGAAGGCCTTGTCACGTCAGGACATGAAGAGTTGGCTCAGTTTTTCTCCGGAAGGCAAGAAAATCGTGGTTGCCTCATTGCGACACGACTTACTTAACACGGACCAACCTGACCCCAACAGTGTCAAACCCATTACCCGGAAGGCATACCAACATGAACACTCGGTATCTTTCCAAGAAGACGATACTTCAACCAAGGATGAGCATGCCAATTCCGCAGCAGACCTACATCCTGCTGTAGAGAATGATCGTAGAGGCGTTTTCCATGCATCCCTAGGTGTATACAAATCCACGACATCCTCGTCTAAGGACCAGCGACCTCTCAAGTCTTCCGTGTCACCCGCGCATCCAGCTCGATTCCTTTCAAACAACCCTGACATTCAGTACAAAAAGGACGGTGACACCCAAATACCTGTCGGAACACCATCGTATTCCGCCAATTTTCACCAGTGGTATACTCCCGAGGATGATCTCACCTTTCCTAATGATGGTCCCGTAACGTCATACACATACCGTATACACAAAACTACGGTTACTAGCCCTGGTTTTGCCATGGTCGATCGCGGCGCAAATGGCTGCATCATCGGTAATGATGCGTGTCTCATCTCCAAGGATATTCCACCACGATATGTTAACGTCACCGGCATTAACAATCACCAGGTACAAAACATTCCCATTGCTACATGCGGAGCATATTCCATGTCGAACAGAGGCCCCGTCATTCTCATTTTCAATGAATGTGCCTATACAGGACGACATCCTTCTATATTGTCATCCGGCCAGATGGAAGCATATTTTTCCACTGTAGACGACACGTCCATCAAAGCAGGCGGAGGACAGGTCATCACCACCTCCGATGGCTATGCACTGCCTCTTAGCATACGACACGGCTTACCATACCTTGCGATGCGAAAGTATACGACTGTCGAATTTGACACGCTACCACATGTTATCATGACGTCCGATAAACATTGGGACCCATCTGTTCTCGATACCACGATCAGTGCGAAGGATGAACAATTTCTCCAGAAATATCCTCCCCAACCACAGCAACTCCCTTATGCCGATTACGACGAATATGGGAACCCACGCTGCCTTGAAGGATTAGATATCTCTGTTTCTCCCGGGTCCTCCACGGTCACATCCCTCAGCTCGTATTCCAGCCATTCCACCCGATCTCCCTTTCTTCCTGTTGATGATCATAGGACCAACGATTGCTCCTTTTGGCTTACTTCCACCGACTACGCTCATCAACAACGTCTCGCATGCTGCGCGCTACCTGCAGTCTCTGGAACAGTCACTGCGTTTCCGACAGATTGTACAGCCAGTGACACTACACGCATTGCAGCTACGCCCCGCGAAAGATACCCCAACGAACATGACTACTTATCCCTGAAACCTTTCTTTTGTTGGGTTTCCACTGATCGCATCAAAGCTACTTTTGAAAACTCGACCCAATACGGTTCGTTAGCGGTTAGCCCTGATGGTAACATTTTCAAACGGTTTCATTCCCCTCAACCGGCCATGAACGTTTGCCCCTTCAATGACGATGTTATGTCCGATGCTGTCTATTCAGATGTCCCAGCAATTGATGGTGGCTCCAAGATTGCTCAGATCTTCTTCAGCCGCAAATCACATATTATACACGTTGAAGAAATGCGTACCACCGGCGATTTCCTATCCTGCTTTCAGAACTTTGTTCAAAAATGGGGCAGGCCCATCCGCCTCCTTTGTGACCACGGTAACTATCAATCCAGTAAGAAAGTCATGGATTACCTCAAAATGTTATGGATTGGACTCTGGCAAAGTGAACCGTATCATCAACACCAGAATCAATTCGAACGACGATACCAAACGTTCAAACGCATTGTCAATCGCGTCATGGATCGTACCGGTACACCACCACACATGTGGTTACTGTGCATGACATACGTCGCGGGTCTCCTCAATGTTGTTTCTGACCCTACGCTGTCCGATAAACAACCGATCTTCATTGCCACAGGTACACTTGGCGACATCAGCGCATACACCAGTTTCTTCTGGTTTGAACCTGTGTATTTCAAGACCAATGACTCTCCTTTCGGTACCAAATCTACCGAACGCCTAGGTCATTTTGTCGGCATCGCCGAACATGTTGGCAATGGACTCTGCTTTCGCATCTGGGATCCAGTTACCAACAAGTTACTAGACCGGTCCGGTGTTCGATCTGCTCTTACACCTGAATCACGTAACAAACGCGCGGGCCTATTTACTGATGATGGTTTCATCAAATGGCGTACCGCAAAAGATTCCTTACCCCGTATATACGTCACTGGAGAAGCTCCAGCTTTCAAACATGGGGAGCATACCAATCAAAATAAACTCATTGACGAGTCTACAAAACCAAACAGCTCAGTTCCCCCTAGCGTTTCACCTGCTGATTCTGACACAGCCGATGACACCGTTCCATCTGCACCCAACAAACAACCAGATACCATGCCCCACGCATCTGGCACTCAACCGTCAGAAGCCCTTGAATCAGACTCTCAACGAATCGGATTTAGAAGGAAAATAATAATGATCCTTGCATCGAACTCCTCTTCACTATCTGGATATTTTTCGGAGTCCTCGTCTCCATCAGGATCATTCGGATCTTGATCCACCTCCATTTTTGTTTTTTCTATGTCACTGTTTTCGTGTGCTCTTGTTCGTACCATGGTGGAGAGGGTATTCTAATGGTCGGATGGTCGCTTTGAAGAGAGTTTTCGGAGTATTCGGAGGATGTTTAATCGAAAGATGGTATGTGGGGAAAGTGTAATCGAATCGAGGGATTAGATGTGAGATATGGATGTCAATCGTTGGTGACTGTTGAGTGTAATTTGCTTATCTGTTTTGTATTTATCCGGATCGAATTTTCGTTCCGGTTTGTATACTTTCTGACTATTCGGATCGAGTTTTCGTTCCGGTTAGTTTTGTGTGAGCTTTTGCTTTTACTGCAAATCAAGATTGTGAGCTTTCCTATCCTTTCTCGGGATTTTGCTCATTCTGTATTTCTGTGGTGAAAGGTTGAAAGATTGTTTCCTGAGAATTTAGTGTTCTCTTTTCCTTTTTTTTGGATCTTTGCGATCTTTCGTTCTTCGAGATTTGGTGTTCTCGATTCTAGAGCAGATGTTCTTTCGCAATCTGTTCCTTCTTGCAAGCAGATGTTCTTCGCAATCCGTTTCACCGCAGAATACTTCTGGCTCAATCTTCTAGCTCGCGTCATTCTTGTTTTCAGTGAAAGATCAGTGTTCTCGGATATTGATTCCTTTCAACTGATGCCAACCTGGGCGACTCGTTCAGCTGAATCGTCCAGTTTCTTTTCCCTTGCTTGTTTTGCTGGATCTCGAAACCCGGTGGAGCTAACAACTGTAATTCCGGATTATGAGTTAATTAATCTATTTTCTGTTTTTCAAATACTTAATCGGATTTCACATGCAATCCCGTGTTAAGCAATCCTCCATCATGAGACTGCACGTGCATTCTCGTGTTGTAGATTAACTAATATTTCATCGGTAAATTCGTCGGAGAAACCTGTCTCATTTGTTTGTTTCTAACATAATTGGGCTTCGTGTATCCATTTCGTATATCATTGATATTTTCCATATTTCATTGATATACTTAATATCGAATCCTATGCCTCTGGATTTTCGCGTACCACTTTCTGGTGATACTTTGCTGTGTCCGATTCTTTTATCAATGATCAATTCCTTTGGTCGTGAGTCATTCTTTTGTTTTCTGTGATCGACTTCCTATATTGGCTATATTGCCTTGTTGGTCTTCATATGCCCGAGTATCGATCCATCAGTAATTTCGCCTCACTCCTCATTGCATTCATTGTATTTCTCGTAGCTTCGTAATTAGTTGGTATTTCGTCGCGCATCTCATTTGTGTATGTGCGCACGTCGATCTGTTTTCTTATTGGTCCATATTTAACCACACATAACGGTAATTTCTTGTTTTCACTTAACAACACGATTTGCCGGTTGTTCTCCCCTAAATCCATGATCTCGCTTGGTTTAGGTTCCTATCGGATTTTTAGAGGGAAGCATACAACATAGTTTTTAGACATAGATTTTTAGTGTGGTTGTTTTATTACTGAATTGTGGTACTTAACTTTGTTTTTACATTGTCATGAATTCATTTAGGAGATTCCGGAATGCATTACTGTTTAGCGGCTTGGTCATAATGTCGGCATAGTTGTCCTGTGAGTTAATATGACTGATAGATACGACTTTTCCAGCTTGGTGTTGTCTGACAAAATGGTAGGCCAGTGCGATTGATTTCTTGTTGAGTGAACTTGCAGGGTTGGTGGAATTGATTACTACACTTTTGTTATCCACATAGATCTCTGCTGGTTTGGTGATTACAACTCCCATCGATCTAAGGTGGTATCTGAGCATGATGGCCAATGCAACCGCGTCTTTCAGGGCAGTAAATTCAGCTCCAAATGTACTCGTGTGAACTGATGTCTGTCTCTTAGACTTCCAGTAGACTGGCATACACCCAACGAATGCAATCAATCCAGTGATACTCCTTCCAGTAACCAAGTCATGTGCATGGTCACTATCACAGAATATGTTCAAATCCATTTCAGGAATTAGAGGCACAGGGAACATTGGATCCAATTCTTCCTTGTAATATTTGTAGTGATGTGTAAATTCTTCGTATTTGAGCTTGACATCACCATTCGAACTGATCCTTGGAGATCTTGAATCCACTAGAATTCCTTTCTTTTTGTACTTCTTCAAATATCCCAGGATGTGCCTAGCCATCTGCAAATGACCTTCTCTCGGTCCGGCTGCAAATCTTGAGAGAGATGATACTGCAAATGCAATATCAATTCTTCCAGACAACACCAACCACTGTCCTAGACCAATAATATGTTGGAATTCCTTATGTTCAGATACTGACAGTAATGGCGAATCATCCAGTTCAGGGTGGCAATCAGTTTTCATTGGCAGATTTTCTTTCTTGAGGGTCACTGAATATTTCTCTTGATATTTCCGAATCACCTCACTGATATATTTTGTAGAGTTCATCAACAATCGTCCATCTTTGATTCTTGTAAGACTTGTACCAAGGTAATACTGAGGTTCTGATTCAACATTTCTCAGCGCAAATTCTTGTTCAATTCTGGCGATCCAATCTTGTGGTTTCTTTCCTATTACCATAAGGTCATCAACATGCGTACCAATATATGTGTAGCTTTCCCCTTCTTTCTGTAACCATAAATCTGGATCTGCTCTTGACGGTCGAAAACCCAAATTCATGAGTGTATCAGCCAGAAAGTCCATGAAAGCTCTACCGCTACCCGCCAGTCCATACAGCGCTCTTTGTATTTCTACTTTGCATCCTTTCTTTTCACCAAATTCGTCTCCAGCCCACACCCATACTTTTTCCTGAACCGGTGCAGTTGGGAACGCATTGCCCACATCTGCTGTCATCAAATCCAGTTGTTGGTGTTGGGCGATTAGAAATAGTAAGTACACAGATAAACTGTTGATCTGACTGGAGTATGTGTTGTATTCACTCGAGTCAATCCTGTGACCACCTGCTACTAATCGGCTCTTATACCTGCCGTCCTCGCTCTTGATGTCCCAAATCATCTGCAATCTTGCTTGTTGCCAACCTTCTTCTTTTGGAAATTCTTTTTCTGCTGAGTGATATTTGAAACATTTTGGTCGTTCCAAATTATCCATCTCTTTCTGAATCGAATCTTTCCATTTTGTATTGCCAGCTTCCGCATCGAATTGCATACATTCTTCATAGGTATTTGGAATCTTCTGTCCAAACTTTTCACGATTCTTCTTCTTTGCCATTCTTTGATTCCTGGATGGTTTCTTCTTGTTGACTGCACGTTGAACACTCTTGTGTATCAAAGACTTCATAAATCGTATTCTTCTGACAATGCCAGATTGTTGTTTTATGACTTGCTCTGCCCATACATTCAATGGTCTGTTATTTCCTCTCCTGCTTTCAACAATGTACTCCTTGATATACTTTGCGCATGCCAGTGGTTGATCTTTCTTCAATTGTGGGAATGGAGTATTCAATACTGTATTGCCTTGCAGCTCATCGATGTATTGCGCCTTAAATACCAAAATCCCATTTTCCCAGAAATGGTCCAAAATCTTCCAGAAATCCATATCCAAATTTACTTCTGTGCTTTCCAAGATATCCTGATGTGTTTCAGCATTATTGCATCCATCTATATCACTTGGTAACATCTCTTCTTCCATGTCCAACGTGTTTTCCTCTTCATCAGCATCAAGCTCCCCTGAAGTTGCATTGTCATTTTCATCACGGGCTTCCATTGGATTGATGCTAGTAGAATTTTCCATTCCTTCAGAGCTCGCGACGAATTTCTCCCCTGAAGATAACAATGGGACTTCATCAGTGCTCTTGATATCTTCCATGTTCTGCTGGTGTTCTGACAAGGAAAGGGTAAACTTCTCTGCCTCCGGATTGTCATTTACATATTCATCTTTGGTGCCAATTTCCTTGCGTCTTGTTCTGACTACCGATCTCATCAACACTTGTCGTTTCTGTTTTGGTGTATCTGGTTCAGTCAGAATATAATAAGTCATTGCATCCCCCGTTGATTCAGCAAAACCCAGAAATCTCCCTTTCAACATGTTGTTTTTGGGACTCTTGAATCTTGGCTCAAAATACCACACTGGTTCATAGAAATGAAATCTCAGATGGGAGATATCAGGTGTCCAACCTTGGTGCAATTCGAGGGGTACTTTCCAATTCAGAGACTTTCGGGCTGCCAAATTGTTAACTGACACGCACCATTTTGCACACCAATGTGCTAAACTGACTGGCGCCTGAAACATACGTAGGCTGTTTTGTACCATCTTGGACAATCTTCCCCATTCAGCTTCACATAGGTTCTGATGACTGTGGTGTGGTTCACTTGTTCTTGTTTTGATCATATTCTCTCGAAGAATTTGAGTCCACTTTACCCCTGTTTCAGATCTTGCATTATCACTGAGAATAGTATCCGGTGCTCCATGTTCGCGAAGATAATCCTGTAGGGCATTTGTACATTGTGATTCTGTTTTCAGAGGATGAAAAGACCAAAGCTTTGTCTTGGTGCCACTAAAAAATTGTCCCCCGTTGTGTCCTTGAGATGTCTTCTTCGAAAAATATGTGTAATCAGTGCTCACTGTTTCATTTTGTCTTCTGTAATGGAATGCCTTGAATCTTTTCCTGTAATGTTTCCTGGGGACTTCTCGATTTTCTTCTTCTATTTCTTCATAGTGTTGTGTTGTATTCTCCAATGTTTTCAAAACCGTCAATTCTGGTAGCATAGCAAACCGTTTTCGTAGTTCCAGCATTGGAAGTTTTGCAAATTTGAATGTTTCTCTTGTTCTCTTTCTTCTCAACATTGGATATTTGCGCATGTCCGGAGGTGCAGGACTGTTCAGTTCAAATTTTTCCAATGTATCAACTTCTCCTTCTGTTGGTTTGGTAATATGAAAATAAACTTTTTCATTGTCATATGAAAATGGTAGGAATGTCGTTCCAATTGTAATGCCACATTTGCTCAACTGTGGTTGCACTCCATTCACCAGCACTCCATGATCACCCATATCGATTGTTGTCAATAGTGATTCACCATCAGTTTGGTCTTTATCCTTGGTCACAAAAGTTGCATAGTGGACCATTAGAAGTACTGGATCTTCTCTTCCTGGAATAAAAGCCTTCGTTACAGCACTGCAAACCGGATGCTCCACATAGGCATTTGTATCATTACTCATGTACGGCCTCATTGCAGATGTCATTCCAGTTTCTCCTCCAATTCGAAGCCATGCTTGTTCCGTAACCGTTGGTCTTCTTCCTCCACCACTATCAATAACTGCAATATTGTCATTTTGTTGAACTTCTCTGTATCGATGTATGTTGGCGGTGCTTGCTGAATTAGTTCGTGTTGTTCTTCTAGGTCTTCTTTCTTGTCGTCGAGCTGGTACAGGTCCCTGGTCAGTTTTCCTTGATTTTTGTTGGCCCCGCTTGTTATCATTATTGTTGTTCTCATTTTCATCGTCCGAATCAGGATCCATTCTTGCAACAAGATCTGGTACGTCCTCTCCATCGTCCTCTCCATCACTATCCTCGTTCTCATTTTCATCAGATTTTATTTCTACCTTATTTCTTCTTGTTGTGTAAAAATAAGACGATGCGTTTCGTCGTGGTGTTGAATTCGCTGCATTCTGCGTTGCCTGATCCTCACCATCCCCCCCAGAATGTAGATGAAATCGAACCGTTTTGAGAGCCGTGGAACCTGGAGGGAATAATTCAGTTTCATCGATTGTTCCAATGCTATCCTGATCACTATCGACATCCGGAGGTTGTGACGCAGGTGTGTCTGCTGATGTGTGTGACCCGGCGGGCGGCGATTCCGGGAGCGACAGTGGTTGTGAGACCGGTAGGGTCGTTCCGGTGGGTACCATTACACGTCGAACCCGACGTTGGCGACCGGATTTGGGAATAAAGTGATTCAGTCCATCATCTTGTGGAGACCCAACAATAACCCCCTCTGGAGTGGGAGGTGGAGGATCACTGTGGCGGATAGCTTGGTTGTATTTGAGGACCCAATCACGATACAGTTGAGAAAGGTCTTGCCATGTGTCTGGAGGGATTCTGATGATACCTTTGAGGTTGGGATGAATAGTCCCGGTAAGAGTGCCAGTGCCGTAGGAGCCCATACGTTGTCTCTTGTTAGGACCATCAGGGGTACGGCGGACTCGTTTGTGGCCTCCTCTGTTGCTATCAAATGCAGTGCGAGCAAGTTCTTCATCATGGATGCGAAGCTTAATAATCATCTCTTCTAGGGTCCTGTCAGTTTTGTGTTCCAGTAATTCTTCTTTGAATCTCTCCAGATTTGGGTCTCGAATATTGCGAGCAAAAATACTTTTTGCATCCCATTCAGTCATATGGTATGGTGGAATTTTCCGGATTTTATGGTAGGTCAATTCAAATGTGTTAATATACTCGGAAATATTGCCATTTGGGTGCAACAGGTTGTATCGTAGACGAAGCTTTAGTGTCTCAGCATAAGATTCTCGCCGGTTGTCAGAATCATACCAGCCCAATAGTTCTTGCCATGCCGCATGACCATCAAATGTATCTTCATGCTTGATGATTTTTGAATGAGCACTACCGCCACTGCACGCTGACAACAATGTTCCCCAAAGTGCCTTGTTTTTGCTCGGTGCATTCCGGGCCGCCTCTGCATCATTCATAATCTCCTCATGTCCTGTGGCCGCAAAAGTAGCTATCGCATCTGATTTCCACTTTGTCCAGTTTTCCTGTTGGCCGTCGAAATCATGGATTGGTTTTGCCTTGAGTAGCTGCTGACCCGTTGCTTTTTCCTTGGCCGATCTCACTTCTTGTCTAAGCGCTTCCATCTCATCATCCCTGTTGTGTGATTCTTGAATTGTTTGTCTCAGAGTGTTCATTTCTGCTTCATATCTTCTTTCTTTTTCTCGTCCTCGTGCTCTTGCAGCTCTCATTTCTTCCTTTAGTGCATTGATTTCTTCCATTTGGCGTTTGGCTTCTGCTGCTTGTCTTCTGAGGTTAACCAGCTCTGCATCTCTGCGTCTGCCCTCATATCGTCCGCCAGGTCTTGAACCGCTATTATCGTCGTCACTTTCTGATGACGAAGAAGATGATGAAGAAGATGGTGAAGACGAAGACGAAGACGACGATGGTGCGTAGTTGGCCCGTCTTGAACGGCGTTTGCGTCGAGTCGTCGGTGGGGTCTGGGTATCATTATCCTCGCTTGTATTCTTTGGTCCATCCGGTACTTCATTCTGTTTCCACCAATCATTGTTTCTCATCATGTAAAAGGCCGGATAGGTGACGGCTCCCAGAGTTTGAAAGAATCTGTTAGTAAAGGTTGGCATGTTGTCGGGTATTTTCTTTTCGGTTGTTACGTATTTTTATTTTTGTTTCTTGTTATGTATTTTTTATTTTTATTTTTGATATTCTTCTTTGTTGTTCTAGCCAATTCTCAGTAGTATCTGATATATTTTGTTCAAGATAATGGCTTATTCCAGTATTTTCGTACAGGGGTATTAGATTTCAATGGTACAAATACGTCTAGAATTTTCTTCAAGTTCGCGATCGATAAATTCTAAGATCAATTTTCGTTAGTAGGAAATTTCTCGTAAAAAAATACTCCGTACTTCCTGACTCGTAGGTCTGTTTGGTACTCCGGAATGGATTGTAACTCGTAGGTATGTTTGTTAGATAGACTTCGTATGAATCTGCGACTGTTAATCAACAACTGTAATTCCGGATTATGAGTTAATTAATCTATTTTCTGTTTTTCAAATACTTAATCGGATTTCACATGCAATCCCGTGTTAAGCAATCCTCCATCATGAGACTGCACGTGCATTCTCGTGTTGTAGATTAACTAATATTTCATCGGTAAATTCGTCGGAGAAACCTGTCTCATTTGTTTGTTTCTAACATAATTGGGCTTCGTGTATCCATTTCGTATATCATTGATATTTTCCATATTTCATTGATATACTTAATATCGAATCCTATGCCTCTGGATTTTCGCGTACCACTTTCTGGTGATACTTTGCTGTGTCCGATTCTTTTATCAATGATCAATTCCTTTGGTCGTGAGTCATTCTTTTGTTTTCTGTGATCGACTTCCTATATTGGCTATATTGCCTTGTTGGTCTTCATATGCCCGAGTATCGATCCATCAGTAATTTCGCCTCACTCCTCATTGCATTCATTGTATTTCTCGTAGCTTCGTAATTAGTTGGTATTTCGTCGCGCATCTCATTTGTGTATGTGCGCACGTCGATCTGTTTTCTTATTGGTCCATATTTAACCACACATAACGGTAATTTCTTGTTTTCACTTAACAACACGATTTGCCGGTTGTTAGGAGCCACCACCTTGGTTCGATTCTTTGGTCTCTTCTTTCAGGGAGACCGCCCTGGTGTTGGTCTGTTCTGGGGCTCCACAGGCAACTGCCTCTTTTACATCCTTGAGGGTTGATGCCGGTAGCTGATCAGGCTATTCCGGATTAGTCTTCGAGCTCAAACTGCGTTTCTCGGTGGGAAACGCGGTCCTCAGCATTGTAGGATGCTGGCCACAGCTCGTAGAGAGTGCTGCTGTGGGTCTGATAAACTAGAAAAAGTGTGTCGTAACAAACAAACGCAAACGATCTTACAATTGATTGATTTAGTGAGTAAGATCATTGTTACAGTTCATTCGGCCTTGTCGATGCCGATCTTGTCGATGCCGATCGACAGGTTAATTAATCGTCGTCAAATTACTCGTCGTCATTCGTGTAATTTTACCATACAAAACACATGTAAACTTAAGACACAAAACACACGCAAACCATCTTCGATTGGTCTTTTACCGTGTAATTCACCGTGATATTCTCATTGGAATATCACAGTGCTTGTACCTTATTACGTAGAATTAGTACTAGGTTGTACATAGATTTTAGGGCATGATAGTGTTTTAGAGTTGTTAATTCTTCGAAGAGTGAGCTGTTGGGAAAATTCCCGCTAAGAGGTAATCCACATAAAAGCGCCGACGATTATTCACTTATCAGGTTAATAACCTTATGAATAAGGTTATTGCCTTCTTTATGACTTTTCGTACGATATGCCCGTGATACGTATGAATACGCCTTTACACGGTGAATTCTTTTCAAAAACAAAAGGAAATGAAACTTGATGGAACATACACGACACACACACACACAAAATACATGAAAAAAAATATTGCGATTCAAAAAGTGGAAGTGCAAATGGATGGGACAAACAAGGACGGAAAGTGTTCACTAAATTGTGCAAGAAGATACAAATGTTAAGAGAAAATCCCGAAACGGGTATAAATTTGGAGAAAATGATGCTACAAAGATTCGACTCAGAAAGCAATCCTTCCAGTACTGTGTCGAATAATGGTGGCACTGTTGCCAGTAGTCTTGCTGAAGAAGAAAGTGAGGATGAAAACTATATTGATCCGGCATGGAGACAATTGCTTGACGAAATGGAGGAAGTTTAGGCCTTGTTTTCAGAATCGATACTGTTCATTTTGTCAGTCCATTCACTAATTTGACGAGGGTTCGTTCTGTGTGACAAATACGATTAAATTGTACAGAAAGAAGTACTCGTACATATCATACATATTTTGCATACGATAGTACTATTAGGCAAATTCTTTACACGAATCATTCAACTGTAGTGGTAGGTAGTCGCAAGCGATGATAGTAAATTTCAAGGGTTGTTTGTTGCGAGCACAAATATTAAATTATAAGGGTAGTGGGTAGCGAGCAATGGAGATACATTTTAAGGGTTGCGTGTCGCGAGCACTAATGTTGAATTTTACTGGTTTTATGACGTTGCAAAATTCATTTTTGTAAATGTGATTCGCGAAGGTACGGGTAGGTGATATTAAAAATTAAAAATCAATATTCATGACCCAAGGAAAAAAATTATCGCGAACCAGGGATTGAGAGTTAGAAAAATGAGCATGATACGAACCGACCGAATCACAGGGGGGGTTTGGTTGTGAGTCATGACCTTGCGTATTTAATTCTAGTAAATGTGATTCGCGAGCGTACGGGTAGGTTTTATTAAAAATCAATAATAATTATTCATGACCCAAGGAAAAAAATAAACGCGACCCACGTATTGAGAGTTAGAAAATTGGGCATGATACTGACCTAGTGAATCACAAGGGGGACTCGTGTTAAAATTACACACAAAAAGGGGTTGCGACAGTACCTCGCGACAAAAAAAAAAAGGGTCGCGTGACAGTTATCGGACGCAACAAGGTCGCTCGATTCGAAAAACACACTTCTACAAGTACAACACCGCAATTCCCGATTCGCCGATCGAACGCTTACATTCATTGAACAACAACGGACGACGATTTCGATCTAACCTTCTGTGATACACATCCAAGGCCGATGGACGATTACGATTACATTGAAACAAGATAAAGACCACCGTCGACCATGCCACCAGCACCTCCATTTGACTGGAATCAGATCCGGGACATTGGAATCCAATTTGGACCATTCAATACCAAGGGGAATGCAAACAAACACGATGACCTCAACAAATCATTCTCCCACTATCTAGAGGACACAGATGGCCTATTCATCACAGATGAGGATGCCGAAGGACCCAAGACATTGGCCCCAGACCCGGCAACCATGCTCAAACAAATCATTGTCAATGCAATCATGGATATCATCCCCGCCCGAGAACAAACGGAAATTAACAAGGGACACATATCCACTCTCTTTGCTGACGCCACTTTCTGGTATGTCGATACGAATCAATCAGTGAGAAGACTCAGGAACAAGAATGCAATGGACAGGGCAGGAGAACAAGCCATCTCAAATGGACAGGACACGCTCCTCATAGAAATCAGAGCAACTCACTGGGGTTTTAAACCAGATTGGGATCCAGTACACTTTGATGAGGTTTATAACGCCAACATCTACAATTTCCCGGAAATAGATGACAACGATGAAAATGCCACAGCTCCAACCCCAGCGACTGCGGCAGCAGGCACCGGCATGCAACAATTGACCACCCTACTCCAGCAATTGGTCAACAATGGCAACAACAACAACAACAACAACAACACCGGCGCCAACCACCAAGCGACACTTGACTTACCATGGAATCCAGCAACCTTACCACCACCAGTTAAGGAGCGATACTATAGGAGAGATGAATTCCTCACCAGAGATGATATGAAAGACTTCCCAATCACCTACACCTAATAAGACCAAAGCTGTAAAGCGACGTTTGGTTGATTTGTTACTTTGAGTATTTACGTTATTTTGTTCAATTTTACGGTGTTGGAAAGAGTTATCGATAAGATTATGATTGGATTGTTTCTGAACCATTTTAATCTCCCAATTACTAATTTGTTGTTTCTTTCTGTGGGGATACCCGTACCGTCGTGAGTTCGATTCCCATATTGTGTACCTCTGTTCAGTGCTTAAAGTATCAATCGATACTCACCAGCGCTTATGTATAGTTTACTTACGGTTCTCATTCCATTGGTCGCGTCTCGCTTTTACTTATCGCGCTCATCTTGGAATCGTACCATTTTGTACCGTGTACGTTAAGGGAATTCGCGCGTACGTCATCACGCTTGATTTAGTAATCCAATACACCCTTGGATGGTCCTTGGACTATCTGGTTCATATAGATATATCGATCTTACCTTCTTATGGTGGCTGCCTGGATGGTGCTTGGTGGGGTAATCAGCCAGATTATGTTTTCCCGGTTCCCAGAAAATATTGAATTGCCCTTGTTTAGCCCTGTCTTTTAACCAATAGAATCGCATATCAATGGCTTTGGACCTTTTTTGTTTGATTGTGCCATTTAATATGCCTTCCGCTGTATTATTGTCTGTTTTCAGTGGAGTGGCCGGCTGTGGGTGGCCTAGCTCAATCAGACATTGTCGAATGGGTAATGCTTCCCTTGCATTCAGGAATAACAATGCTACTTCGGCCTCTGCCGCAGACGCCATCACATTTTTGATATCTTGGCTAACACTAGGATCGGTCCGTTGAATGCATCGCCCTTGGCGTCACCAAGAAAGTGGTACCCGCCTGCTCGGCTCTTGGCGCCCGGACACACAAGGTATGCTAGATGATGGTGGCGTCAGGATTGCATGCCGCGTAGTTAAGGAAATATTTTGTGGCTGTTAATGCGGTTTGGTTGTTCTTGGCTGATGCAATATCGTTGAGTGCGTGTAACATCGTGTTGTCGATTGCCCGCGCATAGAATAGAAATTTACCGGTAACTTGTTGTATGAATTTTATCTCTTTGTCTGTTAGCGTGGTTGAGTCTTTGAGTTTTGCGTACTGTATTTTCTCCCCGTATGCGGGCACGTCCGCTTGTGATGGTCCTGCGTACGTACGTGAGGGGCGCACGTGTTCAAATTCCTTTAAGGCTTGTTCCACGTAATCATCCATGGACAATTGGACCTCGCGTTTGTCGTAGTCCCAACGTAGGTGGACCCCCACATATTGTTTTCCTGTCCAGTCAACCTTGAAGGTGTATTTGGTCCCGACTGCTGCGACTAGATGATCCACATCTTCCTGACTGACGTATTTTATCCCAAAGTCATCCACGACTAGGGTGAAACTTATGTCCCGCTCGTCATGGAGGAATAGTCCCTCTGTATGGGGTGCCTTTTGATATCCGTATGTTTGTAGGTGCGCTACTAGGTCATCATGTGCAATTTTGCCGCTTTGTTTGAGCCCATACCACGCCTTTTTGATTCTGGCGTAGACATAGTCACCACGCTTGAGCCCCTCTAGTCTATAAGCGGCCCTGATGCGAGGGGGAATCATGTCCCACCTGAATTTTACGAATTCGGGCTAGTCAAGTGAGGAGCATAAGTACATGTTAGAAATGTCACTGGTACAGTACCTAGCCCCTGGGGTAGATACCACACTGTTCCAATGGGTTTTTATGCTTTCCATGCTTGCTGTTCGGGTGGACACATCGCCGTGGTACTCCAGTTGGTCTCCCCCTGCTGTGATGCGTGTTCTGTAGGGGTCGGTTTTCTCGGGGCGTATGGCGACTGTGTATCGGGGATAAGTGACCTTCTTATGTACGGGCACTGCATGTCTATCGATCCAATCCAATACATCCATCCCCTCCACCTTGTTGGGTTGGAACCCTTGAAATAGGTGGCCGAACTCGTCTTCACCTGACTTGAGCCATAACTCCTGTATCTGTGCTTTGGGGTGCTTGATTAGATCTCGGTATGCAGCCCACTTGTTCAAGTCATCATCCGATATGGACCCCCCGCATGCGAGCTGGGGCCTATATGTTGATTTGTTTGCTTGTAGGGCCTGTTTTGGAACGGGAAAATGGGCGGGATCACGCGGGTAAATTCCCATTAGTGCCTTGGGTTTAAGCTTGGGTTTTGAGTAGTATTGGTCGGACTTGTAGTATCGGGACACTTCACCGTGTGTGTAGTCGGCAATGTCCCCATCGGTGAATCTTACTTTGTAGTATTGATTGGTCTGGTCATAGCTTACGACTTCACCTTCATACCACCCTGAGTTGAACTTCTTTCTAATGATTGTGCCCACGGCCCAGGGGTGTCCCCGGCGGGCGCTGCGTTGTTGCGTAGGCGGCACCCTTGGAGGTTCGCGTTCATTTCCTGGCTTATTGGTTGATTCTGTATTGGGCCCATTTGACACCCTTGGAGGATCGTGTGAGCTTTTGGGTGTATCACTAGGTGTGGCTTTGGGCCCATTCCGTTTTTGTTGTGTTCCCATATGCAAAAGATCTTGTATACTCTGAAGGGCCTCATTCATTTGGGTTCCCTGTTCCATATAAGGGATTGGTGGATGGGGCTTACTGGTAACTTCCTTTAGGTCTTGGAGGATCATGAGCAGTCGGTCTGTAGAAGAGGTATGGGGCATATCAGTCTTGGGAAAGAAAGCCACTGTGTTGCTGATTCTGTTAGCGCGGCTGGTCTCCCCGACGCATGTGTAATTCCTGTAGTGCTTCAAGGCCGGTCCGATGTAGTAACCCCTTGTCCCATGGTCCTGCCATGCGCCTCGTTCTTGAGCTCTGTCCAGAATAATCACCCGACAGCCCATAGGGACTAGTGGGTGTTTGTTGTAGTCATAGATCCTGCGTCTGAGCTCATATGCTGATAGTTCCGGCTGGGTACGTGATGCGCGTAGCAAGTTGAGGGTAATGAGGGCCTGTGGGATCAGTAGGTCCCAATCGTCCACCGGGAACTTGTCATCCACCCCATTCAATCCCGCTATAAATTGGTTCTTGAAGGTCTGTATGGCCCTTTCTGCATGGTTGAGACGGTGGTCCCCGGGCGATGCTAGTTGGTAATCGAGGTTGTTCTTTGTGATGTACGCAATTAGTTTCTTGGAGGTTTCGTTGTCCATTTGTACTATTTTTGCGCTCACGTTGTCCTCTTTCATCCGCGCGTAGCACGCCGTGAATCCCTGTAGGAGGTCTTCGCTCTTGCGTGACTGGATGGGTTCCACGTCAATGTAGTTGGAATCGTAGTCGTACATGAGGAATACGTACTGGTGCCCACAGCGTGACGTGACTGGGTATCTCCCCGGTAGGTCCCACGCGATGAGTTCCTTTGGTTCGTCTTTGGTACGTGGCCCCTCGTGGTTGGTTGGTTGCATTTCATTCGTGGCAACTATGTCTACACAGATGTTATGTATCTTCTTTCGATCGACGCGGGGCGGCTCTGTATCGGCCGTCGGGCTTGCGTGTGCTTTGGATGCCTTGTCGAACCATTTGTAGGTGTCCCATAGTCGTCTCTTCTGTGAGTGGGAGGTATCGGTTGACACGTTGTACAGTGAGACCCGGCCACGTGGCAAATGAGCCGCGCTCGATGGCGCGGACCCACGTCTCTTTAGTGGGGTATCCTGCTGCTGTGTGGTAGAATTGGATCAGCTTGGGGATGGCTTGAATCTGGTATGCCCCTGCCCCCGTGTGTATTGAATATTCGGTTTCGATATTGTTTTGGTCGGCGCTGGTTGCGCTGCTTTCGGTTTTGTTTTGCTGCGGGGGGTCTGTCACCCTTGGAGATTTAGCTGTTACCCTTGGAGGAGCGGGCTGATGGAGGGGAACCATGTATAGATTCCTTAGGGGGTCACGTTGACCGGTGAGAATGATTTGTTGGGTGGGGCCGATAACGGCCACGTTGTCCTTAGAGAACTCTACGTGGCACCCGTTACTGCATAGCTTGGGCACCGAGACCAAGGGCAGTTCCACTTCATCGAATTTGTGACACCGGTGTGCCTTGAGGGGGAGCCGGGGTAGGTCTAACAGGTCTGTTGCTGTAGATAGCATCATGCTCCCATTTGCACAACGGACCATCAGCGCCCCCGGTGTGTCTTGGTGTGCCCCCCCTTGATACGTAGATGAGACAAAATGGTCCATTGCCGCCAAATCCAGGGCCCCATACCCAGGTGGGGCCCTGATATGGTACGCGACGTCTTGTGCAAAGGTAACTGTACATGGTGGCCGAGGTAGGATATCACGCGAGGGATCACGTAGGATACTGAGTAATTGTGACTCGTGATAACTAGATTTATGTATGCTACTATTGTATTCCCTCCCACACCGTCAAGATCTCTTGGGCATATCAACAATCATGGTCCGGCCATTTCCGTTGGGGTTGGGACCATTCCACTTCAACCACCGGTCTGTGTTCCTGGTGGCCCCGCCCATCTGATTGTCAAAGGTGGCGTCTTCCTGGTGATCGGCCTTGTTACAACGCTTGTAGCAACTTCGGCCGTCGTGGGTGAGATTTACTCCACACGAGTGGCAGTAATACTTGTATTGCTTCCACTCAAGAAGCATTGGCTGGCGTGCGTCGGGCCCGTTGGTGCGGTTTGCGTCCGCTGACTTGAGGCGGTTCACATCGGCCTGGAGGACAGCCATTGCTGTTTCCCATTGGTTGGACATGGTCATTGTCGATGCAGCAGTTGCCGTTTCAGTGACCTGGGAGTAGATTTCTTGGCACACATTGGCCAGATCACGTTGTTTGTTTTCAAGCTCAGTGAAGCGTTGATCAGCCTGGATGTCTGCTAGGTTTGCTGTAGTTGTATTGTTGTGGTAGCTGCTGTACAGCTCCTTCAGGCGTTGTCCTCAGATCTTTTTGTATTGGGTGAATCCACTCTTATCCATCGGTTCCCAGTATTTCTTCCAATCCTTGTTTACCCGGTGTAGTGTGATGGGGTTGTGTTTGCTGCGCGCGAATGCCTCTCGTGAGTAATCAATCATCTGTGCCTCGGTCACATTTGCTGTCTCTGGGAGCAAGTTGATTTGATATTGATATTTAGTGAGCTGTCGGAAGTATTCCTTGGGCCCAATCGGGCTCGGCGTGTATGTCAAAGCATTCATTTTCTTGGTGAGCTCTTGCGTGAGTTGATGCTGTGCGGCGGTCGTGCATAGGTCTTCCTCCATGGCCTGGAAGGCCGCAAGTACCGTAGATCCACGGGGGAAGGCATCCAAGCCCGGGTCCTTCAGATCCCCGAGCATGTTGGGGAATTTCTTGTCTGTAATTAGTAGTGCCTCCCTGTCGTACTTGTTCCATTCTACATATAGGGCCCGGCTCCGCTTCCACTGTTTGTATGCGTCTGAAGTGAGTTCGATTGTACTGTCGAGTTCTTGTGGTTCCCTCGGTGCCTTGGGGAACGGCGCATGAGGGTCCCTCAAGTGGTATTGCGCTTCCGTTTCCAGTAGGAAGGCGTATCCTCCTCCCTGTATGTACTTGATGGAGGGTACTTCGGCTAACGCATTTGCTAGTGCTTTCTTGAATTCATATACATCTATGCTCGATGGTACCGCGACCGGTTTCACTAGTGTCTCATCCAAGTGGTCCTTGAGCGTTGTGTAGTCCTTCTTCTTGGACATCTCGTCATCGGTATCACTATCTTCACTGTCCTTGGTGTAGTCGTATAGCAACCTATTCTGTGTTTGTAATTGTGTGTTTTGTTCTTCAGTGTACTCGAGTATATCCCGGTTGTACAGTTCGAGCTCTTCCAGTTGATCTCTCAGATTGCGGATTGCGGTGGAACCTGTGGTTCTGGAAGTGTCGATGCTGGTGTCGGGGGTAACTCCTCTTGTTGTGGGGCTGTGGATTCCTTCGGTTTGTGTTCCCTCTGGCATTGGGGTGTGTTAATCTTATCGATAACTAATAAGACCAAAGCTGTAAAGCGACGTTTGGTTGATTTGTTACTTTGAGTATTTACGTTATTTTGTTCAATTTTACGGTGTTGGAAAGAGTTATCGATAAGATTATGATTGGATTGTTTCTGGACCATTTTAATCTCCCAATTACTAATTTGTTGTTTCTTTCTGTGGGGATACCCGTACCGTCGTGAGTTCGATTCCCATATTGTGTACCTCTGTTCAGTGCTTAAAGTATCAATCGATACTCACCAGCGCTTATGTATAGTTTACTTACGGTTCTCATTCCATTGGTCACGTCTCGCTTTTACTTATCGCGCTCATCTTGGAATCGTACCATTTTGTACTGTGTACGTTAAGGGAATTCGCGCGTACGTCATCACGCTTGATTTAGTAATCCAATAGATAAATCTTCTTCCTACCAAGTCAGAAATGAATCCACTCCGATTCCATTTGTTCCTACAACACGTCTCTTTGAGATTCCATGACTACATCCGATTTCGATATCGATTCCTGCGATCTCCAATTGACTTCTTTTCTACGCTTGGTATGGCGTGAACTCTACAATACTTTCTCCAATTCACCAACCGCCCACTTATGATCGATTCCTTCCCTCGGTCTCTTTGCGTTTCTACGAGTCGACTTGAAGCAGTCAATCCAATCTTCGACGTTTGACTTTATCCTACGTTTAATCGATCTCTCCACCAAGTATCCCGTTCAAATTCCATAATCGCTCTTGGACTATTATTTATCCCCTCTATGATATCCGGCACGCATATGATCATACGCTTCATCCAAGCGCATCTTTCCTTATCAACCGGATTCTTTATTTCCCATCGGTCGACAATCCCAGACTAATCGATGCTATGATTACTTTCAATCTCCCATACTTGATCGATATACACGAGTTCGATTTGTCCCTATCCATCACTCATTGTTCACCTCATTGATCTCCCCTTCGTTGAGATCTTCAATTCCTCCTCTCAGACAACTCTTTATCCCATCCGTGATATCCAAGACGCTTCATCCAAGCACATCTTCTCTTCCATCCGATTTTGGATTCCACTATAATCGATCCCATCTTCTACTCCACATTCGAATCAATTATCAATGTTCCATTTCTTCCTAAGATCAGCACAAATATTTGACTCAATTGGTACTCAAGCTCAACCAATACCCACGGCTTCAACTCCGTGATCTAATCTTCTTTTCAATCCGATTGATAACTCTTCTACCACCAATCAATCATATCAATTCATACTGTCTCTTACGACGAGTTGATGATTCGTTACCCATCCAATCGATTCCGACTAACCTTCTCATCGGTCTCGCGCGACCATTGCATACTCAAGCACCTCTCCTTCAATGCCACTCCGATTCTACGATTACAATCTTCCGATTCAATATCTATGCTTAAGTTTTTAGAGTTCTACAAGATGGAGAACCGACTTGTAATTCAACACTCCTTTACTAAGTGTTGAATCAAGGGGTGTGCTGTCGGTCAAAAATACGCGTACTGTACTTATGTACGTTCTACAGGAATTATATCCATTCTACACTTGAAAAGTTACTTATACTCCTCCAGAGATAAAAATGACTTCAAGTATCCAGACATTTAGGTCATATCATGTGTTCTCTGTCTTATGACGAATTACACATGATCGACGACCAGTTTAGACATCCCTACATACAACACTAACACAGGGATACCAGTCGAATACAGTAAAATACACAGTAACAGAGCAATCTCATGATATGCTCACATCTCTTTAAATTTCAATTATCCAATACCTTACGGTCGATTTTTAGAGTTACAACAGAATCAAGGGGTGTGCTGTCGGTCAAAAATACACGTACCCTACTTACGTACATTCTACAGGAATTATATCCATTCTACACTTGAAAAGTTACTTATACTCCTCCAGAGATAAAAATGACTTCAAGTATCCAGACATTTAGGTCATATCATATGTTCTCTGTCTTATGACGAATTCCACATGATCGACGACCGGTTTAGACATCCCTACATACAACACTAACACAGGGATACCGGTTGTATTATTTTCCTTCTGAATCCGATTTGTTGAGAGTCTGATTCAAAGGCTTCTGAAGAACAGCAACGCTGTGTTAGTGTGTTAGTAGACGAACGATTGTACTCTACGCGTGACAATTGTGTTTGGATACTTTCGGCAACGGATAATCGGACTACAGGCGAGACTAGGGAAACGCCAGATCTCTTCTCGCTGTGACTTATTCAGATTGCAGCAAGACAGACCTTAGTATGTAGATTACAAGTAGTTGTTAGCAACTAGTGTGAATTTTGGGATATAAATCAGTTGAATGCTAAAAGTATGAGATAAAGTGAAATCTTGCCGAAATGCAAGATATCTCTTTTATTGAGATGAATACGTTGCAACTGCTGTTGCGTAGTGCTGAGATTACTCGCTGATTATTTCCGTACATGTATTGGTCGTTGACCATATATATCTGTATGCATGTATATGTATTGTGTGAGAATCATACGCCAACGGTTTTCTTCTCTTGTTCCGTTAGGAAGACTTCATGATATGTTTATCATTAAGGTCAGGAATTGCTCCCGTAGCTCGTGTGATATTTTATGAAATCAGAGTTTGCTCACCGAAGAACAATGGCAATATTGTAAAACAGGGATTGCTCACCGTTGATGCGCGATGGGAATCGATGTGCCGTGGGAATCGATATGCCGTGGGAATCGATTACTTAGATTGATACGGGACTCATTGATTCGTACGAATAGGAAATCTACCATCTGGTAGCTTTGGTACTTCTGGTCACGAAAGGAATTTAATAGGTTGAATACAGTAAAATACACAGTAACAGAGCAATCTCACGATATGCTCACATCTCTTTAAATTTTAATTATCCTATCCTTTCGGTCGGTTTTTAGAGTTACAACACATTGATGTACAAATTGTACCAAATATAAAAAGTCCGATTGTATTTTTCACCAACTCTCTCATCTGGCAAAGATGATGATGACGATGACGATGATGACGAGGACTAACTTCATCTAAGACAGATTTTAATCGTCTTCAATATGTTTAGGTTAAATCTTACGGTTACGTGCAACCATAAAAATGAGAGTTCGCTACCATAAAAATGAACACGCGCCACTAAATATTACTATTGCAGCTTTTAGACAAAGCATCTCATTTCCGTAAATAATTGTTTGGCTAAGCTTTTTAGCGATTTTTAGTCGTAGCGTTTGTACCAAGTCTACTTGTTGAAAACAGATTTTTTTAAATATTTCTACATATTTCCCCCCCCCCCCAACCCTCCCATAAACTCCGTCTAGAAGGTTACGTTGTCAACTCTTAGGGTTAGTGTTAAACGTTCAACTAACAACTCCACCAATTAGTACTCGTACTCGTACCTACGTGCCGTAATCTTACCACTCCCTCCTCCCACCCGTTGAGTCAGTATTTAAATTAAACCCTCATTTTTCTTCATACCGTACTCAGGTGTGATAGTGAGTACACGTGCTCGCCCTAGGGTTACGAATCTAACGGATGGATTACCGCTATTATTATTATTATTTATTTACCGAAATCTTTTACTCTACACTACTGTAATTACGGTACGAGTACGGTACCATACTCGTACCGGTACGAGTAATTACTCCTAAATTGTCTTAACGCCCCAAACCCATCCATCGGCGAGAGGATGGACAGGCGTTGTGAACGTAATTGCTCATTTTTTACTCGTAAGATAAGATAAGATAAGATACGTACCCGTAGTCTTTGTCTTAACGGTACATACACGGTACTCGTACAGTACGGTATTGCGATTTTTTTAAAATAATAATACCGTGCCGTAGTACCAGTACGGTACGAGTAATCTTACCGCTACTAAAACTACTCCGTAACTAACTTACTTTTGTATTCATTGAATTGAATACGACTGTCTTAACACTTACTCGTACCGAGCGTTCCAAACGACTCCGATGTTCTTACCCAACCTTTATTTGACCTGTGCTACATTTCCGTTGGAGGTTGAACGCTACGGTACTATATGAATCTGAACAGTTATGTTCTGTATGTGCTGTATGTGCTGTATGTGCTGTATGTGCGGATGTGCATATGTGCATATGTGCATGTGTGCATGTGTCGTCGGTTCGGTCTCCGTCCGCCTACAGCTGCCAACAAATTAGTTACAAACATACCGTACGAACTGTGCAGGAAAGATTGACGCTCAAATTGTTCGCATCACAAGCTATTTGCCTCCCCTCCACAACAATACGCATCCATAACCAAAAAATAGAAATAGAAATAGAGAAGGGAATAGGAACAATAGAAAACTGCTAAACACGTAAGCGTAAGAGTAAGCGTAAGCGATATCGATATCGAAACAACAATGAATTCGTTGCTCTCTTCTGCACTCCTCTTCCTCTTGTTGGGTGGACAATCATCGGTCGTCGCCTATGGGATCGAACAAGAACCAAACAGTCATTTGCGCAAGGGCAAGAACAAGGGCATGAACAACAACATGAACATGAACATGAACATGAACTTGAACGACAGCAACGCCAAGAGTTCTGCCAGCGAACACAGCCGGAAATTGCACGATCATGGTCCAATGTTAAACAACAACAACAGCCATAACCCGTACAACCCGTACAACCCCAACCCCAACCCCAACCCGTACAATGCCAATCCCAACCCGTACAATCCCAACCCGTACAACAACGACTACCGACCGTACAACCCGTACAACCCCTACCCGCCTCGACCCATTTTCCTTGAACCGACCCCCCTTCCAACGGACAGACCGACCCCGGCACCCACTCGCCGGCCAACGGATCGGCCCACTCCCTTTCCGACGTTTCCAAGCACTCCGAAACCAACGACAAAGCCTCCGACCCCGATTCCGACTCCGCCCCCCACAACGGCGTCACCGACATCGAAGCCAATTGCAACGGTTCCCTCGCAGGTGCCGTCCGCCTCGCAAGCACCGTCCGGCATTCCCAGTGCGGCTCCGTCCGGTGCTCCCAGCGAGAAACCCACCACGAGCGCGAAACCATCGGAGACTCCTACCACCTCGGAAGAACCGTCGGAGAATCCCACGAATTCCGACGAGCCCTCCGAAAATCCTACTTTGTCGAGCGAACCATCGGCAGCTCCATTTATTATTTCTCCGTCCTCGGCGCCATCGTCAACGCCATCGGTATCAACGAATCCTTCGCTGCAACCATCCCCTGTCTCTATGACTCGAACCATTGGTAAGGAACCACGATGCATACTACTACTACTAGTACTGCTGTACATGCACACACGTACATGTACATGTACACCAGCACCAGCACCAGCATACATATATTATAAACGAGGATGGGTCGGTATTGGTATTGGCATGTCGATGACGATGACGATGACGATGACGATGACGTTAATTAGGAACGTTCTTCTAACCGTTTCTTTTGTTTGGTGTTTCTTTGGTGTCCTTCGTGTCTTTGTTGCCTTGACTGTATTTTGCGGACTTGGCTTGCAACTGACAAACGATTCAAACTCAAACAGTGGAAACCATTTGTTCGGAGCCAGCATTTAACATCTCGTGCAGACTAGTTCAACAACGCCCTGGACTATTGACGAGACTCGTGGACAACCGCCAATTCACTATGTTTGTGCCGGTTAATGAGGCTTGGTCACGGTTTTTCGACACACCAATCCGTGAATTTTTGGCCGGCAATACTCTTCCCAGAGACGGTCGCTTCTTGTCAGACGTGTCGGACCGCAATCTTCGTTCGGCTGCCTCCGGGGACGTCGTGGCTTACTTGAAAGAGCTCGGCATCGACATCGAGACGACGAACACTACAACACCCGTGAAATTTCTCTTCGACTTGAGCACGAACCCAGAAGGACCAGTGCTCGAAGAAGAAATTTTGTTGGCTCACGTCATTGACGAAAAGAAGGTCTTGTTCGAGGATTTGACTTGCGGCGCTGTGTTCAATATGGCCGATGAGAAGGTCGAAACAAAGACGGAGTGTTCGAAACGAGTTTTGGCCCAGGAAAAGTTCCAGGTTGCAAGCTGGAACATTGCTTCGAAGGATCTCCGACCCAAAATCTTGGAACAGCGCAGCGACATCATGGCCAAGAACGGAGTGATTCACGCCATAGATTTCGTGATTTTCCCCAATTTTTGGGATCCAAAATTGCCCGACCCATCCACCTCTCCATCGATGGCACCGTCGACATCGTTGATGCCTTCGCGAGAACCTTCGATGATGCCTTCGCGAGAACCTAGCTCTGCGGATTAACAGAAGAAGGAACTGTACTGTACTGTACTCTACTCTGACTCTGTGTCTGTCCCCTTCTTTCTTTTCGCTCTTGCGTTGCCTTGCCTTGCCTTGCCTAGCCCTGTGTCTCGATTGTGAATCGAATCAAATCGAATCAAATCAAACCAATCGCTTACTGCGGTTTCCGTCTCGTTGTCAATGTCGAGCCGTACATTGTGCGAATCAGTGAAATGTAATGAACTACGTATAATAATAATAATTGAGGAAGTAATACCTACACACCACTACACGCATGCAAATAATGATGATACTAGAAAAACATTGTCCTGCGGTGAATACATATACGTCTAATATTACTGCTCGACACGACACGTTCAACATACCATTAATCTTTAATAAAAAAACAACAGCAACAGCAGCAACAGCAGCAGCAACAGCAGCAGCAACAGCAGCAGCAACAGCAGCAGCAACAGCAGCAGCAACAGCAGCAGCAACAACAGCTTTCAATGGAATTGATGTTGTTTGAAGTCGATCGAACGAGGCCTTCGATCATACTAGTCATCTTGCTTCTACAGGAATCTTTGTCGTACGCCTCTAAAATAAGGTACTAAAATAAGGTTTATGTATTGGTTAAAAACTAAGATTGTGAGCTAGCTCTGTCAACTACTCCAAGGAGCGGTTGAAAAGGCTTGTAACAGTAAACAGCCGTTGAATCAAAATTCAACGTACAGTTTACATAGAAGATTTGGATATGTTCTTCATCCAGTCTTCAATATTGAAGACCGGCTTGCTTTTCAGATTTTCTTGAATCGTGGGTAATTTCAATCGTGAGCGTTGGAATACCACACTCTTCTCCTTCTCGTAAAAATTTGATTGGTGGCACAGAATTTTTGTTAGTCGTGTGCGACCAGTATTGCTTAGATAAGAAATTTTTAGTTGGTGTGATATGGTTTCAGGTTTCGAATGTTCATGCGTTGGATTACTTGATTTCGTAAGAGAAAGGAAACTGTACCATTTGTGTGAATTTGCTGTATGGTGTAGGGGCCTTTGTTTCTTGCTTCGAAAGCTCCAGGGATTTGCTTTTCATTTTTCACCATAACTTGATCTCCTACACAGTAATCATGAATCTTCCTGTGGCTGTTCTCTTTCATAGCATTCTTGTCGATTTGAGCTTGTCTTTTGTTTCTGACCATGGCCAAGTCAGTAATTACCGGAATTGGTAGGAACATATCTCTGTGGAATACAAGGGCTCCGGGTGTCATTCCAAAGGTCTTGTTGATGGTTGATCGAACCGCGAACTGAGCCGATGCGAAGATGCTGTCAATAATATCAGTTGCTTCCTGGAGAGTCTGTGGAGGATTGGTATTGAGTTCGGTTCTCATTGCAGACTTCATGGTGTCATGGACTCGTTCAAGTACAGCGTTGGATTGTGGGTTCCGGACTGAGCAGACCTTGGCTTTGATTCCTAGGTTGGCAAGATGGAGTTGGAAGTCATTACTCATGAAGTTGGTTCCTTGGTCAATAATACAATTTACTGGTTTTGGGTATCTGGAGAGCCAGCCATTGTCGAGGGCATGGACTGCCATGAGGCCGGTTGGATTCACTTGTGGAGCTCGGATGATCTCGAGGAGGTTGGTGCACATGTCCATGATGGTAAACCCATTGAAGGAGACTGTTCCGTGGCCAGGGATCTTGATTTTCCAAGGGCCTACTCCATCGATTGCAATGGTGTCCCAAGGGACATATTGGTGTTCTTTGGTAGGGAGCTGTCCATGGCTTTGGTGGCTGTTCTTGTATCGTTGGCACGTGTCACAAGTTTTGCAGAAGGCGTTGATTTGGTCCTTCAGGTTTGGGGCATATACAAATTGGTTGATGGTTCGATACAATCTTTCTGCGCCGGCGTGGCCAAGCACGTGGTGGTAGTATTTGATCGTGGCTTGCACTCGATTTGGAGGGAGTACAATTTTCTGTCAACCGTTGGAGTCTACAACTTTCAAGTCGGTGCCATTGAAGTTTTCAGTTGTGTACCGAGGATTGGTAGAGATATCTGCATTGGCTGCTTGATCTTGGGCGAGTTGGTCGAAGGCTAAGGGGTACATGGGAATGTCTTCTGGGTAGTTAAGGAACAATTCTGAAAGAGAGAGAAGGTCAGAGTCGGTTGAGTCAGTTGAGAGGTCCGAGTTGTCCGTTGGAGCGGGAGTTGCAGTTGAAAGGTCTGAGTTGTCCGTTGGAGGACCGAAGAACTCCTTCTTCTTCTCGGGAGGGTCTTGCTGGATTGGAAGCCTTGAGAGAGCATCAGCAAGGCCATTATCTTTGCCTTTGATGTACTTGAATACTGGGGAAAATTCTTCAAGGAGCATTCTCCAAGTCATAATTCTGTGGCTTGTAAGATTGTGCCTGGTTAAGTTGATGTGGTCGGTCCATACTATGATTTCAGCACCCCAAAGAATGGTTCGAAATTCCTTGAAGACTTCTACAATACAGAGCATCTCTTTATCGATCATTGGGTATTTCCTTTGGGCTGAGTTGAGTTTGCGGGAGAAGCAAAGGATGATTCTGCCATCTTGGCGGACAATAGCTCCGAGTTGGTAGTCAGAAGCGTCAGTATAGACATGGAATGGCTTGTTTGGATCAGGAAAGGCGAGGAGGATGTCATTGGCGATGAGGGACTTGGCTTTGTTGAAAGCTTCAAGTAGCTCTGGAGTTGGAGAGATTTTGCCTTTGGCTCTTCCAGAGAGGTCAGTAAGGGGTGCAAGGACCTCAGCGCGTTTGGGGTAGAAGTTTCAATAGAAGTTAACCATCCCAACAAAGGATCGAAGTTGGGTTGTTGTTGAGGGGAAAGCAAGTTTCAGGATAGGAGCAATCTTGTTTGGATTGGGTCTAATACCATCGCGCGAGATAATGTGGCCAAGCCATGGTGCTTGCGATTGAAACCAGTGGCACTTGGAGGGCTTGACAGAGAAGTTGTGGGACTTCAGTAAGGACAGAACAGAGGAGACTGATTTGCAATGGGATTCAAGGGTGTCTGAGAAGATACCAATATCGTCGATGTACACTTCGATGTCCTTCAGGTGTGAGAGCATTTGTTCCATGCAGCCTTGGGCCCAACTTGGAGAGTTAAGGAAGCCCATTGGCAATCGGAGCAGTCTGAACTTTCCGAACGGAGTAACAAGGACGCAAAGCCAGGTGGACGCCTCGTCAAGTTTGAAGGTGTGGAACTGCATGCTGACATCGATAAGAGTGACGTATTTGAAGCCTCTTCTTCTGTGGAAGATATCTTGGAGCTTTGGGAGTGGATAGTGAAGTTTCTTGGTGACTTTGTTGAGTTCTTTAAAGTCGCTGATATGTCAACAGGAGCCGTCTGGTTTTGGCACTACAAATGTTGGCATTCCCCATTCCGTGGCATAGCATCTTTCTAGGATGCCAAGTTTCACTTGTCGATCAATTTCTTTCTTCACTGCTTCTTGTTGGTGCAGTGGAATGGAATATGGTTGTTTTACATGATATGGAGTTGCGCCTTGCTGGAGATCAATGTGGAAGGTTTGATTAGGGAAAATGCCTAATTCTTTGTCGTTCAAGCCTTCAAAAAGTTCTTCATTTTGGAGGAGTATTGGTAACAAGGCTTGTTTCTCTTGGTAGGAGAGATGGATTTGGTCGGTGACAAGCTTGTGGAGGTCAGTTTTCTCGTACTTAGTGGTTCCATCTACATACGATTGTTGGATTGATTGGTTGGAATAACTTTCTGCAACGGCGTGTGGTTCTGCAGACATGACTTTGTGGAGCAAGGACTTGTTGTCAAAGTAATTGCGAGGATGGAAGTCCATGGTCTTCTCATACCATTCGATGGTGCAAGTTTCGAAATCCATTTTCATTCCAAGATCTCTCATTGTCTTTCTTCCAATGAGGAGATGGTAGTTGATATTCTGAGACACGACAAAGCATTTGATTTGTAGGACTTTCATGGAGTATGATAGTTCTGGGAATATGGTGTTCTCCAAGGTTACATAGTGGTTGCAAGTGGTTTTGCCGTTTGTCGTCTGCATTTGAATTGGTTGGTCTAGAAGGTTCTTCTTGATTCCAGAGGGAATTGCTGATTCCACTATAAGATTGTCGGTTGATCCAGAATCGAAGAGGGTTTTCAAGTAGTACTTCCCAAGGGATCCGTTGATTGAGTTGCAGACACTTACTGTGGTTGGAGCAAGGTCGATGTCAACGTTGTCCTTGCTAGGAGCAACATCTTGCCTGTTGTTGTCGGAATCGGTCTTTTCAGAGGGAAATCGTTGAAGGTCTGAATTATAGTATTCTTCATCGATATCCATATCTACATGGAAGAGATCCGGCCAAGGGGTTGCAGGTATGGTTTCTTCTGGTTCATTGATGAAGACGCACATGTGTTGCTCTGGTTCATGATAGCTACTGCCATGCGACGAGGAGGTAGTGGATCGATTGCTGTTGTTAGAACTGCGATCATTCACATGCGAGTCGGTGTTGTCTCTATTGTTGTTATTGGACTGATTGGAGTTGCTGCCATACTTGTTGGTGTAGCATTGACCCCAAGTGTGATTGGTACCAGGGTGGATAGGACATGGTGAGTCATTCGAGATCCTAGTCGAGCCTTTGTTGTTGTTGTTGCCTTGGTTGTTGCTGCGTTGCTTGTTGTTGTTGTTGTTGTTGCGTTGGTTATTGTTGTTGTTGTTTCGGTTTCGGTTGTTGCGATTGTTTCGGTTATTACGATTGTTGTTTCCATTCCGGTTGTTACGATTGTTGTTGGCATTGTTGTTGCTGTTGTTGTTGTTGTTTTGAGACTGGTTATCTGATTTCTTGTTCTTTCTATTCTGTGCAGATTGGAATCTTTCAAATCTCATCATCATTTCAGAAAGAGAATCTCTATGGGGAGAGTGGTGTTGTTGATAGATATCTTTCCAGTCCTCAGGCATCGATTCGAAGAATAGATTCTTGAAATCTCTTTCATTGATCTCTGCATCTTGTGGTGGGTGTCCCGGTAGTAATGGGAGGATAACATGGTTGTGGAAGTTGACTTGCGCTACGAATTGATGTACGGTCATGGAGGTTGTCTTCTTAATGTTGGTGAGGAATCTTTTATGATTCTGATAGGCATCAAGGTTGCTGTTGAACTTGAAGTTGATAAATGCTTCCACTGTCGTTTGGAAGTTGTCCACAGTTCTTTGTGGAACATTGGTTGACACATAGCTGTTCCACCAGCTACAGTCGGTGTAGTCTCTGAGGAGATCTACAAACTTGTCATAGATTCTTGGTCCTGTGGTTAGGTTGAGGGTCTTCTTAGATCTAATGAACTCGTTGATGGTGAAAAGGATTTGTAATTTGGTTGATCCTGAAGTAATCAAAGGGATTTTTATCTTGGTAACTTCTTGAGATCCATTGACTTTTTGGGTGTTCTTGTATTCAATTTTGTCAATAGAATCTTGATCAAAGTCATACTTGAAGGGGATGACTGAGTAAGACATGGTTGTTTTCTTCTTGTTACTGGACAATCGTCAGGATCAGTTGTTTGTTTGTTAGTTGTATAGTAGTAGTGGTAATTTTTATTCGTGTAGTAGTTGAAGTAGTCTTTACCGGTAGTAATAAGGTCGAAGCAGTTATTCGACTGTTTAAACAGTGTCGTATGCCTCTAAAAAAAGGTACTAAAATAAGGTTTATGTATTGGTTAAAAACTAAGATTGTGAGCTAGCTCTGTCAACTACTCCGAGGAGCGGTTGAAAAGGCTTGTAACAGTAAACAGCCGTTGAATCAAAATTCAACGTACAGTTTACATAGAAGATTTGGATATGTTCTTCATCCAGTCTTCAATATTGAAGACCGGCTTGCTTTTCAGATTTTCTTGAATCGTGGGTAATTTCAATCGTGAGCGTTGGAATACCACAATCTTCTCGTACGGGAATGAATGAATGAGACACGAATGAATGAATGAGACACGAATGAATTGAATGAATGAGACACGAATGAATTGAATGTCGTATGCCTCTAAAAAAAGGTACTAAAATAAGGTTTATGTATTGGTCAAAAACTAAGATTGTGAGCTAGCTCTGTCAACTACTCCGAGGAGCAGTTGAAAGGCTTGTAACAGTAAACAGCCGTTGAATCAAAATTCAACGTACATTGCACATAGAGAATTTGGATATGTTCTTCATCCAGTCTTCAATATTGAAGGCCGGCTTGCGTGGCATTGCATTTCAGATTTTCTTGAATCGTGGGTAATTTTCAATCGTGAGCGTTGGAATACCACACTCTTCTCCTTCTTGTAAAAGTTTGATTGGTGGCACAGAATTTTTGTTAGTCGTGTGCGACCAGTATTGCTTAGATAAGAAATTTTTAGTTGGTGTGATATGGTTTGAGGTTTCGAATGTTCATACGTTGGATTGCGTGATTTCTTAAGAGAAAGGAAACTGTACCATTTGTGTGGATTTGCTGGATGGTGTAGGGGCCTTTGCTTCTTGCGTCAAAAGCTCCAGGGATTTGCTTTTCATTTTTCACCATAACTTGGTCTCCTACACAGTAATCATGAATCTTCCTGTGGCTGTTCTCTTTCATAGCATTCTTATCTATCTGAGCCTGTCGTTTGTTTCTGACGATGGCCAAGTCAGTGATTACAGGGATTGGTAGGAACATGTCGCGATGGAAGACAAGGGCTCCGGGTGTCATTCCAAAGGTCTTGTTGATGGTTGATCTAACTGCAAACTGAGCAGAAGCAAAGACAGTATCGATGATGTCCGTGGCTTCCTGGAGGGTCTGTGGAGGATTGGTATTGAGTTCGGTTCTCATTGCAGACTTCATGGTATCGTAGACTCGTTCAAGTACAGCGTTGGATTGTGGGTTCCGAACTCAGCAGACCTTGGCTTTGATTCCTAGGTTGGCAAGGTGGAGTTGGAAGTCATTGCTCATGAAGTTGGTTCCTTGGTCAATAATACAATTTACTGGTTTGGGATATCTGGAGAGCCAGCCATTGTTGAGGGCATGGACTGCCATGAGGCCGGTTGGATTCACTTGTGGGGCTCAAATGATTTCAAGGAGGTTAGTGCACATGTCCATGATGGTAAACCCATTGAAGGAGACTGTTCCGTGGCCAGGGATCTTGATTTTCCAAGGGTCTACTCCATCGATTGCAATGGTGTCCCAAGGGACATATTGGTGTTCTTTGGTAGGGAGCTGTCCATGGCTTTGGTGGCTATTCTTGTATCGTTGGCACGTGTCACAAGTTTTGCAGAAGGCGTTGATTTGGTCCTTCAAGCTTGGGGCGTATACAAATTGGTTGATGGTTCGATACAATCTTTCTGCGCCGGCATGGCCAAGCACGTGGTGGTAGTATTTGATCGTGGCTTGCACTCGATTTGGAGGGAGTACAATTTTCTGTCAACCGTTGGAGTCTACAACTTTCAAGTCGGTGCCATTGAAGTTTTCAGTTGTGTACCGAGGATTGGTAGAGATATCTGCATTGGCTGCTTGATCTTGGGCGAGTTGGTCGAAGGCTAAGGGGTACATGGGAATGTCTTCTGGGTAGTTAAGAAACAATTCAGAGAGAAGGAAGGTCGGAGTCCGTTGAGTCAGTTTCAAGGTTCGAGTTGGCCGAGTCGTCATCCGTTGGATCGGGAGCGAGAGTGGGAGGGCCAAAGAACTCCTTCTTTTTCTCCGGAGGGTCTTGCTGGATAGGGAGCCTTGAGAGGGCATCAGCAAGGCCATTATCTTTGCCTTTGATGTACTTGAATACTGGGGAAAATTCTTCAAGGAGCATTCTCCAAGTCATAATTCTGTGGCTTGTGAGGTTTTGGCGAGTTAAGTTGATGTGGTCTGTCCATACTATGATTTCAGCACCCCAAAGAATGTTCCAAAATTCTTTGACGACTTCTACAATACAGAGCATCTCTTTATCGATCGTTGGGTATTTCCTTTGAGCTGAGTTGAGTTTTCGGGAGAAGCAAAGGATGATTCTGCCATCTTGGCGAACAATAGCTCCGAGTTGGTAGTCAGAAGCATCAGTATAGACATGGAAGGGCTTGTTTGGATCAGGAAAGGCAAGGAGGATATCATTGGCAATGAGGGACTTGGCTTTGTTGAAAGCTTCAAGAAGTTCTGGAGTTGGAGAGATTTTGCCTTTGGCTCTTCCAGAGAGGTCAGTAAGGGGTGCAAGGACTTCAGCGCGTTTGGGATAGAAGTTCCGATAGAAGTTGATCATCCCAACAAAGGATCGAAGTTGGGTTGTTGTTGAGGGGAAAGCAAGTTTCAGGATAGGAGCAATCTTGTTTGGATTGGGTCTAATACCATCACGCGAGATAATGTGGCCAAGCCATGGTGCTTGCGATTGAAACCAGTGGCACTTGGCGGGCTTGACAGAGAAGTTGTGGGACTTCAGTAAGGACAGAACAGAAGAGACTGATTTGCAATGGGATTCAAGTGTATCTGAGAAGATACCTATATCATCGATATATACTTCAATGTCTTTCAAGTGTGAGAGCATTTGTTCCATACAGCCTTGGGCCCAACTTGGGGAGTTAAGGAAGCCCATTGGCAGTCGGAGCAGTCGAAACTTTCCGAACGGAGTAACAAGGACACAAAGCCAGGTGGAGGCTTCATCAAGTTTGAAGGTGTGGAACTGCATGCTGACGTCAATAAGGGTGACATATTTGAAGCCTCTTCTTCTGTGGAAGATATCTTGTAGCTTTGGGAGTGGATAGTGAAGTTTCTTGGTGACCTTGTTGAGTTCTCTAAAGTCACTGATAAGTCGACAGGAGCCATCTGGTTTTGGGACTACAAATGTTGGCATTCCCCATTCAGTTGCATAGCATTGTTCGAGGATGCCAAGCTTCACCTGCCGATTGATTTCTTTCTTCACTGCTTCTTGTTGGTGCAGTGGAATGGAATATGGTTGTTTTACATGATATGGAGTTGCGCCTTGCTGGAGATCAATGTGGAAGGTTTGATTAGGGAAAATGCCTAATTCTTTGTCATTCAAGCCTTCAAAAAGTTCTTCATTTTGGAGGAGTATTGGTAACAAGGCTTGTTTCTCTTGGTAGGAGAGATGGATTTGGTCGGTGACTAGCTTGTGGAGGTCAGTTTTCTCATACTTGGTGGTTCCATCTACATACAATTGTTGGATAGATTGGTTGGAATAACTTTCTGCAATGGCATGTGGTTATGCGGACATGACTTTGTGAAGCAAGGACTTGTTGTCAAAGTAATTCCGCGGGTGGAAGTCCATTGTCTTCTCATACCATTCTATGGTACAAGTCTCGAAGTCCATTTTCATACCAAGATCTCTCATGGTTTTCCTTCCAATAAGGAGGTGGTAGTTGATGTTCTGAGAGACCACAAAGCACTTGATTTGTAGGACTTTCATGGAGTAAGATAGTTCTGGAAATATGGTGTTCTCCAAGGTTACATAGTGGTTGCAAGTGGTTTTGCCATTTGTCGTCTGCATTTGAATTGGTTGGTCTAGAAGGTTCTTCTTGATTCCAGAGGGAATTGCTGATTCCACGATGAGATTGCTGGTTGATCCAGAATCGAAGAGGGTTTTTAAGTAGTGGGATCCGTTGATTGAGTTGCAGACACTTACTGTGGTTGGAGCAAGGTCGATGTCGACATTGTCGTTGCTAGGAGCAACATCTTGCCTGTTGTTGTCGGAATCGGTCTTTTCAGAGGGAAATCGTTGAAGGTCTGAATTATAGTATTCTTCATCGATATCCATATCTACATGGAAGAGATCCGGCCAAGGGGTTGCAGGTATGGTTTCTTCTGGTTCATTGATGAAGACGCACATGTGTTGTTCGGGTTCATGATAGTTACTGCCATGTGAAGAGGAGGTAGTGGATCGATTGCTGTTGTTGGAACTGCGATCATTCACATGCGAGTCGGTGTTGTCTCTGTTGTTGTTATTGGACTGGTTGGAGTTGGTGCCATACTTGTTGGTGTAGCATTGACCCCAAGTATGATTGGTACCAGGATGGATAGGACATGGTGAGTCATTCGAGATCCTAGTTGGGTCTTTGTTGTTGCCTTGGTTGTTGCGTTGGTTATTGTTGTTGTTGTTGTTGTTGTTGTTGCGTTGGTTATTGTTGTTGTTGTTGCGATTGCGATTGTTTCGATTATTTCGATTGTTGTTGTTTCCATTCCGGTTGTTACGGTTATTGTTGGCATTGTTGTTGCTGTTGTTGGTGTTTTGAGATGGGTTATCTGATTTCTTGTTCTTTCTACTCTGCGCATATTGGAATCGTTCGAATCTCATCATCATTTCAGATAGGGAATCTCTATGGGGAGAGTGGTGTTGTTGATAGGTGTGTTTCCAGTCCTCAGGCATCGATTCAAAGATTAGATTCTTGAAATCTCTTTCATTGATCTCTGCATCTTGTGGTGGGTGTCCAGGAAGTAATGGGAGGATAACATGGTTGTGGAAATTGACTTGTGCTATGAATTGGTGTACTGTCATGGTGGTTGTCTTCTTGATATTGGTGAGAAATCTTCGGTGATTCTGGTAGGCGTCAAGGTTATTGTCGAACTTGTAGTTGATAAATTCTTCCACTGTGGTTTGAAAGTTGTCCACAGTTCTCTGCGGCACATTGGTTGACACATAGCTATTCCACCAGCTACAGTCGGTGTAGTCTCTGAGGAGATCTACAAACTTGTCATAGATTCTTGGTCCTGTGGTTAGGTTGAGCATCTTCTTGGATCGGATGAACTCATTGATGGTAAAAATAATTTGTAGTTTGGTTGATCCTGCAGTAATCAAGGGGATCTTGATCTTGGTAACTTCTTGAGATCCATTGACTTCTTGGGTATTCTTGTATTCCACTTTGTCGATAGATTCTTGATCAAAGTCATACTTGAAGGGGATGACTGAGTAAGACATGGTTGTTTTCTCTTGTTACTGGACAATCGTCAGGATCAGTTGGTTGTTTATTAGTTGTAGTGGTAATTTTTATTCGTGTAGTAGTTGAAGTAGTCTTTACCGGTAGTAATAAGGTCAAAGCAGTTATTCGACTGTTTAAACAGTGTCGTATGCCTCTAAAAAAAGGTACTAAAATAAGGTTTATGTATTGGTTAAAAACTAAGATTGTGAGCTAGCTCTGTCAACTACTCCGAAAAGCAGTTGAAAGGCTTGTAACAGTAAACAGCCGTTGAATCAAAATTCAACGTACATTGCACATAGAGAATTTGGATATGTTCTTCATCCAGTCTTCAATATTGAAGGCCGGCTTGCGTGGCATTGCATTTCAGATTTTCTTGAATCGTGGGTAATTTTCAATCGTGAGCGTTGGAATACCACATTGAATGAATGAGACACGAATGAATGAATGAGACGCGAATGAATGAGACGCACGGTCGATCGTACGAGTCATCTTGTTTCTACAGGAACAGGGAATGGAAGTGGAAATGAGATTTTACCACTTACCGGTTCCGATTCTCCTCCTTACTAAAAATAGACCCTTATGTACTAGAATCTACAGGGCACAAGGTAAAGGCCCACAGCCCCTGGTAATAAAGGTACAGGGCATGTGAGGAATGCACTGGACTGGTGCGAATATTAGTGTTTTAGTGTGTGTGTTGGAGTATTAACAGACCGATGCACCAATTCTAGTGATCTTAGGAGAGAGTGGATTCATCTGCTCATAGTATTAATTCAACATAAGATAATGTAACAACCAATTCAAATAGCAAAACGCCAGTCTTCTCCTGCAAATTTCAGACCCCTTCAAACAGATGTCAAGCAAACAGCTCTGATTATATTGAGTTGTCATGCGCCAACTATATTGACAGAATCATGAGATCCCATGGCTGGGAAACCGATGCTAAAATGTAGCCACATTCCAAACCAGCAGCGCCTCTGTCAACTGAAATGTGGAATTAGTTGCAATCCCACACTGATGGACCTCTAGAAGGCACCAAGGAACATACTGCATTGCAATTGGCATCTGGTTTCTCATACAGGACCCTCCTGGGAGAAATGATGTTTGCCTATGTTAGCTGCAGGCCAGACATTGGGTATGCTATAACGCTGATGTCCAAGTATAGTTCCAATCCCACCGCATTACATTATTCAAGCCTGAAGAACATTGCTCGCTACATAAGGACCACATGATCTTGGGGTATTCGGTTCTACAGACCAAATGCTGAGCCATCTCTTCCTCCTGGAACTCCGTATGACGATTCAATCCAAGATGCGTCACTCCCACGTTATCCAGAAGATATCAAACAAAGCAAGTTGATATGCTTTGTGGATGCCGCATTTGGCAATGATTGGAAAGAACGGCGAAGATCCACGACAGGATATGTATTTACTTATGCTGGTGGAGCTATTGTTTACAGATGTGTGGAGGGCTCTGAAAGATGAGGGGGAAGATTGGTATTTTAGCTAACTGTTGTTATTGTTATTGTTATTGTTGTTTACGACATTATATTATTTGAAATTGTGAGCAGATAATCCACTCTTTCCTAAGATCACTAAAATTGATGCATCGACCCGCTAATACTTCGATGCACACACTAAATCACTAATATTTGTACCGGCCCGCTAATACTCCGGTGTAATTCTCACATGCCCTGTACCTTTATTGGTGCTTTGCAGGGGCCCTGTGGAGTTGTTGTGTACGTAGTTTCCTTACATATTTGTAGTATTCTATGATTCCATTCTATGATTCTAGACTATGATTCAAGTCAATGATTACATTGTATCATTCCATTCTATGATTCAAATCTATGAATGAAATCAATGATTCTAGTCTACAATTCAAAATGAAGATACAATTCTATGGTTCGACTATAATATTCAATTCAATGATTCAATTCAATGATTTAATTTAATGTTTCGATTCAATGATTCAATTCAATGATTCAAATCTGTGGTAAGAGTCTACGATTAAATTCAATGATTCAATTCCACAATTCAATTGTACAATTCAATTCAATGATTGTAGTCCATGATTCAATTCTAAGATTGAATTCAATCATCAAATTCTAATTCTAGTCTAATATTCAATTCTATGATTCAATCCTATGATTCCATTCAATGATTCCATTCTACAATTCAAATCAATGTTTCTAATATATTATTCAATTCTGTGATTCAAATCAATGATTCTAGTCTTCGATTCAATTCTATGATTCAAATCTATGCCTCAAATCTAGAATTCAATTCTAGGATTCAATTCTATGACTCAATTCTTGAATTCAATTCTAGGATTCAATTCCATGATTTCATTCTATGATTCAAGTCTATGCTACAGATGAATGATTCAAGCCTAAGATTCAATTCTATGAAGTAAGTCTAAAATTCAAGTCAACAATTGAAGGATATGATTCAATTCAATGATTCTAGTTTATGATTCAATTCTATGATTCATGTCTATGACTGAATTCAATGATTCAATTCAATGATTCAATTCTGTAATAAATACTAGGATTCAATTCTACAATTCAATCCCATGATTCAATTACATTGTTCCATTTTATGCTTCCAATCAATGATTCTAGTATATGATTCAATTCTATGATTTCAGAGTATGATTCAATTCTAAAATTGAGCTCTATGATTCTATGCAATGACTTAAGTCTATGATTCAATTCCATGATTTCAGTCTGTGATTCAATTCTATGATTCACTTTGATTGAAGTCTATGATTCAAGGCTATGATTCAATTATGTTTCAATTCTATGACTCACTTCAATGATTCACTTCAAGGATTTAATTCTAGTCTGATTCATAATCCAATTCCATGATTGAATTCCATGATTGAATTCCATGATTGAATTCCATGATTAAATTCTATGATTCAAGTCTATGATTCTGTTGTCGGCGAAAAATACGGACCTTGTTGGCATCAAATTCGATTGAAAAAGCCGACGAAACAAAACGAAAACCGAGGTGCGGAATACAACGAGATACGAACACTCCGATGATCAAGCATTAGAATCAAACGCACCTCCACTACTTGGAAATCCTTAAGTGGTAAAAATGATATCACCTAAGGCGACAAACAAAAGAGGATAATCGGTTAGAAACAAGAAATATCCAAAGACCTGAATGATAAGTAAACACTTGGAACGCTTAAGTAAATTCAGAAGAATCTACTTGATATCCCGTGAGGAAATTACTTATTGCAATCAAGAAAATCAATATCAATTTCGAATGGGCCTCATTTACCTACCTACTCTACGAACCAGCATATGCCCCATTGGATAAGAAACACTTAACCTCGTAAAGACCAATACCATCGAATGACCGATACAGTAAGACCGACACACGCTGTTAATACAGCAGCAGTATCGATACGATGAAGATGACAGTAACAGATAACCGGGGAAGATCTCTACCATGTAAAATACAGCAGAGAGTATTATTTTCCTTCTGAATCCGGTCCATTGAAGGTCTGATTCAAAGGCTTCTGAAGAACAGCAACACTGCGTTAGTGTGTTAGTAGACAAACGATTGTACTCTACGCGTGACAATTGTGTTTGGATACTTTCGGCAACGGATAATCGGACTACAGGCAAGACTAGGGAAACGCCAGATCTCTTCTTGCTGTGACTTGTTCAGATTGCAGCAAGACAGACCTTAGTATGTAGATTACAAGTAGTTGGTAGCAACTAGTGTGAATTTTGGGATATAAATCAGTTGAATGTTAAAAGTATGAGATAAAGTGAAATCTTGCCGAAATGCAAGATATCTCTTTTATTGAGATGAATACGTTGCAACTGCTGTTGCGTAGTGATGAGATTACTCGCTGATTATTTCCGTACATGTATTGGTCGTTGACCATATATATCTGTATGCATGTATATATACTGTGTGAGAATCACACGCCAACAGTTTTCTTCTCTTGTTCCGTTAGGAAGACTCCATGAATTGTTTATCATTAAGGTCAGGAATTGCTCCCGTAGTTCGTGTGATATTTTATGAAGTCAGAGTTTGCTCACCGAAGAACGATGGCAATACTGCAAAACAGGGATTGCTCACCGTTGATGCGCGATGGGAATCGATGTGCCGTGGGAATCGATATGCCGTGGGAATCGATTACTTTGATTGACACGGGACTCATGGATTCGTACGAATAGGGTATCTACCATCTGGTAGCTTTGGTACTTCTGGTCACGAAAGGAATTTAATACTCCCCATGTCTCCTTGTGAAAGGTCATCACGCTCTACATGATGCTTCCATCATCCTGAAGAAGGTCTCCGGTATTCCCACAAAAGTGGAAGATGGGCTTGAGCAGTGGATACACAACTGAGTGTCCCCAATGCTTGGTGAGAATGTCTGCACAGTTTTCCTTACCTGGGATGTGCATCATTAAAATGAAACCTCTCGCTATCATGCTCCGTACGTAGTGAAACGATAGAATGTTATGACGCTTGTGCAACCTTGCGTAAGGGAAGGTTGACGTTTGGATCATCTTTTCGTTGTCACCCCAAGAGTAGGAGATATCATGGACTCGTGTTCCGAGGTATCAGAATGAGTGGCGTAGATCGACGATCTGTTCGATGCAAGTTCTTCCTGCAACAAATTCAGCTCCAAAGGTGGCTGTTTCTGTAGTAGACTGTTTCTTCGAGAACCACATCATGGGAGTCTTGTTCGCGAAATGAAGAATGCCGGTTACAGCCTTACCACTAAGAATATCATGCATAAGGTTGGCGTCATAGAAATGTGTCAACACTGCTGCCTTCCCAAGTGGTGCAGGAGCGTCGTCAGGTAGCTCTTCAGAATGCTCCCCATAGACGGTGTTGGACCAGTCGGTGGTGTCGGGTTTAGTCAATATAAAATCGGGGGGTTCCACGCGGAATCTGATTTTAAAATGTCTAAACTTGGAGATATATCCATAGATACGTTTGGCACGTTCAAGATGCCCATCTCGTGGTTGAGCTCTGAAACTCGAGAGTGTCATCACGGCTGTTTGTACATCAAAACGGCCGATAGCGATGATCCATTGGAGTGAACCGATCATGCTTTGGTATTTCTGTATACCAGTTTCTTCGAGAAAGGCTGAGGAGTCCAATTCGGGATGATCGTTCTCTGCAATGGGTGATTGGAACCTAGTGTTAGGTTTGCATCCGAACATTTGTTCGTAAGACGCTTCCATCTTTTCGATGAACTTTATGGGATTCATACAGAGAACACCATGCGCGTCGCGCTCAAATCCGCAACCTAGGTGAAAGTTCATAGGTCCGGATCCCTTCAGTTTGAAGTTATATGGTGACGACTGCAATATCTTCAAGAAGGAATTGGGATCTGCCATGCAAAGACATAGGTCATCGACATATGTGCATATAAGTTCATATACACGTTCACATGCTTGTTCGTTCCAGGCTTGAGGAATATTTCCGGTTCTGCGCGGGATCTTTTGAAGCCGAGTTCGATGAGACAAGCCGCGAGTAAGTCTCCAAAACACTTGCCCGAGGAACTGAGGCCATATAGGGCTTTGTAAATGATCAGTAGGTGACCTTCCAGCGATCCGAATTCGGGGCCTGCCTTGATGCATACTTTCTCGCAGGTAACTGCTTCTAGGTAGGCATTACCTATGTCGGTACCCCATGCTTCCAGGTCGTTCAGTTCAGCTAGGAATAGGCACATACGTAGGCCGCGGAGAGATACGACACCTGCGTAAACACTGTGGATAGGGGCCTCAGTGAGATTACCGTTAGCCACGAGAGGAGCCTTGTGTCTACCGTCGTGCTTGACAGCATATATCATGTGTACCTTGATCTGTTGGAATCCGGGGGGAATGGAGCTTGTCTTGTACACGCCTTTATCAATGAATGTATTGTATTCATTGAGTTGGTCCATTTCCAGAGTGGTGGCATCTTCCCATTTGGTGTTTCCGTTGGCTTGATCAAACCGGAGGGCTTCTTCGTGGTTACGAGGTACTTTGAATCCGTATTGGTACTGTGGAGTTGTACGGAAAGAACGAAGTTTGGCTTGGTGCACGAGTCGGTCAAGTTTCTTGGTTTGTTGTGCTAGATTGGTGATTCACTTTAGGCGTTTCCAACCCGGGAGGTCAAGCAAGTTGTTGTCTTTCCCATATTTCGCAATGGTGACAGGGTCATCAGCCGCAATGTTGGCCAGAGGCTCATATGTTCTTTCCATATTTTCCCATTCAATCCAAAGGTTATACTTGGAACCTTTGTATTGGGGATGCTTGTTATCCAGCGGACCTTGGTGTCCTAGGATGCGGCGAGACGACCAGAGTTTGCCGTCTTCTTGGGTTGAATCACGATGGATGTAATTCATGACATCATTGTATGCAATGATATCATTAAGTTCGTCATCAGAGTGTTTGCACTTGAACTTGATGAAGTCTTTGTTGCGTTCAAGACTGTCTTCTACATCGACGATGGTAAGACGCTTCCGAGTGCCATCGGGGTTGGTTACAAGGAAGGACCGTCCTTGTAGATCGGCAACCGGGGCCGTAGGAATGGTAATTGGTTTACCATCATCGTCAAATTGTGCGTTACCTTATTCGTCGGTAACAACTACCTGTCATGGGTCTACTGAAGGAGTAGCGGGGTTGGTGTGTGGAGTTGTGACGTCACTAACATCAAAGTATGCTAATTCCGGTGGATCAAAATCATCTTCAGTAAGGAGAACGCCATCGGATGTTTTGCTGAAGATGTGTGTCGTAGGAGGACCATCAAAACTCTCCCCATAGTTGTTAGGGAGTGGAGAAGGGGACCAGCTTGGGCTGTCATCGACCTTCTCATATAGAAAGCTCGGTAACGAGGGGTGGGCGGGTGGTTGAAGAATAGTTTGAGTGCCAGATGCGGGAGGTGTTGTACCTGATTGTTCGTTGGGTACAGATGGTATGGTGTCATCGGCGGTGTCAGAATCAGCGGGTGAAATGCCAGGAGGAACTGAGTTGCCTTGTTTCGTAGAATCGTCAATGGGGTTATTCTTAGTGGTATGCTCCCCATGTTTGAATGCTGGAGCTTCTCCAGTGGCGTATAAACGGGGCAAGGAATCCTTGGCGTTACGCCATTTGATGAAACCATCATCAGTGAATAGGCCCGCGCGTTTGTTGCGTGACTCAGGCGTAAGAGCAGAGCGGACACCGGACCGGTCAAGTAACTTGTTGGTAACGGGATCCCAGATTCGGAAGCAGAGTCCATTGCCAACATGTTCGGCGATGCCAACGAAGTGACCTAAACGTTCGGTAGACTGGGTACCGAAAGGAGAGTCGTTGGTCTTGAAATAAACAGGTTCAAACCAGAAGAAACTGGTGTATGCGCTGATGTTGCCAAGTGTACCGGTAGCAATGAAGACTGGTTGTTTGTCTGACAGCGTAGGATCAGAAATAATATTGAGGAGACCAGCGACGTATGTCATGCACAGTAGCCATAGATGTGGTGTGCCTGTACGGTCCATGACGCGATTGACAATGCGTTTGAACGTTTGATATCAACGTTCGAATTGATTCTGGTGTTGGTGATAATGTTCACTTTGCCAGAGTCCAATCCATAGCATTTTGAGATAATCGATGACCTTCTTACTAGATTGATAGTTACCGTGGTCGCAAAGGAGGCGAATGGGCCTGCACCATTTTCGAACAAAGTTCTGGAAGCAAGATAGAAAATCGCCGGTGGTACGCATTTCTTCAACGTGTATAATATGTGACTTTCGGCCGAAGAAGATCTGAGCAATCTTGGAGCCACCATCAATTGCTGGGACATCCGAATAGACAGCATCGGACATAACGTCGTCATTGAAGGGTTGAACGTTCATGGCTGGTTGTGGGGAATGGAAACGTTTGAAAATGTTTCCATCAGGGCTAACCGCTAATGAACCATATTGGGTTGAGTTTTCAAACGTGGCTTTGATGCGATCTGTGGAAACCCATCAAAAGAAAGGTTTCAGGGATAAGTAGTCATGTTTGTTGGGGTATCTCTCACGGGGCGTAGCTGCAACACGTGTAGTATCACTGGCAGTACAATCCGTCGGAAACGCAGTGACTGTCCCAGAGGCTTCAGGTAAAGTGCAGCATGCGAGGCGTTCCTGGTGAATGTAGTCGGTGGAAGTAAGCCAAAATGAGCGATCGTTGGTTCTATGATCATCAATAGGAAGGAAGGAAGATCAAGTGGATTGGCTGGAATATGAACTGAGGGACGTGACCGTGGAAGAGCCGGGGGATACAGCGATATCCAATCCTTCAAGACAACGTGGGTTTCCATATTCGTCGTAATCGGCATATGGGAGTTGCTGTGGCTGAGGAGGATATTTCTGGAGAAATTGTTCATCTTTTGCACTGATTGTGGTATCAAGAACAGATGGGTCCCAATGCTTATCGGATGTCATGATAACATGTGGGAGTGTGTCAAACTCAATAGCCGTGTACTTTCGCATCGCAAGGTATGGTAAACCGCGTCGTATGCTAAGAGGCAGTGCATATCCATCGGAGGTGGTGATTACCTGTCCACCGCCCGCTTTGATGGATGTGTCATCGATAGTGGAAAAATATGCTTCCATCTGGCCGGAGGACAATATAGAAGGGTGCCGGCCTGTATAGGCACATTCATTGAAAATGAGGATGAAGGGACCTCTGTTCGATATGGAATAAGCTCCGCATGTAGCAATGGGAATATTTTGTACCTGGTGATTGTTAATGCCGGTGACATTGACATATCGTGGTGGGATATCCTTGGAGATGAGGCATGCATCATTGCCGATGATGCAACCATTTGCGCCGCGATCGACCATGGTAAAACCAGGACTAGTAACCGTAGTTTTGTGTATGCGGTATGTGTACGACGTTACTGGACTACCGTTAGGAAAGGTCAGATCTTTGTCAGGATTATACCACTGGTGAAAATTGGCGGAATAGGAGGATGTTCCTACAGGTATTTGGGTGTCACCGTCCTTTTTGTACCGAATGTCAGGGTTTTTGGAGAGGAATCGAGCGGGATGCGCGGGTGACACGGAAGACTTGAGAGGTCGTTGGTCCTTGGATGAAGAGGTTGTTGATTTGTATACACCTAATGATGCATGGAAAACACCTCTACGATCATTTTCTACAGCAGGATGTAGGTCTGCTGCGGAATTGGCATGTTCATCTTTGTTCAAAGAATCGTCTTCTCGGAATGATACAGAGTGTCCATGTTGATATGCCTTCCGGGTGATGGGCTTGACATTGTTGGGGTCAGGTTGATCCTTTGAGAGTAAGTCGTGTCGTAATGATGCGACCACGATTTTCTTGCCTTCCGGAGAAAAACTTAGCCAACTCTTCATGTCCTGACGTGACAGGGCCTTCCATATGTTTGTAGGCAGCCGTGTGGTAGGGTCAGGGGTACGTCCAGCCTTAAATACCGCATAATCTTGATAGTCTCCTTCAAATTCGATAGGGAGAGCATAGTCATCATGGTTTTGGCTTTGTTCAGATGAGAAGTCATGAACGTGTGCACGTACAGTCGACCGAGGAGCTGCCATCGCGGACTGGGAATCGAGTCGAGTTGCTTCGAGTAAAAGCGTGATTTTAAGTTTGTGAATAGCAGCTGCTTCAGCGACTGCATCTATCACGGTGCTATTCGTCCCACCTGGATCCTTGACTTTGGCAAACTGTTCACTTAGCTGAAAGCTGGAATAGCATGCCTGACATAATGCTGATTTTGCAGTATGGTACTCAAGGGGCTTGTTGGGAGGACGGAGCTTATTGAGGTGATATAATTCATCAAACCAATGTGTGATGAATTTCACTTTGGATTCTTTCCAATTGCTGAGATTCAACTTTAGCAACGCTTGTAGTTGAGTCGAATTGTCATATACCTTGGCTTTTGATTCGCTGTGAAGGTTTACGGAATCAAAGTATGCTTGACGTCCATTACGAGTGGTAGAATGGCTGTGTACGCACGATGCGGAGAGATCGCTTTTGAAGACTTCCAACATTAGTACCCAGAAGAAGGCACACTGTTTGACGAAAAGATCACGTGTATAACCCTGAAGTGCAGCTGGAGGCCAAGTTTCATCAAGGAATGTCTCTGTGTCGATGTCGTATGCCTCGAGTTTAGCTTTGAAACCTACGAGCCAATGTTCGAATCTTGAGTCATTCGTGAGGGGCGTAAAAGACTTTTCATCCCGTGCTTTTTGGCACCAAGATTCGTACTTTACCTGCTGAGGTGACTTTTTGTTACTTCCCGGCGGAGGAGGTGGAGGGTTCAGAGCAGATTCGTTCCGCATGCGTAGGGCACGTTCTATGCGGAATGGTTGGAATTCCTTATATGTATATGATTTTATATCTTTTCATTCTTTCTCGTCTTCTTGTAGATCGATAGCGAACTCCGCAAGTGCCTCTATGATCCTTTGAATGGATCGAGGGATATGCGTTGGTAGCCCTCCCTCAGTATAGGTAAGCTCGCGTGCAAAATCCGGTTCGATAAGTGCGTCGAGGAATGCATTCCACTCGCATAATCCACCTTCCTTGAGAGCTAAACACAACATATTATTTGCCTCACTTGTTACGAGGAGTAGGGATACGAGTATCGTCTTCATATCAGTATCAAAACTGGGAAAGTGGTTGGCAGTAGTAACTTCGACATCACCTGTGTTGTTCTCGCCCCCAAATACATTGGCAGGCATTACCGGTATGTTCGGCATTTGAGACGGTTCCGATCCTTCGAAGGAATTGCGCGGTGACTGAGAATGAGAACTGCTTCGTGTACGATGTGCGATTGGCATATGCCAGCGTAGGGATTGTATTCAATTCCGTTCCTGTTCCTTTTTTTGTGTGTGCAAGCCACCTTAGAGCTTGCGACTGTTAATCTATTATTTCCTTCTGAATCCGGTCCATTGAAGGTCTGATTCAAAGGCTTCTGAAGAACAGCAACGCTGCGTTAGTGTGTTAGTAGACAAACGATTGTACTCTACGCGTGACAATTGTGTTTGGATACTTTCGGCAACGGATAATCGGACTACAGGCAAGACTAGGGAAACGCCAGATCTCTTCTTGCTGTGACTTGTTCAGATTGCAGCAAGACAGACCTTAGTATGTAGATTACAAGTAGTTGGTAGCAACTAGTGTGAATTTTGGGATATAAATCAGTTGAATGTTAAAAGTATGAGATAAAGTGAAATCTTGCCGAAATGCAAGATATCTCTTTTATTGAGATGAATACATTGCAACTGCTGTTGCGTAGTGATGAGATTACTCGCTGATTATTTCTGTACATGTATTGGTCGTTGACCATATATATCTGTATGCATGTATATATACTGTGTGAGAATCACACGCCAACAGTTTTCTTCTCTTGTTCCGTTAGGAAGACTCCATGAATTGTTTATCATTAAGGTCAGGAATTGCTCCCGTAGTTCGTGTGATATTTTATGAAGTCAGAGTTTGCTCACCGAAGAACAATGGCAATACTTTAAAACAGGGATTGCTCACCGTTGATGCGCGATGGGAATCGATGCACCGTCGGAATCGATATGCCGTGGGAATTGATTACTTTGATTGATACGGGACTCATGGATTCGTACGAATAGGGTATCTACCATCTGGTAGCTTTGGTACTTCTGGTCACGAAAGGAATTTAATAGAGAGCTCCGACACAGTGAATTACACAGTAAAATAAGAGCGTCTCTCTGAGCTCCCATCTCTTTAAATTTAAACAATTCGTTATACCTATCCGGTCAATTTTTAGAGTAACAACAGGTTATAGAGCCCTTATAACTCACACAATCGCTGCCCATCCGTAGGATTGTGTATACCTTAAGCTATATCTATCTCCGGCGGTTCAGCACCTCCACTGTCGGTTAAATCCAGAGGAAACTTGTAGTGACGCCCATCCGTGTGCTACACTTCGGCCTCCCCCCATCTCTTTCTCTCCCCTTCTCCTTCTTACTCGCATATCAAGGGGTGTATCCCCATCCTTCTACCAAGAATCTTCTTCTGTAATACACGACCAAGCATACGTATCAAGGGGTGTATTTACAGAACATTCTACCAAGAATCTCCTTCTGTAATACACATCTGTTTGAAGCCGATCGAACGAGCGCGCGCGACTGAACGAATGAGACGCGACTGAACGCATGAGACGCGACTGAACGAATGAGACGTGACTGAACGAATGAGACGTGAATGAATGAATGAGACACGAGTGAATGAGACGCGCGATCGATCGTACGCCGAGTCTTGCTTCTACAGGAATGGACCAACATGATTGGAGATGGGAATGGAAGTGGGAATGAGAATTTACCACTTACCGGTTCCGGTTCTCCTTCTTACTAAAAATAGGGCCTTATGTACCAAACCTACCGGGCGCAAGGTAAATCTCTACAGCCCATTGGTACAAAGGACACGTGCAGCGCATCGGAGTATTAGCGGGTTGATGTGATTATTAGTGATTTAGTTTGTGCATTGGAGTATTAGCGGGCCGATGCACCAATATGGTGATTTTAGTAAAAGAGCAATTTCGCTCACAATTTCAAATAACAATTTCATGTAATAACCAACAAGTTAAACAACCAAATACCGACTGTTTCACCTCCATTTTTCAGAGCCCTCCAAACATTCTTCGAAGAATTACGGAGCGCTTCCGAGGATTGGAACTTGGTCGAAGAAGAAAGAGATTTTCTTATTTTGCAGCAGGCTGGCTAAACAATCGGAGCCAGCGATTCACCTTTTTCATCCGCGCGTCTTCAGCGGAATATTTCTTTTGTCCACCAGGATTGGACTGCAGGCTGGCTAACCATTGGAGTCAGTGATTTACCTTTTCATCCGCGCGTTCTCAGCGGAATACTTTTTGTCCACCAAGATCAGACTGCAGGCTGGCTAATATTCGGAGTCAGCGACTTTCATTTCTTTTTGTCCACCAAGATCGGACTGCGGGCTGGCTAATATTCGGAGCCAGCAATTTTCATTTCTATTTGTCCACCAAGATTGGACTGCGGGCTGGCTAATATTCGGAGTCAGCGACTTTCATTTCTTTTGTCCACAAGATCGGACTGCAGGCGGGCTAACAATTGGAGCTCAGCAACATTCAACAGCAGGATTGGTATCGAAGAATCGATTGGGCCAATTACATACATTCAACAGCAGGATTGGTATCGGAGAATGGATTGGGCCAATTACATATTTTCTGTCGGAATAGGAGTACGACAATTTACGGGATACACATCGGAATCCACAATTTGCGGAATACGTACCGTATCGGAATACGCATGGAGAATACGCATCAATTTACAAAATACGCATCGGAATACGACAATTTACTTTGGATCGGAATACGACAATTTACTTTGGATCGAGCATACAACAATTTACTTACGAGACTGAATGGAAGAGGATCAACCAAACCGGCATCAAGAGATAGAGATCGTCTTTTCTGCAGAATCTACGTCGGAAGAGAGCAGCGTACTGTCAAGTTCTGAGAGCAGTAGCGGCACAAGCATTGGAAGCGCAAGCACAGGCAGCGCAAGCACAAAGGGCTCAAGGAAGACGAAATACAAATACAAGATGGTGGAGTATGTGGATAGCCAAGTGCCCAAGTTGGCCAAGGGGGATGAGAGCAAGTTTGAGCGTTGGTACACTCAGTTTGAAGCATTCGCGGATAACCGGAAGTACTGGGATATGTTGTCTACCAAGCCACATAAGGACCTACCTCCAGAAGGAGAGCTTACACCCCGAGAGGACATGAGTACCGCACAGAAAAAGGCCTACCGGTACCACAACAAAGCACTGAACGATCTGTACAAGGCCTTTGCCGACAACAGGACAGGCCTAGCCATCATGGAGAAGTCCAAGATTGATAGGGGGGCTACAGCTGAAAAGAATGCAGAGCTCCGGTCACAGTGGCCCCGAGGCAGAGTACATCGAGTGATTGAAGAGCTCATGAAGGAATACAGGAAAATGAACCAGTCCCGGGACCAAGAACAATTGGATATTGATCTGAGGAGTTTAAAGTTGACCATTGGCGCCCCTCCACAGGATTTGATTGAGGACATCTACGAGTTGCAAAGGAAATACCACTACAAATCAGTCCAGCCCACTTTGACACAACTCATTGTGGCATTCAAAGCTGCCCTACCGGCCTACCTACTGATGCAGCTTACACCCTTCATTGATTCGCTGCAAGCCAATGGAACCTCCGAATTGGATTTTTGGGAGGCTCTCAATGTCCAAGCCAAAAGTTTGTACGACTCAGCTTGAAGTATCCAAAGCCGGGGTGGCAAAGCCAAGGAGATGAGTTTGTTTGGTGCTGAGATGACCGATTTTGCTGATCCAAGGGACAAGTGGTCCACCAACGCAGTTTGTTATTGGTGCAAAGAACAGGGTCACAAAGCTTTCAACTGTCCGCAACGGGCAGCAGGACACCCCCGTGCCGACGACAGCGGCAACAGCAACAGCAACACTCGGAACAGCAGCAACGGCAACAATCGGAACAACAACAACGGCAACAATGGCAACAACGGCAACAGCAACGGCAACAACGGCAACAATCGGCACAACAACAATGGCAATAGCAATCGCAACAACAGGAATGGCCACAGGGGCCGACGTTGCAAGTGTGGACTTTGTGGTGGCAATCATGGAACATCTGTCTGTTTTGAAGATGAGAAGAATGCTGCCAGACGCCCGAATGGTTGGAAATCCAAGTTGAAGGACGTCCAGGGAGCAACCATTGACTACGACTTCTGTCTCTCAGCGATACAAACCTCTATCACTTCACTCCAACTGCTCAATGCCCAGAAGCGAGCTACCAAAGGAGATGTTGTGCCCGAAGGATTTGATCTGCTGTATGATGACAATGTCTTTGTTTTTGATACAGGCGCAACTAGCCACAGTTCCAACAGTCTGAGGTGTGCCACCAATTTGAGAGCTAGTGGTGCCACCATCACCACCCAAAGTGGAGATGAACTGAAAGGATGTCAGGTTGGGGATATTCCCTGTCAGAAGATTGACAAGGATGGAAACAAGGAGTTTCAGACGATGTTACAGGGTGTAAATTTCAACCCAAACTTTGCCTTCAATCTGTTCTCAGCCAACTTGGCTTTGCAGAACGGTTGGATCGCCACGGGAAGCGACAAGACCGGATGGTCGCTCAAGAAAGGACGACTCCAAGTGAATTTTGATATTCAGATCCCCACCTACACAAGCTGCGTGTGGGTTGGCTATTTCGACCGCATTGCCAATCCCACGAACATTGACATCCATGCAGCCACTGCTACTACAACCACGGATGAAGGTACCAAGATGAAGATCAACAAAGCCTACCGGCTCCTGGGACACATGAATGAGATCAAGACACGCCGAACAGCTGAAACACTTGGCTGCACCATCACTTGTGGCCCGATGCTCCCTTGTGAAGATTGCGCCAAAGCTAAAGCCAAACATAAAGTGATACCTACAGACAGTGAACACGTCGCCGCCACCAAGCCTGGAGAAAGACTCTTTGTGGATATGTCCTCAGTGAAGGCACCCAAAGCCGCCAAAACTAGTAACAATTTCATGTAATAACCAACAAGTTAAACTACCAAATACCGACTGTTCACCTCCATTTTCAGAGCCCTCCAAACATTAGCGGGCCGATGCACCAATATGGTGATTTTAGTAAAAGAGCAATTTCGCTCACAATTTCAAATAACAATTTCATGTAATAACCAACAAGTTAAACAACCAAATACCGACTGTTTCACCTCCATTTTTCAGAGCCCTCCAAACAACATCGTCGTTTCGATAACACCGACGTCGACGACGGAACCCTGATTCGACACCCATCATGGTTCCTCCACCAGAAGCATATGATTGGTCCAATGTCTATAGGATTGCATTCAAATTCCAAAGTGACAACAACCCCCAAGAAGTCCTCTCTCTCAATGGCTCCTATGCAGAGACTGTGCCACTTACAGCACCTGAAATTTCAACTCTCTTCACATCGGACGCTAACGACATAGGCCCCAGAACCCTTGGTCCGGCCCCAGTCAAAGCACTCAGGGAAGCCTTCTGCAACAGCATCACCTTGGACATGGTAAACATCAATGAACTAGCAAAGGGACACATAGCCCAGCTCCTTGATTCATGCCCTGTACAATTTGTTAAACCTGGATCACCAAACCAAAGGATCAGAAACCCACAGAAATTTGACTCTGCAGGAAGACAAGCTGTCAGACGTAATAAAACCAAAGCTGTAAAGCGACGTTAGTTTGGTTGATTTGTTACTTTGAGTATTTACGTTATTTTGTTCTTTTTTACGGTGTTGGAAAGAGTTATCGATAAGATTATGATCGGATTGTTTCAGGACCATATTAATCTCCCAATTGCTAATCTGAAGCCTCTTTTTGTGGGGGGTATCGATCGTGTTAACAATCGGTATATGATTCCCTAAGCACGTACCTCTGCTCAGTGCTTTATGTAGTGATCGATTCTCCCCGGAGCATATGTGTGATATACTTATGGTACTACCCCACAATTGTGCCCTATTAATTACTTATGGTGCGCACCCTTGGATTGTACCACCGAGTATTCGTACCATCGAATATTCGTACCATGGATTCTTAGTATTTAACAACCAGAATTAGAGTTGTTAAGTGAAGAACAGAATAAATGAGAGAATACGACGTGATCAGAAACAGCACGTAAATAACCGTACAATCGTTATCGTACCACGACTAATCGGGATACACGAGTCACGACACGTGTATCTGTCGTACGCCTCTAAAATAAGGTACTAAAATAAGGTTTATGTATTGGTTAAAAACTAAGATTGAGATTGTGAGCTAGCCCTGTCAACTACTCCGAGGAGCCGTTGAGAAAGCTTGCAACAGTAAAAAGGCGTTGAATCGAAATTCAACGTACATTGCACATAGAGGATTTGGATATGTTCTTCATACAGTCTTCAATATTGAAGACCGGCTTGCTTTTCAGATTTTCTTGAATCGTGGGTAATTTCAATCGTGAGCGTTGGAATACCACACTCTTCTCCTTCTCGTAAAAGTTGGATTGGTGGCACAGAATTTTGTTAGTCGTGTGCGACCGGTATTCCTTAGATAAGAAATTTTTAATTGGTGTGATATGGTTTGAGGTTCCGAATGTTCATGCGTTGAATTACTTGATTTCGTAAGAGAAAGGAAACTGTACCATTTGTGTGAATTTGCTGTATGGTGTAGGGGCCTTTGCTTCTTGCTTCAAAAGCTCCAGGGATTTGCTTTTCATTTTTCACCATAACTTGATCTCCTACACTGTAATCATGAAGCTTCCTGTGGCTGTTCTCTTTCATAGCATTCTTGTCGATTTGAGCTTGTCTTTTGTTTCTGACCATGGCCAAGTCAGTAATTACCGGAATTGGTAGGAACATATCTCTGTGGAATACAAGGGCTCCAGGCGTCATTCCAAAGGTCTTGTTGATGGTTGATCTAACCGCAAACTGAGCCGACGCAAAGATGCTGTCAATGATATCAGTCGCTTCCTGGAGAGTCTGTGGAGGGTTGGTATTGAGTTCGGTTCTCATTGCAGACTTCATGGTGTCATGGACGCGTTCGAGTACTGCGTTGGATTGTGGGTTTCGGACCGAGCAGACCTTGGCTTTGATTCCTAGGTTGGCAAGGTGGAGTTGGAAATCATTGCTCATGAAGTTGGTTCCTTGGTCAATAATACAATTTACTGGTTTGGGATATCTGGAGAGCCAGCCATTGTCGAGGGCATGAACTGCCATGAGGCCGGTTGGGTTTACTTGTGGAGCTCGGATGATCTCAAGGAGGTTGGTGCACATGTCCATGATGGTAAAGCCATTGAAGGAGACTGTTCCATGGCCAGGGATCTTGATTTTCCAAGGGCCTACTCCATCGATTGCAATGGTGTCCCAAGGAACATACTGGTGTTCTTTGGTAGGGAGCTGTCCGTGGTTTTGGTGGCTATTCTTGTATCGTTGGCACGTGTCACAAGTCTTGCAGAAGGCATTGATTTGGTCCTTCAGGTTTTGGGCATATACAAATTGGTTGATGGTTCGATACAATCGTTCTGCGCCGGCATGGCCAAGCACGTGGTGGTAGTATTTGATGGTGGCTTGCACTCTGTTTGGAGGGAGTACAATTTTCTGTCGACCGTTGGAGTCTACAACTTTCAAGTCGGTGCCGTTGAAGTTTTCAGTTGTGTACCGGGGATTGGTAGCAATATCGGCATTGGCTGCTTGATCTTGAGCGAGTTGATCGAAGGCTAAGGGGTACATGGGAATGTCTTCTGGGTAGTTAAGGAACAAGTCAGAAAGAGAGAGAAGATCAGAGTCCGTTTCCGTTGAGTTAGGTGCAAGGTCCGAGTCAACCGTTGGATCGGGAGTTGGAGGACCGAAGAACTCCTTCTTCTTCTCGGGAGGGTCTTGCTGGAGTGGGAGCCTGGAGAGAGCATCAGCAAGCCCATTGTCTTTGCCTTTGATATACTTGAATACTGGGGAAAATTCTTCAAGGAGCATGCGCCAAGTCATGATTCGGTGGCTTGTAAGGTTTTGTCGAGTTAAGTTGATATGGTCTGTCCATACGATGATTTCAGCACCCCAAAGAATGGTGCGAAATTCCTTGAAGACTTCTACAATACAGAGCATCTCTTTATCGACCGTTGGGTATTTCCGTTGAGCAGCGTTGAGTTTTCTGGAGAAACAAAGGATAATTTTTCCATCTTGGAGGATGACGGCGCCAAGCTGATAATCAGAAGCATCAGTGTAGACATGGAAGGGCTTGTTTGGATCAGGGAATGCAAGGAGGATATCTTTGGCGATGAGGGACTTGGCTTTGTTGAAAGCTTCAAGTAGTTCTGGAGTTGGAGAGATTTTGCCCTTGGCTCTTCCAGAGAGGTCCGTAAGGGGTGCAAGGACCTCTGCGCGTTTGGGGTAGAAGTTACGATAGAAGTTGATCATCCCAACAAAGGACCGAAGTTGGGTTGTTGTTGAGGGAAAAGCAAGTTTCAGGATGGGAGCAATCTTGTTTGGATTGGGCCTAATACCATCGCGCGAGATAATATGACCAAGCCAAGGAGCTTGGGATTGAAACCAGTGGCACTTGGAGGGCTTGACAGAGAAGTTGTGACTCTTCAGTAAGGACAGAACAGAGGAGACTGATTTGCAATGGGATTCGAGAGTATCTGAGAAGATACCAATATCATCGATGTATACTTCAATGTCCTTCAGATGGGAGAGCATCTGTTCCATACACCCTTGGGCCCAACTTGGAGAGTTAAGGAAGCCCATTGGCAATCGGAGGAGTCTGAACTTTCCGAATGGAGTAACAAGGACACAAAGCCAGGTGGAGGCCTCATCAAGTTTGAAGGTGTGGAATTGCATACTGACATCGATAAGGGTGACATATTTGAAGCCTCTTCTTCTGTGGAAGATATCTTGGAGTTTTGGGAGTGGATAGTGAAGTTTCTTGGTTACTTTGTTGAGTTCCCGGAAGTCACTGATGAGTCGACAGGAGCCATCTGGTTTGGGCACTACAAAGGTTGGCATTCCCCATTCAGTTGCATAGCATCTTTCTAGGATGCCAAGTTTCACTTGTCGATCGATTTCTTTCTTTACTGCTTCTTGTTGGTGCAGTGGAATGGAATATGGTTGTTTTACATGATATGGAGTTGCGCCTTGCTGCAGTTCAATGTGGAATGTTTGATTAGGGAAAATGCCTAATTCTTTGTCATTCAGGCCTTCGAAAAGTTCTTCATTTTGGAGGAGTATTGGTAACAAGGCTTGTTTCTCTTGGTAGGAGAGATGGATCTGGTCGGTTACTAGCTTGTGGAGGTCAGTTTTCTCATACTTGGTGGTTCCATCTACATAAGATTGTTGGATTGATTGGTTGGAGTAACTTTCTGCAATTGCATGTGGTTCTGCGGACATGACTTTGTGAAGCAAGGACTTGTTGTCGAAGTAATTTCGCGGGTGGAAGTCCATTGTCTTCTCATACCATTCTATGGTACAAGTCTCGAAGTCCATTTTCATTCCAAGATCTCTCATTGTCTTTCTTCCAATGAGGAGATGGTAGTTGATATTCTGAGGGACAACAAAGCATTTGATTTGTAAGACTTTCATGGAATAGGATAGTTCTGGGAATATGGTGTTCTCCAAGGTTACATAGTGGTTGCAAGTGGTTTTGCCATTTGTTGTTTGCATTTGAATTGGTTGGTCTAGGAGGTTCTTCTTGATTCCGGAGGGAATTGCTGATTCCACTATAAGGTTGTCAGTTGATCCAGAATCGAAGAGGGTTTTCAAGTAGTACTTTCCAAGGGATCCATTGATGGAATTGCAGACGCTTACTGTGGTTGGAGCAAGGTCGATGTCGACATTGTCCTTGCTAGGAGCAACATCTTGCTTATTGTTGTCGGAATTGGTCTTTTCAGAGGGAAATCTTTGAAGATCCGAGTTGTAGTATTCTTCATCGATATCCATATCGACATGGAAGAGATCCGGCCAAGGAGTAGCAGGGATGGTAGTATCTTCTGGTTCATTGATGAAGACACACATGTGTTGTTCTGATTCGTTGAAGTTACTGTTGTGGGAAGAGGTAGTGGATCGATTGCTGTTGTTGGAGTTACTGCGATCGTTCACATGCGAGTCGGTATTGTCTCTGTTGTTGTTATTGGACTGATTGGAATTGGTGCCATACTTGTTGGTGTAGCATTGACCCCAAGTGTGATTGGTACCAGGGTGGATAGGACACGGTGAGTCATTTGAGATCCTAGTTGATCCTTTGTTGTTGTTGTTGCTTTGATTGTTGCTGCGTTGGTTGTTGTTGTTGTTGTTGTTGCGTTGGTTATTGTTATTGTTGCTGTTGTTTCGGTTGTTTCGATTGTTGCGATTATTGCGATTGTTGCGATTGTTTCCATTTCGATTGTTACGATTGTTGTTGGCATTGTTGTTGCTGTTGTTGTTGTTTTGAGACTGGTTGTCTGATTTCTTGTTCTTGTTTTTATTCTGTACAGATTGGAATCTTTCGAATTTTATCATCATTTCAGAGAGAGAATCTCTATGGGGAGAATGGTTAAGTTGATAGAGGTCTTTCCAGTCCTCTGGCATCGATTCAAAGACTAGATTCTTGAAGTCACTTTCATTGATCGCTGCATCTTGTGGAGGGTGTCCCGGTAGTAATGGGAGAATAACGTGGTTGTGGAAGTTGACTTGAGCTACGAATTGGTGTACAGTCATGGAGGTTGTCTTCTTAATATTGCTGAGGAATCTTTTATGATTCTGGTAGGCATCGAGGTTGCTGTTGAATTTGAAGCTGATGAATGCTTCCACTGTAGTCTGGAAGTTGTCCACAGTTCTCTGTGGAACATTGGCTGTTACATAGCTGTTCCACCAGCTACAGTCGGTGTAGTCTCTGAGGAGGTCTAGAAACTTATCATAGATTCTTGGTCCTGTGGTTAGGTTGAGTGTCTTCTTAGATCTAATGAAGGCATCGATGGTGAAAAGAATTTGTAATTTGGTTGATCCTGCAGTAATCAAAGGGATTTTGATCTTGGTAACTTCTTGGGAGCCATTGATTTCTTGGGTAACCTTGTACTCAATCTTTTCAATAGTCTCTTGATCAAAGTCATACTTGAAGGGAATGACTGAGTAAGACATACTGGTCGGTTTCTATTGTTACTGGACAATCTTCGGATCGGTTGTTAGTTGTGTATTAGTGGTAATTTGTTCGTGTAGTTGAAGTAGTCTTTACCGGTAGAAAGGGGTCGAAGCGGTTATTCGACTGTTTAAACAGTGTCGTACGCCTCTAAAATAAGGTACTAAAATAAGGTTTATGTATTGGTTAAAAACTAAGATTGAGATTGTGAGCTAGCCCTGTCAACTACTCCGAGGAGCCGTTGAGAAAGCTTGCAACAGTAAAAAGGCGTTGAATCGAAATTCAACGTACATTGCACATAGAGGATTTGGATATGTTCTTCATACAGTCTTCAATATTGAAGACCGGCTTGCTTTTCAGATTTTCTTGAATCGTGGGTAATTTCAATCGTGAGCGTTGGAATACCACAGTATCAAGATCTAGATACTTAACCTTAATTGGTTATGTGGCTAACCCGTTCGATGTGGCAAATTGAGTATGATAAGAAACAGATCGAATAATCAGCGACAAGTATCAATAAATAATGTAATCGCGGACAGCCGGCTAAGGCTAAATACTGTACCGATCTACTAAGTGACACGGGATTACCATGACTAAGTGCCAAGGCACTATCATGATTAATCCATCACAAACGAATGAGACTTGATATGCCTGGTTGGTCACACATGCTTCACTATTGATCTGGAGAATATCCGAATCGCTTAATTAAGCGATCAATCGCTTAATAAGCAAACAACAAGGGATTGCATGTGTTAACAAAAAGGCTAACACAAGAATATGCGGAATACTCCAATAGAGGTCCGGATTCTTAGATTAACCTAATTAGATCATAATTCAAATTACCAGTTATTGATTAACAGTCGCAGCCTCATACAAAAGCTAAATATCATACATACATACGAATTCGAACCAACCGGATCCGACAAAGTAAACAGAAAATCTACACAAAATACCCTACTGGTAATAATTAATTATCCGAACGCGAAAATTATTTGCGATCGACCGACTATCGAAAATAATCCAACCTGAGAGATCATCCCACTGAAACAAAATCTAACACCACAGCCCGAACCTACTGAAATTTCGTCTTATCTCGTACACCATAAAACAGATACCATTGAAAATAGCACCATTGATCTGCTAAGCCAAGAATAGAAAATACTTCGAAAGAAAAATTCCAACACGAAATAAAAATACTCCGAAAACAAAACAAAAACAACCACGTAATCATCATCATGTTCGCTTCATCGGAAATGCTCTCATTATGGAAATCCACATAGTCACCTGCGGTTGCATCATTGCGCCAGCAACCATGTACATCATGAACAACCAAACGGTCCAGGACATCAAAAACCAAGCAAGATGGGATGAGCAAGAACAAAGGATTGAAAGAATGACCAACCAAGCAAAGAGCAATGACCGAGAGAAGGCTAACCAAGCAAAGTGCGAGGAACGAGACAGGGCCATTGAGAGATTGACTCATGAATTATCTAAACTCAAGGAAAAAGAGAAGGAGTACAAAAAGGATGCCCGTCAGCGCCCCAAGCCAAGACAAATCCAGGATTTCGATGGTAGCCAAGATAACTGGATCAAATGGAGATGCGATACCAAAGCAACACTCCATGCCACTGGACACCGAGACATTTTGGAAAGTCGTGAAGCAGCTGACAACGACCACCCATTGAACAGCGCATTATGGGGTACACTACTGAATGCATGCAGTGGAGGTAGCGCATCTTCCAAAGTCACTAGACACGAGGATGCCAGCGATGGTCATGCAGCATGGAAAGAATTGTTGGAATGGTATGATTCAGAGTCCCAACATGAGGCCTATGCAGCAACAATGAAATTGAAATTGGAAGGGGTTAGACTACACCCTGGCGGCAACATTTCCGACTATATCAACAATTTTGAGAGTATCTACCAAAAAGGGAGTAAAATCCCACGGTTCAACATACGAGAATGTGATGCTAAGAATACTTTTGCGCGGAATCTATTGGACCCTGACATGGCTCAACTCAAAATGGAGCTCCAAGAAAGCCAAGCCAAGATGAACCTGGTGGAAATGGTGCAGAAGCTTAGAATTCGTGACGAGGAACTCCGATTGAATTTACTGGCAGATAAAAACGACAATAAAAGATCTATTCGCAGGGTTACAGAAGCTCAAGAACCACCAACAAAACGCCAACAATATACACCTCCACCGGCCGCTGACGGCGTCCTCACTACGGTATATCCCAACCTTAAAGGTATTTTACGAATCCCACCTGCAACATGGGCCACCTTGTGCAAACCACACAGAGAATGGGTTCTTCTTTACAATCGGTCTGCGCGCCACCAAGAATCACCACCGCCGACACCAGCTGACATTACTCTTGGCGCTCCACAGGATGATGGACTCAACAATACTGATATTTACCGCTCCAGCAACTACTACAAGCCTAGACGCGTCCGACGAATCTCTACACCGGCACCCCTCGCGCACCCAATTCCATTAGCACCTTTGCCACCTACTGACGAGGATCCAGAAGAAAGCATTGGATCCATCGATGAATCCGCCCTTTTCCCCCCAGGGAGCACCAAACTTCGTACCGTCCGATTCCACCTGCATTCTGAGGGGGGAAATGATGACAATGGCACGCCAAAAACAGCAAACCATCAGAATACAGGCCCCAGACCTAGAAGAAATCCAACCAGAAGGGCAAGAGCCGCATCCTTCTTTTCCACGGCTAGACGCTTGAAAATGATGCAACCAATCACATATGAAACAAGTGATAGTGAGAGTACCGACGATGACAGTGAGGAGGAAGGAATCTCTGATCTAGTGGAACAAACTGCGGTCTACAGTGTACCCAGGAGACAACAACAATTGCAAACACTCCGACGATACCGGGAAGTAAAACTGGACGATAATATTGCAGTAATCGATAGCGGAGGGGGAAAACGACCAACTGTTACAGCCAGGGCATGGACTAAAACAGGAGGAGATACAGGAATGACATCAGTAATGAAACCATACATGTCGCAAGACAATGATGATCTAGTGGAATACCCCGTATGCAGCGCAGCAACAAAAGCATTCATTCCAGGTCGCCAGGAACCAGTGATACTACTAGTACACTACGCAACCTTTATCTCACGAGACAAGGATTTTACAGATGGGGAATCACTACTTACAACAATGGACATGGGTTCTCACAACGTATTGGTCAATGGATTGCAACCCCAAATAAGTGACAAATGCGGCATCACAATCGGAAATACATTCTTACCATTCAGTTACGACGATGAAAAAGTCTATTATCACATCACAAAACCAACAGAGGAAGAAATGAAGGAATTGGAAGTCTTTGAATTAAACTCGCCGGCACCACCGAATATGAGATAGTACCCAATGTTGAGAAGGAAAAGGTCGAGGGAAAAATTCGCCTTTGGAAATCTACCAATATTGGAATTGAGGAAGAGATTTGGAATGCTACCAGAAGAAACAGTGAGAAAAACACTAGAAAATACCACACAATTTTACGAGGAAATCGAAGAAGAGAATCGGGCCGTTCCAAGAAAACACTACAGGAAAAGATTTAAAGCATTCTAATAGGACCAAGGATCGCTACGTTGTTATTATTTGTTATTTTATCTGTTACTGTTACGATATTGGAAAGAGTTATCGATAAGATTATGATCGGATTGTTTCTGGACCATATTGTTCTCTCATTTACTAATTTGTCCTTCCATTGTGTGCGTAGTCTTTCCATTGTGTGGGAATACGCGTACTAAGAGTTTGATACTCATAGATACTCGCATTGTGCGTTCGATACACAGTGCTTTAAGTATCTCTTGATACTCACACGTCCTTATGTATACCTTACTTATTGCGCTCTTCTTGTGATAAAAGATCTAGAACACTTTGGATTCGTACGTCTTGTTTCTTATTCCGTAATCCGTATTACGTATTACGTTTACGTAAAACAATACGTATTCGTAAAACGTTCACGTATTTGTAAATTGTACGTTACGTATGACACAATTTACGTATCGCGTATACGTACACTTCACACTTGACTTAGTAATTCAATACACCCTTGGATGGTCCTTGGACTGTCCGTCTCATACAAATAGATAGGTCTCACCTTCTTATGGTGGCTTCCAGTATGATGTTTGGTGGGGTAGTCCGCCAGGTTATGTTTTCCCGGTTCCCAGAAAGTATTAAATTGTCCCTGCTCAGCCCTGTCTCTTAACCAGTAGAACCGCATGTCGATGGCTTTAGATCTCTTCTGTTTGATTGTGTCGTTCAAGATGCCTTCCGCTGTGTTATTGTCGGTTTTCAGTGGGGTAGCTGGTTGTGGATGCCCCAGCTCGATGAGACACTGCCTGACTGGTATCGCCTCTCTTGCGTTCAAGAATAAAGACGCCACCTCGGCTTCGGCTGCGGATGCCATCACATTCTTGATTATTTTCGCCAATACGAGAATCGGCCCATTGAAAGTGTTTCCCATCATGTCCCCCAGATAGTGATATCCCCCTGCTCGGCTCTTGGCCCCTGGGCATACTAGGTACGCCGCATCGCTATCCACCCGGAGTATCATGTCACTGGCTCTGTAGATTATGGTGGCGTTTGGGTTGCAGGCTGCGTAATTGAGGAAATGTCTTGTTGCCAATAGGGTCGTCTGGTTGTCCTTGGCTGACGCTATGTCGTTGAGTGCGTGGAGCATTGTGTTGTCCACGGCCCGTGCGTAGAACAGGAACTTCCCTGTGACTTGTTGTATGAATTTGATCTCGTCGTCGGTCAATGTGGAAGTATCCTCAAGTTTTGCATATTGTATTTTTGCGCCATAGGCCGGTATGTCAGCGCGTGAGGGGCCCGCGTATGTTCGCGAAGGTCTCACGTGTTCAAATTCCTTTAGGGCTTGTTCCACGTAGCCATCCATCGATAACTGTACTTCACGCTTGTCGTAGTCCCAACGTAGGTGGACCCCTACGTATTGTTTTCCTGACCAGTCGACTTTGAAGGTGTATTTGGTCCCTATGGCCTCGACTAGGTGATCGACGTCGTCTTGTTGTGTGTATTTAATCCCAAAGTCGTCCACGACTAGGGTGAAACTGATGTCCCTTTCGTCATGGAGAAATAGTCCCTCGGTGTGGGGTGCCTTCTGGTAGCCGTATTGTTGTAGGTGGTTTACCAAGTCATCATGCGCTATTTTTCCACTCTGTTTTAGTCCGTACCACGCCTTTTTGATGCGGGCATAAATATATTCCCCTTGTCTAAGCTCCTCCAGGTTGTAGGCGACACGTATTCGTGGAGGAACCATATCCCACCTGAATTTTACGTACTCGGGTTCATCGAGTGTGGAGCACAAATACATGTTTGAAATGTCACCCGTACAGTATTTTGCTCCGGGGGTGGATATCACGCTGTTCCAATGGGTTTTAATGGTCTCCATACTCGCGGTGCGGGTTGATACGTTGCCATGATATTCCAATTGGTCTCCCCCCGCGGTTATTCTTGTCCGATAGGGGTCGGCCTTCTCGGGGCGTATGGCGACTGTGTACCGGGGGTAGGTTACTTTCTTGTGTATGGGTACATCTTGTCTGTGTATCCAATCCAACACATCCATCCCTTCTATATGATTGCACTGGAAGCCCTGGAATAATCGCCCAAATTCATCTTCACCTGATTTGAGCCATAACTCCCGCACGTGGTTCTTCGGATGCTTGATGAGATCCCGATAGGCAGCCCACTTGCTCAAATCTTCGTCCCATATGGAGCCTCCACACGCAAGCTGGGGGGTGTATGCTGGTCCGGCCTGCCGTTTGCTCGTTTGCTTTGGTACCGGGAAACCTAATGGGACATGTTGGTACGTCCCCATGAGGGCCTTAGGCTTAATTTTGGACTTTGAGTAGTATTGGTCTGATTTGTAGTACCGGGATATCTCACCATGAGTGTAGTCAGCGGTGTCCCCGTCGGTGAACTGGACCTTGTAGTACTGATTGGTTTGGTCATAGCTGGTCACCTCCCCCTCATACCACCCCGTGTTAAATCGCTTTCTAATGATGGTCCCTATTGCCCAGGGGTGTCCTCGTCGGGCGCTGAGCCGTTGCGTAGGCTTCGCATGTGGTTGTGTAGAATTTGGTTCACGTCCTATCTGCACCCTTGGAGGTTCGCGCGCATTCGCAGTTGGGCTGGTTGATGTGGCGTTGGGCCCGATCAGTTTTTCGTGGGGATCCGCCTTTCCACTTAAGGGCTGTTGCGCCTCTACGCTTAGTAGTTCTTGTATGTGACGTAGGGCCTCATTGATCTGCGTCCCTTGTTCCACGTAGGGAATCGGAGGATGGGGCTTAGTAGTTACTTCCTTTAAATCTTGGAGGATCATAATTAATTGATCCGTGGAAGATGTTTGTGGCATCTGGGCTTTTGGGAAAAATGCCACCGTATTGCTCACTCTGGTGGCCCTACTCTTTCCCCCGATACACGTGTAGTTCCGGTAGTGCTTTAACGCCGGGCCCACGTAGAAACCCCTCGTCCCATGGTCCTGCCATGCTCCACGCTCTTGGGTCCTATCATGGATGATGACTCTACATCCAAATGGGGCCATTGGGTGTTTGTTGTAGTCGTATATCCCGTGTCGTAGCTCGTACGCGGACAGTTTAGGCTGTGTACGGGATGCGCGTAAGAGGTTGAGGGTGATGATCGCTTGTGGTATTAGTAGATCCCAATCGTCTATGCGAAAGGTATCATCCACCCCATTCAGCCCGGCTATAAAGTGGTTCTTGAAGGTCTGTATTGCCCGCTCCGCGTGGTTGAGCCGGTGGTCCCCTGGGGATGCCAATTGGTAGTCTAAGTTGTTCCGCGTGATGTAGGTGATTAGCTTCTTGGATGTCTCATTGTCCATTCGTACAATCTTGGCGTGGGCGTTGTTCTCCTTCATTCGATTGTAGCACTGGGTGAACCCATACAGTATGTCTTCACTCTTACGAGACTTGATGGGTTCCACGTCAATGTAGTTGGAGTCGTAATCGTACATCAGGAATACGTATTGGTGTCCACGGCGTGATGTGACGGGGTATCTGCCTGGTAGGTCCCACGCTATGAGTTCCTTGGGTTCATCGTTGGTTGGTTGCATGTCTGATGCTGATACGATGTCCACGCAGACTTCGCGTGTCTTCTTCTGGCGGGCTTGGGACAACCGAGTGTTGGGCGTCGTTTGGACTGTCTTTGGTGATTTCTTCTTTGGTTTGCGCGTGCTCTGTATCCCCTGCCGGACCATCTGGAGGTGGCCCATGGTGGTTTCTTCTGACGCCAGTAGGAACCGGTTAACCCGCTGGGCAGTTAGCCCCGGCCAGGTGGCAAATGAACCTCGTTCGATGGCGTGTATCCACGTTTCCTTGGTGGGATAGCCCGCTGCTGCGTGGTAGAAAGCTATGAGCTTGGGGACGGCTTGAATCTGATATGCTCCCGCCCCAGTGTGTATCTGTAGTTGTTTGTCTGAATCTGAAAATGGTGGGGGGGGGTTCGTCACCCTTGGAGATTTAGCCGGCCCCTGCGTGATTGTGTCTGTGTCTGAAACGTGGGGGGTAGCTGTGTTGGTTGGATGGAGGGGGACCATGTAAAGGTCCCGGAGGGGATCCCGAACGCCGAGCAACACTGTGTGGTTGGTGGGGCCCACGACCTCCACTTTATCTTTGGTAAACGTCACGCTGCATCCATTGTTACACAACTTTGGTACCGAGACGAGGGGGAGGTCTACGTCATCGAACTTATGGCAACCTCGTGCTGCGAGTGGTAGCAAAGGGAGGTCCAGGACATCGGTGGCTTGCGATGCCATAGTGCTACCATTGGCACAGCCTACGATGACGCCGCCGGGTGTTTCTCGGTGGGCGCCTCCCTGATATGTGGTGGGCACGAAATGATCGGTGGCGGCTGAGTCTAGGGCCCCAAATCCGGGCGCCGGGGGTGTGATGGAGGCCATGGCAAAGGTTACGCGTTTGTTGTTGCTGTTGGGCTGTCGGGAAGTGCGACTCGAAGGGGCACGTAAGATACTTAGTAATGACGCTGACTTGGGGCTGTTACTACTATGACGATTAAGTATGTTACTGTGCTCCTCCCCACACCGTCAGGGGGAGGGGCTGTCGTGGGTTTCCCGCGTGATGGGGTGGCTCCACTTCATCCATCTGTCCTCGCGTTGGGTTGATCCACCCATTTTGTTGGCAAATGTGGCCCCTACTTGGTGGTTTGGTTTGAACCGGAAGCAATCTCCCCCATCGTGTGAGAGATTGACGCCGCACGAGTGACAGTAGTGCTTGTACTGTTTCCACTGGGATGGTGGTTTGTTCGTAGCCTGGTGCTGCCGACGTCCCGGTTGCTGTGGTTGGTGGGACTGCTGGACCTGTTGCGGGCTGGTGCCATTTTGGGTTTGTTGACTGGCTACCAACATTCCCATTTGCCTCGTGAGGGCGGATAGGGCGGACTCCAACTGGTGGCTTGACATGGTGAGGGTGGATGCTGCCGTTGCCGATTCCGCCTGGGACTTGAGTTCCTGGCAGACACTGACGAGGGCCCGTTGGTTGTCCTCGATGATGGCAAGACGTTGGTCATGCTGGATTTCCACTTTGTTGGCTGACCCGGTGGTGGCATGGTAGCTACTGTATAGTTCCTTGAGGCGTAGACCCCAAAAGCGTTTGTATTGCAATAGTTCCTGTTCCTCTGAGGTCGCGTCGATAGTCGCCCGGTGTTGCTTCCATGCTTCCTCCACTCTGTGGAGTGTAATAGGGTCGTGTTTGCTCCTCTTGAAGGCCATGTGGGCGTGGTCCATCATCTGGGCTGCCGTCACCTTGGCCGTAGCCGGTAGGAGGTTGATTTGGTACTGATATTTGGTGAGAAGACGGAAGTATTCTTTGGGGCCCAATGGACTGGGGGTGTAGTCTAGGTCCCGCATCTTCTTAGCTATTTCAGCTGTCAAATCGCGCTGTACGTCTGTCGTACACAGCTCGTCCTCCATGTGTTGAAAGGCCTCAAGGGCGGTGGTCCCTCTGGGGAAGGCCTCCAACCCCGGGTCTTTTAACTCGTGGAGCATCCTGGGGAATTTCTTGTCGGTTAGTAGGAGGGCCTCCCGATTGTACTTGTTCCATTCCACGAATAGTGTTCTGCTACGTTTCCACAGTTTGTAAGTATCCGACGTAAGCTCCACTGTGCCGTCTAGCTCGGAGGGTTCCGAGGGTGTCGTGGGATACACCGCGTTTGGGTTCCTCTCCCTAGCCCGGTATTGTTCCTCTGTCTCTAAGAGAAAAGCGTATCCTCCCCCCTGTATGTATTTTGTGGAGGTCACTTCTGCCAGTGCGTTTGTAAGAGCTTTCTTGAACTCATACACGTCGATGCTGGTCGGGATTTGGACCGGCTTCAGTTGTGCAGGCTCCATCAGATCCTTCAGCGCGTCGTAGTAGTCTCCTCTCTTCTTGGACATGGTGTCTTCACTCTCGTCACTGTCGCTCTCTTCTCCGTACTCTGCCAATAATTGATTCTGGTTTTGTAGTTGGTTGGTTTGGTTGAGTGTATACTCACGTAGGTCGTAGTTATCTTCGGTCAGATCCTCTAGTCGCCCTCGTAGGTATCGGAGTTCGTGTTCAGTGTCGATGCTGGTGTCTGGTGTGACTCCTCGGTAGGCTGGAGAATTGTTGTGTTCTGTATTGTTCCCTTCTGGCATCGGTTGTGTTGATTGCTGGTGTAGTAATCTTATCGATAACTAATAGGACCAAGGATCGCTACGTTGTTATTATTTGTTATTTTATCTGTTACTGTTACGATATTGGAAAGAGTTATCGATAAGATTATGATCGGATTGTTTCTGGACCATATTGTTCTCTCATTTACTAATTTGTCCTTCCATTGTGTGCGTAGTCTTTCCATTGTGTGGGAATACGCGTACTAAGAGTTTGATACTCATAGATACTCGCATTGTGCGTTCGATACACAGTGCTTTAAGTATCTCTTGATACTCACACGTCCTTATGTATACCTTACTTATTGCGCTCTTCTTGTGATAAAAGATCTAGAACACTTTGGATTCGTACGTCTTGTTTCTTATTCCGTAATCCGTATTACGTATTACGTTTACGTAAAACAATACGTATTCGTAAAACGTTCACGTATTTGTAAATTGTACGTTACGTATGACACAATTTACGTATCGCGTATACGTACACTTCACACTTGACTTAGTAATTCAATACATTCCACTACAAGCGGCAAAATGAGGACGTCAGTACTGATTACACATTTTTCAGCCAAAAGACCTCACAAGGACATAATGGTGGTCAATTCTTTGCAGGAACAAAATCCAAGATGTGGTCGTTCCATCCATTGAAAACAGAATCACAATGCACCAATGCCCTACTGGACTACCTTCGAGAAAGAGGAGCCCCCAAAACAATTATCAGTGACAATGCCAAATCAGAAAAGGGAGTAAAATGGACTGAAATTATGCGACAAAATATGATCAAAACAAGAACTTCCGAGCCACATTATCATCACCAGAACCCAGCAGAGTCAGAATGGGCTCGATTGTCGAAAATGATTCAAAATTGTTTGAGAATGTTCAAAGCTCCTATAGGATTGGCAAATTGGTGTTCCCTGTGGTGTGTTCAAATCAACAACCTAGCCGCAAGAAAATCGTTGGGATGGAAAGTCCCACAAGAAATATCACAAGGCTGGACACCAGATGTATCACATTTACGATTCCACTTCTACGAGCCTATATGGTGGTACAACCCAAGTTTCAAATCACCTAAAAGCAACATGCGAAAAGGAAGATTCCTAGCATTTGCTGACTCAACAGGAGACGCAATGACGTATTATATATTGACTGAACCAGAATCATCTAAGGAGAAACGGCAAGTCCTAATGCGATCAGTTGTGAGAACAAGAAGAAAAAATATTGGAACGAAAGATGAATATGTGAATGATGATCCAGAAGCAGCGGAATTCCGACTATCAACTTCAGAGCACCAGCAGAATCTCACCGATATTCAAAGCACAGATGAATTCCCATTATTGGTGCCAGGCGAGAAATTTAATGCAACTACTACTGGAATGGAATATTCAACCAGCAACAATCTACTTGATAAATCAGAATCTGAACAAACAGATCCAGGGGAGCAAGAAGAAGAAAATGAAGAAACCGAGCATGAAATTGAAAATTCGGATCAGGAAGCCCTTAATAAGACCAAAGCTGTACGGCAACGTTGGTAAATTTGGTTACTTTTAGTATTTACGTTATTTTGCTCTTTTTACAGTGTTGGAAAGAGTTATCGATAAGATTATGATCGGATTGTTTCTGGACCATATTGTTCTCTCAATTACTAATTTGTCTTTCCTTTGTGTGGGGATGTGGGGATACTCATATCGAGAGTTCGATCCTCATATCGCATACCTCTATTCAGTGCTTTAAGTATCCCTTGATACTCACGTGCGCTTATGTATAATTTACTTATTGCGCTCATCTGGTGATAGATCTTGGAATCGTACGTCTCGCTGTATTTACGTATCACGTATACGTAAATTCTCACGTATACGTAAATTCTCACGTATACGTAGATTCTACGTTTCACGTATACGTAAATTGTACGTTTACGTATTACGTTATACGTAAATTGTACGTTTATGTATCACGTATCTTTTAGTAATTCAACACACCCTTGGATGGTCCTGGGACTATCCGGCTCATAGAGATATATCGGTCGTACCTTTTTACGGTGGCTTCCCGGATGGTGCTTGGTGGAGTAGTCAGCCAGATTATGCTTTCCCGGTTCCCAGAAAATGTCGAATTGGCCTTGTTGCGCCCTGTCTTTTAACCAATAGAATCGCATATCAATGGCCTTGGACCGCTTTTGCTTGATCCTGCCGTTGAGTATGCCCTCTGCTGTATTATTGTCGGTTTTCATTGGTGTGGCCGGTTGTGGGTGGCCTAATTTGATCAGACATTGTCGGATGGGTAACGCTTCCCGTGCATTCAGGAACAATGATGCAACTTCGGCTTCTGCCGCGGACGCCATCACATTTTTGATGATCTTGGCTAACACTAGGATCGGTCCATTGAAGGCGTCGGCCTTGGTGCCGCCAAGGAAATGGTATCCGCCCGCGTGGCTCTTGGCGCCCGGGCATACTTGGTAGGCTGCGTCACTGTCAACACGGAGAATCATATCACTGGCCCGGTAAATGATGGTGGCGTCAGGGTTACATGCTGCGTAGTTGAGGAAGTACTTCGTGGCAGCTAACGCGGTTTGGTTGTTCTTGGCTGACGCTATATCGTTGAGTGCATGTAACATTGTGCTGTCGATTGCCCGTGCGTAGAATAGGAATTTTCCGGTAACTTGTTGTATGAATTTGATCTCTTTGTCTGATAGAGTAGTCGTGTCCTCTATTTTCGCGTATTGTATCTTCGCGCCGTACGCAGGTACGTCAGCGCGTGATGGTCCTGCGTAAGTGCGTGAGGGCCGCACGTGTTCGAATTCTTTCAATGCTTGCTCCACGTAACCCTCCATGGACAATTTGACCTCGCGTTTGTCGTAGTTCCAACGTAGGTGGACCCCCACGTATTGTTTTCCTGTCCAGTCAACCTTAAAGGTGTACTTGGCCCCGACTGCTTTGACTAGATGATCCACGTCGTCTTGATTGATGTATTTGATCCCAAAGTCATCCACGACTAGGGTGAAGCTTATGTCCCTCTCCTCGTGCAGGAAGAGTCCCTCAGTGTGGGGTGCCTTTCGGTATCCATGTGATCGTAGGTGCGCCACTAAGTCATCATGCGCAATTTTCCCGCTTTGTTTGAGCCCGTACCATGCCTTTTTGATTCTGGCATAAACGTATTCGCCCCTCTTGAGTCCATCTAGGCTGTAGGCCGTTCTGATACGGGGGGGAATCATGTCCCATCGAAATTTTACGTATTCGGGTTCATCTAGCGAGGAGCATAAGTACATGTTAGAAATGTCGCCGGTACAATACCTGGCCCCTGGGGTGGACACTACACTGTTCCAATGGGTCTTAATGGTTTCCATGCTTGCCGTTCTGGTGGATACGTCACCGAGGTACTCCAGCTGGTCACCTCCTGCCGTGATGCGCGTTCTGTACGGATCGGATTTCTCGGGGCGTATGGCTACTGTGTATCGTGGATAAGTGACCTTCTTATGTACTGGCACTGCGTGTCTATCGATCCAATCCAATACATCCATCCCCTCCACTCCATTGGGTTAGAACCCTTGGAATAAGCGGCCGAACTCGTCTTCACCTGATCTGAGCCATAATTCTTGTACCTGTGCCTTGGGGTGTTTGATTAGATCGCGGTATGCCGCCCACTTGTTCAAGTCATCATCCCATATGGAACCCCCACATGCTGACTGGGGCCTGTGCGTTAACTGGTTGATCTGTAGGGCCTGTTTCGGTACGGGGAGACGAATTGGGTCGCGCGGGTAAATTCCCATTAGTGCCTTGGGCTTAATCTTGGGTTTGGAGTAGTATTGGTCGGATTTATAGTATCGGGGTACTTCACCATGCGTGTTATAGTCGGCTATGTCCCCATCAGTGAATCATACCCTGTAGTATTGGTTGGTTTGATCATAGTTAACGACTTCACCTTCATACCACCCTGAGTTGAACTTCTTCCTAATGATGGTGCCCACAGCCCAGGGGTGTCCCCGGCGGGCGCTGCGTTGTTGTGTAGGAGGCACCCTTGGAGGTTTGCGCGCATTCGCTGGCTCGCTGATTGAATTTGTGTTGGGCCTGTTGGCCACCCTTGGAGGTTCGCGTGCTTCTATGGATGTGTCTCTAAGTGTGACTCTGGGCCCATGTTGCTTTTGTTGTGTACCCATATGTAAAAGATCCCGTATATTCCGTAGGGCCTCATTTACTTGGGTCCCCTGTTCCATATATGGGACTGGTGGATGGGGCTTACTGGTAACTTCCTTTAGGTCTTGGAGGATCATGAGCAGCCGGTCCGTAGATGAGGTATGGGGCATATCGGTCTTGGGAAAAAACGCCACTGTGTTGCTGATTTGGTTGGCGCGGCTGGTAGCACCGACGCAGGTGTAATTCCTGTAGTGCTTTAAGGCCGGCCCAATGTAATAACCCCTTGTCCCATGGTCCTGCCATGCGCCTCGTTCCTGTGCACGGTCATGAATGATCACCCGGCAGCCCATCGGGGCGAGGGGGTGTTTGTTGTACCGCTGAATCTAGAGCTCCATACCCCGGTGCGGTTCTGGTATGAAATGCGACGTCTGGCGTGAACGTAACTGTTCTCGGTGGACGAGGACGGGTTTCACTCGAGGGATCACGTAGGATACTGAGTAATTGAGAATCGTGATTACTATAGTATTTATGTATGCTACTACTGTGGTCCCCCCCACACCGTCAAGATCTCAGGGGAACATTGACGATCATGGTCCGGCCGTTGCCATTAGGATTGGGACCATTCCACTTCAACCACCGGTCGGTGTTCTAGGTGGCCCCACCCATCTGATTGTCGTAGGTGGCGCCTTCCTGGTGGTCGGTCTTGTTGCGGCGATTGTAGCAACTCCGGCCATCATGGGTGAGATTGACGCCACATGAGTGGCAGTAGTATTTGTACTGCTTCCACCTTTGAAGCGCGGGCTGTCATGTGGCTGACCCATTGGTGCGGCTTGCGTCAGCTGACTTGAGGCAATTCACATCGGCTTGGAGGACGGCCATTGCCGTCTCCCATTGGTTTGACATGGTCATGGTCGACGCCGCCGTTGCTGTTTCAGTGACCTGGGAGTAGATTTCTTGGCATACCTGGGCCAGCTCACGTTGTTGTTTTTCGAGCTCGGTGACGCGCTGTGCTGCCTGAATGTCTGCTAAGTTAGCTGTATTCGTTGTGTTGTGGTAGCTGCTGTACAGTTCCTTCAAGCGTTGTCCCCAGAACTTTTTGTATTGGGTGAATCCACTTGTTACCAATGTGTCCCGGTGTTTCTTCCAATCCTTGTCTACTCGGTGCAGTGTGGTGGGGTCATGTTTGCTGCGTGCAAACGCCTCGCGTGAGTAATTGATCATCTGTGCGTCGGTCACATTTGCCGTCTCTGGGAGCAAGTTGATTTGATGTTGGTACTTAGTGAGTTGTCGGAAGTACTCCTTGGGCCCGATTGGGTTTGGTGTATATGCCAACGTATTCATTTTCTTGGTGAGCTCGCGAGTGAGTTGATGCTGAGCGTCGGTAGTACAAAGGTCCTCTTCCATGGCTTGGAAGGCTGTGAGCACCGTGGTTCCCCGGGGGAAGGCCTCCAACCCCGGGTCCTTCAGATCCCCGAGCATGTTATTAAATTCCTTTCATGTCCGGCATAGCGTATGTAACAGTGGTACAGTGGTATCTCATTCTTTACTCACACAAGTTCAGCTTACTTGCCCGCGAATCATGACGTTTAACGTTAAGGACCAAATGGCTCAATCTGTGAGCTAGATATCTCATTTTCTGACCAAATGGCTTGATCGTGCAAGCCAGGTGTCTCATTATTGACCAAATGGCTCAATCTTGCGAGCCAAGTGATCGTCACTCGTACGATCGAATTATCGATATTTAAGGTATCAAAAGAGAGAACGCACGGCAGAAACTAGCATATGCTAGTCATCTCGTTAAGTGTTTTGTTTTCAAGAAAAGACAGCAGAGGTTCGATCTTTGTGCTCACGAACCTGTTTGTCTGCTGTACAGAATGTCGTATGTGTTGTATTAGCGGCAACACGATATTCTCCGTAACACGGTATTTTACTGTAATACTCGTAATTTCATCGTGCTGTATTAGCGGCAGCACGCTTTAAAGTGCTACCTTGCTCTCCAGCAAGCTGAAGCGCATACTTTTAGATTATTTGATTATTCAACCTTAAACCTTGCACCGGACGCCTCCTTGCGTCCCATTTGTAGAGCTACAAGCCTAAGATCTAACTGATTGCGTCGATTGGTCGATAGTCAGAATAGATCTGATTGGATTCGCATCTAGTCGTAGTGGATATCAGAGAAATATTAGAAACAACAGACCGGCACCTCAACCGGCCTGCAACTACAGCTCCTGTTGCTCTTCTTTGCCTTTGGATGAATCAGCTCAACAGCCAGTTTCAGAAGGAAATTAACAGATTAACAGTCGCAAGCTTGTTGAAGCTTGCAGAAGAAGACAACAATCGACAACACGCCGATACAAGAAACAATCCGACAGCAGATCATCGAACGATCGACTACGTACGACGATTGATATTTCTCTGCTCCGACACGACACTTGTCATATCCACATCAACCTCTTGGAAATATTGACTGTTAACAAGGAAAAAGTCAATTAATTTGTTCCGTCATTGCGAAAACGAAACAACAACACAAAAGGAAATCCCTCGGCACCGACCTACACTTACACGGCAACAATGCCTAATATTCCGGTTGCTGGGAGAACAAGAAGCAGGTCGACTGGACGAAGCAGATCGACAGGACGATTCCAAACACTCCAACCTGGCAGCGCAGCAACCACACCTCGGCTACCCGCAGCAGACGTGGCACCCGATCAACAGAGTAACCCAAGCCAAGAGGAGGAAGAGGACACGTCTATCCCGGACCTCTTCCCATCGTTTGACCGGCCGCTAGCCACCTTCTTGCATGAAATATTTGATATACCAAGGGAACGAAATGACGCCTTGTGTGAGGCTCTCATTGCCGGAAGGATCAAGACATGGCTAGCCTTCTTGTACATCGAGAACATTGGAGACCTAGCTTTCCTTGAAGGGGGCGCAAGAACACCAATTTATCGACATGTACAGATGTCCATACAGCAAGTCATCGACTTCGGCCAACACCTCACAGCACAAGGACTAGACTCAGAGGACAGAGCCCAGTATACCAAAGATGCCTTTCAGAACTACTGTTTTAGTGCTGTCAGAGCCAGAAGAGCATCTGGCACGGATATGGGAATCACTACCACACTCAACAGCACAGGCACACCACGACGACAACAGGAAAGATCCTCCAAGCCCATCGAACAGCTTAGATATGAATCCTGGACCAAGAAATCAAGGGATGAAACCACCTTTCCAGCTCTGCAAAATGATGCAAGGTTTGAATGCTGGCTTGTCAAATTCAAGGCGAAGCTGGAAACATCTGATATAGATACCCATACATTTCTCGATCCAAACTGGCCTGACACACCACTCGTCGGGTATGAAAAGGCCCTCCATGACAAGCAATGTGCCTTCTTCTGGACCCTTGTCTTACATGCCCTTCAGAGTGATCTCTCCTATTCCTGCGTGCTCAGCCATACCTCCTCAAGGGATGGTAGACAAGCCTTCTTTGACTTTGTATCATTGCACGACAAATCCAAATCCAAAGTATATGACACATCCATCGTGATGCAGCAACTATTGGACATTGATTTGAGGACATGGAAGGATACCAAGGTCAAGTTCATCACCCAGTGGTTTGCACAGTTGGAACATCTCAACACACTTCGCGACCCACAGAGGCCACTTGATTTTGATACTGTCAAAACGCACCTCTGCAAGGCCTGTAGTAGCAGCTTCCAGCTCAGTGAACAGTTCTACAAGGTCGATGATCCCCCTGCAGCACAGGACTTGATTAAGTTTCGACAGCATGAAGCTGTTGCTATCAGTGAATTGAAGAATACCCTCCTCCTTGAAGCAACCAGGCTGGATTCCCAAGCAGCACTGACCCAGCCTCGCAGTCGAACAGCTGTTAAGGTCAACTCCCATGATTTCTCCTCTGTGACACCATCCACATATTCTGGAATAACCGATGACTCCGCATCATATTTGCCTCCTATTGATTTTGATGGTGACTATCAAGACTATGCTGTTTACAAGGCTGGAAGAATCCCCGACCCAACCACAAGGTTACCTTCTGTTGTATGGAAAACTCTATCCAAGCAAGGTATGAAACATTGGCTTGGCTTCACAGCTGATGACAAGAAGCGCCTAGTTGCTTGCCTTCGACCTGAGCTCCTTGATGCTGCACTGCCACCGGACCCCAATTCCAGCAAGCCAATCACGCGACGAGCTTATGAACACCTTACTGATGAGCAGGTCCCCTCATCACATGACGACGAGCAAGTCCTCTCACCTGATGAGGAAAGCTCGGCCAGATCTGCGTTCCATGCATCCCTAGGTGTATACAAGACATCTTCTCACGAGGATACCAGGCCCCTCAAGTCTTCTGTTTCTCCTGCACATCCAGCTCGCTTCCTGGCAGATAATCCTGATATCCTTTACAAGAAACAAGGCAATGTGTATGTCCCTGTCGGTCAGTCTTCCATGTCCGTGAAATTCCACCATTGGGCATCACTTTATTGTGACTCTCATGTTTCACCGTCACACCCCATTGCCACATATCATTCTAGCAAAATCAACGTCTCCACACCCGGTTATGCTATGGTTGACAGAGGCGCAAATGGGTGTATCATAGGGCATGATGCATGTCTCATCTCCAAGGATATTCCGCCGCGATATGTCAATGTAACTGGTATCAACAATCATCAAATCCAGAACATCTCCATTGCCACATGTGGCGCGTACTCTGTTTCCAACAGGGGTCCTGTCATCATCATCTTTCATGAGTGTGCCTATACTGGACAGCACCCATCCATCTTGTCTTCTCCTCAGATGGAAGCATACTTCTCGATTGTAGATGACACCTCCATCAAGACAGGCGGCACCCAAGTCATCACCACCACCGATGGTTATGTCTTTCCACTCAGTATATCCCATGGGTTGCCTTATCTTGCCATGCGAAAGTATACCAGTGAGGAATTTGCTCATCTTCCTCATGTTGTCATGACCAGTGATCAACACTGGGACCCATCTACACTAGATCGCGCATATACCCCCCAAGATGATACCTTCATCCAGAAATACCCGCCTCTTGTCACCTCACTTCCATATAAAGACTATGATGAATTTGGTTCCCTCAGGGATATCAACATTGGCATATCTCCTACGGTCACTTCATTCTTGTCCAACAGCGCCACTCCACCCATCCAGGCATTAGATGCTTCTGATCCCTCTTTTTGGCTCAGCCCAGCTGATTATATTCACCAAGCAATCCTCAGTCGGTGCTCTAATCAGACTCCTTCCACCTTCATTACTGCCGCAGCCCATGTCCAATCGCCCACTGATATCGATTACTTGTCACTGAAGCCTTTCTTTGGATGGATCTCCCTTGACCGTATCAAGGCCACCTTCAACAATTCCACTCAGTATGGCTCACTGTCACTTAGTCCCGATGGTAACATCTTCAAAAGGTTTCAATCACCACAGCCTGCCATGAATGTCCGGCCTCTCAATGATGATGTCCTCTCTGATGTCATCTATTCAGACACCCCTGCTATCAATGGTGGTTCCAAGATTGCTCAAGTTTTCTTTGGTCGCAAATCTCATATCATCCATGTTGAAGAAATGAGGACTACTGCTGATTTTCTACCTTGTCTCCAAAATTTTGTCCGGCAATGGGGTAGACCACTCAGATTGCTCTGTGATCATGGATCTTACCAGTCCAGCAAATCCGTTCTGGACTACCTCAAGATGATGTGGATTGGCTTATGGCAAAGTGAACCATACCATCAACACCAAAATCTATTTGAACGGCGGTACCAGACCTTCAAACGCATTGTCAATAGAATCATGGATCGCACGGGCACTCCACCACACCTCTGGCTTCTTTGTATGCAATATGTTGGCCGCCTCATGAATCACTTGTCTGATCCCACTCTCTCTGACAAACAGCCTTCCTTCATTGCTACTGGTATCATTGGTGACATCAGTCCCTACCTTAGTTTCTTCTGGTTTGAGCCCGTCTACTACAAGACTCCAGATACACCGTTTGGTTCACAGACCACCGAATGTCTTGGCCACTTTGTTGGCATTGCTGAACATGTTGGCAATAGCTTATGTTTCACCATCTGGGATCCCATTACCAATAAACTACTTGATCGCTCTGGTGTTCGCACTGCCTTGACTCCTGCGCATCGGAACAAGCGTGCTGGCTTGTTCACTGATGATGGCTTTCTTGCATGGCGCAAAGCCAAAGATGCTTCCGTCACACCTAAGTCTTCTGGTGATAGTCCCTCCTCTACACCTCCCAGCTCCGTCACCGCACCTCCTCCACGCATCTCCCAACCATCCCTGCCTACTTTTCTTTATTCCAAGGTTCCTAATACAAGAAGCTATGCCCCTTCTCCAATCCCTAACAACTATGGGGAGATTCTTGATGGTCCCCCAACCCCTCATATCTTCAGCAAAACTCCTGGCGGCGTCCCTGTTACTGAAGAGGATTTTGGCCCCCCTGAGCTAGCATATTTTGATGTTAGTGAAGTCACACCTGCACTCATCAATCCTGCTACCCCTTCTGTAGACCCATCTGAGGTAGTTGTTACTGATGAAGAAGGCAATGCCCAATTTCACGATGATGGCAAACCCATCACCATCCCTGCCATCCCTGCTGCTGACTTGCAAGGTCGATCTTTTCTAATGGCTCTCCCTGACGGCACACAGAAAAGAATGACAGTTGTTGATGTTGAAAACAGCATTGAGCAAAACAAAGACTTCATCAAGTTCAAGTGCAAACATAAGGATGATGAACTTGAAGATATCATCGCCTACAATGATGTCATGAATTACATCCACAGGGATGTAACTCAAGAAGATGGCAAACTTTGGTCTTTTCGACGCATACTTGGTCATCAAGGTCCCCTTGACAACAAGCACCCCCAATACAAAGGTTCCAAATACAACCTATGGATTGAGTGGGAAAACATGGAGCGTACCTATGAACCTCTCTCCAATGTCGCTGCAGACGATCCTGTCACTGTAGCCAAATATGCAAAGGATCACAACATGCTTGATCAACCTGGCTGGAAACATCTCAAACGCATTGTTTCCCTTGCCCGAAGAACCAAGAAACTAGACCGGCTAATCCACCAAGCCAAGCTCCGCTCCTTTCGAACTGCTCCACAGTATCAGTATGGATTCAAAGTACCTCGAAATCATGACGAGGCCATCCAGTTTGATACAGCAAATGGCAACACCAAATGGCAGGATGCCATAGCGCTGGAAATGTCACAGCTTCAAGAATATGACACCTTTATTGACAAAGGTATCTACAAGGCTAGCAATATACCCATTGGCTTCCAACAGATCAAGGTCCACATGATCTATGCAGTCAAGCACGATGGACGACACAAAGCCCGGCTAGTTGCAAATGGCAATCTCACTGAAGCTCCCATTCACAGTGTGTATGCGGGAGTTGTTTCCCTTCGTGGCTTGCGCATGTGCCTATTCCTTGCTGAGCTGAATAGCTTAGAAGCATGGGGAACTGACATTGGTAATGCATACCTTGAAGCTGTTACCTGCGAAAAAGTATGCATCAAGGCTGGCGCTGAATTTGGATCACTAGAAGGCCACCTCCTATTGATTTACAAGGCCCTCTATGGACTCCGATCATCTGGCAAGTGTTTTGGTGATCTACTTGCTGCCTGCCTCGTTGAACTAGGTTTTGAAAGATCCAAAGCAGAGCCCGAAATCTTTATCAAGCCTGGCAACAACAAACATGGGGAGCCCGTATATGAGCTCATATGCACATATGTTGATGACCTCTGTTTATGTATGGCCAATCCCGAAGCCTTTCTGATAATCCTACAGTCTGAACCTTATAATTTCAAATTAAAGGGTTCTGGGCCAATGAACTTTCATTTGGGATGTGGATTCGAAAGAGATGAACATGGTGTGCTCTGCATGAACCCCATCAAGTTCATCGAGAAAATGGAAGCCTCGTATGTACAAATGTTTGGCTGCAAACCTACCACCAGATTCCATTCACCACTTGCTGAGAACGACCACCCAGAGCTAGACTCAACATCCTTCCTAAGTGATACTGATATCCAAAAGTATCAAAGCATGATCGGATCACTTCAATGGGTCATAGCTATTGGACGTTTTGACGTGCAGACTGCAGTTATGACATTGTCAAGCTTCCGAGTCCAACCTAGGGAAGGCCACCTCAATCGAGCCAAAAGAATCTATGGTTACATCTCTAAGTTTCGACACTTCAAAATCCGATTCAGAGTGGGCATACCAGATTTTGTGCTCACTGAAGGTACCAGCACAGACTGGTCCAATACAGTGTATGGGGAGCACTCCGAGGACCTCCCTAGTGATGCTCCTAAATCCCTGGGTAAGGTGGTTGTGTTGTCTCATTTTTATGACGCAAACCTAATGCATGACATCCTAAGTGGCAAGGCTGTCACTGGCATCCTGCATTTTGCAAACAAGACCCCCATCATGTGGTTCTCCAAGAAGCAAGCAACATCTGAAACAGCCACCTTTGGGGCTGAGTTTGTATCTGCTAGAACCTGCATCGAGCAAATTGTTGACATTCGACAGTCATTCAGGTATCTTGGTACTAGAGTACACGACACATCCTACACATGGGGAGACAATGAAAAGATGATCCAAACCTCCACATTCCCATACGCGAGGCTCCACAAGAGGCATCACATTCTCTCATATCACTATGTCAGAAGCATGATAGCTAGAGGCTTCATCCTCATGCAACATCTTGCGGGCAAAGATAATTGCGCTGATATCCTCTGTCTCACCCCAGTAGTCGTACATCTGTCAAGGCAAATGCTCATGACTTCTCATCTATGACACAATCCACATATTCTGCCATCACTGATGACATTACCTCATATTTGCCTCCTATCAAATTTGATGGTGACTATCAAGATTATGCTGTATACAAGGCTGGGCGAACACCAGACCCTAGCACACGACTCCCATCTGCAGTTTGGCAAACCCTCTCTAAGCATGGTATGAAACATTGGCTTGGCTTCACAGCTGATGACAAGAAGAAACTTGTTGCATGTCTCAGATCTGAGCTTCTTGATGCTGGACTTCCACCAGACCCCAATTCCAGCAAGCCAATCACACGCCACGCTTACGAACATCATACTAATGAGCAGATACTTTCACCTGAAGAAGAAGCCCCAGCACGATCCGCGTTGCACAAATCCCTTGGCGTCTACAAGGCATCTTCTCAATCTGATAACCGGCCACTCAAATCATCTGTTTCCCCTGCGCACCCAGTTTGATTCCTTGCTGACAATCCTGATGTCCTCTATAAGAAAGAAGGCAATGTTTATGTCCCTGTCGGACAGCCTTCACTGTCTGCAAAATTCCACCATTGGTCTCCACCAGAATGTGAACCTCCTGTTATACCAGCAACCCCAGTCGCTGTATATCACTCTAGCAAAACTAATGTCTCCACACCTGGTTATGCTATGGTTGACAGAGGCGCAAATGGTTGCATCATAGGAAATGATGCATGCCTCATCTCTAAGGATATCCCTCCTTGATATGTCAATGTCACTGGCATCAACAATCACCAGATCCAGAACATCCCCATTGCAACATGTGGCGCTTACTCGGTTTCCAACAGAGGACCAGTCATTATCATCTTTCATGAATGTGCTTATACTGGGCAACACCCATCCATTTTATCCTCCCCCCAAATGGAAGCATACTTCTCGTTCGTTGATGATACATCCATCAAGGCTGGTGGCACCCAAGTCATCACCACCACTGATGGCCATGTGTTTCCGCTTAGTATACGCCATGGGTTACCATACCTAGCAATGCGAAAATAGACCAGTGAAGAATATGCCCGGCTTCCCCATGTTGTTATGACGAGTGATCAACAGTGGAACCCATCTGTACTTGATGGCGCCTCTACCCCCCAAGATGACACCTTCATTCAAAAATATCCACCTCTTGCCACATTGCTCCCATATCCGGATTATGATGAATTTGGCACGCTCCGCGATGCTAACCTTGGCACCTCTCCTGCAATCACCTCATTCATGTCAAGCAGTGCCACGTCGGTCCTCCAGGCGTTAGATACTTCTGATACATCCTTCTGGCTTAGTCTGACCGATTATATCCACCATGAGGTCCTCAGTCGATGCTCCATACGATCCCCTTCCAATTGCATCACTGTCGCACCACATATTCAATCACCAACTGATATGGACTACTTGTCTTTAAAGCCTTTCTTTGGATGGGTCTCCCTTGCTCGCATCAAGGCTACCTTTAACAATTCCACCCAATATGGCTCCCTATCCATTAGCCCAGATGGAAACATCTTTAAAAGGTTTCAGTCCCCACAGCCTGCCATGAATGTCCGACCTTTCAATGACAATGTCCTATCTGATGTCATATACTCTGATACCCCTGCCATCAATGGTGGCTCCAAGCTTGCCCAAGTTTTCTTCGGTCGGAAATCTCATATCATTCATGTGGAAGAAACGAGCAGTACTGCTGATTTCTTACCCTGTCTCCAAAATTTTGTTCGACAATGGGGTAGACCTCTCAGGCTCCTTTGTGATCATGGCTCCTACCAATCCAGCAAGAATGTTCTTGATTACCTCAAGATGCTGTGGATTGGCTTATGGCAGAGTGAACCCTATCACCAACATCAAAATCTATTTGAACGGCGATACCAGACCTTCAAGCGGGTTGTTAACAGGATTATGGACCGTACGGGAACACCACCCCTGTTTGAAGTCGATCGAACGAGCGCGCGCTACGGAACAAATGAGACGTGAATGAGTAGAATGAGACACGAGTGAGACGCGAACGAAACGCTAGTGAATGAATGAGACGCGAGCGAATGAATGAGATGCGAGTGAATGAATGAGACGCGAGTGAATGAGTCTCGTGATCGATCGTACGAGTCATCTTGCTTCTGCAGGAATGGACTAACATGAATGGAGATGGGAATGGAAGCGGGAATGACAATTTACCACTTACCGGTTCCGGTTCTCCTTCTTACTAAAAATAGGGCCTTATGTACCGGACCTACAGGGCACAAGGTAAATCTCTACAGCCCATTGGTACAAAGGACAAGTGCATCGCATCGAAGTATTAGCGGGTCGATGCGATTATTAGTGATTTAGTGTGTGCATTGGAGTATTAGCAGTCCGATGCACCAATATGGTGATTTTAGTAAAAGAGCAATTTTCTGCTCACAATTTCAAGTAACAATTTCATGTAATAACCAACAAAGTTAAACTACCAAATACCGACTGTTCACCTCCATTTTCAGAGCCCTCCAAACAACCCCACCTCTGGCTATTATGCCTGACCTACATTGCAAGTCTCCTTAACCACTTGTCTGACCCCACTCTCTCAGACAAACAGCCTTTCTACATCGCCACTGGTACCCTCGGTGATGTCAGTCCATACCTCAGTTTCTTTTGGTTTGAACCTGTCTATTACAAGACTCCTAATACCCAATTTGGCTCCCAGACTACTGAATGCCTTGGCCATTTTGTCGATATTGCTGAGCACGTTGGCAATAGTCTCTGTTTTAAGATCTGGGATCCCATCACCAATAAGCTCCTCGATTGCTCTGGTGTCCGCACTGCTTTAAACCCTGAACATCGCAACAAGCGTGCTGGCTTGTTCACTGATGATGGCTTTCTTGCATGGCGCAAGGCCAAAGATGCTTCTCACACCCCCAAGTCCTTTGGTGACAGTCCCTCCTATCATCCTCCTACACCGGCTGCCCATTTGCCCCCATCATCTACGCGTCTTCCACAGCCATCTTTGCCTAACTTCCTTTATTCCAAGGTTCCTAACACACAAAGCTACGTACCTTCTCCAATCCCTGCCAACTATGGGGAGATTCTGGATGGTCCTCCAACCCCTCACATCTTCAGCAAAACCCCTGACGGCGCCCCTGTCACTGAAGATGATTTTGGTCCCCCTGAGATAGCATATTTTGATGTTAGTGAAGCCACACCTCCACCCACCAATCCTGCTACTCCATCTGTTGGTCCATCCAAAGTAGTTGTTACTGATGGAGAAGGCAATGCACAACTTGATGCTGACGGCAACCCCATCACCATTCCTGCCATCCCTGTTGACGACTTGCAAGGTTGCTCCTTTTTAATGGCCCTCCCTGATGGCACCCAGAAAAGAATGACAGTTGTTGACGTCAAAAACAGCCTTGAGCAAAACAAGGACTTCATCAAGTTCAAGTGCAAGCATACAGATGATGAGCTTGAAGATATCATTGCCTACAATGATGTCATGAATTATATCCACAGGGATGTCACTCAAGAAGATGGCAAGCTCTGGTCATTCAGACGCATCCTCGGTCATCAACGTCACATAAACGATGCTCATGCTTTCGTAAAATTCGTGCGATATTTTAAAATATTCCGAAACATTTTGTTGCGCGCACAATAAATAATTCTCTACCTATTTTTGCACGTAACAATTTCAAGTAGGACTATTTTCCTATCCATATTTTCACCCCCACTTTCATGGTTGCTTCCAAATTTTTCTATTCTACAATTTTGTTTCATGCTTACCCCGTTTATATTTACTCGCCATTGAATTTTTGTTATTTTCCACACAAAACTCATCTTTTGTAATAATATCCTCTATGTACACTGATATTGTCGTAGCGTTGATACCATTTTCTGAACAAATATAGGAGCTTCTTGATAACCAGCAATGTATTCTGTTATGTTGCTTTCACAATACTCACACTACATTTATCGAATATCAAATTCCAACAACCATATTTTTGTACTAATAAGAAAATATTTTATCCGCATTTGCTGTTGAATTACTAAAAAATACGTAATACGTAAACGTACGATTTACGTATACGTGAAACGTAATACGTAAACGTAATACGTAAACGTAATACGTAAACGTAATACGTAAACGTAATACGTAAACGTAATACGTAAAAGTACGATTTACGCATACAAGAGAATTTACGTATACGTGATACGTATACGTGAGAATTTACATATACGTGATACGTATATACAGCGAGACGTATGATTCCAGGATCTATCACCGGATGAGCGCAATAAGTAAATTATACATAAGCGCAAGTGAGAATCAAGGGATACTTAAAGCACTGAATAGAGGTATGCAATATGAGGAACGAACTCACGTTATCACGTTATGAGTATCCACACATCCCCACACAATGAAAAGACAAATTAGTAATTGGGAGAACAATATGGTCCAGAAACAATCCGATCATAATCTTATCGATAACTCTTTCCAACACCGTAAAAAGAGCAACATAAAATAAAATAACTAAAAGTAACCAACTTAACCAAGATTGCCGTACAGCTTTGGTCTTATTAGTTATCGATAAGATTAGCACACCCCAATGCCAGAGGGAACACAAACCGAAGGAATCCCCAGCCCCACAACGAGAGGAGTTACCCCTGACACCAGCATCGACAATTCCAGAAACATAGGCTCCACCACGATCAGGGATCTGAGAGACCAACTGGTAGAGCTCGAACATTACCACAGGGGTATCCTCGAGTACACCGAAGAACAGAACACACAATTGCAAACTCAAAACAAGTTGCTGTACGACTATACTGAGGACAGTGAGGATAGTGATACTGACGACGAGATTTCCAAGAAGAAAGACCATCATGCGTCGCTCAAGGACCACTTGGACGAGGCACAGACAAAGCCGATAGCAGTACCATCCAGTATAGAGGTATATGAGTTCAAAAAGGCACTCGCTAACGCGTTAGCCGAAGTACCCTCCATCAAATATATCCAGGGAGGGGGTTACGCCTTCCTACTGGAGACAGAAGCTCAATACCGAGCGAGGGACCCCCAAGCACCGTTCCCCGAGGCTCCACAGGAACCACAAGAGCTCGATAGTTCCATCGAGCTCACCTCCGACGCATACAAACTATGGAAGCGAAGTCGAGCCCTATATGTAGAATGGAACAAGTACGACAGGGAAGCCCTACTGGTTACGGACAGAAAATTTCCCAACATGCTTGGAGACCTGAAGAACCCAGATTCAGACGCCTTCCCCCGAGGTACTACTGTGCGCGAGGCCTTCCAAACCATGGAGGAAGACCTATGTACAACCGACGCACAGCACCAGCTCACACGCGAACTCACTAAGAAAATGAATGCATTGACTTACGCACCGAGCCCGATCGGGCCCAAGGAGTACTTTCGCCAACTCACAAAATATCAATATCAAATCAACCTGCTCCCAGAGACCGCGAACGTCACTGAGGCACAGATGATCGATTACTCACGTGAGGCCTTTGCCCGCAGCAAACACGACCCCATCACACTACACCGAGTAGACGAGGACTGGAAGAAATACCGAGCCACGCTAGTTAGGAGCGGATTCACCCAATACAAAAAATTCTGGGGACAACGCCTGAAGGAGCTATACAGTAGTTACCACAGCAATACATCTACAGCAAACCTAGCCAATATCGAGGCCGATCAACGTTTCACCGATCTCGAAAACAAGCAACGTGATCTGGCCAATGTATGTCACGAAATCTATTCACAGGTCACTGAGACGGCCACAGCAGCATCGACAATGACAATGACCAACCAATGGGAAACGGCAATGGCCGTCCTCCAAGCCGACGTGAATAGGCTCAAGGCAGCTGACGCAAGCCGTACCACCAGCAGGCCTGACACACGCCAACCATCGCACCAGGGATGGAAACAATACAAGTATTATTGTCACTCGTGTGGGGTGAATCTCACCCACGACGGCCGGAGTTGTTACCGGCGACGCAACAAGGCTGGACACCAGGAGGGAGCCACTTTCGACAACCAGATGGGTGGAGCCACCAGGAACACCGAACGATGGCTACAGTGGAATGGGCCCGACCCCAACAATAACGGCCGGACCACAATAGTTGATTCGCCCTTACACTCTTGACGGTGTGGGAGGGACCACAAAAGTAGCATACATAAACAACCTAGTAATCATGATTCACAGTTACTCAGTATCCTACGTGATCCCTCGAGCGAAACGCTACCACGGCCGCCACGCACCGTTACCTTCACACATGATGTCGCGTTCCACACCCGGTCCTCACCAGGATATGGAGCACTAGATTCGGCGGCGACGGACCATTTCGTCCCTACAACATACCAGGGTGGGGCACACCAAGACACACCGGGGGCACAGGCACTGACCGTAGGATGTGCAAATGGGAGCAAGATGGTATCAATGGCAACAGACCAATTAGACCTACCCCGGCTTCCCCCATTGGCCCGCGGATGCCACAAGTTTGTTGAAGTCGAACTTCCATTGGTATCCGTGCCTAAACTGTGCGGTTCCGGATGCCAAGTGGAATTCTCTAAGGACAACGTGACTGTTCTAGGCCCCAGCCGACGCGTCATTCTTACCGGTCACCGAGACCCCCTAAGGAATCTATACATGGTTCCCCTCCATCAACCCGACCCACCAGAAGGGACAGCTAAATCTCCAAGGGTGACAGACCCCCCCCCCGCAAACCGAAAACAAAACCACAACCGGCGCAACCAGCGCCGACCAAAACAGCAACGAAACCGAATTCCCAATACACACAGGGGCAGGGGCATACCAGATTCAAGCCATCCCCAAGCTGATCCGATTCTACCATGCAGCTGCAGGGTATCCCACCAAAGAGACATGGATCTGCGCCATCGAGCGCGGATCATTTGCCACGTGGCCAGGCCTCACGGTACAACGTGTCAACCGATACCTCCCACTCACCGAAGAAACGACAATGGGACACCTACAAATTGCCCGACAAGGCATCCAAAGCACGCGCAAAAAACCAAAGAACAAACCAACCACAGATACAGAGCCGGCCCGATGCGACCAAAAGAAGATACATAACGTCAGCGTAGATATAGTATCAGCGAATGAGCTGCAACCAACCAACCACGCAGGACCGCGCGCCAAAGAAGAACCAAAGGAACTCATCGCGTGGGACCTGCCGGGGAGATACCCGGTCACGTCTCGTCGTGGTCACCAGTACGTATTCCTCATGTACGACTACGATTCCAACTACATCGACGTGGAGCCCATCCAGTCACGCAAGAGCGAAGACCTCCTACAAGGGTTCACGGCATGTTACGCACGAATGAGAGAGGACAACGTGAACGCGAAAATAGTACGTATGGACAACGAGACCTCCAAAAAACTTATAGCGTACATCACGAAGAACAACCTTGATTACCAACTCGCGTCACCTGGGGACCATCGTCTCAACCATGCGGAAAGGGCAATTCAGACCTTCAAGAACCACTTTATTGCGGGATTGAACGGGGTGGATGACCAGTTCCCAGTAGATGATTGGGACCTACTGATCCCACAGGCCCTCATTACACTCAATCTACTACGCGCATCGCGCACACAGCCGAAACTATCGGCATACGAACTCAGACGCGGAGTCTACGGCTACAACAAACACCCACTCGCCCCTATGGGCTGTCGAGTAATTATTCACGACAGGACTCAAGAACAAGGCGCATGGCAAGACCATGGCACAAGGGGTTACTACATCGGACCGGCCCTTAAACACTACAGAAATTACACCTGTGTCGGGGAGGCCAGTCGAGCTAACCGAATCAGCAACACAGTGGCGTTTTTCCCCAAGACCGATATGCCACATACCTCATCTACTGACCGGCTTCTCATGATCCTCCAAGACCTAAAGGAAGTCACAGGTAAGCCCCATCCACCGATCCCGTATATAGAACAAGGGACCCAAGTAAATGAGGCCCTACGGAGTATACAAGAACTACTACGGCTAGGAACACGACAGAAGCGAAATGGACCCGAAGCCGCACTTAGAGAAACCGCCGTAGAATCACGCGAACCTCCAAGGGTGGAAACACGCGGACCCCCAAGGGTGTCTAACCGGCCCAACACAAAATCAATCAATACGCCAGCGAATGCGCGCGAACCTCCAAGGGTGCTACCCACACAACAACGCAGCGCCCGCCGGGGACACCCCTGGGCAGTGGGCACCATCATTAGGAAAAAGTTCAACTCCGGGTGGTACGAGGGTGAGGTCGTAAGCTATGATCAAACCAACCAATACTACAGGGTAAGATTCACTGACGGAGACACGGCCGACTACACGCATGGTGAGGTATCCCGATACTATAAATCCGACCAATACTACTCCAAACCCAAGGTTAAACCCAAGGCGCTAATGGGAATTTACCCGCGCGACCCGGTTCGGCTCCCCGTACCAAAACAGGCCCTACAAACCAACCGTTTAACGCATATGCCCCAACTAGCGTGTGGGGGATCCATATGGGATGAGGACTTGAACAAATGGGCAGCGTACCGTGATCTAATCAGGCACCCCAAAGCACAAGTACAAGAATTATGGCTCAAATCAGGCGAGGACGAGTTCGGCCGGTTATTCCAAGGCTTTCAACAGAATAACATAGAAGGGATGGACGTATTGGACTAGATCAGGAGAACTGACGTACCCATACACAAGAGGGTCACATACCCCCGATATACAGTAGCCATACGCCCCGAGAAGGCTGACCCCTACCGGACGAGAATCACAGCAGGAGGAGACCGACTGGAGTACCATGGCAACGTGTCCACCCGAACAGCAAGCATGGAAACCATCAAAACCCACTGGAACAGCGTGGTGTCCTCCCCTGGGGCCAAATACTGTACTGGTGACATTTCTAACATGTACTTATGCTCCACACTGGATGAACCCGAATACGTAAAGTTCCGGTGGGACATGATTCCCCCCCGAATCAGAATAGCGTACAAACTGATAGGGCTCAAGCAGGGAGAGTATGTATATGCCCGAATCAAGAAGGCATGGTATGGGTTAAAACAGAGTGGCAAGATAGCCCACGACGACCTTGTTGACCACCTACAAAAGTACGGATACAGGAAAGCACCCCACACAGAGGGACTGTTCCTACATGATGAAAGGGACATTAACTTTACCCTCGTGGTGGATGACTTCGGGATCAAGTACACCCGACAGGAAGACGTAGATCATCTAGTAGCGGCCGTAGGAGCCAAATATACATTCAAAGTGGACTGGTCGGGGAAGCAATACGTCGGAGTTCACCTGCGTTGGGACTACGACAAACGTGAAGAACAATTGTCTATGGACGGGTACGTGGAACAAGCATTGAAAGAATTCGAACACGTGAGGCCGATACGCACGTTCGCGGGCCCGTCACGCGCGGATGTCCCTACCTATGGCGAAAAAATACAATACGCAAAGCTCGAGGACACGACCACACTATCGGACTCAGAAATAAAGTTCATCCAACAAGTCACAGGAAAATTCCTGTTTTATGCCCGAGCAGTCGATAACACAATGTTACATGCACTCAACGATATAGCCTCAGCCAAGAATAACAAAACGACCTTAGCGGCTACGAAATACTTTCTCAACTATGCTGCGTGTAATCCCGACGCGACCATAATCTACAGAGCAAGTGACATGATACTCCGGGTAGATAGCGATGCAGCCTACCTCGTATGCCCAGAGGCCAAGAGCCGAGCCGGGGGATATCATTACCTGGGGGACACAGCCGATCACACATTCAACGGCGCGATCCTAGTATTGGCAAAGATAATCAAGAATGTAATGGCGTCAGCGGCCGAGGCCGAAGTTGCATCGTTATTCTTGAATGCACGGGAAGCGTTACCCATACGACAATGTCTGATTGAACTCGGCCACCCACAACCGGCCACTCCACTGAAAACGGACAATAATACAGCAGAGGGCATTCTCAACGACACGATCAAACAAAAACGGTCCAAGGCCATTGATATGCGATTCTATTGGTTAAAAGACAGGGCGCAACAAGGGCAATTCAATATTTTCTGGGAGCCGGGAAAACATAATCTGGCTGACTACCCCACCAAACACCATCCGGGGAGCCACCATAAGAAGGTACGTCCGATATATCTGTATGAACCCGATAGTCCAAGGACCATCCAAGGGTGTGTTGAATTACTAAAAAATACGTAATACGTAAACGTACGATTTACGTATACGTGAAACGTAATACATAAACGTAATACGTAAACGTAATACGTAAACGTAATACGTAAACGTAATACGTAAAAGTACGATTTACGCATACAAGAGAATTTATGTATACGTGATACGTATACGTGAGAATTTACGTATACGTGATACGCATACGTGATACGTATATACAGCGAGACGTATGATTCCAGGATCTATCACCGGATGAGCGCAATAAGTAAATTATACATAAGCGCAAGTGAGAATCAAGGGATACTTAAAGCACTGAATAGAGGTATGCGATATGAGGAACGAACTCACGTTATCACGTTATGAGTATCCACACATCCCCACACAATGAAAAGACAAATTAGTAATTGGGAGAACAATATGGTCCAGAAACAATCCGATCATAATCTTATCGATAACTCTTTCCAACACCGTAAAAAGAGCAACGTAAAATAAAATAACTAAAAGTAACCAACTTAACCAAGATTGCCGTACAGCTTTGGTCTTATTATTTGCAATACTCTCCGACATTTTACAATATTCACGCTACGCTTATCAAATACGGGAATACAACAAACATATTTTGTAACAAATACGAAAGTATTTTATCAGCCTTTGAAATTATCTTGTTTATTGTATTATATTCGAATAGAAGACCCGGAACAATATTGTGCTAACCATAAAATAATAATGAACTAGCCGTTCTACTATCGATGTTGATATCATCCATTACTCTTGTTCGTTTTTATTGTATTCCATGAAAAATTTGTAGTCCTCATCATCTTCGCCAAGAATCTCAACCAAGGTACGTTTTCGCTTCCGTGTTTTTCCCTCTTTGTTCTCCTCCTTATCTTGTTGTTTACGATTGCCATTTTGCTTTTGGTACATTTTAAGTATTTCCGTCTCTAATTCTTTTGACTGTTGTTCCTCCCTTCGTTCTTCTAATTCGCTTACTAGGTATTCGTAAAGATCTTGTCCCTCGTTACTCCACCCCTCCTTATTTCCAGACTTACCGTCAGTGAATTTTTTTTCTCAACCTCGTGCCCTTTGTTGTGTTTAGCCACGAGTCGTAGTCGTTGTAAAGGAAAAGCAATGCAAAAGCTTCATCGCTTGGGGTGAAAATGTTACTGATTGTCATTCTGACTGATTTTCTTTTGAAGTCTGTCTGTTTTGGTGACACCGCTCCAAGAATTCTTTTCATGAAGTATTTGAATTCTGGTGAATTTTTCCGCCGATAGTCTTCGTGCAATTGGTACCTATTTTCTGAGTTAACGTCTTGTGTGTCCGTGATTAGAACCGTTCCTGGGAAACTATCTGGTATCTGGTTGTTTCTTTTATCGTCTACGTGTCAGTGTTAATACGACCAAAATGTTAGAATGGATTATGAACGATTGCATGCCGGCAATCATCTTCTTGTTGGTTGCGTACCTTTGTAGTTTTTCCTGGCAAGAGTTTGAGCATTGTGCCTACACGCAGTCACTGCTCGGCAATAAATTCCACTCCACTTTTGGTCTTTTATATCGATAGTATTTGGTATTTCATTGTTATTTGCTTGTTTTACAATTTTGAATATCGTCGCCTTCACGAATGTAATCTCTGGCGGGAATTTAAATTTCCTGAATGCTTTTTCTTTGACGTGTTTGACAATGTTGTTTTCCAAGTTATCGTTATCGGATTCTTTTGTTGTCTGTAGAATATTTCTGTTGCTACTGTTGGTGGTTGTATATGTTTGTATATCGTTTGTGTTTGTTCGGTCACTTCCCGATACACTGCTGTTTGGGTTGTTTGTGTTATTGGTAACAAAGGTTCTACCTGTCACCGGACTGCAAATAGTACTCAGTTCCACCATAATTTTTTTGTTAACTCGTGCACATCAACTTACCGTTTTTTCCTTTGATTGATTTGGCGCGCTATTTTTATGATAATAATGTTGTTTGTAGGAATCGTTTGGTAATTTTTTTTCATTCCTACTGTACACACTGTAAGCTCTTGATTTACTGTCTCCAAGGAATAGTAGCTTTATTTCAACTAATTGTACTATCTGTGAGTGTTGTTCTTGTACTGTCGCCTGCCTATCTTATTTTCGAGCGTGCCGTGATATTCTGGAATGTGGAGTCCTCAAAATTTTGGCGCGGACCCGAACATTTTGATCTTCCCTACCCTACCGTACTTACCCTACGGTACCATATCATTCCTTATTTATTTATCTACTTATTGTTTTTCAATTTTCTGCAACGGCGTTGCAGTAAATTCTATTTTTTGGGTGGTTGACACTCCCCCCTGAATTAATTATGGAATGGATCACAATTTGTAGGTTAAACGGAGGGAATTTTGTTGTTGTTGTTTTGTTGCTATCTGATGAGTATTTTTTTTGAATGTATCGATTTTTTAAGGTGATATTTTACATAATTTCCGTTCTATTTTTTGCACTTAATTTGTACCGGTGATACCTTCGATATTGTCATGGTTTTTTTTTGTAATGGAATCCTTACAGAGTTGCAGAGTTAGTGTTTCACGCGTCCCCATGCTCCACAAGGAACGGGATAGTTGTTATATTCCTCTAAATCTTCCGGTGAATTCCAACGTTTTTCGTAAAGACATAGCCATTTCTCAATTTTCCACTCGTTTTCGTCTTGTTCGCTCTTTTCCCCCCTGTTTGTCACTTCTTTTACTTTCCGTTTTTTCTTTTTTGACTGTTTTCTTGCTTTGTTCATGAACGAATCCCACTTATGTTTGGTACATTTTTTTTTCGTGTTTTTGTTATTTATGTTCTCTTCTTTAATTGGCGGCAATATTTCTTGTGTTGAGTACCACTCGTTATCGTCTTTTGATCTGCAATACCATTCCAATCTGTCAGTTTCGAAGATTGCCTCATTCGTCATTTTGCGCCAGTTGTTGAACCAAATGTACGTCATACAAGGACGGTTCCCAGGGTGGTAATGTATACATTCTTTTATGTGTTCTCTTGCCTCCGGTGTCAGATTACTCCATTTTTTTGCCGGGAAAGTACGACCGTCTTGTATCATTCTCTCTCGTTCTATTGATTTTACTTCCGGTCCAATACCCACGTTGTCGTAGCACTTAATGTCTTCCGATGTTTTCAATGCGGGATAACCACATGTAATGTATGCAAGAATGACTCCCATTGCCCATACATGGTCCATCCCGTCATTGTTCCCTTCTTTGTAGTCGGGAAATACTTCCTCGGTTATGTACTTGAAGCATTGTTCCCAAATGTTCAAAGCTTCGTCCTCCTCGAAATGTCCTTTTTTGCTGTTGAGTCTTTGTCGCACTTCTTCTATCTTCTGGCATCCACTAAGGATTGTGTTAACCAAGTGTCCGTTTTTGGCACACAAGGCATCAAATCCTGTTTCGAAATGATATAGAAACGGGTTTCCGTCGTTGTTTACGTCATCGTGGTTTAGCTCATGCATCTGTTTGTTGTAATCCTTGGACAAGACAGTACCCCGGGTTGGCACAACTGTTGTTCTGTGTGTTGGTTTAGGTGTTTTGTTTTTCATTTTCCTGTTATTTCCCATTTGTAACGCAGTCATGCACCTATTTGTACCACAGTACACCTAACGTTCGTACTCCAACGCCGAATCATAAAGTTGGTGTTTGTTGTTTTCTCCAGGCGTTGTAACTTTCAGTTTTTGGTTGTGGCTGCTTTTTCCCCAACACACATAATTCTTACTATTGTTACGTACCGGCACCAACACTACGACGGTGCACGTAAATAGTCTGATTCAAAAACAGACAAGCTTTAAGTAGTGTAACTTTCCTCGTCTGCATGCAATTGGTTCTTGATATATCGTAGAGATGAACGTGTCCTGTGGATCGATTCCTCCATAGATATGTGTACAAGATGTATTCTTCGTATTTCCTTGGTACTATTTTTTTAATATTGTATTGGTACGATGCACATAAATTGTCTGACTCATAAACAGACTAGCGTTAAGTAGTGTAACTTTCCCCCTTTGGATGTGATTGGTTCTTGATATACCGGTAGAGGTGAACGTGTCCATTGGATCAATTCCCCCGTAGACGTATGTCCAAGGTGTGTCCTACGTATTATTTTTGTATAAATTTTTTATTATTGTATTGGTACGGTGCACACCAATTATATGGTTCAAAAACTGACTAGCTTTATGTAGTGTAACTTTCCCCGATCATATATGATTGGTTATTGATATAGTGGTGAACGTGTCCAGTGGATCGATTCCTCCGTTGAGTTCTGGTGTACCAATGGTAGTCTCCGTAATTTTTGGTTATTAGTTTTTTGATTTTTGTATGAACAAGTAACCAAATTAGTGTTTCTCAGTTACTTTTTGAGTGTCAAAGTGTGTTATTTTCTGCAATTTTTGGATTAATATTGCTCATACTATGGATTGGGGAGACTATGAAACCATATTGACAAGTCACAGCCTTATATTTTAGTCATTATGAATTTTCTAATAATGTTTGTCCCTGGCCATGCATGTACCACAATAGTGATTCCTACTCAGTTTTTGAGTGCAAATGTGTGGCATTGACTGCAATTTCAGGATGAATAGTGTTCATACTATGGATGGGGTACACTTCAAAACAAACTGGACAAGAAGCAGGCTGATACTTTAGTACTTATGAATTTTAGAATAATGTTTGTCCCTTGACATGCATGTACCAAAATACTGAGTCCTAGTCAGTTTTAGAGTGCAAATGTGTGGCATTGACTGCAATTTCAGGATGAATATTGCTCATACAATGGATGGTGTACACTGTGAAACAAACTGGACAAGTGAAAGGCTGATACTTTAGTCAGTATGTATTTTAGAATAATTTTTGTACTTGGACATGCATGTACCAAAATAGTGAGTCCTAGTCCGTTTTAGAGTGCAAATGTGTGGCATTGACTGCAATTTCAGGATGAATATTGCTCATACAATGGATTTTGTACACTGTGAAACAAACTGGACAAGAAACAGGCTGATACTTTAGTCATTATGAATTTTAGAATAATGTTTGTCCCTTGACATGCATGTACCAAAATACTGAGTCCTAGTCAGTTTTAGAGGCAGTGCAAATGTGTGGCATTGACTGCAATTTCAGGATGAATAGTGTTCATACTATGGATGGGGTCGACTATGAAACAAACCGGACAAGAAACAGGCTGATACATTAGTCATTATGAATTTTAGAATAATGTTTGTCCCTGGACATGCATGTACCACAATAGTGAGTCCTGGTCAGTTTTAGATTGCAAATGTGTGGCATTGACTGCAATTTCAGGGTGAATATTGCTCATAGTATGGATGGGGTAGACTATGAAACAAACCGGACAAGAAACAGGCTGACACTTAGGTCAGTATGAATTTTAGAATAATGTTTGTCCTTGGACATGCATGTACCAAAATAGTGAGTCCTAGTCAGTTTTAGAGTGAAAATGTGTGGCATTGACTGCAATTTCCGGATGAATAGTGTTCATACTATGGATGGGGTAGACTATGAAACAAACCGGACAAGAAACAGGCTGATACTTTAGTCAGTATGAATTTTAGAATACTAATGTTTGTCCTTGGACATGCATGTACCAAAATAGTGAGTCCTAGTCAGTTTTGGAGTGCAAATGCGTGGCGTTGACTGCAATTTCAGGATGAATATTGCTCATACTATGGATGGGGTGGTAGACTATGAAACAAACCGGACAAGAAACAGGCTGATACTTAGGTCAGTATGAATTTTAGAATAATGTTTGTCCCTGGACATGCATGTACCAAAATGGTGATTCCTAGTCAGTTTTAGAGTGCAAATGTGTGGCATTGACTGCAATTTCAGGATGAATATTGCTCATACTATGGATGGGGTATACTATGAAACAAACTGGACAAGAAACAGGCTGATACTTTAGTCAGTATGAATTTTAGAATAATGTTTTTCCCTGGCCATACATGTACCAAAATAGCGACTCCTAGTCAGTTTTGAGTGCAAATGTGTGGCATTGACTGCAATATCAGGATGAATAGTGTTCATACTATGAATGGGGTAGACTATGAAACAAACCGGACAAGAAACAGGCTGATACTTTAGTCAGTATGAGCTTTAGAACAATTTTTGTCCCCTCTGGACATGCTGCATGTACCCAAATAGTGATTCCTAGTCAGTTTTCGAGTGCAAATGTGTGGCATTGGCTGCATGAAACAGAATTGATCAGAAATCTTCTACTTATACTTGAGTCAGTTTAAAATTTATTAGTCCTAGTAATATTAGTTAGTATGTTTATGATTGTGCAAATTAGGCTGCAATTTCATGATCAATATTTCGCATAATATTGATTGAATAAACTATGAAGGATAATGGATAAGTTACAAACGGATGCTTGCATTGGGTGTAACATAGTATGCCTCACTCATCCAATCTTGGAGGATTTGGTGGAACTGGTGCTGTACTCTGACCCGGTTTTGGTTGTGTCAGAAGATGAATCGGATACCTCCACATTTCCATCCGTCGGGTCACAAATCCCAACATCCTTGCTGTAACATTTTACTAAATCCGATACTTTTTTAATGCGTCGAGGATTGGTTTCTTTCAGACCGGAAATCTGAAAGTATGGGCAAAATTGTCGTTGCTCCCCCGCCTTACGTTTGTGGAAAGTACATAAATAACCCGCCACTCGTTCATATTGGTTGTAGGAGCCGAAACAGTACCTATAAACTTCTCCAATTTCAACTGGTCCGTTTTTTTCTGGAGTGTAACAAACTTGTTCGTTTACTTCGTAAAGAGGATACATTAACTCTGGATCCTGATCTTTCAACAGCACACAACAATTGAATTTACGTGTGGTTTCCTTCTCATTGATCTTGATAGGATAAACTGGCAGTGTTACAACGGCGTTAAGATGACTTTTCGCAACATCTATAATCATTTCTTCGCTTACATTTGAACCCTTTTTTTCACAGGTTTTAGTCGTTGTGTCAGTCAAACCAGTATCCTTGGAATTACCCTTACTTGTGTCAATTCCTGATTCTTTAGATTCGTTGAGCTTATTTTTCGAACCCTTACCGGTAACTTTCGATCCACTGATGTTCTTTCTCCCATCGTTGAGATTGTTCGTCTTGCCAACATTGCCACCGTCAACGTTATCATCCCAGGGTGGGATGAATCCACGCTTGGAATCATTTGTCGTATTGAAATTGAATGTAACCCATCCTACCCGGTAGGTGTTATTTGATTTCTTGAACTCATTTATTTGAACCTTTGATGTTTTGAAGCAATCCCAAGTTAGAAAGTCCGATGGTTTGTAAAAAACAAAGTCACGACCCTGGAGGTGTTCGAACGCCAGATTCAATTGTCCCCTTCCCTTTCCATAATTGTTGACAACCTTATCGTCCAAAAATTGAACTACAAGGTTTGCCGATGATAGATCATCCGACTTTTCCAGCAAATATATTGCTAGTTTTTCTGTCAACGGGGTAAATATGGTACCCATTTCTGGAAGGTAGCTATACTGAATGAATTCTTCCACCCAAGTATGACGTTGGAGAACTTCCGGATCAATTACGAATATCTCACGGAACACGTATGGAATGTGTTCCATAAAAACTCGTTGGTGCACCTCTTGTTGTGAGTTAACATCGTATTGAAGGAATCTTGTAACACAAGTTTGATTCTTATGTTGTTCTTCCAATCCGGACAGTTCCAAAATACCGGTTACAAGTTCTTCTGGTTTATTGTCAAAATTGACATGGGCAAATTTGGTCTTACTCAGAACACATGCCGTCAGGAAAATGTACAATGGATCATTCCTTTGAAAATACGGAACACTTCCCTCCGTCGATTCGGTGACCATAGCTCCTTTTAGAAAATTCCTCTCGGTCAATACCAAATCTTCAATGGTTTCCATCACATGATCGTAACTGACAAATGATTGGTTATTGGTTTTGAAGACTTTTGGCATCATTTTCTCACAAACATTGTCAATTGAACAATCAAAGGACGAACCAACGCAGTCGACTCGAATCATTGATGCACATAGTACTTGAGAAAGGAACACATTACATGCTGTTTCCAACGAAACGACCACGTTTACCCCAATCTTGTTCCCGTGTTGGACAAATTTTGTTATCAGCCATTGATGCACCAAATATAGGATTCCTTTCGGCACCTTGAAATATGCCAGATCTATTTTTCCGGTGCCATGTTTGCATGACGACAGGGTGACAAGGTCCTCATCGATATCGAAATGTATGTTGTAATATTTGGTGACCGTGTGCTTGTAGTGGATGACGTAGTGGAAAACCAATTGAGTATTGAGTGGTAATAACACTTTTCCCGTTTCCGGAATTTTCGTGTCCCCTTGTCGATGAAATCCTACTGGAACCCACTTCTCCCCCGAAAGTACCGTGGTGCCCAAGACGAATGAATTGTTAATTAATTCGGGTAAGTAATACTGATAAAAATCTTCGTGTGTCAAAACTTTGATGTCGACGTGACACATGTCGATGATGGTACAAATGTATTTCGCCTTCCCTTGAAAGCGTAACCAATATTCACGAATGAGCTCCTGAAAAGCAGTTTCTCGTTCCGTTATCTTCATCAACTTTTTGTTTGACACAATAAGTTCTTTAAACTCAATGTTTTCTGTTGGTAAGGATTTTAAGCATTCAATACGCTGCTTCTTGAAATGTTTGTCTAAGTCCACCTGATTGCAGCTATGAGTCATTGAAACACGTAGAGAGGTCTTTGCCATAAGGCAGTCCAAGAAGTTCCTCATTGATCTGACGTATCCTTTCAACTGACTGGGAGAACAATTGTCGCCTTTGGTATGGAAACACAAATCCTCAGACGAAATATCCAACCCGGGTGGATACTTCACATTCTTCATGTACCAAACCAATATCTCACGGTACATTATCATGTACTTCTTCATTGTAACGTAGTTGACGACGTTGCGCCCATAGATAGCATCCACGCCTGATGTGCCGTTAACATTCCGCAACAGTGACTCAAACCTATTCCACTTGTTCGCCATGTCGTAGTCATTGAATCGCTCAGTTAATTGCCTCCTGCTCAAAAATTTCAACACTCCAGTCACCCCGTTGTCAATTTCAAACAAAAATAAATCCACCATGACGTCTATTTGATGGGGAATAGGGCCTAAGTCACTTAAGGTTGTATTGGGTTTTTTCTTCTTTCCCTTCCCCTTCTTCTTTTCCGCAGAGTTAGTAGTAGACATTGACTTCCTGAAATCTGGTGTAGGTTCGGATTCAATAATTTTGGATACAAGGTAAACCCTCGTCAACAATGCAGTGAAACATGTTGTAACCTCCAGACTGAGGTTCCTCACAAACTCCTCTGTTCCATATGACTCATCCTTCAAAGCCTTTCTAAGGTTACTAATTACTGCCTGTCGATGATCTCTTTGATCGGTATCATGTTTGTCAAGACTATTGGGTGGTGGGTCTTTCAATCTACCCTTCTTACAACTTGTCGTTTTCTTATTTGAATTTGGATTGGCCCCACGCTTGCGAGCACTATTAGTCGTCGGTGTCATTGGCAATGTAAAATGTTATCAGTATTTGAGACAATCTTTTTATTGTTTGAAAACAATGAGAATCACTGTTGTGTGAATCTAGTTTACCCGAGTTACGAGCAAACATTGAATGAAAGAAGGATAGTAGTACAACTTGAAACTTCTTTCACAAGAGATCACCACTCACATAGCGACGCGACAGTGGTAATCATGTCTCAAAAACCATTTCTCAAAAAATCGATAAGGTATAAGGTGCCTGTAAACGTGTCCTTGTTCTCGTAAAGACGTTCTACCACTAACCTGAGAAAGAGTTAAACAATATCGTCACAATAATTTGACAAATAAAACCTGCAACGACGAATGCAAGGGCGGGGATTTGTGTGTGAACCCATTCAGATCAAAAAACCATTTTTTGTAATTGGAACCGCCGTTCCCGAAAAACGGAAAAAAGGGTTTTTTGGGTGGGATGAAAGGTGAGAAGAAGAAAAGAAAAAAAGGAACATTTTCCAAGTTGGAAAATGGCCCCATCGCTGAATTGTTCCATTTTGTGTACAAAAGTACAGTCCTATGAAACACCTAGTAGCGCTAAATAGGGAAAAGGGCATTGGTTGTAACTCCGTTGCCAAAAAACAAATGGTCCGATCGCTGAATTGGTGCAATTTGTGTAGAAACGTACAGTCGTATGAAACATCTCACGCTAAATACTAAAAAGGGCTTTTGTTGCAACGCCGTTGCCAAAAAAGTAAATTGGTCCGATCGATGAATTGGTGCATTTTGTGGGGTAGAAAGGTACTTTGGTATGACCAGTACTATCGTATGAACCATATGATATATGACGCTAAATACAAAAAGACCATTTGTTGCAACGCCGTTGCAAAAAAAAAAAAGTAAAAAACAAACAAAGTAATACTGTAGAAAGGTACTTTGGTATGAACAGGACTATCGTATGAACCATATCACGCTAAGTACAAAAAGACCATTTGTTGCAACGCCGTTGCAAAAAAAAAATAATAATAATGTACAAAGGTACTTTGGTATGAACAGGACTATCGTATGAACCATATCACGCTAAATACCAAAAGACCATTTGTTGCAACGCCGTTGCAAAAAAAAAAAAAATACTTAACGGACCAATGTCATTCTGACGTTCATTCTGACGTTCGAAGTTTGTTGTACTGTTGTATGATCCATATCACGCTAAATACAAAAAAGACCATTTGTTGCAACGCCGTTGCCAAAAAAAAAAAGAACATAATACTTAACGGACCAATATCATTCTTACGTTCGAAGTTGTTTACTTAGCAGAAAATGTATCGAACTGGTGTCATTCTTACTTTCGAATGTTGATACTTAGCATAACATCTATCGAACCGATGTCATCCTTACGTTCGAAGTTGGATATAGTAAGTACTTTGTACGGAGTAGTTAGCTTACAATGAAAGTTTGTTGCTCACTAACTTGGGTCACTTTTACTTGTTGAAAATATGTATTTTTTCACTTTCCGACAAACATCAATTTCCAACTTATCTGAGTAGAGTGTTGTTGCTTTCCAACAACACTCCGTCCGAGAACGTGGGATCCGACCCTCTTCGTCACATACCTCAGGCGACGATGTCACGAGCACAACGATCCGTTCTCAGATATTTCAGTCCGATATAACAGCCTTGTACTGCAAAAGAAGTAGAAAGCATTCGATTAGGGATTAGTTGCTGGAAAGATATTCTTGTTTGGACGGCCGCCTTACATAAACATCTTCAAAGCACAAAATCTGCATCAATTGCCTATATATCAACAGGAACAAGTCCCTGTTTTTCGTGACATAGGAATTACTACAAGTCTGCAAATCAGCGGCAGCAGAAAGAACAAAGCCGGCAACAACGTATCGGCGGCAACAAGGTATCGGTGGCAACGGTAAAACAAATCAGAACACGAAACGGTACGAATGAGAGAGATAGACAACAATGATAATACTTCCTACGGCATTCCTGATAATGTATTTCCTCCCTTATGCTTTTCTTCTTAATTTCATAGGACCGTATTGGAATAACAGACGGGAAACAACGGATCAGAAATTGGCAATCACAACGGTACGAATGAGATAGGAGATAGACAATGATTATACTTCCTCCGACACTCCTGATAATGTATTTCCTCCCCTTATGTTTTTCTTCTTAATTTCATAGGACCGGATCGGAATAACAGATTGGAAACAACGGATCAGAAATTGGCAATCACAACGGTACGAATGAGATGGGAGATAAACAATGAGTATACTTCCTCCGGCATTCCTGATAATGTATTTCCTGCCTGTAATCTTCCGCTGTAGGTTCGGCGAATTTTCCCGAAGTCAACACCTAATCGAAGAAGGTAACACCAACGGCAACAACACGGCAACACCACCAATCAACAACAACAACAAAAGGAAGCAAACGGTGTACGTTGGTAGCATGTAGATTATATTATTCTGTTGTTATTATTTACTGTACTACATCAATAGATACTCACCCATTTTGATCAATTATCATACCAAATATTCGAATAAAATCGTGTACAGCTGCGAGAGCAACAGCGGAAAGCAGCAGCGAGAGCAGCAGCGGCAGCGGCAGCCGCGAGAGCAACAGCGGCAATCGTCAGCGAAAGCTACAGCGGCAGCGAAAGCTACAGCAGCAGCGGCAGCGGCAAGCAGCAGCGAGAGCAACAGCGGCAATCGGCAGCGACAGCCGCGAGAGCAACAGCGGCAATCGGCAGCGACAGCCGCGAGAGCAACAGCGGCAATCGGCAGCGACAGCCACAGCGGCAAGCGGCAAGCAGCAGCGAGAGCAACACCGGCAATCGGCAGCGAGCAGCGGCAGCGACAGCCGCGAGAGCAACAGCGGCAATCGGCAGCGAAAGCTACAGCGGCAGCGGCAGCGGCAGCGGCAGCGGCAGCGAAAGCTACAGCGGCAGCGGCAGCGGCAAGCAGCAGCGAGAGCAACAGCGGCAAGCGGCAAGCAGCAGCGAGAGCAACAGCGGCAATCGGCAGCGACAGCCACAGCGGCAAGCGGCAAGCAGCAGCGAGAGCAACACCGGCAATCGGCAGCTACAGCCGCGAGAGCAACAGCGGCAAGTGTCAAGCGAAAAGCGGAAAGCAGCAAGAGCAACAGCGGCAAGCGAAAAGTGTCAAGGAAAAAGCGGCAAGCGGAAAGCGGATAGCAAAAAGTGTCAAGCAAAAAGCGGCAAGCGGAAAGCGGCAAGTGGAAAGCGGCAAGCGAAAACTGTCAAGCAAAAAGCGGCAAGCGAAAAGTGTGAAGCAAAAAGTGGCAAGCGGAAAGCGGCAAGTGGAAAGCGGAGAGCAGCAAGTAGAAAGCGGCAAGCGGCAGCGAGTCCTCCTCCACGGGCGAAACAACTAACAGCAACGAATCATTGGCTTCGAATTGCTACACCTACTCCAACCATGACGAGAAATCAGTTCTCGGACAGAGCTATGAAGCAAAAAAGAGATAGGAAACATGAGAAAAGAAGAAAGCAGAGAATGCCATCGAACTTTCTTAGGATTGCAGCACCGGTGTCAACGAGCCATAAAACTTATACAATAAAAGTTGTCCGACATAAAACCAATGAAGAACGAAAGGACAAATAGGCGTAGTACTTGCAAAGATTGTGTCAGTACAATAGCGTTGAAAAACAAATACAGAACAACTGTGGTCAAAGGAAAATACATGGAGACAAACTGGGGTGGCAAAATAGGAGGAAAGAAAAAGTATCAACCGGAACAGGCTTTGTTGATAGATAAATTCGATAGATTGGATAGTAGAAACGATGAGCATATTGTTGCGTTTGACGAGAATAATCCGTCGTTGCGCATTTTCGCAAAAGTTTCCAGAAAATTTGCCAAGCGACACCTTGCTACGAAGAATAATATCAAACTGTTAAGAAAGTTTGGTCCGGAAATTGTTGGATCCAAACCGACAGTTCCCAGAGGTCAGAAGCGCGGCAGTATCAACGATGATTATGCTATCATTGGAGTTAGACCAGAAAGATTGTCTTCCAACAATGGTGAGTACGTATTCAAAAGTCATGTGAAACCAAACATGAAACTGGAGCTGGAACAGATGACAGTGAGAATTGTGAAGCATATGCATCATAGTTTAACACACATCGAACCATTTGTTGAGGATGAAATGGATGTGTTGTCTCAGATTCTGACTCGTACGCAGCTCAATGCCATTGGGAAACAGGCGTTAGCTTTTTCGATTGGTCGAAATTACCATTCTCGATGCCATGTTGATGATGATATGAATTATACTCGTTTAACAGTCATAGCTCCGTCGGGAGTGCATGCTGACGAAGTGATTTATTATTTTGTCTTCCCAACGTACCGTATCAAAGTGCCGTTGCGTTCTGGGGATACTCTGCTCTTTAATCCGTTAGTGTTTCATAGCTGTTCGAATCCCAAATACGAAGGGTGTTATATTATGAGCGCCTATGTATCGCGCAAAACTATACTAAGAAGTAATCCATTATAATAATAACTTGATACTCATGACAAAAAAATTATGACTGTACCGTACTAGTACTATACCGTCGAAAATACTGGAAAAGGGCATTTGGTGCAACGCCGTTGCAGAAAATAGAAAAACGCAAAATACACATGAGAGGGGGGGTATGATTGTACCATACTAGTATACAATCCAAAACACGGGAAAAGGGCATTTGGTGCAACGCCGTTGCAGAAAATAGATAAACGCAAATTACACATGAAAAGGTGGGTATGATTGTACTGTACTAGTATACCATCCAAAATACGGGAAAAGGGCATTTGGTGCAACGCCGTTGCAGAAAATAGAAAAACGCAAAATATACAGGAAAAGGGGGGTACGACTGTACCGTACTAGTATACCATCCAAAATACGGGAAAAGGGCATTTGGTGCAACGCCGTTGCAGAAAATAGAAAAACGCAAAATACACATGAGAAGGGGGGTATGATTGTATCATACTAGTATACCATCCAAAACACGGGAAAAGGGCATTTGGTGCAACGCCGTTACAGAAAATAAAAAAACGCAAAATACACGTGAGAAGGGGGGTATGATTGTACCATACTAGAATACCATCGAAAACACGGGAAAAGGGCATTTGGTGCAACGCCATTGCAGAAAATAGAAAAACGCAAAATACACATGAAAAGGTGGGTATGACTGAACCGTACTAGTATACCATCCAAAATACGGGAAAAGGGCATTTGGTGCAACGCCGTTGCAGAAAATAGAAAAACGCAAAATACACATGAAAAGGTGGGTAGAATTGTACAGTGGTAATATACCATCGAACATACGAAAAAAATGATTTCCTGAAACAACATTGTTAAATATGAACAAATCTCTGCAACGACGTTGCGATACTGGAAAAATGAAAAAAACGGAAAATCCATTTATGTACAAATATCTGATAATAAACTTGTTCATTCAAGTCATGTGCTGTTTTCACCATCTCGTACTATTGATTGTAAATCCTTCTTTTCCAGTGAAGCCATTGTCTCACGGAAATTAAACAACCATTGTTCACGATTGCCCAGCACAAAATATTGGTCAGGACTACCATGGTTTCTAACAACGGCAGCTTCGGACTCAATGGCGTTGCAGTCGAACAAATACAATTTGTTCCGAAGCTCACCTAGCTTTACCAACGCATGATGGTGTTTTTTTCCTTTATCCCTCTTGCTTGGTATGGGGTCTGCAGAAACAAAGCAACGAGCGACGGCATAATAACCATCGTGCACTAATTCGAAACCACTAACGGAGCTACCCACGGGGAAAGGACCTTCGAGGTAAAGCAGGCACAGAATCTGACATGGATAAACTTTCAGTCCACGTCCATCAAGGAGATCGAGTTGAAAATTAGCCCAATCGTACCATACATTGGACAATTGTCCAGAATCAGACTTAAACGATGGGTGGGCACGAAACAATAATTTCATCTCGCGAGATTTGTCATACCTCTTGTGCTCCGTGGTTCCAAAAACCTTGCTGCTGCCCACAGCCGGTAGGACCACGTCGCAACAAAATTTGAGAACATCAGATGGAAACCAGGGTAAACTTGAGTTTTTTTTTCATCCCACTTCATGTAAGGGAGACCATTCATCACACCAATCCAAAACGAAGAACCACCTGACCAACCACCCTCCTTAGGATGATTTGGTCCGGTTACGGGTCTATGTTCGAACAAATCAAATTCACGGTCAAGTCGATCAATAGTTCGATACTCCATCACTCGGTTGCAAGTTTGCTTGATAAGTGTGGACTTGTTTTGTTGAGTTCTCTTAGCAGGAGCCTTCACTTCAGTTTTATGATTGCTCTCACTCGCGGCAGAGTCCCACCCAGTTGGAGGACCAAATAATCTCATGTACTGTGATAAATGAAAATACATGTGATTCTTCACCAGATTGTTACCCTCTCCCTTACTTCGTTGAAGATTGTTATTTATACAGTTGATGAAAAGAACAACCATTTTGTCAACATTCAAAACACCTTTCTTGTCTTGTTTGAAAACCTCGTCAAACGTTCCAGCATACTTTAGGAACTCTTCCATGCCCAACAACAACTCAATGGCGTAAATACGTCGGTCAATTTCCTCTTCACACTTTCTGCTCTTGTTCTCAAGATTGGAAGGAGTCTTTCGAGACAACAACAATTGACGACCTCCAGCAGACAGAAGTGACAGCATCTGAATATAAAGCATTCCAATGTACTGGTTACCCTCCTTCTTCGCTGTATGTATTGATTCTGAAAAATTGGTTCGTGGGAAGTCACGATCGGATTGCCTCTGGACAGCACCACCGTAGTAACTGGCTAACCTTTCCATCTCACCAAGAAGCCGCTGGTTATTGCCTAAAAAGTCCTCGCGGAACGTCTCTGCTGCACGCTTTGCGCAACCAAGTTGGTGCATATGGAGTCTCTCTCCGGGCGACGCTAGATGAATATTATGTGGGTTTTCCCCAAAATCAAGATCATAAAAAGCGTTGCCGTTATGTACGCCATGGTGAGAGATGTTTTTGAAATACTGTTCAACATTCACTCCTTCGTCAACCATTGGAGCAGTAAAATCAGATATATTCCAGAGACGAATGGATTGGTACTCTTCCCCATTTTGGTGCTTAGACACTTGCATGTTACCACTTTTAACTGAAACAGGAACCTTCAAAACATTCACACGAGCGTTAATACCAAGTGCTCTGGGACAATTGCAATGCCTACAGATCATCTTTGAATTCGACGTTTGATAATGTCCACAAAGTTGGTCGTGCTGGAGAGTATCACCTATGAAATAAGCAACCGCAAATTTCATTCGAACCGACCATTTCTTCTTGTTCCACGGCAAATTAGACCATTCAATACCATCCGTTTCGTTGCAGGCATCTTTCAAAGATGAAAGAGCCAAACGAAGGCCAGAGTGAAGATTGTTCACATTGTCAATTGATTCGGCACCTTTATCACCTGGACATGTTGGGTGATAATATATAGCCTCCCACGCATCCGGCCGGGAGTTTCAAGTTAGGGTGTTGAATATGCCAAGAGTCATGTTCAGTGGGGTAAGAGTGGTTTGACCACTATTGTCAATTGTAATTCCATCCATGTAGAGAATAATAGGAACCAGAATTTCATTCGATCCAGATTTGCATCTCTTCTCCCAAGTGTTGATCCACCATTCACCGTGATGCAGTTCGTCAATATCAATATTCCCTTGAAGTTCTGGATAACGGACTGGTAAGGTGGGGTCTTCAGCATGGGGGAATGACAGATTATCTTCATTCACCAAAGTCACATTTGTTAATAGGGAATGAAGTGCTTTTTGGAACGACCGGACGTAGATTTGTTTGCGACTGGAAACATCAGCATTCTGTGATTTCTTAGAACACCAGTCAATAAGATGAGGTTCAAACCCATCGCCTTTTATTTCAGGCACAGTTGCGGAAATCTCCTTCATAACACTTGCCCTGGTCTTTATGAGATTGCCTTTAGTCCATGAAAATAAATTAAGCCGCTCCAATTCAATAGCCCATTCATACAATTCCTTCTCGGCAACGAATGGTATGCAATGATTCCGCATGATTTTCATTAACTTGATCTTGACCTTCAATTCGTCAGATATGTTCCTCCCTACATTGGGTGTCGTAATTGATAGCGTGTTTGAAGCACGATGGGAATCGTCAACATCAATGTTGATGCCTTCTTCATCATTGACAATCGAAGAGTGGGGGGGCTCTATGATCTCACTTCCTTCTTCCTCATCGTCATTGTTAGGAAAGAAAAAATTGTCATCGGAGACAGAATGATTGTCATCAACTATGTTTGATAATTCCTGACCAATCAAGGCACGCCCAATTGATTCGACAGAAGGGTCATACATAACTTGATTGTCGAGCAACTCTGGTAATGCGCCGTCACTACTCTGTGGACCGTTACGGGTGTTCGTTAGACCTAATTGTTGACTAACATCCTCAAGCTTCTTCCTCTTTTTTCTAATGAATATGCAAGATGCAAAATCTACTAGCCCCGAAGATTGCTTGAAATAAGAATAGCATGATGCGTCATTCACAATATGGTCACGAAGACCGGGAGAAACAGCTACTCCCGTTTTCTTTCTTTGTCGCGCTGTAAACAAGGGGGGTTTCTTCTTCTTGGTAACCTTCTGCTTTCCGTAACCAGTAGTGATCAGAGGAGAGTCCCGGTAGCAACGTACACAATATACCTGATATTTGGGAGTGCGGACCATCGTTACTACTGAAGTCGTACGATAGCCAGTAATAACAATAAAAATGGGGAAACGATTGAGATTGAAAAATTGCAACCATGCACTGTTTGTTTCAGGCATAAAATTCAGTAACATGCCACTACTTCGGAAACAGATGCCAGAGGGGTAGGAAAATGAAATGTGCATAAAAATATTATGAGTTCGACATTAATTTTAATAAATAGGATGAAATTACAAAGGGGGACCAGTGGAGTTCGACCCAAATATGCGCGTGATTCTGAAATAACCCTGAATCTCGTTTGTGTGACGAAGGTCCCCTTGACAACAAGCATCCCCAATACAAAGGTTCCAAATACAACCTATGGATTGAATGGGAAAATATGGAACGTACCTATGAGCCACTATCCAATGTAGCTGCAGACGATCCTGTCACTGTGGCTCAATATGCCAAGGACAATGACATGCTCGACAAACCTGGTTGGAAACATCTCAAACGCATTGTTTCCCTTGCCCGAAGAACCAAGAAGCTAGACAGGCTAATCCACCAAGCCAAGCTCCGATCCTTTCGCACTGCTCCTCAATACCAGTATGGATTCAAGGTTCCTCACAACCATGAAGAAGCTGTCCTGTTTGATGGAGCCAATGGTAACACCAAATGGCAGATGTCACAACTCCAAGAATATGACACCTTTATTGACAAAGGTATCTACAAGGCTAGCAATATACCATCTGGTTTTCAACAGATCAAGGTCCACATGATTTATGCAGTGAAGCATGATGGTCGACACAAAGCCCGGCTAGTTGCAAATGGCAATCTCACTGAAGCTCCTGTTCACAGTGTATATGCTGGAGTTGTTTCTCTCCGAGGCCTGCGAATGTGCCTATTCCTTGCTGAGCTGAACAACTTAGAAGCATGGGGAATTGATATTGGTAATGCATACCTCTAGGCTGTCACATGCGAGAAAGTATGTATCAAGGCCGGTGCTGAATTTGGATCGCTCGAAGGACACCTTCTAGTGATTTATAAGGCTCTATATGGACTTCGATCATCTGGAAAGTGCTTTGACGATCTACTTGCTGCCTGCCTCGTCGAGCTAGGTTTTGAACGATCTAAGGCAGAGCCTGAAATCTTCATCAAGCCTGGTAAGAACAAACATGGGGAGCCAGTATATGAGCTCATATGCACTTATGTTGACGACCTATGCTTCTGTATGGCCAACCCTGAAATGTTTCTGGTTATCCTACAATCCGAACCTTACAATTTCAAATTAAAGGGTTCTGGACCAATGAACTTTCATTTGGGATGTGGTTTCGAAAGGGATGAACATGGTGTACTATGTATGAACCCTATCAAGTTCATCAAGAAAATGGAGGCTTCATACGAACAAATGTTTGGCTGCAAACCTACCACCAGATTCCATTCGCCCCTTGCTGAGAATGATCACCCAGAGCTAGACTCATAATCATTCCTAGGTGATACTGATATCCAAAAGTATCAAAGCATGATTGGCTCACTTCAATGGGTCATAGCTATTGGACGCTTTGATGTGCAGACTGCTGTCATGACATTATCAAGCTTTCGAGTGCAACCTAGGGAAGGACATCTCAATAGGGCCAAAAGAATCTACGGTTACATTTCCAAGTTCCGACACTTCAAAATCAGATTCAGAGTGGGTGTACCCGATTTTGTACTCACTGAAGGTACCAATACAGACTGGTCCAATACCGTATATGGGGAGCACTCTGAAGATCTACCAAGTGATGCTCCTAAACCCCTAGGCAAGGTAGTTGTGCTGTCCCATTTCTACGATGCCAACTTAATGCATGACATCCTAAGCGGCAAAGCGGTAACTGGTATTCTGCATTTTGCCAACAAAACCCCCATCATGTGGTTCTCCAAGAAGCAAGCAACATCTGAAACAGTCACCTTTGGCGCTGAATTTGTATCTGCTAGAACCTGCATCGAGCAAATTGTTGACATCCGG